>CM059791.1:81511171-82111171 GCA_030435695.1 Brachymystax lenok tsinlingensis | reverse complement strand
TCTGTTTCCGAGCCTAAGCAAGTGGACATTCGCTCAGGTGTCCTGACGGTGGTTATACAGTTATACAACTATGTTTTCCTGATCAGGTGTTTTGCAGGGAGCTATTGGGCTAGCTAGTCCGACTTCAGTGTTGTTCTAGTGCTGTTATGTGTTGTTTGTGGTGGAATCGTTTCAAAATTACCTGCATCCCTCGCTTGCTTGGGATCTTGCATTGTTAGCACTTGAACACAGGGGGACATAATTGCCATTACATTCAATGACCACAGTTTGAGTAGCAGTTGTGACACCAACACTGCTGAACACAGCTACCCTGCCGTTCACCTTTGCAACAAAGGCTGGCATGTCATACACATCCTCACAGCACCAGTATTCAAAATGACACAGACAGGAAGCAATTGTGCCCTTTTCTGAAATTACTGTTCTACCTCCTTGGTTAAGTATGAAGTTAGGAATTTCACATTGTGTGTATATATTTTCCTCTCAACATGTCCCATTTTATGTCCTGTCTTTCTTCATCTTCCTCAAATCTTAACCTTTACTTTCCCATCTCTCAACCCCCTGATTCACCTCCTAAAACGCTCTTTCTCCCCTCAGTCTCCCCTCAGGGTTTATTGTTCTCCACGTCTCCTCCACTCGTATTTTCCCAGCTGTTCTCTAACATAGAATGTTTTAACTCTGGTGAATATTTCATAGCTGTACATCTGTGTTTACAAGTTCAGGACAGACCAGAAAGACATAAAGTACTTGAAGACATCATTTAGACTACGCCACTAAACTCAGGGAATACTCCATCACTCTAACCCCAAACTTCCAGATACAACATTTATCATAATCCTAACTCCACATCCTAATCCTAATCCATGGGTGTAATCCTAAATATTTTATTTTGTCCCCTTTCGTTAATCCATGTTCCCGGTAATAATGATACAAGAACTCAGATCTCAGATCAAGACTGGGTTGGTAAAGGCACACTGTTGACACTGAATGTACAAAACATTAGGAACAATTTACTACTACTGAGTCGCACCTCCTTTTGCCCTCAAAAAGCCTTGATTCGTTGGGGCATGGACTCTACAAGGTGTCGAAAGGGTTCCACAGGGATACTGGCCCATTATGATACCAAGTTGTGCTTCCCACAGTTGTGTCAAGTTGGCTGGATGCTATTTGGGTGGTGGACCATTCTTGGTACACATGAGAAACGGTTGAGCCTGAAAAACCCAGCAGCACTGCAGTTCTTGACACACTCAAACTGGCACGCCTGGTACCTACTACCATACCCTGTTCAAAGCCACTTAAATATTTTGTCTTGCCGAATCACCCTCTGAATGGCACACATACACAATCCATGTTACAAGGCTTAAAAATCCTTCTTTAGCCTGTCTCCTCCCCTTCATCTACACTGATTAAAGTGGGTTTAACAAGTGGCATCAATAAGGGATCATAGCTTTCACCTGGATTCACCTGGTCAGTCTACAGTATGTCATGGAAAGAGCAGGTGTTCCTAGTGTTTTGTACACTCAGTACATAATATACTATTCCTGACCTGTGTGCCTGCCATTCAAGTGTAAGCAGGCATGTAAACAACCTATGTCATGTATGTTATATTATATTTTATGAATGTTATGTGGGATTACAGATGTAGGATCTTAATTTGAGCCAGTTTTCTGAAGCAGGAAAATATTCCTGCAGCAACATAAAATGTGAATCATTATGTGGACATTTTTGTAGGGGTTGATACAAATCAATTCTGACATTTCTAAGTGGAAATGACAAACTTTAGAAGCCTTTTTAAAACTCAAATACACTTGGCAAGTTGCATTTCCTGCGGGCAGAAAAATTCTCAGCCACAAAAGAATGAGGAAATTAAGATCCTACATCTGTAGAGATGCAGTTTGCTTTTCAAAGTGCTTTTCTCTGCTTCCATGTATGATGCATTCTCTCCCTCCATCTTACAGTACACGGTCTAACCTTACTCCATCACTCCAAGCTCTGCTGACAGACCTCACCACCCACTGAGAGGACAACTTTGCAGATGGACTCCCATGCTGAGTGGACAAGACTGTGTAGCGTGATGCTCACTACCACTGACCACCATACTCTAACACAGGGTCAGCTGAAATATTTGTACATAGCTTTGTCTCAACGTACACTATGTTTTCTCAGGAGGAACAGCCATGTCCCTTGGTGCTGCTAAAGCAGTGTACTCTGAAAGAGCAGTTTTGTGTTTTGCTGGGTGGGGTGGGCGGGTTCAGATGGAGAGCTGGGCACAAGGGCCCACGTCAAACACATGCTGTCCATTAAGAGCTCCCAACAGCCTTCCACTCTACTGCCGTCACACACGCTACACTGAACTGCCCAGACATGACAGGAGACATGGGGAGAGAGGAGGGGGAATGCAGGGAACAGGTGCAGAACTGGGGGTGGTGGTGGTAGCAGCAGAAGTCCCCTCTCTCCCCCTCTCCACCCTCCACAGTCACAAAAATAACATTCACTGAGGACCAGGTCCAACGTTTAGGGTAGAGGGCACAATAACAGATGATTTTATGATTCACTAAGTGTGTAGATTATAGAGAATTCCCTTCAACTTGCTTACCTTAACTATGTGCATACAAGTGTTTGTGTGTGTGTTGGTGTGTGCTGAATTGCATGTTGAGCTGGGAGGCTCCTCTGTAACTGACTGTAAAGTGAGCTGGGAGAAGGGCTCAAATGGACGTTGTGTAACCTTTAAAAACACACACCCCTCTCCAGGGTACTGACCAATGCATGTGGAGAAGAGAGATCACTCCTGCCCTCCACACTATAAGACATGATGCAACAACACAGAGACGGTTGTCACTGGCATCCTCAGTCTAAGGAGTTGGTGTTGCCCTCATTACATACAACTTACTATACTCTTATTGTGTGTCAACAAAAAATCTCTCCTAGGTAGATGATGCCATCCATGAAGCTGACAGCAGGTCAGTGTTAATTATAGCTCAGCTACAGACTACAGTAGATTTGGCAGGGCTGTGGTCTAATCCTGATCTCAGGCCTGTGCCAGACAAACAGGTGAGCTGAATGGGAGATTAGTGAGGCTGGAATGGAGATAGATTGATTGAAAAAAAATGCTTAATTTTCTTCAATCCTTCTCTCTCTTTCTCTTCATTTCTTTCATAAGATCCATCTCAACATCTATCAGACTCACATGTTGAATAGCTAGCAACATGTGAGTGTGAGTGTGAGGGAGTGTGAGTGTGAGTGTGAGTGTGAGAGAGTGTGAGTGTGAGAGACAGAGACAAGAGACAAGAGACAAGAGACAGAAAAAAAAAGAGAGAGAGACAGAGAGAAAGAGAGAGAGCATGAAAGCATGAAAGAGAAAAATAACAGAGATGGAGGAGGAAAAATAGATGGATGAGGAGGGATGGGAGATTAAATGAACAAGAAGTATGTCTCACTGTGCATTGTTGGGGCTGTACAGATCCCAGTGGTGGGAGGAATAAAGGAAAGCTGAGGAAGAGGAGGTGTACAAGGATGGAGGGAGGAAAGAGAGGGCGGGATGGCGGGGGAGTGGAGGGGACAGGAAAAGAGAAAGGTTGAGAGGGGGTGAGTGAAGAGAGAGGGAGGAGAGTGAAACTGGCATATGAAAGGTACTGTAGCATTGAAAGGTTGGTAGTTTGGCATTCTTTCAGGGTTGTGTGTGTGTGTGTGTGTGAAAAAGAGAGAGTGAGAGAGAGGAAGAGAGAGAAAGAGAGAGAAAGATCTGTGTGAAAGAGTGGAGGAGGGGGGAGAGTAGAATGGGTACAAAAGAGAGAGATGAGCTTAGATCGTCCTCCAGAAAACATCTCCAGGGCTCCTTCTTTAAATATCTCTTTCTCTCTGTTTCTGTTTTTCAATCTTCACTCCCTCTCCCAACCACTCTTTCTTTTCCACGTAACTCTTATCTTAGCCTCTTATTTCCCCCTCTTGTCATGAAATCCCTCTCGCCCTATTTTCAGTACAGCTCTTCTTTTCTCCCAGTGATGTCTCTGTCGTACACTATGTGAGGATGGGTGGGGCTGTAAACTGGCTTATAATGGCTGGTAAACAGACCCACAGGCCAACACACAGGGGGCCTGAATCCCTGGGTGTAAATATTCAGTCAGATCCACACCCCTGCATAGTGTGGGACCAGGGAGGAGACCCTGTACCCACATTACACTGATTACACTAGAAAAAACACATACATTACTGCTATAGCATGTATCACAGTACCTGCTTCTTACGAGTGTAGACACACTCACCTGCAAATTATGTGAATAAAGGCTTATACAATATTGACATTGCAGGTCCTTTATAAATATGTACTTACACAGGAATAGCAGTAAAAGCTGCAGTCTACAGTGCTGTGTTCTAACTTGAAATGTTGAAATATCCTTAGACATGTAACCATGTTAGAACTGGGTGTATGGAAATCTAGGGAGTGCAGAAAGTTATGCAGCCAACTGCTTAAGGTGTTGCCACATATTCTGTATTGAAACACATTTAATCCCAAATGAGGTATTATAAATGAAACACTAAAAGGATGGGGAACTTTGGCAAAGTGATACTAAGAGACCACATTCACAGAAGAATTATTGACAGCTGGCTACAGCAATAGCAATCACCCACTTCTCTTTCGTATCGTCTGAGATCCCTAAAGATTGGAAAGCTGCTGCGGTCGTCCCTCTCTTCAAAGGGGGAGACACTCTAGACTCAAACTGTTACAGACCTATATCTATCCTGCCCTGCCTTTCTGAAGTCTTCGAAAGCCAAGTTAACAAACAGATCACCAACCATTTAGAATCCCACCTTACCTTCTCCGCTATGCAATCTGGTTTACGAAGCTGGTCATGCGTGCACCTCAGCCACACTCAAGGTCCTAAACGATATAATAACCGCCATCGACAAAAGACAGTACTGTGCAGCCGTCTTCATCGACCTGGCCAAGGCTTTCGACTCTGTCAATCACCACATTCTTATCGACAGACTCAACAGCTTTGGTTTCTCAAATGACTGCCTCGCCTGGTTCACCAACTACTTCTCAGATAGAGTTCAGTGTGTCAAATCGGAGGGCCTGTTGTCCGGACCTCTGGCAGTCTCTATGGGGGGTGCCAAAGGGTTCAATTGTTCTCAGCTGGCCTACCTGGTTAAATAAAGGTGAAATAAAAAATGAATGAAAAACTTCCAGAATGCAAAATGGTAGAATGCTCCAATCAGGAATGCTTTAGAGACTCTTTGATGACACAAACTAGTTCCAGGAGAGATACTTGTGTAGTGCAAAGAGACGGCTCTAGAGTCAAATCAAATACAATTTTATTCGTCACATACTTCCTAAACAACAGGTGCAGACTAACAGAGAAACAATAGAAAAGTAAAACACGTAATAATAAAAGTAATAATAAATACATAATGAGTTACGATAACTTGGCTATATATACGGGGTACAATTACTGAGTCGATGTGCAGGGGTACGAGGTCATTGAGATAGATATGTACATAGAACTAGTAATAAAGTGATATGATGATAGATAAAAGTAGCAGCAGTGCATGAGATGAGTCAAAAAAAGTTAGTGCAAAAAGGGTTGATGCAGATAGTTAAATAGTTATCCAACTAGTTAGTTGTCTCATGGCTTAGGGGTAGAAGCTGTTCCTGGTCTGTTGGTTCCAGACTTGGTGCATCGCTACTGCTAGCCATGCGATAGCATTGAGAACAGTCTATGACTTGGGTGACTGGAGTCTTTGACATTATTTAGGGCCTTCCTCTGAAACCGGCTGGTATAGAGGTCCTGGTTGGCAGGGAGCCCGGCCACAGTGATGTACTGGGCCATACACACTATCCTCTGTTGCGTCTTGCTGTCGCATACCACACAGTTGCCATACCAAGCGGTGATGCAGCTCGTCAACATGCTCTCAATTTAAATCTCTCTTTAAGAGATGTCTCCCACACCACCTCCAGAGGTAGTGTGGGAGACATCTACACCACATACCCCCCTCTGAGTGGTACAGTGTAAAGACAACAGCTCTCCCACACCACATGTCCATGCAAGAATTCCCTTAATTACCCTAATACCAGTAGGCAGCATCTTTGCTTTGATAGCCAAATTTGTGAATCATTGCATTAATCAAGTCTGCAACACTATGTGCAATATGGTTAAGATGAAAATCTCCTGTATAGTTTGAATTGCTATCCTCATTTTGTTTGTCCATGTACTATGACATTAACAGTATGCTAATAGCTACACTCACACTTGAAGCAGGAATGTGGCTTTGGCCACACCACATCAAAGGCTTGTGTAAATAGAAAAGTTGCTAATCTGATAGATCTCACTAGACATATTTTACTAATGTAAATCCACCTGTAATATACACTTCCCTATGTATATATTAATATTTATTTGGACAGTGAAGCTAGAACGTTTAATTTGACTCTATACTCCGGCATTTTGGATTTGAAATAAAATGTTTAATACAAGGCAACAGTACAGAATGTCACCTTTATTTAGAATTAAAGGCACACCTAACCAGCATGGCTACAACAGCATTCTGCAGCGTATCGCTGCCATCTGGTTTGCGCTTAGTGGGTCTATCATTTGTTTTTCAACAGGACAATGACCCAAAACACACCTCCAGGCTGTGTAAGGGCTATTTGACCAAGAAGTAGAGTGATGGAGTGCAGCATCAGATGACTTGGCCTCCACAATCACCCGACCTCAACCCAATTGAGATGGTTTGGATGAGTTGGATCGCAGAATGAAGGAAAAGCAGCCAATAATTGCTCAGCATATGTGGGAACTCCTTCAAGACGGTTGGAAAAGCATTTCAGGTGACTACCTCATGAAGCTGGTTGAAAGAATGCCAAGAGTGTGCAAATCTGTCATCAAGGCAAAGGGTGGCTACTTTGAAGAATATTTTTATTTGTTTAACACTTTTTTGGGTTACTACATGATTCCATATGTGTTATTTCATAGTTTTGATGTCTTCAACTATTATTCTACAATGTAGAAAATAGTAAAAACTAAAGATAAACCCTTGAATGAGTAGGTGTGTCCAAACTTTTTACTGGTACTGTATATGATTACCGTTTAGAAATAAAAGCACTTCATGCATCTAATCTCCCACCGCACCCAAGTAGCGCAGCAGTCTAAGGCACTGCATCTCAGTGCAAGAGTATCACTACAGTCCCTGGTTCGAATACAGGCTGTATCACATCCGGCTGTTATTGGGAGTCCCATAGGGCGGTGCACAATTGGCCCAGTGTAGTCCAGGGTCATTGTAAATAAACATTTGTTCTTAACTGACTTGCCCAGTTAAATAAAGCAAAACATTTTTGGGGAAGGTGTCATAAGTATTTTGACAAAATCACTTACAGTGCATTCAGAAAGTATTTAGACCCCTTGACTTTTTCCAAATTTTGTTACGTTACAGCCTTATTCTAAAATTGATTAAATCGTTTTTTTCGCCTCATAAATCTACACACAATACCCCATAATGACAAAGCAAAAACAGGTTTTTAGAATTTTTTGCTAATTTATAAAAAATTAAAAAACTGAAATATGACATTTACATAAGTATTCAGACCCTTTACTCAGTACTTTGTTGAAGCACATTTGGCAGCGATTACAGACTTGAGTCTTCTTGGGTATGATGCTACAAGCTTGGCACACCTGTATTTGAGGAGTTTATCCCTTTCCTTTCTGCAGATCCACACAAGCTCTGTCAGGTTGCACAGCTATTTTCAGGTCTCTCCAGAGATGTTCGATCAGGTTCAAGTCCGGATTCTGGCTGGGCCACTCAAGGACATTCAGAGACTTGTCCCGAAGCCACTCTTGGCTGTGTGCTTAGGGTTGTTGTCCTGTTAGAAGGTGAACCTTCGCTCTAGAGCAGGTTTTTATCAATGATCTCTCTGTACTTTGCTCCATTCATCTTTGCCTCGATCCTGACTAGTCTCCCAGTCCCTGCCGCTGAAAAACATCCCTACAGCATGATGCTGCCACCACCATGCTCACCGTAGGGATGGTGCCAAGTTTCCTCCAGACGTGACTCTTGGCATTAACTTCTTAGGGAGCGGCAGCAGAGGTGACGGTTTTGGAGAGTCTGGTGTGCCCAGTAGTTTTTAAGGCCAAAGAGTTCCATCTTGGTTTCATCAGACCAGATAATCTTATTTCTCATGGTCTGAGAGTCCTTTAGGTGCCTTTTGGTAAACTCCAAGAGGGCTGTCATGTGCCTTTTACTGAAGAATGGCTTCCGTCTGGCCAATTCCTGATTGGTGGAGTGCTGCAGAGATGGTCACAACTAGTAGATTTGTTTACGTGCTGCTGTGCGTTTTGTTGCTAACCTAACTTTTCTACCTGCCAGCTTTACGGTTTTTACTTTGTAATTACCGTTTATATTTTTTATTTTTTATTTCAACTTTTTCACCCCGGACGCTTTATCTGGACGTGTTTCGTCAG
The DNA here is from genome assembly GCA_030435695.1 of Brachymystax lenok tsinlingensis. Classification (NCBI taxonomy): domain Eukaryota; kingdom Metazoa; phylum Chordata; class Actinopteri; order Salmoniformes; family Salmonidae; genus Brachymystax; species Brachymystax lenok. The sequence continues at coordinate 82,102,724 of CM059791.1, read as the reverse complement.
GACCTCCACCAACCGAAGCTAAGTAGTAACACTAACATGATGCCTTCTAATTGCAGTCGCTGTACTCATAATATACAGGAGAACGGTCGCCTTAAGGCGAGGATAGCTGTGCTGCAAGCCCAGCTTCAGACGCAATCGTTAGGCAAGGGTAATGTAAGTGTAGGAAAGGATGAAACAGCGTCTGTGCCACTAGTAAGTACAGATAGTAGTATAAATCCCCTCGCACGGACTCCTCTTTAAATCTGCGTATTCCTCCAAAGCTCAGTTGTCCTGAGTCTACACAACTTTGCCAGGACATAAAATCAAGAGAGACACTCAAGTTTTTTAGTACCATATCTCTTGACACATTGATGAAAATAATCATGGCCTCTAAACCTTCAAGCTGCATACTGGACCCTATTCCAACTAAACTACTGAAAGAGCTGCTTCCTGTGCTTGGCCCTCCTATGTTGAACATAATAAACAGCTCTCTATCCACCGGATGTGTACCAAACTCACTAAAAGTGGCAGTAATAAAGCCTCTCTTAAAAAAGACAAACCTTGACCCAGAAAATATAAAAAACTATCGGTCTATATCGAATCTTCCATTCCTCTAACATTTTTTCGAAAAAGCTGTTGCGCAGCAACTCACTTCCTTCCTGAAGACAAACAATGTATACGAAAAACTTCAGTCTGGTTTTAGACCCCATCATAGCACTGAGACTGCACTTGTGAAGGTGGTAAATGACCTTTTAATGGCATCAGACCGAGGCTCTGCAACTGTCCTCGTGCTCCTAGACCTTAGTGCTGCTTTTGATACCATCGGTCACCACATTCTTTTGGAGAGATTGGAAACCCAAATTGGTCTACATGGACAAGTTCTGGCCTGGTTTAGATCTTATCTGTCGGAAAGATATCAGTTTGTCTCTGTGGATGGTTTGTCCTCTGACAAATCAACTGTAAATTTTGGTGTTCCTCAAGGCTCTGTTTTGGGACCACTATTGTTTTCACTATATATTTTACCACTTGGTGATGTCATTCGGAAACATAATGTTAACTTTCACTGCTATGCGGATGACACACAGCTGTACATTTCGATGAAACATGGTGAAGCCCCAAAATCGCCCTCCCTGGAAGCCTGTGTTTCAGATATAAGGAAGTGGATGGCGGAAAATGTTCTACTTTTAAACTCTGACAAAACAGAGATGCTAGTTCTAGGTCCCAAGAAACAAAGAGATCTTCTGTTGAATCTGACAATTAATCTTGATGGTTGTACAGTCGTCTCAAATAAAACTGTGAAGGACCTCGGTGTTACTCTGGACCCTGATCTCTCTTTTGACGAACATATCAAGACTGTTTCAAGGACAGCTTTTTTCCATTTACGTAACATTGTAAAAATCAGAAACTTTCTGTCCAAAAATGATGCAGAAAAGTTCATCCATACGTTTGTAACTTCTAGGTTAGACTACTGCAATGCTTTACTTTCCGGCTACCCAGATAAAGCACTAAATAAACTTCAGTTAGTGCTAAACACGGCTGCTAGAATCTTGACTAGAACCCCAAAATTTGATCATATTACTCCAGTACTAGCCTCTCTACACTGGCTTCCTGTTAAGGCAAGGGCTGATTTCAAGGTTTTACTGCTAACCTACAAAGCATTACATGGGCTTGCTCCTACCTATCTTTCCGATTTGGTCCTGCCGTACATACCTACACGTACGCTACGGTCACAAGACGCAGGACTCCTTACTGTCCCTAGAATTTCTAAGCAAACAGCTGGAGGCAGGGCTTTTTCCTATAGAGCTCCATTTTTATGGAATAGTCTGCCTATCCATGTGAGAGACGCAGACTCGGTCTCAACCTTTAAGTCTTTATTGAAGACTCATCTCTTCAGTAAGTCCTATGACTGAGTGTAGTCTGGCCCAGGAGTGTGAAGGTGAACGGAAAGGCACTGGAGCAACGAACCACCCTTGCTGTCTTTGCCTGGCCGGTTCCCCTCCACTGGGATTCTCTGCCTCTAACCCTATTACAGGGGCTGAGTCACTGGCTTACTGGTGCCGTGGCGGAGATCTTGTGGGCTATACTTGGCCTTGTCTCAGGATGGTAAGTTGGTGGTTGAAGATATCCCTCTAGTGGTGTGGGAGCTGTGCTTCGGCAGAGTGGGTGGGGTTATATCCTGCCTGTTTGGCCCTGTCCGGGGGTATCGTCGGGCGGGGCCACAGTGTCTCCCGACCCCTCCTGTCTCAGCCCCCAGTATTTATGCTGCAGTAGTTTATGTGTCGGGGGGCTAGGGTCCGTCTGTTATATCTGGAGTATTTATTCTCTTATCTGGTGTCCTGTGTGAATTTAAGTATGCTCTCTCTAATTATCTCTCTCTTTCTTTTTTTTTCTTCTTCTCTCTTTCTCTCTCTCTCTCTCGGAGGACCTGAGCATTAGGACCATTCCTCAAGGTCTACCTGGCCTGATGACTCCTTGATGTCCCGAGTCCACCTGGCCGTGCTGCTTCTCCTGTTTCAACTGTTCTGCCTGTTTTATGAACATTTTAAAATCTTGTCCATGTTCTGTTATAATCTGCACCCGGCACAGCCAGAAGAGGACTGGCCACCCCTCACAGTCTGGTTCCTCTCTAGGTTTCTTCCTAGGTTTTGGCCTTTCTAGGGGAGTTTTTCCTAGCCACCGTGCTTTTACACCTGCATTGCTTGCTGTTTGGGGTTTTAGGCTGGGTTTCTGTACAGCACTCTGTGACATCAGCTGATGTAAGGGGGGCTTTATAAATAAATTTGATTTGATTTGATTTGATGGTTGTCCTTCTGGAAGTTTCTCTCATCTCCACAGGGGAACTCTGGAGCTCTGTCAGAATGACCATTGAGTTCTTGGTCACCTCCCCTGACAAAGGCCTTTCTCTCCCGATTGCTCAGTTTGGTGGGGCGGCCAGCTCTAGGAAGAGTCTTGGTGGTTCCAAACTTCTTCCATTTACGAGTGATGGATACCACTGTGTTCTTGGGGACCTTCAATGCAAGCAATTATTACGTCAAGCTTGTGACTACAAACTTGTTGGATGCATTTGCTGTTTGTTTTGGTTGGGTTTCAGATAATTTTTGCCCAATAGAAATTAATGGTAAATAATGTATTGTGACAATTTGGAGTCACTTTTATTCTAAATAAGAATAGAATATGTTTTTCCGACCACTTCTACATTAATGTGGATGCTACCATGATTACGGATAATCATAAATGAAATGTGAATAATGATGAGAAGAAAGTTACAGAGGCACAAAGACCACACCCCCAATACATACTTTTTGGTGGGAATGATATTTATGCCTCTGTACCTTTCTCACTCATCATTATTCAAAATTAATTCCATGAAACATTCACTTCTATTGGGTACAACATAATCTGAAACAAAAGCAAAACAAACAATGAATTTGTCCAAATACTTCTGAAATAGGGACCTCCGAATCTCAAAGTCTTTTCACCAGTCATTCATGCTTCTCTCATTAGTTTACTTGAACAACTACTTTCCCTTCCACAGTGCAGAGCTGCTGAAAACACTGTGCTGTAGCTACCTCAAGCTGGGCTGGCTGGCTTGCTGAGTGCTGAGTGCATTCTCTCTGCTTTGATTCAGAGGCCAACACATAAAGCAGGGGCTGCTCTTTAATGGACGTTTACAAGATGGCAACCAAAGAAAAAGTCAGTTTTTCTTTGTGTCTTAGCGCTCCAGCTGATTACAGCACTCTAAAGAAAATGTGTGTGTTCTTTGTGCACTTCACTTGAAAGACTCTCTCTGACAGGTGTGATCACACAAGTGTTACCCACCATCACACACTGGGGTTATTTTTAGAGATGGAGGAAGCAAAAGAGAAGGAAAGGTGTTAATGAGGCTGTGTGTGTGTGTGTGTGTGTGTGTGTGTGTGTGTGTGTGTGTGTGTGTGTGTGTGTGTGTGTGTGTGTGTGTGTGTGTGTGTGTGTGTGTGTTCTTCTGAACATTAATTAAAATTCTATGAAGATTAAGGCAACTCGTTTTCAAATTGACGGATGTGGAATATTCATTACAGTACATTTTCATCATTTCCATTCCTTGCCCTTACTGTGAATAAACCAACACAACAAAACTGAGCTTCATTGGCTAAATACAACATTAGCAGAATATAAAGACAAATTGACTCTGGTTAGACACACAAAACCACGACGAACCAGTGTTACTGAGCTTCCAAAAGCAGCTCTGAAAGCCTTAACAGTACATCAACAGTGCCCTCTGGTGGGTATAGAGTCCTTGCATTAAACGCAGAGGGGAATGGTCCATCACTGCATGTGGTGAGAGATAGATGATGCCCACACACAAACACAATTATGAGTACTGCTCATTATGAGTACTGCTCATGCCAAAGACATAAACACCCCTGCAGTCACAGAAATCTCCAACATCACAATGATTCTGACTCATAACCATTCAGTCCATAACAGTGGCTGAGAAAAGTGGGACATGTTCGATAAGAGGGGAAAGCATATAGTGTATAACAGAACGGGTCATTTTCACGTCCAAATAAAACATCTGAAACATTTAAAAATCAGTTATTGTTGCTTTTTAAATGTTAGAGTAGAGTGTGTGTAGAGCATATAATTTGACTATTTCTTTGTGGTTTAAGTTTTTGTTGAAGGTGAGGTTTCCAACTATTCGGCTAGGTTATTCCTGCTTCCATATTGCAGCTGCAGCCATGATACAAAACACATTCCCACACTTCATGAACTGAATCTGTAACAACCCATACATGGTCCTGTGTGGACAGGACACATCAATATTAGGTCACATGACGCACCACACACCCCAATCACATGACACCGGCTGTCCAATAGCAGTACATCCAAAGCGGGGGGGCCATGGAGGGGGACTTTGTATTTCCTCCTCCATTGGTCTGGATAACTGTTTATGTTAATGTGGCCTTTACAACCCCAAAGCTGGGTTCTCTGCTACACCTGATTACTTATACACACAATGGACTATTTCCTAAAAGCATGCCTGTGTTCTGACAATGGCATTTCCATGCATCTTTTGTATCAACCCAGTGCTGAGAGAAACTGACCTGTATAAGCGCTATTGATGTTGAAATTCACATTCAGATAGAAGAGACGGAAGGAGATATCTATATTTAACAAATATCTATGACTTTCAGGGAGGGACGGACAGAGAGAGAGAGATGCTATAGCCTGCATAAGAGGGTAGGTAGCGGATGAAAGGAGGTAGAAAAGAGAGAGACAGAGAGAAAATGAATCCAGCTGATTGGTTTCCATGGAAACGGGCTGATGATGAGGTGTGAGTCTAAATAAAAGAACAGGTCCTGGCTCAGTCTAAATCACTGTCTGTCTGTGACACACCACTGGGGAGGGGGATGGGGAGAGGGACAGGGGAGAGGGACAGGGGAGCTAAAATGGTTGGGTCTCAGTCAGGCCACAATCTTCTGCACTCACTCACTGCTACCTCACATATTGCACATTATGATTCCACAAATCCCACATATCACTACAACTGTACTGAATACCACAAGGTCTTACATCCAATATAATATAGCACTTCATTCCTCATAACGTACTTTTCACCTTCCATGTCATACATCACACCTCACATATGGACCTCCATATTTCACATGACACAGAACACCTTGTACCTCAAATGTAACCTATTCCACCTCACATTAAATATGTGTGAGGGATGGCACAGTGGACCAAGGGAGTGCTTTTATTGTGGACCATAATCTAGCAGCATAGAGACCTTCAATACCCTCTGAGTAATGTAGCTCCCACAGCAATACAGGACACGCCTACGGGAGAGACCCTGTCCTGTGTGTGCGTATGTGTGTGTGTGTGTGCGCCTGTAGTCTGTATGTGAGTCTGTGTCCTTGTGTGTGTGTGTGTGTGTGTGTGTGTGTGTGTGTGCCTGACAGTGTGTGCAGAGCATCCAGTACCTATACAAAACACAGTTAGCTGTGATATCACTAAATACTTCAATGGATCAGATGCAAAGACTCAAATATACAGGAAGCAGAAATCACATATTGTAGCAGTGTGAAGACAGGAATCTCCATCTGAACAGATTACATACTATAACTATTTTATACCCACTTTATCCACCATATCCACGCTACTCAGTCTCAGCCATGGCAGAGAGACCGTGGCAGTGTGGTGGATGTGTGTTGAGCTGACAATATTTACAACATTTTCCACTGAAGCTAAAGATGAGAAAGTGTTCCCTGGCTGCTGGACAGCAGACAACAGCCAATTGAGGTCAAGTAGTAGAATGAATGGAGCTCATTGAGCTCTGAGAGGAGCGGAGGGGTGAGAAACTGAATATGGGGAAGGTTTAGGGATACGGAAATTCCCCATAAAGAGATATCATCAACCAGCATGAAGAGGCCCTACTGGACCCATGAGGAGCCAGAGGGTATTTCATCAGCTCCTCCCAGTAGTGTCATTATAGCCAATCAGGAAAAGGAAGACATGGCAACTCACCTCAACAAACAAGAAGCAGGGAACGATGGAGCTGCTGCTCTTTAAACCCGGCTTCTCCTCCTCTGCCGCCATTATTCTCTCGTTCTCTCTCTCCTGCCTTCTCTCGTTCTCTCTCTCCTGCCTTCTCTCGTTCTCTCTCTCCTGCCTTCTCTCGTTCTCTCTCTCCTGTCCTCTCTCCAGCACTCTCTCTCCTCACACCTGTGAAGGAAAGAGCGTTCCAGGTCAGTAAGAGTTGTCTTGATCTAAAGGCAGCTTGAGGCCAAGTTCAAAGTATAACATTAAGTTTTATCCTATGACAAGAATGTAGCGTTGGATGGAACAATGGGTCTTGATGTTCTTATACAGAATAACAATTTTGTTTACATGTTAACTCTGTGGCCATGAGACAAAGTGCAAAGACCCCCCCACCCACACACTCCCTCCCACTCTCCCCAAAACACACAAAGAAACAACTAAATAGTATAAAATAAGCCTATCAGTGAGCAGTAATGAGCCTCTCCCTCAGTCCTGATGAGTCAGTGCTGAAATGAAAATACAGATTGTGTCTAACACTGAATGCCACTATAATGAATGGAACCTTTATGAGTTAGAATAAACAGAAATCCAGCCAATACACAACACAACATGGAAATAGCATATCTTAATGATGCATGCTACAAAGTAGTCTTAGATGAGAAATATGCTCTTGACATTTGCATAATCACATTTATGTTCACCTCTATACTGAATTAGATTATATTCCAACCAAGGCACAACTCTCTGTCTGCATGTCTTATTCAATGTCATGTCTACACGCTTTACACGGCAGGTAAGGGTGCTCTCGAGCGGCTAGATGTTCTTTACCATTCGGCCATCAAATTTGCCACCAATGCTCCCTATAGGACACATCACTGCACTCTATACTCCTCTGTAAACTAGTGATCTCTGTATACCCGTCGCAAGACCCACTGGTTGATGCTCATTTATAAAACCCTCTTAGGCCTCATTCCCCCCTATCTGAGATATCTACTGCAGCCCTCATCCTCCACATACAACACCCATTCTGCCAATCACATTCTGTTAAAGGTCCCCAAAGCACACACATCCCTGGGTAGCTCCTCTTTTCTGGTTGCTGCAGCTAGCGACTGGAACGAGCTGCAACAAACACTCAAACTGGACAGTTTTATCTCTTCATTCAAAGACTGAATCATGGACACTCTTACTGACTGTTGTGGCTGCTTTGCGTGATGTATTGTTGTCTCTACCTTCTTGCCCTGTGTGCTGTTGTCTGTGCCCAATAATGTTTGTACCATGTTTTGTGCTGCTACCATGTTGTGTTGCTACCATGTTGTTGTCATGTTGTGTTGCTGCCTTGCTATGTTGTTGTCTTAGGTATCTCTTTATGTAGTGTTGTGTTGTCTCTCTTGTCTTTATGTGTGTTTTTGTCCTACAGTTATATATATATATATATTTTTTTTTATCCCAGCCCCCGTCCCCGCAGGAGGCTTTTTGCCTTTTGGTAGAATAAGAATTTGTTCTTAACTGACTTGCCTAGTTAAATAAAGGTTAAATAAAATAAAAATACACTGTATCCCCAGCAGAATTAGCTTGAGGGAAGAATACAACACGCTAGCCTTATCGTTTCAAGGCTAAGGGACAGACAGGAACAATGCAAACTGGACATGGTGCTCAGTCAGTGAGGAGTCTCCTTTGCTGGGACTTTGACTACAGGAAAAACTCCAGGCCCTAGTGGTCAGGTGAAACTCAGGGCCCTTCTTACGGCCATCCAACCTCTGAAGTAGACCAGAACTCATCCTGAAGAGATCCTATAGCTTGGATCTGGTCTGTGAGAGTTCCCATTTCCTGGGCGTTGTCAGATTGACCTCTATCCTGGGGAAATTAGTGGCGTGTGCTGGAAAGCTTTCCCCTTTCCCCCAACACTGACAGTCAGTCTGGCAGGATGTCAGAGAATAGGCCGTGAGGATGAATAAGGAATGAGACTGGGCTCTTAGCAGCAGAGAGAATAACGCGAAGCTGGGCTGCTTTTAGAAAGCGCTCTGTCTCTCTCTCTCTCTCTCTCTCTCTCTCTCTCTCTCTCTCTCTCTCTCTCTCTCTCTCTCTCTCTCTCTCTGAGTGGCCGGCCAGGAAACATCTTGTAGCTGTGACTGAACAAGCTGAGGCCCCAGTAAGGGAAAATCACTCAGGGTATTTTGGTGATCCTGCTCTACTGATCCCAGCAGCAGATGGGCAGTGTAATGCAGCCTGAGTGGACGGCCAGGTATCTAACGGAATACAGGTGTTGCTATTTTAGATGGCACAGTGTCTGTCAAAGAGAAAGCCTTTGTGTCCACATGTGCTACAGAGGGAGGTGAGGGAGGAGAGGGAGATTTGTTGAGGAAGATAAAAGTTGGACACCAGGGGCAATTTTACCCAGAGATAGGAGAGAGAGAGTGTTGTTTGTTAGCATATGTCTGCCTGTGCATGTGTGTGTGTGTCTGTGTGTGTGTGTGTGTGTGTGTGTGTGTGTGTGTGTGTGTGTGTGTGTGTGTGTGTGTGTGTGTGTGTGTGTGTGTGTGTGTGTGTGTGTGTGTGTGTGTGTGTGTGTGTGTGTGTGTGTGTGTGTGTGTGTGTGTGTGTGTGTGTGTGTGTGAGTCCAGCTGGATTTGATCTGATTAGAGAGGCAGGGTGACAGGAGTCCTGATCTTATTGGCTTTCCATCCATCAGAGAGCCCAGCCAGCCTGTCATCACTGAGACACTGCAGCCCACAGACACACACACAAACACAAAAGAGAGAGAAATTGAAGGAAGAGAGGAAAAAAACAGGGAAAGAGAGAGGAAGAGGCAAAACTATTGTTGGAAAAAGGTGGAATGAACTCAAGAAAAAGAATGAGAGATGGGGGTTAGGAGGAAAGGAAGGGAATGAAAGGATGAGGATGAGGTTGTTAATATGAATAGACGAGTGACTAGTTAGCTTACACAGAGGAGGTGGAGAACTATACAATATCCTGCTGGTCTGAAGCCACAGTCATAAGAGAGGAGCCCAGGAAACCATATGTCCACTCTCCTCCCTCAGACACACACACGCACAGGCACATGTACAGACACACACCGCCCGGGGACACAAAGGCTAATTGGACACTACAATCTGGATCACGGCTGCCTTCACGTCCAGCTATTTCTACCACATACTGAGAGATACTACACACAGAAATATTACGACTGTGCAGATATATATTAATCTACACAGATGTATATTGTAATATTCTATATGAACATAAAAGAGCAAAGTACAATGTACAGTGCCTTCAGAAAGTATTCATACCCTTTGACTTATTCCACATTTTGTTGTGTTACAGCCTGAATTCAAAATGGATTAAATATTTTTTTTCTTACCCATCTACACAATAACCCATAATGACAAAGTGAAAACATTTTAGCAAATTTACTGAAAATGAAAAATCTCATTTACATCAGTATTCACACCCCTGCGTCAATACATGTTAGAATCACCTTTTGGCAGCGATTATAGCTGTGAGTCTTTCTGGGTAAGTCTAAGAGCTTTGCATACCTGGATTGTACAATATTTGCACATTACTCTTAAATTCTTTAAGCTCTGTCAAGTTGGTTGTTGTTCATTGCTAGACAACCCTTTTCAAGTCTTGTCATAGACTTTCAGCCCTTTTCAAGTCTTGTCATAGACTTTCAAGCCTATTTAAGTCAAAACTGCATATAGGCCACTCAGGAACATTCAATGTGGTCTTGGTAAGCAACTCCAGTGTTTTAGGTTATTGTCAAGCTGAAAGGTGAATTTGTCTCCCAGTGTCTCAGTAGGCTATCAGCAGACTGAACCAGGTTTTCCTCTAGGATCTATTCCATTACTTTTTATCCTAGAAAACTCCCCTAGTTCTTGTCGTTGACAAGCATACCCATAATGTGATGCAGTCACCACCATGCTTAAAAATATGTTGTGAACTGTTGGATTTGCCAACACAACATTATGTTTTTATTTTGCAGTTTTGCAGTTTTACTTTAGTACCTTATTGCAAACAGGATGCATGTTTTGGAATATTTTTATTCTGTACAGGTGTAACGTCCAGGCCTAGTGTTCAGGCTGGAGTGTTTAGTTTTGTTTTGGTGTAGGGTTTCTTCTGTTCTAGGGTGTGTATTTCTATGTTGGGGTAATGGTTCCCAATTAGAGGCAGCTGAGTCTCGTTACCTCTAATTGGGAACCATATATATGTTTGGGGTTTTGCACTTAGGAGTGGGGGTTTTGATGATATGGATGATCGTATTTAGGGTCATGCCACAGTGTCTAGGGTCATGCCACAGTGTCTAGTTTAGCATTTAGCGTTTGTTTAGGTTTTGCATTAGGGTTTAGGTTTATGCCACAGTGTTTGTTTCATAGCTTAGTTAGATTCTTTAGTTCTGTACCACGTCATGATCATCGTTCATTGTTTTGTTCACTCAAGTCACGTTCGCTAAATAAATATGTATTCTGGATACTTCGCTGTGCATTGGTCTGTCCCAAGAGATAATCATGACAACAGGCTTCTTTCTTTTCACTCTGTCATTTAGGTTAGTATTGTGGAGTAGCTACAATCTTGTTGATCCATCCTCAGCTTACTCCTATCACAGCCTTTAAACTCTGTACCTGTTTTAAAGTCACCATTTGCCTCTCCAGCTACTGAGTTAGGAAGGATGCCTGTATCGTTGTAGAGGCTGGGTGTATTGATACACTATCCAAAGTATAATTAATAACCTCACCATGCACAAAGGGATATTCAATGTCTGCTTTTTTTTACCCATCCACCAATAGGTGACCTTATTTGTGAGGCACTGGAAAACCTCCATCTTTGTAGTTGAATCTGTGTTTTAAATTCACTGCTAGACTGAGGGACTTCACAGATACCTGTCTATGTGGGGTACAGAGATGAGGTGGTCATTAAAACATAATGTTAAACAATATTATTGCACACAGAGTCAGTCCATGTGACTTATTATGTGACTGGTTGAGCAAATGTATACTCCTTAACTTATTTAGGCTTGCCATAACAAAGGGGTTGAATACTTATTGACTCAAGATATTTCAGCTTTTAATTTTTAATTAATTTGTAAAATATATTTCCACTTCGACATTATGGGGTATTGTGTGTAGGCCAGTGGAAAAAATCTACATTTAATTCATTTTAAATTCAGACTGTAACATAACAAAATGTGGAAAAAGGTATAGGGGTGTGAATCCTTTCTGAAGGGCACTGTATACGACAGTCTGGTTGAACTTTTCATCCTTAAATGTAGCCACCCCTGACACAGTACTACTCAGAGAGGTATAAGGTAGTACTCTATATTGTGTTTGTACAGTCCAATGCAGTATTTACATGGCACTGTCTGCTTCTTTCTTTCACCCTGTGTGTGGCTATCCTGTGCTGCAGAATACTCTCCTATAACCAATCACATTCAAAGAGATCAGTCCAAGTCCCTTTAATCACTGTACTGTTGTCTTGGTGCATTTCCAAGGTGTGTGTAGTAAGGATGGTAGTGTGTTGAGTGTGTGTGCCTTGCTCTTGACAGACATGTTTCACTCAAACCAGACCATATGCTGAATCTGCAGATATCAGTGTGCAGAATGCATAAACACGTGCACACACACACACACACACACACACACACACACACACACACACACACACACACACACACACACACACACACACACACACACACACACACACACACACACACACACACACACACACACACACACATTTACACCCTAGGCACAAACACTCCTTCACTTACATGCGGTATTAAAAACACCCCCACCCCCTGCCAGAGAGACAATCCCACTTCATGCTATTAATAGGTCGGTGGAGGGTGTAGGTAGGGCGGGGGGAAAACCCTAATAGGATTTCAGAACGCTCGGTTATTAGAGCTTCCCTTTGGGGAATACCACACCAAAACACTCTCACTGCCTCTCTGCTTCAGACCCCAATCTGAACCATTGACATACAGCGTAATGCTAACACGCTACTGCTCCTCATACTGCAACCCATGCAGACAGAGGAGAGGAAAACCCATCGCCCCCTCCCTCTTACCTTAGACACCTTGCTGCTGCCTAGCTCCTCTGTTGCCGTTGCACCAGATTCCTACGCGGAGGCCATGTCAGATGATGGAAAGAGCTGTGAGAATCTCCCCACCTAGCTGCCTCTCTATCTCTTCTCTTCTTCTCTCCTCCTCCTGCTCCAGAGTGAAACGTGGTACCGGAGCTCCTCAGACAGATACTCACACACGCGCACGGAGATAAAGCGCGCCAGCGACTCCCTAGCCCTCCTCACACACTCGGCACACTCCCCCTCCAATTAGCCACTTCAAATAAGCAGCCTGAGCTAATCAATTAAGTGGCAGGAATTACTGCATGTCTCTCTCTTCCAATACAGACTGAGAGGCAGCGTGTGTGGAAGATTGCGTATCCGTGTGTGAGTAAGAGAGAGAGAGGGGATGTGTGATATCTGTGCCACTAGAGAGAAGCTCATTTGTATTCAAAACTTGTTTCCTTCCATCCCTCTCTCTCTCTGTCCTCCCTCTCTCTCGCAGTGAATGAGGGAGGGAGGGAGGGAGGGGATGTAAAACCCAAACAGAGGGGTGTGTGTGAGAGAGAGAGAGAGAGAGAGAGAGAGAGAGAGAGAGAGAGAGAGAGAGAGAGAGAGAGAGAGAGAGGGAGGGAGCTCAGGTGCGCCTCTGTGTCAGGCTGCAGCCTGCCTGCCTCAGGGCACACAATCCAATGAATAGTTGGCTATTGATCTAGTGCTGGTGCGGATTTAATACTGCAGGTCAGGACTGATAAAAGATAGGGGCTAGCTGGCTGCCTGCCACTGTTAAACAGGACAGGGTCAACAGCCAGAGGGGAACTTTTATAGTGGGGGAATCAGAGTGTGTGTAGAGAGTGAGAGAGAGAGAGAGAGAGAGAGAGAGAGAGAGAGAGAGAGAGAGAGAGAGAGAGACATTGGTTGAAATACCACAGTGTGCTATCACAGCAGCAATATTTGTGACCTGTTGCCGCATGAAAAGGGAAACCGGTCACCCATATTTATGTTTATTTATTTTCTCTTTTGTACTTTAACTATTTGCACATAATGACATTTGAAATGTCTTTATTCTTTTGAAACTTTTGTGAGTGTAATGGTTACTTGTCACGTCCTGGCCATAGATAGCTATGGGGTTTTGGGCCATGACGTGGCCAGGACGTGACCAGGGGGGTTTTGTTCTATGTTGTGTTTTCTATGTTGTTTTTTGTGTTGGTTCCCAATTAGAGGCAGCTGTTAGTCATTGCCTCTAATTGGGAATCCTATTTAGTTTGTTCCCTTACCCACCTGCCTTTGTGGGTTATTGTTTCTGTTAGTGCATGTGATGCGATGCTCTGATGTTGCGGTCTGTTTAGTCTCTATTGTTTTGTAGTTGGTTCCATTTTTGTATTAAAACATGTGGAATGCTATGCCCGGTGCGCCTTGGTCCATTCCTTTTCCAGATCGTGACAGAATAACCCAAGAAACCAGGACCAAGCAGCGTGCCATGGAGGAGAAGCAGATCTGGACCTGGGAGGGGATAAAGGGGGTTGGGAGACCCTGCCATGACGAGAGTTCCTGAGGGGTTCGCGGCCACAGCAGTCCCAGGATTTATTTGGGGGGAGGCACATGACGCCGGCTCCATGCACCAGGATGCCAGTGCGCCTCCCCAGCCTGGTACGTCCAGTGCCAGCTCCCCGCACTCGCCCTGAGGTGCGTGAGCCCAGCCCAGTACGTCCTGTTCCGGCTCCACGCACCAGGCCTCCAGGGTGTCGTCCCAGCCCAGTACGCCCTGTTCCGGCTCCACGCACCAGGCCTCCAGGGTGTCGTCCCAGCCCAGTACGTCCTGTTCCGGCTCCACGCACCGGGCCTCCAGTGCGTCTTCTCGGGCCATAGCCCTCTGGGTTATCTATGGGGCTTTGGGCCAGGATGTGACCAGGGGGGTTTTTGTTCTGTGTTGTGTTTTCTCTGTTGGTTTTTGTGTTGGTTCCCAATTAGAGGCAGCTGTTTGTCGTTGCCTCTAATTGGGAATCCTATTTAGTTTGTTCCTTTCCCCACCTGCCTTTTGTGGGTTATTGTTTCTGTCAGTGCATGTGTTTGGGCTTCTCTGATGTTATGGTCTGTTTAGTCTCTATTGTTTTGTAGTTGGTTCCATTTTTGTATTAAAACATGTGGAATGCTATGCCCGGTGCGCCTTGGTCTGTTCCTTTTCCAGATCGTGCCATTACTGTTAATTTTTATTGTTTCATTTCTGTTTATCTACTTCCCTTTGATGGGGATAGTCTGGCCTATTAATGTATGTAACATTCCAGGGGAAGGGACTGTGGGCTCAGGCTATTGATGAAAGTACGTGTCAAACTTTGCTATGTGATAATACTGCAAAGATCTGGGGCTCAGTTTCACCGCATGAAGAATGTCCTCATTCAGTAGCCAGAGGGGCTTTAATGCAGCTGCAGTCAGCTCACATCTGAATCCCAGTACACGTGTCTTCAAAATAGACCCCACTATACTAGGGTAGCTACGCCCACCCAGTTCTGTCTAGTCTCAAAACCCCAGCTTCTCACACTGTATTCTCAAACATGCTCAGTAGCACTTTGAAACACATTTTTAAACATCGATTGAATTAGGCAAGTCAGTTAAGAACAAATTCTTATTTACAATGGCGGCCAATTGTGCGCCGCCCTATGGAACTCCCAATCATGGCCGGTTGTGATACAGCCTGGAATCTAACCAGGCTTTGTAGTGACGCCTCTGGCACTGAGATGCAGTGCGCCTCTCAGGAGCCCGAATGCCTTGTGGACAGAAAAGCTCTTGAGTTTTAGTGGGAGTGTTTATACGTGCAGAGGACCTCTAAGTGCTCCCCATTCCACCCTGAGGTGTTAAATGAATCAGCAGGTCAACCACGGGTAACTCCACAATGACTCACTCACCTTCATTAATATAGCATTACCACTGGGAGGCTGATAGGCATTAGCTAAAACACAGTGCTCTCTGTATAGTATCTGACCTATACACATACCTATACGCATAAAGCAATGCAAGACTGTTTATACTTCTATTTGTAGTTGTGCAGAGCCTGTATACACACTTTAACTGTTTTTTCTTTTTATTGTTTTTAAACTGCATCATTAGGAAGGGCTTGTAAGCATGTGATAAATAAAATCAAATTTGATTTAATCATAGCCATAGTAGGTCAGTCAATGGTCAAATCTAAATGGGGACTATTATGTGGAGGCTAGGGCTGTACTAAAAGGGTAGTTGCCCAGCTCTATAGCCCCTGCCCTAGCTCTAGCACCAGACCCAGGCCCAGCTCCCCCTCACTACCACTCAGGCGCTGAGCATGCATTGCTGTTCTGGCTCGGTGGGATTGTCAGAGTGGGGATGAGATATGTCTACGGCATTGTGGAAATGAAGAATCTGCCCATTATTAGGCCGTTATGGTTTACAGCACATTGGATGTCTGTCCCATGGGACTCCTTTCCTCCCCTTCCCTCCCTTCCCCTGCACAGTGAGAACATAACTGAGCTGCCTTACTGACTGATCAATAAAGACAGAGGAGGAATGGGGAGAAGAGGAGGGAGGGATAGAGGGTGGTAAGGAGAGAAAGAGGTGGAGGGGCCGGGTATTCTCACTGTGGGAGATGTGGGATGTGGATGTGTGGTTACCATGGTAACCCTGCCTCTACGCTGCCCACCAAGACACAAAAAGACAAACCCAACATGGGTGGACTTTACGGGATGTACACATACATTTACGCATGCATGCACTTTGCACAAACATACACCGAATTAATAGAATATTCATATATGCTGTGAATGTATGATCAATACGTAAGCACCTCCGGTCTGGTTTTACTGCCTGTAACACCTGCATACTGACCAGTTTGAATTATTTAGGTGATTGATTTTGTGAGAGTCTTACATTTGATGGGCATTTATGCAATATTAAGAATGTGATGATCCTGCAGTATTGGGCAGTCAGTCTGATGGGCAGTCAGAGAACTGAACAAATAGCAGTATAAATAGAAAAATGTTTGTATATAATTACAAAAATTACTGCATATTTCCTTTGACTATATAGTTTGAAAACTACTGAACCAATATGATGTAGTGTCTAGTTAACTATATAGTTTGATAACTACTGAACTAATATGATGTATTGTCTGGTTAACTATATAGTTTGATAACTACTGAACCAATATGATGTATTGTCTAGTTAACTATAAAGTTAGATAACTACTGAACCAATATGATGTAGTGTCTAGTTAACTATATAGTTTGATAACTACTGAACCAATATGATGTATTGTCTAGTTAACTATATAGTTTGATATATGATGCATTGTCTAGTTAACTATATAGTTTGATAACTACTGAACCAATATGATGTATTGTCTATTTAACTATATAGTTTGATAACTACTGAACCAATATGATATTTTGTCTAGTTAACTATATAGTTTGATTACTACTGAACCAATGTGATACATTGTCTTGATAACTATGTAGATTGTTAACTACTGAACCAATATGATGTATTGTCTAGTTAACTATATAGTTTGATAACTACTGAACCAATATGATATATTGTCTAGTTAACTATATAGTTTGATAAGTACTGATCCGATATGATGTCTTGTCTAGTTAACTATATAGTTTGAAATGTGATGCATTGTCTAGTTAACTACATAGTTTGATAACTACTGATCCAATATGATATATTGTCTAGTTAACTATATATTTTGATAAGTACTGATCCGATATGATGTATTGTCTAGTTAACTATATAGTTTGAAATGTGATGCATTGTCTAGTTAACAATATAGTTTGATAACAGGTGAACCAATATGACGTAGTTTCTTGTTAACTATATAGTTTGATAACTACTGAACCAATATGATGTATTGTCTAGTTATCTATGTAGTTTGATTACTACTGAACCAATATGATGTAGTGTCTAGTTAACTATATAGTTTGATAACTACTGAACCAATACGATGTACTGTCTAGTTAAATATATAGTTTGATAACTAATGAACCAATATGATGTATTGTCTAGTTAACTATGTAGTTTGATAACTACTGAACCAATACGATGTACTGTCTAGTTAAATATATAGTTGGATAACTAATGAACCAATATGATGTATTGTCTAGTTAACTATATAGTTTTATATATGATGCATTGTCTAGTTAACTACATAGTTTGACAACTACTGAACCATAATGATGTACTGTCTAGTTAACTATATAGTTTGATAACTGCTGAACCAATGTGATGCATTGTCTAGTTAACTATATAGTTTGATAACAACTGAACCAATGTGATGCATTGTCTAGTTAACTACATAGTTTGATAACTGCTGAACCAATATGATGTATTGTCTAGTTAACTATATAGTTTTATAACTGCTGAACCAATGTGATGCATTGTCTAGTTAACTATATAGTTTGATAACAACTGAACCAATGTGATGTACTGTCTAGTTAAATATATAGTTTGATAACTAATTAACCAATATGATGTATTGTCTAGTTAACAATATAGTTTGATAACTACTGAACCAATATGATGTATTGTCTGGTTAACTATATAGTTTTATATATGATGCATTGTCTAGTTAACTACATAGTTTGATAACTACTGAACCATAATGATGTACTGTCTAGTTAACTATATAGTTTGATAACTGCTGAACCAATGTGATCCATTGTCTAGTTAACCATATAGTTTGATAACAACTGAACCAATGTGATGTATTGTCTAGTTACCTACAAAGTTTGATAACAACTGAACCAATGTGTTGTATTGTCTAGTTAAATATATAGTTTGATAACTACTGAACCAATATGATGTATTGCCTAGTTAACTATATAGTTTGATATACGATGCATTGTCTAGTTAACTACATAGTTTGATAACTACTGAACCATAATGATGTATTGTCTAGTTAACTATATAGTTTGATAACTACTGAACCAATATGATGCATTGTCTAGTTAACTATATAATTTGAAATGTGATGCATTGTCTAGTTAACTATATAGTTTGATAACTACTGATCCAATATGATATATTGTCTAGTTAACTATATACTTTGATAACTACTGAACCAATATGATGTATTGTCTAGTTATCTATGTAGTTTGATTACTACTGAACCAATACGATGTACTGTCTAGTTAAATATATAGTTTGATAACTAATGAACCAATATGATGTATTGTCTAGTTAACTATATAGTTTGATAACTGCTGAACCAATATGATGTATTGTCTTTTTAACTATATAGTTTGATAACTACTGAACCAATATGATGTATTGTCTAGTTAACTATATAGTTTTATATATGATGCATTGTCTAGTTAACTACATAGTTTGATAACTACTGAACCATAATGATGTACTGTCTAGTTAACTATATAGTTTGATAACTGCTGAACCAATGTGATGCATTGTCTAATTAACTATATAGTTTGATAACAACTGAACCAATGTGATGTATTGTCTAGTTAACTACATAGTTTGATAACAACTGAACCAATGTGATGTATTGTCTAGTTAAATATATAGTTTGATAACTAATGAACCAATATGGTGTATTGTCTAGTTAACTATATAGTTTGATAACTACTGAACCAATATGATGTATTGCCTAGTTAACTATATAGTTTGATATATGATGCATTGTCTAGTTAACTACATAGTTTGATAACTACTGAACCAATACGATGTACTGTCTAGTTAAATATATAGTTTGATAACTAATGAACCAATATGATGTATTGTCTAGTTAACTATATAGTTTGATAACTGCTGAACAAATATGATGTATTGTCTAGTTAACTATATAGTTTTATAACTGCTGAACCAATGTAATGCATTGTCTAGTTAACTATATAGTTTGATAACAACTGAACCAATGTGATGTACTGTCTAGTTAAATATATAGTTTGATAACTAATGAACCAATGTGATGTATTGTCTAGTTAACTATATAGTTTGATAACTACTGAACCAATATGATGTATTGTCTAGTTAACTATATAGTTTTATATATGATGCATTGTCTAGTTAACTACATAGTTTGATAACTACTGAACCATAATGATGTACTGTCTAGTTAACTATATAGTTTGATAACTGCTGAACCAATGTGATGAATTGTCTAGTTAACAATATAGTTTGATAACTACTGAACCATAATGATGTATTGTCTACTTAACTATTTAGTTTGATAACTACTGAACCAATATGATGTATTGTCTAGTTAACTATATAGTTTGAAATGTGATGCATTGTCAAGTTAACTATATAGTTATATAACTACTGATCCAATATGATATATTGTCTAGTTAACTATATACTTTGATAACTACTGAACCAATATGATGTAGTGTCTAGTTAACAATATAGTTTGATAACAGGTGAACAAATATGACGTAGTTTCTTGTTAACTATATAGTTTGATAACTACTGAACCAATACGATGTACTGTCTAGTTAAATATATAGTTTGATAACTAATGAACCAATATGATGTATTGTCTAGTTAACTATATAGTTTGATAACTGCTGAACCAATATGATGTATTGTCTAGGTAACTATATAGTTTGATAACTACTGAACCAATATGATGTATTGTCTAGTTAACTATATAGTTTTATATATGATGCATTGTCTAGTTAACTACATAGTTTGATAACTACTGAACCATAATGATGTACTGTCTAGTTAACTATATAGTTTGATAACTGCTGAACCAATGTGATGCATTGTCTAATTAACTATATAGTTTGATAACAACTGAACCAATGTGATGTATTGTCTAGTTAACTACATAGTTTGATAACAACTGAACCAATGTGATGTATTGTCTAGTTAAATATATAGTTTGATAACAACTGAACCAATGTGATGTACTGTCTAGTTAAATATATAGTTTGATAACTAATGAACCAATGTGATGTATTGTCTAGTTAACTATATAGTTTGATAACTACTGAACCAATATGATGTATTGTCTAGTTAACTATATAGTTTTATATATGATGCATTGTCTAGTTAACTACATAGTTTGATAACTACTGAACCATAATGATGTACTGTCTAGTTAACTATATAGTTTGATAACTGCTGAACCAATGTGATGCATTGTCTAGTTAACAATATAGTTTGATAACTACTGAACCATAATGATGTATTGTCTACTTAACTATTTAGTTTGATATATGATGCATTGTCTAGTTAACTACATAGTTTGATAACTACTGAGCCATAATGATGTATTGTCTACTTAACTATTTAGTTTGATAACAACTGAACCAATATGATGTAGTGTCTAGTTAACTATATAGTTTGATAACTACTGAACCAATATGATGTACTGTCTAGTTAACTGTATGGTTTGATAACTACTGAACCAATGTGATGTATTGTCTAGTTAACTATATAGTTTGATATATGATGCATTGTCTAGTTAACTACATAGTTTGATAACTACTGAACCAATATGATGTATTGTCTACTTAACTATATAGTTTGATAACTTCTGAACCATTATGATATTTTGTCTAGTTAACTATATAGTTTGATTACTACTGAACCAATGTGATACATTGTCTAGTTAACTATATAGTTTGATAACTACTGAACAAATATGATGTAGTGTCTAGTTAACCATATAGTTTGATAACTACTGAACAAATATGATGTATTGTCTAGTTAACTGTATAGTTTGATAACTAATGAACCAATATGATGTATTGACTAGTTAACTATATAGTTTGATAACTACTGAACCAATATGATATATTGTCTAGATAACTATATAGTTTGATATATGATGCATTGTATAGTTATCTATATAGTTTGATAACTACTGGTCCAATATGATATATTGTCTAGTTAACTATATAGTTTGATAACTACTGAACCAATATGATGTATTGTCTACTTAACTATACAGTTTGATAACTACTGAACCAATATGATGTATTGTCTAGTTAACTATTTAGTTTGATAACTACTGAACAAATATGATATAGTGTCTAGTTTACTATATAGTTTGATAACTACTAAACAAATATGATGTATTGTCTACTTAACTATTTAGTTTGATAACTACTGAACCAATATGATGTAGTGTCTAGTTAACTATATAGTTTGATAACTACTGAACCAATATGATGTACTGTCTAGTTAACTGTATAGTTTGATAAATACTGAACCAATGT
The DNA here is from genome assembly GCA_030435695.1 of Brachymystax lenok tsinlingensis. Taxonomy (NCBI): domain Eukaryota; kingdom Metazoa; phylum Chordata; class Actinopteri; order Salmoniformes; family Salmonidae; genus Brachymystax; species Brachymystax lenok. The sequence goes on along the minus strand of CM059791.1, from coordinate 82,080,960 downwards.
GATGTATTGTCTAGTTAACTATATAGTTTGATATATGATGCATTGTCTAGTTAACTACATAGTTTGATAACTACTGAACCAATATGATGTATTGTCTAGTTAACTATATAGTTTTATATATGATGCATTGTCTAGTTAACTACATAGTTTGATAACTACTGAACCATAATGATGTACTGTCTAGTTAACTATATAGTTTGATAACTGCTGAACCAATGTGATGCATTGTCTAGTTAACAATATAGTTTGATAACTACTGAACCATAATGATGTATTGTCTACTTAACTATTTAGTTTGATAACTACTGAACCAATATGATGTATTGTCTAGTTAACTATATAGTTTGAAATGTGATGCATTGTCAAGTTAACTATATAGTTATATAACTACTGATCCAATATGATATATTGTCTAGTTAACTATATACTTTGATAACTACTGAACCAATATGATGTAGTGTCTAGTTAACAATATAGTTTGATAACAGGTGAACAAATATGACGTAGTTTCTTGTTAACTATATACTTTGATAACTACTGAACCAATACGATGTACTGTCTAGTTAAATATATAGTTTGATAACTAATGAACCAATATGATGTATTGTCTAGTTAACTATATAGTTTGATAACTGCTGAACCAATATGATGTATTGTCTAGGTAACTATATAGTTTGATAACTACTGAACCAATATGATGTATTGTCTAGTTAACTATATAGTTTTATATATGATGCATTGTCTAGTTAACTACATAGTTTGATAACTACTGAACCATAATGATGTACTGTCTAGTTAACTATATAGTTTGATAACTGCTGAACCAATGTGATGCATTGTCTAATTAACTATATAGTTTGATAACAACTGAACCAATGTGATGTACTGTCTAGTTAACTACATAGTTTGATAACAACTGAACCAATGTGATGTATTGTCTAGTTAAATATATAGTTTGATAACTAATGAACCAATATGATGTATTGTCTAGTTAACTATATAGTTTGATAACTACTGAACCAATATGATGTATTGCCTAGTTAACTATATAGTTTGATATATGATGCATTGTCTAGTTAACTACATAGTTTGATAATTACTGAACCAATACGATGTACTGTCTAGTTAAATATATAGTTTGATAACTAATGAACCAATATGATGTATTGTCTAGTTAACTATATAGTTTGATAACTGCTGAACAAATATGATGTATTGTCTAGTTAACTATATAGTTTTATAACTGCTGAACCAATGTAATGCATTGTCTAGTTAACTATATAGTTTGATAACAACTGAACCAATGTGATGTACTGTCTAGTTAAATATATAGTTTGATAACTAATGAACCAATGTGATGTATTGTCTAGTTAACTATATAGTTTGATAACTACTGAACCAATATGATGTATTGTCTAGTTAACTATATAGTTTTATATATGATGCATTGTCTAGTTAACTACATAGTTTGATAACTACTGAACCATAATGATGTACTGTCTAGTTAACTATATAGTTTGATAACTGCTGAACCAATGTGATGCATTGTCTAGTTAACAATATAGTTTGATAACTACTGAACCATAATGATGTATTGTCTACTTAACTATTTAGTTTGATATATGATGCATTGTCTAGTTAACTACATAGTTTGATAACTACTGAACCATAATGATGTATTGTCTACTTAACTATTTAGTTTGATAACTACTGAACCAATATGATGTAGTGTCTAGTTAACTATATAGTTTGATAACTACTGAACCAATATGATGTACTGTCTAGTTAACTGTATAGTTTGATAACTACTGAACCAATGTGATGTATTGTCTAGTTAACAATATATAGTTTGATATATGATGCATTGTCTAGTTAACTACATAGTTTGATAACTACTGAACCAATATGATGTATTGTCTACTTAACTATATAGTTTGATAACTTCTGAACCATTATGATATTTTGTCTAGTTAACTATATAGTTTGATTACTACTGAACCAATGTGATACATTGTCTAGTTAACTATATAGTTTGATAACTACTGAACAAATATGATGTATTGTCTAGTTAACTGTATAGTTTGATAACTAATGAACCAATATGATGTATTGACTAGTTAACTATATAGTTTGATAACTACTGAACCAATATGATATATTGTCTAGATAACTATATAGTTTGATATATGATGCATTGTATAGTTATCTATATAGTTTGATAACTACTGGTCCAATATGATATATTGTCTAGTTAACTATATAGTTTGATAACTACTGAACCAATATGATGTAGTGTCTAGTTAACTATATAGTTTGATAACTACTGAACCAATATGATGTATTGTCTACTTAACTATACAGTTTGAAAACTACTGAACCAATATGATGTATTGTCTAGTTAACTATTTAGTTTGATAACTACTGAACAAATATGATATAGTGTCTAGTTTACTATATAGTTTGATAACTACTAAACAAATATGATGTATTGTCTACTTAACTATATAGTTTGATAACTACTGAACCAATATGATGTAGTGTCTAGTTAACTATATAGTTTGATAACTACTGAACCAATATGATGTACTGTCTAGTTAACTGTATAGTTTGATAAATACTGAACCAATGTGATGTATTGTCTAGTTAACTATATAGTTTGATATATGATGCATTGTCTAGTTAACTACATAGTTTGATAACTACTGAACCAATATGATGTATTGTCTACTTAACTATATAGTTTGATAACTACTGAACCCTTATGATATTTTGTCTAGTTAACTATATAGTTTGATTACTACTGAACCAATGTGATACATTGTCTAGTTAACTATATAGTTTGATAACTACTGAACAAATTTTATGTAGTGTCTAGTTAACCATATAGTTTGATAACTACTGAACAAATATGATGTATTGTCTAGTTAACTGTATAGTTTGATAACTACTGAACCAATATGACATATTGTCTAGATATCTATATAGTTTGATATATGATGCATTGTCTAGTTAACTATATAGTTTGATAACTACTGGTCCAATATGATATATTGTCTAGATAACTATATAGTTTGATATATGATGCATTGTCTAGTTAACTATATAGTTTGATAACTACTGGTCCAATATGATATATTGTCTAGTTAACTATATAGTTTGATAACTACTGAACCAATATGATGTAGTGTCTAGTTAACTATATAGTTTGATAACTACTGAACCAATATGACTTATTGTCTACTTAACTATATAGTTTGATAACTACTGAACCAATATGATATATTGTCTAGATAACTATATAGTTTGATATATGATGCATTGTATAGTTATCTATATAGTTTGATAACTACTGGTCCAATATGATATATTGTCTAGTTAACTATTTAGTTTGATAACTACTGAACCAATATGATGTATTGTCTACTTAACTATATAGTTTGATAACTACTGAACCAATATGATATATTGTCTAGTTAACTATTTAGTTTGATAACTACTGAACAAATATGATATAGTGTCTAGTTTACTATATAGTTTGATAACTACTAAACAAATATGATGTATTGTCTACTTAACTATATTGTTTGATAACTACTGAACCAATATGACGTATTGTCTAGTTAACTAAATAGTTTGATAACAGCTGAACCAATATGATGTATTGTCTAGTTAATTATATAGTTTGATATCTACTGAACCAGTATGATGTAGTGTTTAGTTAACTATATAATTTGATAACTACTGAACCAATATGACGTATTGTATAGTTAACTATACAGTTTGATAGATGATGCATTGTCGAGTTAACTAAATAGTTTGATAACTACTTAACCAATATGATGTATTGTCTAGTTAACTATATAGTTTGATAACTACTGAACCAATATTATGTAGTGTCTAGTTAACTATATAGTTTGGTAACTACTGAACCAATATAATGTATTGTCTAATTAACTATATAGTTTGATATCTTCTGAACCAATATGATATGTTGTTTAGTTAACTATATAGTTTGATAACTACTGGACCAATATGATGTATTGTCTAGTTAACTTTGTAGTTTGATAGATGATGCATTGTGTAGTTAACTACTTAGTTTGATAACTACTGAACCAATATGATGTATTGTCTAGTTAACTATATAGTTTGATACCTACTGAACCAATATGATGTAGTGTCTAGTTAACTATATAGTTTGATAACTACTGAACCAATATGATGTATTTTCTAATTAACTATATAGTTTGATATCTTCTGAACCAATTTGATATATTGTCTAGTTAACTATGTAGTTTGATAACTGCTGAACCAATATGATGTATTGTCTAGTTAACTATATAGTTTAATAACTGCTGAACCAATATGATGTCCTAACAGCCTCATACTGTTGTCTTTGGTCGGCTGTCTAAACAGACTCATACGGTTTGCCTTGGTCTGCTGTCTAAACGGCCTCATACTGTTGGCCTTGATCTTCTGTCTAAACAACTCATACTTTTGGCCTTGGTCTGCTGTCTAAACAGCCTCATACTGTTGGCCTTGATCTGCTGTCTAAACAACTCATACTTTTGGCCTTGGTCTGCTGTCTAAACAGCCTCATACTGTTGGTCTTGATCTTCTGCCTTAACGGCTTCATACTGTTGGCCTTGATCTGCTGTCTAAACAGACTCATACTGTTGGCCTTGGTCTGCTGTCTAAACAGACTCATACTGTTGGCCTTGGTCTGCTGTCTAAACGGCCTCATACTGTTGGCCTTGATCTGCTGTCTAAACAGACTCATACTGTTGGCCTTGGTCGGCTGTCTAAACAGCCTCATACTGTTGGCCTTTGTCTGCTGTCTAAACAGACTCATACTGTTGGCCTTTGTCTGCTGTCTAAACAGCCTCATACTGTTGGCCTTTGTCTGCTGTCTAAACAGCCTCATACTTTTGGCCTTAGCCTGCTGTCTCAACGGTCTCATACTTTTGTCCTTGGCGTGCTGTCTTAACAGCCTCATACTTTTGGCCTTGGTCTGCTGTCTAAACAGCCTCATAATGTTGGCCTTGGTCTGCTGTCTAAACGGCTCACTGAGAAACCCTAACCCTAACCCAATGATCAGTTAGAGTTAACTCTAACCCTAACCCAATGATCAGTTAGGGTTAACTCTAACCCTAACCCAATGATCAGTTAGAGTTAACTCTAACCCTAACCCAATGAGCAGTTAGGTAACACAGATGTGAGAGGAGAGGGTGCTCAGAGCGACACAAGGTGCGACACAATGACTGACCTCTCTTAACCTTATGCAAATGTCTGCTAGAGTGGTCTCCATGCTTGCGCTCCCGCAGTGCTGGAGCTGTACTGTAGTCTATGCTTTGTGTTGGGTTGCTTTGGGTTTGTGTCATAAATATGGACAGAATGGATACAGTGAGTGGGCTGGCCATGCAAGCGACAGGGACTAGGTGAGATGCTTTGATGCTGATTAGAAAATAAAATCATGTGTTTTGTTTTACGTGCTTCAGTTATTTTTACAGGATCTGATGGAGCTTCCTGATCATGTAAGAGAGACCGCAGAAAAGCCTTCAGGCATGGGAGAAATGATGCATGTTATTGTGAACACACCAGAAGGGGTCCCGAGGCAGAGTACACTGAGGTTTAGGGTGTTAATGAGATGTAAATGTAGGTAGCACAGGGCTCATTTTAATGGATGACGCTGTAAGATTACGCAGGTTGGAGCAGACTGGCATCCCAAATGACAGGTAGTAAACCTGCATGCAGAAAATATCCCATTTGTCAAATTTGGCTGGAGACACAAGCTCATTATAATGACAAGAAGTGCACCTCCTACAGATGATTATTAATCACTGTCTCATGTGTACACTATCAAAGGAGCACTCCCATAATGACTCCACTCTGCCTTGATGATAGACCATGCAGTCAGCCAAGCAGACACTAATAGTGGATTAGATGGTTTCCCTCTCCTGAATTATCAAGAAATAATCAATGGGTTTTCAATGGTGTAAATCTAAAAAAATGTATAGGTATGCTTATACATATTGAGGCCTTTTCCAGGCATGTGACAATGACGTTTACTTAGAGTGCATACCATGGAAGGGTCCCTAGCATGTCTACTGTTTGGTATATGGCCCATACTGTATCTGGTATCTGGCCATAGGCAGCACCTTGTTATCTTAACTTAACCGACCCCCATGAAAACTGATGAGATCTCAAGTTAACGTTTCACTTTTTTTGTTCGCTACCTATCCTGGCAGCAAGACATATTCTAAAACGGTTTTAAAAAATAAAACGCTAAGACTAGTGTGGTAGTTAACGGGCTAGAGCATTCTTCTGGAGCATGCTATTATTCTTCCATGGACCTTCCCTGAACGAGAGGCGCGCTGAAGTGTTCATTATGGAGTGGCTACTCTAGCCTCCTATTACGTCTCACTGAACTTTGTGGTCACTCCCACAAACGAATTCGTGTTTTCCTACTAACTTCCCAGCAGTTTTCATACCAAACGTTACACACCGTAGAAGTGGGAAATACAGTCAAATCTGATTGAAGAGTTCATAACTTTTTCAATCTGAGTACTTGAACCATATCTTTCTGTGCGCTTGTTCTACATTCCAACTGCGAGTGAAAGTTACGCAAGGTAAGGCTATTTACCAATTTTTTCAAATGCTTTACACGTAATTTCAGTTGTATGTAAATTATTGTAGTTCATCATCTCTTTTAAAAGTCCACTCTGCGGGTCAACTTCGTATTATCATATCCCATGAAGTTGTACCATATGGATCCCATTTTGCAATATTATTCAACATTAAGGTTGTGCCATAGATCCTAATTTTTGTTGTTGCTGTTGTTTTGCATCATTGTTTATTATAATGTTGTAACTGGGCTGGTTCAATATAATGACACATTTTTATGAATGTCATGTGAAATTAATCTGTTCAGCTTTCATTGTAGTCCCAAAGTGTAAAAACCAAGTACCCGGCACCATTTCACAATAGACTGGCTGATGTTAAATAATAAATGGTCCTCTCTGGGCATTCCTGAACTGAAGAACTTTGTCAGCTCGCTCTGTTGGCAAAGCTTAAGACACAAATCCCTGCTTTTGGTATAGGAGAGATGACTGTGACTTGGTGCACATTAATATAAGGTGTGCATTTAAAATAGCTGCTTTTGTGGCCCACTCAATACTGATAAACAACCTGTCAGTCATAGAGGACTGACACATTTCTAACAGTGAGCGCTTCATTAACTAACCTACTCCATGGCAACAAAGATCCCCTAAAATGGCTTCGATGCTTAAGGAGACAAATTGCTTAGGGATTCTCAGCCAGGGCACAATAATCAAATTTAGTCTAATTGGAATTAAGTGCTACTACATTCCAGCCACACCGCACCATCCCAACACCACCACTCCAGCTCTTGGCCTCTATGCTGCAGTACAGAGACAGTCCCTCATTACTCTGTGACGTCTTCTGCAACAGAGATTAAACACATATCAGCATCAGGCTGAGGATCTTCATAGGAGATAACTAGTCTAGAATTGACACAGGCTCCACCTACCAATTACAGAGCTTGTTGTCAGGCAAAATATCACTCATTACCATAATGATAGTCATGTGAATAATGATATTCATGTGAATATGAATATCAAAGCAATGTATTGTAATTAATGAGTAAATGGGTAACGATCATAAAGAACATTAGCAGTGATTAAGGCACTAATGTTCATATTGATTTCACATCATCAGAGTGGTATTGTTGGTGCTAGGGTGGACGGCATCTGCTCTCTGCTCTCTGTAAGAGAGGGAAATATGCAGCGAGTGGAGTGTCTGCCAGTGTTATGAGCATCCAGATTGGGCCTGAGGCGGGTGAGACTCACTTAAAGACACCCACATGCTCCAGCAAAGTGCTTCATTAGGTAGAGCACAGAGGGAGGAACACCGGGGGAGGGGAGGAGGGAGATGAAGGGATGGTTCTCGTGGCTCCATCTGGTCAGAGTCTTGAACTACATTGCGCTCCTATGCTGTCAAGCCTTTACAGCCGGTTCGCAGCCTGACTTCTTGTCGATGTGTAGAGTCTCAAGCACTAAGGTCAAAACAGCCAACTAAAATTCACGTTGAAGAGATTGAGATAAACAATATGATAGTACCAAAAGGTTGTGCCCCCTTAAACTTTCAGAGTATTGGTTGTTTGGTTGGAACTAATCTTTCGTGGACAGACTACATAAACATAACCAAATTACGTGAGATTTTAGTTGTGGGTTAACTGAGATTAGGTTGGAGCTAGGGCTTTGGACCTGTCCAGAGCCAACGATTTTCAGTGGTGTGGTGCGCTGCGCTGGTAAAGGCAGGTGAATTTTGCTCTCTTGAATATTTGATGTTTCACATCACGTCAGGTAAGAGACTTACTCCAGAAGCTCTTGGTACATGGCTAACTTATTGTCAATCATCTCAAAGAGAAGCAGCGCTGTTTCCTGAAAATGTTCTTCCGAGTCATTATAGTTAAATGTCAGAGCTTCAGTCACAGGAAGGAAAATGGACATTAACCATGCAGTTTGATACTGAATATCTGCTGCTCCAGGCACTTCTGGTCTTGAACAGATGTTCTGCGATATGGAGGAATTAGCTTACTGTGCAAAATACTTTTGTACTGTAGTTTTTATGATTGTTACTGTAGATTGAATGGATGTGGAAATGTACAGTACTGTTCCTTAGATGACGCAAAACTAAAATCCTGCCCGTGGATTTGGAAATCGAGTGTCAACTCAATTAACACATTTGAGCGCTGCTCTCTGTGATATCTCCTTGGTGATATCAGCAGCACAGTCTCTCACACAATTAGATTGATGGAGAGCTTTGAGCTGTTTGCATTCAGCCCGCTCATCTTCTCCCTACAAAATCTCCATCCCGTCATCAGCTTAATGTAGCCCGTGGATACACAAGCTGACAGCTTGAGAAAACCCTGAGGATTCTGGAGTCCGGGAGGAGACAATGGGCTGTCACTCCAGAGTCGTGACTCAGACACAAAACCTTGATGGATTTGCCTGGCAAAGCTGGGCCTACAAATGTGATTACAGACAAAGGAATATGGCCGCTGCGGCTAACACCGCCTTGCTTTCCCTTCTCTATTATTTATGGGGTTGCTCTGTCCTGTTCCACAGCCCCCATTACTTTCACATGTGACCCACTTTTGAGGGGATGGATGCCACTGCCAGGAAATGGCTGGTAGGGGACCATAAATCAACATTTATTGGACATTTACCATCCAACTCTGACCTGAAGTGGGCCGTCCTATGTTGGCTGGTGTTCTGTTGAAAGGAACCGCCGCCTAAATTACACAGCTGAGCGCTATGGATTAGACAATGTGTTGTTGCAATGACTATGTAACATCTAAGGACCTCGACTGCCACAAATTTCAAGAAGCAATACTTCAGATTTTGAATACATATTCATACTGTACACAAATTCATTCAAAGTACGCCCAAGGGATATCAGGTCAGATGTGTAGGATTTGGATTGACATTTGCAGGCTCATCAGACAATGGCTGTTCATTCTGCCTCAATCTAATCTATTTTTAGTTTTTATTTAACCTTTATTTAACTAGGCAAGTCAAATACGAACAAATTGTTATTTACAATGGCAGCCTAACAAGAGGCAAAAGGCCTCCTACGGGGACGGGGGCTGGGATATAATTTTTTTAGGACAACACACACATCAGGACAAGAGAGACAACACTACATAAAGAGAGACAACACTACATAAAGAGAGACCTAAGACAACAACTGCATAGTAGCACAGCATGGTAGCAACACAACAACAACAAGGTAGCAACATGGCAGCAGCACAACATGGTAGCAGCATAAACATTGTTAGGTACAGACAACAGCACAAAGGGCAAAAAGGTAGAGATAACAATATGGCAGGTAGCCTAGTGGTTAGAGTGTTGGACTAGTAACCGAAAGGTTGCAAGATCGAATCCCTGAGCTGACAAGGTAAAAATCTGTCGTTCTGTCCCTGAACAAGGCAGTTAACCCACTGTTCCTAGGCTGTCATTCAAAATAAGAATTTGTTCTTAACTGACTTGCCTAGTTAAATAAAGATTAAATAAAAAATACATCATGTGAAGCAGCATCCACAAGTGTCAGTAACAGTGTCCATGATTGAGTCTTTGAGTGTAGAGAGGGAGATAACATGGATCTAATTACCCTTCAATAAGACTATAGTTGGGCTGCTTTCCCTCTAGTGCTGCCTCATAAATAACTTATGGGTCCTATTCCAACAATGCAGAGTTAAAATATAAGCCTGGCAAGTGAGGCTAAGTTCTTGATGAATGCTCTTTCCTGTTATGGAGCCATGAACCCATTAGACTTGCACTGTACATTGACAAGGCAAATTTTTTTGGTTAAAGTGCTTAAATTGTAACTTTTACCAAGAGACATTGAGCTATTTCAGGAAGCTGCATTAGAATGCTCTGGAAACATCTAAAAATGGTTTGAAATGCTTTTGCTTCATTGCTGTTTTTATGCTGAATTTGAATCAGTGAAAGTACATGTCAAGTGAGGTGTAGAAGAAAAAGATATGAATTCTGCATTGAATACCCTTTTCCAAAGAGTAAATTGAGTGTAAAGTACTTGTGACAGGCTGAACGCACTATTTTCCAAAGCGTTTACACATTTGAATGGACAATCTGTTTTTCATAATCCAAGCTGCGTCAAGGAATCGCGGTTGACATCCTCACATGACAAAGCCATGCATACCTTAACGCTGAGGTTAACAACACCTCCTCTCTAATCTGACTTGAAAAGACACCATACATATATTCTGCCAATTCCGCCCAAATGATGTAATCGTCCCTCCCTAACGATGTAATGGTGTCAAGGCCGAGGAGAGAGAGGTTGCATTATCGATGGCTGAAAACAACGTAGCTAGGGAACAACAACAGCTTATGTCTTCTGTTTGTTTCTCCAACTGGATCAGGGTGCTGTGGAGGAGCACACGCTGTGAACAAATGGACACCATGATTTATCAGATGTGCGTGAGCCTTAGCCTACACAGAATAAACAAGGATTAAGTGGAAAATGATGTGCATAGATAGAATGAGATATGATTTACAGACTGTTGGGGAGGACAGAATGAGGACATACTAGTGGTGGGTAATGTATGTGTATATGTGGTCCTCATATGTGTATAGTTCTGCATTTGAGTTCTAAACTATGTGTATGACGTGGTTGTGTGCATGGTTGAGCGCATTTCTGCTATCAAGTAAAGGATGTCTGCGTTCGGGTCAGGTTCACATGTGTAAATGTTTGCATGCATTTGTTTACATGTAGTGTGTAGGCTGGTCTATTTTCAGTTCATACACTATATGTACAAAATTATGTGGACACCCCTTCAAATTAGTGCATTCGGCTATTTCAGCCACACCCGTTGCTGACAGGTGTATAAAATTGAGCACATAGCCATGCAATCTCCATAGACAATCATTGGCAGTACTGGAGAGCTCAGTGACTGTCATTGTGGCACCGTCATTGGATGCCACTTTTCCAACAAGTCAGTTCGTCAAATTTCTGCCCTGCTAGAGTTTTCCCGGTCAACTGTAAGTGCTGCTATTGTGAAGTGGAAACATCTAGGAGCAACAACGGCTCAGCCGCGAAGTGGTAGGCCACACAGCTCAGAGAATGGGACTGCTGAAGCGTGCAGCACGTAAATATAATCTATCCTATGTCGCAACACTCACTACCGAGTTCCAAACTGCCTCTGGAAGCAACGTCAGCACAAGAACTGTTCGTCGGGAGCTTCATGAAATGGGTTTTCATGGCTGAGCAGCCGCACACAAGCCTAAGATCACCATGCGCAATGCCAAGCATCGGCTGGAGTGGTGTAAAGCTCACCACTGTTGGACTCTGGAGCAGTGGAAGCGCGTTCTCTGAAGTGATGAATCCCGCTTCACCATCTGGCTGTCCAACGGACGAATCTGGGTTTGGTGGATGCCAGGAGAACGCTACCTGCCTGAATGCTTAGTGCCAACTGTTAAGTTTGGTGGATGATGAATAATGGTCTGGGGCTGTTTTTCATGGTTCGGGTTAGGCCCCTTAGTTCCAGTGAAGGGAAATCTTACCGCTACAATGACATTCTGTACGATTTTGTGCTTCCAACTTTGTGGCAACAGTTTGGGGAAGGCCCTTTCCTGTTTCAGCATGACACTGCCCCCATGCACAAAAGCAGGTCCATACAGAAATGGTTTGTCGAGATCGGTGTGGAAGAACTTGCCTGGCCTGCACAGAATCTTGACCTCAACTAAATTGAACACATTTGAGATTAATTGGAATGCAGACTGCAAGCCACACCTAATCGCCCAACATCAGTGCCCGACCTCACTAATGCTCTTGTGGCTGAATGGAAGCAAGTACCCACAGCAATGTTCCAACATCTAGTGGAAAGCCTTCCCAGAAGAGTGGAGGCTGTTATAGCAGCAAAGTGGGGACCAACCCCACATTAATGCCCATGATTTTGGAATAAGATGTTCGACGAGCAGCCTGTTTCTATGAAGGAGGTGTAAATCCTACAGAGGAAATGACAGCAAGACATCATGTAACTTTACTAGACTAGGAGATTACAGGAGATTACATTGTGTACACTCTGCTCTCTGCAGCCTTCTTACTGTCTCTGTGTGTACAGTAAATATGATCTCACTGCCTGGAATGTGTGAAAACGAGACGTGAGCAGGCTTTTCAATGACCTTCGTCGTGAATGGGTCAGAGTTCAGTGCTGCTGTCAGATGAATGAAACAACCAGTCAGAACAGTGAGCTATTAACTAGTGTTCGAGTACATAGGTGATCTGAGTATCTATGGGACTGAATATCAGCTTGTCTGCAAAAAGGCTCATATTTAGGAGTGTGTGTGTGTGCGGGGGGGGGGTCATATAGGGTGGTGCACAATTGGCCCAGCATCGTCCAGGCTAGGGGACGGTTTGGCCGGGTGGGCTTTACATGGCTCATTGCGCCCTAGCGACTTCTTGTGGCGGGCCGTGCGCCTGTAGGCTGACCTCGGACGTCAGTTGAATGGTGTTTCCTCCGACACATTGGTGCGGTTGTTTTCCGGGTTAAGCGGGCAGGTGTTAAGAAGTGCGGTTTGGCGGGTCATGTTTCGGAGGACGCATGACTCGACCGTTGCCTCCCGAGCCCGTTGGGGAGATGCAGCAATGAGTCTGTTTTTATGACGTTCGTTAACATCAATGGAATAGTCTACGAACGTCATAAAATTTAACAACATTAAATAAGAACATTAAGGGAATGTCCTGTGCAACCTAACTTAAACATTGTATGAATTTCATCACAACCATGCGTATTTTGTGTTTTGGGAACCTATCTCTTGTAATGCACCCACACTGTTCCCAAAACCTAATTACATTTTATGGGAACCTTTAAAGAACTCAGAAAGGCTGTTCTGTCAACATTCTTGCAACATCAAAGGAATGTTTTGTGCACCCGGATACAAACATTATCTGAATGTCAGCACAAATTGACAGTTTTTGTGTTTTAGGAACCTATCTCTTGTCATATCCCCAAAATGTTCCCACAACCTAAATAAATGTTTTAGGAACTTTTAAAGAAACAAAATAATTGTTCTGGGAATGTTATTGCAACATCAGGCAAATGTTTTTTTCCAACCTAATAGAAACATTTAAATACAAGTGGACAGTTTTGGGAACTCTTATAATCTCTTATAATGTCCACACAACATCATGAAACATTCTGGGAACAGATTAAATGGGTACTAGGAACATCAGGCAAATGTTTTATACAAACATTCTATAATCATCACAACTAGACAGTTTTTGTGTTAAGAGAACATTTGCCACAACCTAACATATGTGCTGGGAACCTTTACAGAACCAATTTTGGTTTGCTCCACACAAACCTAAACCTGGCCTCCTGCAGGGCACAGGTACTGGCAGCTACACCTCAAACTTCCTGAACAAGCACACTTTGGCCTTACATTCTTTAATTTTTTTTACATTTTAGTCATTTAGCAGATGCTCTTATACAGAGCGACTTACTGTAGAGAGTGCATACATCGAACCCACAACCCTGGCGTTGCAAGCGCCATGCTCTACCAACTGAGCCACCAGGACCCCAGCCTCAGTTCAAAAGTGTGACCTAGCTGTCATTTTAGTGTGACCTAGCTGTCATTTTAAGCAGCAGTAAATGAAAGGTCAGTAGTTATATTGCTCATTACTTATATTGCTAGAGTGTTTATTACTGAATGAGGATTAGGCCTTTCAAATTTGATGTTGCCGGCCAGACAGTAAGTGCTGTATTGCCGTAATGTTGATTGGTCGTTGTGGGTAGTTTCATTCTGATCATGGACTAGAACGGCTGAATCACTGAAAGTAAGGTAAGGTTCACCAGCTTTAACTCATTGTGCTATGGCTTTTCTCTCCATAGTGTTGACAACTCTGCTGTTAATGGAACTGTATAACGTGATGATAATGGTCAACAGTGTAAAGGATGAGGTGTTGTGTGTGTTAGGTAGAGAGAAGTCTATGTGAGCAGAGCAGGTTCAGTGTATCTCAAAGTTAACCAGGCATTCTTATAGGCCACATTCTCCAGGCCAGAGCCATAGTTATTAAGTGCTATTTTGTAGACTGCCGAACTTCCAGGGCACAGGTTGACCAATTCTTTTAAAAGCCCAGCCTTTTAACTATTTATGAGATGAGAACTTTTCCTGGGTCAACACTGTTTTCTCGGCCTTCATTGTGCAGAATATTCCATTCACACAATGTGCTGCTGCAGACTACAGTAACACTTCATGCAATCTAGAGCACATTGTTTCTGCCTGCTTGTTTATGCAGCCAAGTGTGCATGTGTCCATGTGTATCCATGTGTGTGGACAGTAAATCAGTGGAGGATGGGGGTGGGGTGCAAGCGTTGGCTGCATCTGATCATTTTGTACCTGGTGTGTTCTCATTAACTATAGCTAGGCTCAGTCACCTCCTCATGGCATTACTTTGATTTGGCACTGTAGGTGCGGCAGGGAAGAGGATGCAGCCTGACATACTGTACATACACAGCAGTTGGGACAGCGTTTCCCAAACTAGGGGGTCGCCTGGTTTGAAAATGAGGTCGGGAGAGAAACTTGGTTCATAGAATTGGGGTTATGCCAGTACCCTCCAGTAGCCACTAGAGATACGGTTGTAATTAACAGAGCGGTTTCAGTTTTCTTCCTACAACTGTGGCTCCATCGTTTGAACGGTTTAAGCTACAAAATATTATGACACCATTACTGAAAGGTAAGACTCTACAAAACATGTACAGTGAGGGAAAAAAAGTATTTGATCCCCTGCTGATTTTGTTTGCCCATTGTAACGATCTTCAGTGACGGACCAAGGCGCAGCGTGCCTGGTTGAGTTAAACATATTTATTTGTCAACTCACAAAAACAACAAACAAAGATCAAAAGGTGTAGCACCAACGGCACATACACAATAACAGAGTCAACTTCCCACAAGGAAAGGAGGAAAAAAAGGGCTACTAAAGTATGGCTCCCAATCAGAGACAACGATGGACAGCTGTCCCTGATTGAGAGCCCTACCCGGCCAACGACAAAGAAATACAAAAACTAGAACATAGAATGCCCACCCCAAATCACACCCTGACCAAACCAAAAAGAGACATAAACAGGCTCCTACCGGTCAGGGCGTGACACCCACTGACAAAGAAATGATCTGTCTATAATTTTAATGGTAGGTTTATTTGAACAGTGAGAGACAGAATAACAACAAAAAAATACAGAAAAACGCATGTGAAAATTTTTTGAAATTGATTTGCATTTTAATGAGGGAAATAAGTATTTGACCCCTCTGCAAAACATGACTTAGTACTTGGTGGCAAAACCCTTGTTGGCAATCACAGAGGTCAGACGTTTCTTGTTGTTGACCACCAGGTTTGCACACATCTCAGGAGGGATTTTGTCCCACTCCTCTTTGCAGATCTTCTCCAGGTCATTAAGGTTTTGAGGCTGATGTTTGGCAACTCGAACACCCAGATGTCACCCAGATGTCCTCTGAATCATTCAGATGTTAATTGGCAAACTTCAGACGGGCATGTATATGTGCTTTCTTGAGCAGGGGGACTTTGCGGGCGCTGCAGGATTTCAGTCCTTCACGGCGTAGTGTGTTACCAAATGTTTTCTTGGTGACTATGGTCCCAGCTGCCTTGAGATCATTGACAAGATCCTCCCGTGTAGTTCTGGGCTGATTCCTCACCGTTCTCATGATCATTGCAACTCCACGAGGTGAGATCTTGCATGGAGCCCCAGGCCGAGGGAGATTGACAGTTCTTTTGTGTTTCTTCCATTTGTGAATAATCGCACCAACTGTTGTCACCTTCTCACCAAGCTGCTTGGCGATGGTCTTGTATCCCATTCCAGCCGTGTGTAGGTCTACAATCTTGTCCCTGACATCCTTGGAGAGCTCTTTGGTCTTGGCCATGGTGGAGAGTTTGGAATCTGATTGATTGATTGCTTCTGTGGAGAGGTGTCTTTTATACAGGTAACAAACTGAGATTAGGAGCACTTCCTTTAAGAGTGTGCTCCTAATCTCAGCTTGTTACCTGTATAAAAGACACCTGGGAGCCCTAAATCTTTCTGATTGAGAGGGGGTCAAATACTTATTTCCCTCATTAAAATGCAAATCATTTTATAAAAATTTTCACATGCGTTTTTTTCTGGATTTTTTTGTTGTTATTCTGTCTCTCACTGTTCAAATAAACCTACCATTAAAATTATAGACTGATAATTTTTTTGTCAGTGGGCAAACGTACAAAATCAGCAGGGGATCAAATACTTTTTTCCCTCACTGTATGTGTCTTCTGTTTCCTGCTACCATACCCACAAGCCACGCAGGACTCATTAAAACAGAGTAGACAAGACCAGGTCCTGATCTTCTGAACTTCCCAATACCTTTCTGATGCATTTCATTTGCTTCAAACCATATTCCCTTCAGATTGAAATATTGTCAAAAGTACTGATTTGTAATAAACTGTCATAGCCCCAATAATAAAAAAGTACACATTGGCTGTTGATTGCATTACTTTTTCTACATGGTGGGGTCACGGGCCAAAAAGGTTTTGGAACACCTGAGTTTGGATCACGTAGTAACTGAATACTTGAACAGTTTATGCACACTGTCACGTCTCATGGTCCCACCCTATTTTATCCAATGACAATAGGACAGGCATTTATACTGAACAAAAATTTAAACACAACATGCAACACTTACAGTTCATATAAGGAAATCAGTCAATTGAAATAAATGCATTAGGCCCTAATCTATGAATTTCACATGACTGGGAATACAGATATGCATCTGTTGGTCACAAATACCTTAAAAAAACAATTGGGGTTGTGGATCAGAAAAAGTCAGTATGGTGTGACCACCATTTGCCTCATGCAGCGTGACACATCTCCTTTGCATAGAGTTGATCATGCTGTTGATTGTGGCCTGTGGAATGTTGTCCCACAACTCTTAAATGGCTGTGTGAAGTCAAATCAAAGTTTATTTGTGACGTGCGCCAAATACAACAAGGTGTAGACCTTACAGTGAAATGCTTATTTACAGGCTCTAACCAATAGTGCAAAAAAGGTATTATGTGAACAATAGGTAAGTAAAGAAATAAAAACAACAGTAAAAAGACAGTGAAAAAAAAACAGTAGCGAGGCTATATACAGTAGCAAGGCTATAACAGTAGTGAGGCTGCATACAAGCACCGGTTAGTTGGGCTGATTGAGGTAGTATGTACATGTAGATACTGTATGGTTAAAGTGACTATGCATATATGATGAACAGAGAGTAGCAGTAGCGTAAAAGAGTGCAAATAGTCGGGTAATGCAAATAGTCGGGTAGCCATTTGATTACCCGTTCAGGAGTCTTATGGCTTGGGGGTAAAAACTGTTGAGAATTCTTTTTGTTCTAGACTTGGCACTCCCGTACCGATTGCCATGCGGTAGTAGAGAGAACAGTCTATGACTGGGGTGGCTGGGTCTTTGACAGTTTTTAGGGCCTTCAGGCAGCTTAGCCCCAGTGATGTACTGGGCCGTACGCACTTCCCTCTGTAGTGCCTTGCGGTCAGAGGCCGAGCAATTGCCGTACCATCTTTTTAGTTTCCTGAGGGGGAATAGGCTTTGTCGTGCCCTCTTCACAACTGTCTTGGTGTGTCCTAGCAGCCCATCCTGTGCCAGGCTGAGGAGGGTTGGGGCTCTCCTGTCCTGACTCAGCCTAGTACAGTACCACAGTCTACAGTATGTCTGGACAACTGTGATTCCGATGGAACTTGCTGTATTCTCTAGTTGACTTCATTGTACTGGAATGTTAGCTGCACCTCTGTTCCTGGAAATGGTGGTGTTGGTTACAGAGTTCAGGAAATCCCATAGTTACTGGTGTATGAATATTGTTGCTGGGTGAACACCTCTGCCAAGGCCAATTATCTCCCTGATCCCTGCCTTACATTCCATTTAGAGATGTTTTGGATGTGAATAAAATGTTTAGCTAGTATAACTACAGATGTAACATTGCAGGAGAGATGTGTGGCTTCCTGATAACCTCCAGAATCTCACTGGGAGCTTATACTGTTCTCACATCTCCAGTGTTCCCACCGTCACATCAGTCACAGACCTGTGAGCTTCCTCCCCTAGACCTGCATTTGCTTTTGGGGAAGAATGTTCTGTGAGTTATACTTCTGTGGCATTCAAATCAAATATTTCTGATTCCACTCATATTCTGTCACTTTTACGGCTCCCTATACTTTCAGCACTCAATCTACCAAACACACACACGTACACAGATTCACACAAACAAATAAATGCATGCAGACATGCAGACATGCAGACATGCACACCCACAACGACTTAAAGCACTTGCACTTTATTAAAAACCAAAAGTATAAACAATTGTATCCATGCTTTCAGCAACGGGAAGTAAAGGAGGACTTGGAAAACAACACAGAAAGTAACTTTAAAAACCGAGTCGATTCTGGAGGACAGATATAATGCCTTCCTAGTGCTGAATTATACATTAGGGAGCAGAGCAGCGTAACTTTTGTAAATAAATGGTTTCTGGGACAGAGAATCGCTTTCTCTGGACTGGCTGACTCTCACCCCCATGTAGAATATGGCTAAGTGGCAGGGTCTGAGTTTGTCTCACTCTGTGGACTGGATGTACCATGAAGACCACAGTGGCCAGACCAGATTGTCCATTTCTTGTTTTTACCCTAACGATTGCGATTACAATGCATTTAGGGCCAGGTGTCAAATGCCGGTGTGTATAGCTGGTGTAGAAGTCAGGCGCAGGAAAGCAGAGATGAGTGAACAGCGTATTTTAATAGAATACGGTAAAAGGAAATAACAAATCCAACGTGCCCTATTAAAACACACGGGCGAATATAACCCGCCGTAAACTCGGCAAAGAACACAACAAACAATCACGCACAAAAACCATGGGGAAAACAGAGGGTTAAATAATGAACATGTAATTGGGGAATTGAAACCAGGTGTGTAAAACAAAGACAAAACAAATGGAACATGAAAAATGGATCGTCGATGGATAGAAAGCCGGTGACGTCGACCGACGAAAACCGCCCGAACAAGGAGTGGGACCGACTTCGGCGGAAGTCGTGACACCAGGAGTTTTTCCCAGATCATGGGAACTGTCCAGAAAATATCTGGGCCCTAGTTATAGTCACAACTAAGGCCAAGTCTTTCCTGGTCAGATCACACAGTCAGGAAAAACTCCTGGCACTCAACTTAATGTATACCAGAAATCCTGGAGAACATTTGACCTCCATCCCTGGGCTGGTCTGGTCTCCCCCACAGTGAGTCCATGGGGAGCTCCAGGGAGAGATCCATTCTAGCCCGTCCACATAGTTAGGATCCTGATCCTTCACACAGTGAGGAACTGAGTTCCCTTTGGAGGAACAACATTTACATGTTGCCTTTTCCCCTACGTTTCCACCCACCATTCCAAACATATGGGCAGTGCTCCTCTTGAGTATTGTTCATACAGCATAGTGATTACTGTAATACTGAATGTGTAAAGCCTTTATTTCTTGTACACAACTATTTCTGTACGTATCAGTAATGTGTTCCTCCCCTCCAGTCTCACAGTTACATTCAGTGAGCCGTGCCTTAAACGGAAAAGACAGAGAAGATAAGGTGTTGACTGTCAGACGTCTTGCAGTTGATCACACACACACACATCACCCACCCATTTACACCCCCCACCTTTCTGTACATACTATCTGTGTCCCCCTGTGAGACACACACACAACACACTCACTCTGTCCCTGGATCTCACCCACAGCTCCATGTTCTATGAGAGCACTTCTCTCTCTGCTGATGGGAGAGAGAGAGAGAGAGAGAGAGAGAGAGAGAGAGAGAGAGATGGCTCAGTGACAGAGTGGGGACAGGTGAGGGACACCCACAATTCCATTTTGGTCCCGCTCCAAAAGGGTCGCAGGGACTCTGGCTTAAGTGCTCGATTTGTAGCTGTCGGAAGTACATTGTGTTTTCCCCTCAGTCTAGGTCAGGTCACTGAGGACCCAAGTGTCTCTCTTTCCTCTCTCTTTCTTTCTCTCAAGGGGCTGAGTTACAGTACAGTGTACAGGGACATTTGATGCATGGAAAGTTTCTGTCCCTTTGGCCCTAGTAATTTTTTCTGGGAAGTTACATTTAAGTTAAGCAGAAACCCTGGGAAGCTCCCTGGAAAGTCCGGTCCCCTGACGTCCTCCCAGGAAATCTCTCTCTCTCTAAGGAGTGTTGGCTCATATGATAAGCAGCACACATCACATTTGCAGATTCCCAGGAGAATACCATGCGACAAATGGTGTCTAGAAACAGCAGCTCGACTGCCAAAGAAACAACCCCCCATTCCCCCCAACCATAGCTCATCTCAGTCACCTCCAGACTGTACAAACAAAGTGGTATACTCTCTCCAGGGTAGCAGCAGCAGCCAGTCGTACCCAGACAGACACAGAAGGACTGGGGTGTCCTAGTGAGTGGGGGGGGGGGCTCTGGGCTGGCTGGCGATTGGCAGTGTGTAAGGCGTCCATCATCTGGACAAGGAGAGTCCCCGGGTTGGCAGCGCCCTTGTGTTTCTTCTAATTAACCTCTGCCTGTGGCACTCCATCACCGTGACAATGCCCACTAATGACCCCCGTGTTGGGTGTGAGACGTCACAGCCCCTCCCTCTCCATCACAACCCTGCCGTCAATACAACACCCCCTCTACCAACACCCCCTCTAGAGCCGTCTGTCACACTCACTACAATGCCCACCTGGGACTAACAATAGCCCTGTGTGGCTGACTATGGCTATATCACACTGTAACTGTGCAGCCCTCCGACACCATACAACCATCATAAATCTCTAACCACTTATGCTATATAGTATCAACCTGAGTTGGACAGAACGGTACTTAAAATATAGTCACCCGTGCCTCTTGAGTTACATTCTCCATAGTAGGCTAGTTATACCAATCATGTATATCATGTGTATAGAATATTTGTTCATTTACAGATGTAAGGTAAATATCTGAGGTCGAATTATAACCTGTATAATTATAATACTGTATAATAAAATCTCTTCTGCTCTCATGAAATGGCTGTCATTGGCTGTGAATCATTATAGATCTCTTATTGCTTAACACATCTGCAACTTCAATCAAGCAGCCGTCTCCCAGAGTGAGCTTTGATGTGAGGAGTGTGTGTGTGTGTGTGTGTGTGTGTGTGTGTGTGTGTGTGTGTGTGTGTGTGTGTGTGTGTGTGTGTGTGTGTGTGTGTGTGTGTGTGTGTGTAGCCGTTCTGACAGTTGTTGGAGTTTGACTCAAGGTGCGTCTTCAGCTCTTCTTATGTCAACACTTCTAAGTGTGTTTAAAGAGATGACAGGATGAGATACTGTAGTACACTCTGTAGTAATACTCTGTAGTGTAATACACTCTGTAGTACACTCTGTAATACACTATGTAGTGTAGTACACTCTGTAGTACACTGTAGTACTACTCTGTATTGTAGTACACTCCATAGTGTAGTACACTGTTGTACACTATGTTTTGTAGTACACTCTGTAGTAATACTCTGTGGTAATACTCTGTAGTGTAGTACACTCTGTAATACTCTGTAGTGTAGTACATTCTAATACTCTGTAGTGTAGTACACTCTGTAGTACACAATGTACTGTAGTACACTGTAGTACACTCTGCAGTATACTCTGTACTGTAGTACACTCTAGTGTAGTACACTCTGTAATGTAGTACACGCTGTACTGTAGTACACTCTGTAGTACACTCTGTAGTGTGGTACACTCTAGTGTAGTACACTCTGTACTGTAGTACACTCTGTAGTTCACTGTGGACTGTAGTACACTCTGTACTGTAGTACACTCTGTAGTACACTCTGTAGTGTAGTACACTCTGTAGTACACTATGTACACTGTAGTACATTCTGTTGTACACTGTAGTACACTCTGTACTGTAGTACACTCTGTACTGTAGTACACTCTGGACTGTAGTACACTCTGTAGTACACTGTGTACTGTAGTACACTCTGGACTGTAGTACACTCTGTAGCACACTCTGGACTGTAGTACACTCTGTACTGTAGTACACTCTTACTGTAGTACACGCTGTACTGTAGTACACTCTGTAGTACATTCTGTACTGTAGTACACTCTGTAATACACTATGCACACTGTAGTACATTCTGTGGTACACTCTGTAGTACACTCTGTAGTACACTATGTACACTGTAGTACACTGTAGAACACTCTGTACTGTAGTACACTATGTACTGTTGTACACTCTGTACTGTAGTACACGCTGTACTATAGTACACTGTGGTACACTCTGTAGTGTAATACACTCTAGTGTAGTACACTGTAGTACAATCTGTACTGTAGTACACTCTGTACTGGAGTACACTCTGTAGTACACTATGTACTGTAGTACACTCTGTACTGTAGTACACTCTGTAGTACACTAGGTACTGTAGTACACTCTGTAGTGTAGTACACTGTGTAATACACTCTGTAGTACTCTCTGGACTAGTGTCATTGTCATGTCAGTGGTCAAAGCTGTGACAGGTTGGTTTACAGCGTTTTATTTACAGTTGATGATAACATAGGACTTAAGTAAAAACAGAGGGGGAAAGGCAGTGTGAACCTAATATATCTTCTGAGAGCAGCTCTGCCCTCCCACTCTCACTGTAAGCCAAACTGATCCATAGTACTCTCCACAGCCTCTGTGTTACTCCCTCTCCTCATACACTTTATCCCTGTGTGTGAGGTTGCTGCTCCAGGAATCAAGCATTCCTTTAATTTCAGTCAGCCTTATTACTGTTGGGAGCTCAGCAACTCAGCATCAAAGGCTGCTATGTGCTCTCCCTCCCAGTTCCTCTCTGCTCTCTCAGAAAATAATTATATAAGAATTATGTAGTAATCATCTCTAGTGCAGATATTGCTAACAGGCAGTTTTCCAGTCACCTCTGTGGAAAGTGTATAATAATATGAGCATGTAGTTGGTGGTTTGAAGTATGACAGGACAACACCCAAAGGACCCAGTACATGACAGAATACAGTAGTGTAGCAGTCTCTCCATGATACGCCTCTGCACTGCTTTCATATATGACTGATCTAGGATCTGGCATCACATCATCACACTCTCTCATCCACTGTCCCACATCGAGGGGAATTGAAAATCAGTTCTGCGCTTTTGCCAAATATGTGTGGAATAACTTTTAATAATTGAGATTAATTTATATGATGAACAGTTTTCTGGACTGCTACAGTAGGAGTAAAGTAACTATAACTCTCCTCTGTGTTCTTGTGTTGTAGACCCAACATGGACGAGGCAGAGAAGTACCAGCAGAGAGTGCAGGCTATAGCGGTGAGTCTCAGGGTTTTAGTTCCACCTTACGAATTTATTTGAAATTGTGCATTGATAAAGATGCACAACAAGGGTCAGGGCAGTGAGACATTTACTCTGCATCAAGGCAGTGATCTGTAAATAGTTACCCTTTTTAACCTCACATTCTGCAGAAGTCAACACAATTAAAGGCATTCTTTAACATTAAGCACACAACCCACACAGAGCACATTGACATTGACTATACATTATGCTATATGATGGATATTTCCCCCAGCCATGTACCTCCACATCACATACCTGCTCTCCCCAGCCATGTACTTCCACATCACATACCTACTCTCCCCAGCCATGTACTTCCACATCACATACCTACTCTCCCCAGCCATGTACTTCCACATCACATACCTGCTCTCCCACAGCCATGTACTCTCCACATCACATACCTACTCTCCCCAGCCATGTACTTCCACATCACATACCTACTCTCCCCAGCCATGTACTTCCACATCACATACCTACTCTCCCCAGCCATGTACTTCCACATCACATACCTGCTCTCCCACAGCCATGTACTTCCACATCACATACCTACTCTCCCCAGCCATGTACTTCCACATCACATACCTACTCTCCCCAGCCATGTACTTCCACATCACATACCTGCTCTCCCCAGCCATGTACTTCCACATCACATACCTACTCTCCCCAGCCATGTACTTCCACATCACATACCTGCTCTCCCACAGCCATGTATATCCACATCACATGCCTGCTCTCCCTCAGGTCTGTCCATGTTTGAATAATTAAATTGGGTTGCATGGCTTCGGGGCCACTACTGACCTCATCAGCAGGGTTAAACACTACAGGGACCTTGAGCATTAAGAGACCACCCTCTGCCCCCAGCTGTGCCCTGGACTCCATATGTGAATTGATTGCCCCCCATCTATCTTTAGAGCTCGTGCTGCTAGGTGACCTGAACTGGGACATGCTTAACACCCAGGCCATCTTACAATCTAAGCTTGATGCCCTCGATCATACACAAACTATCAATGAACCCACCAGGTACCAATGAACCCATCCGTAATGGGTCTGCAGTCAAACGACCACCCCTCATCACTGTCAAACGCTCCCTAAAACACTTCAGCGAGCAGGCCTTTCTAATCAAACTGGCCCGGTTATCCTGGAAGGATATTGACCTCATCCCGTCAGTAGAGGATGCCTGGTTATTCTTTAAAAGTGCCTTCCTCACCATCCTAAATAAGCATGCCCTTTTCAAAAAATCTAGAACCAGGAACAGATATAGCCCCTGGTTCTCTCCAGACCTGACTGCCCTTGACCAACACAAAAACATCCTGTGGCGTTCTGCATTAGCATTGAATAGCCCCCGTGATATTCAACTTTTCAGGGAAGTTAGGAACCAATATGCACAGGCAGTTAGGAAAGCTAAGGATAGCCTTTTCAAGCAGAAATGTGCATCCTGTAGCACAAACTCAAAAAAGTTCTGGGAATCTGTAAAGTCCATGGAGAATAAGATCACCTCCCAGCTGCCCACTGCACTGAGGCTAGGAAACACTGTCACCACCGATAAATCCACTATAATTGAGAATTTCAATAAGCATTTTTCTACGGCTGGCCGTGCTTTCCACCTGCCTACCTCTACCCCGGTCAACAGCCCTGCACCCCCCACAGCAACTCGCCCAAGCCTCCCCCATTTCTCCTTCACCCAAATCCAGATAGCTGATGTTCTGAAAGAGGTGCAAAATCTGGACCCCTACAAATCAGCCGGGCTAAACAATCTGGACCCTCTCTTTCTAAAATGATCTGCCGAAATTGTTGCAACCCCTATTACTAGCCTGTTCAACCTATCTTTCGTATCGTCTGAGATTCCCAAAGATTGGAAAGCTGCCGCGGTCATCCCCCTCTTCAAAGGGGGAGAAAGGGGGAGACACTCTAGACCCAAACTGCTACAGACCTATATCTATCCTACCCTGCCTTTCTAAGGTCTTCGAAAGCCAAGTTAACAAACAGATTACCGACCATTTCGAATCCCACCGTACCTTCTCCGCTATGCAATCTGGTTTCAGAGCTGGTCATGGGTGCACCTCACCCACGCTCAAGGTCCTAAACAATATCATAACCGCCATCAATAAGAGACATTACTGTGCCGTCGTATTCATCGACCTGGCCAAGGCTTTCGACTCTGTCAATCACCACATTCTTATTGGCAGACTCAACAGCCTTGGTTTCTCAAGTGATTGCCTCGCCTGGTTCATCAACTACTTCGCTGATAAAGTTCAGTGTGTCAAATCGGAGGGCCTGTTGTCCAGACCAGTCTCTATGGGGGTGCCACAGGGTTCAATTCTCGGGCCGACTCTCTTCTCTGTATACATTAATGATGTCGCTCTTGCTGCTGGTGATTCTCTGATCCACCCCTACGCAGACGACACCATTCTGTATACTTCTGGCCCTTCTTTGGGCACTGTGTTAACTAACCTCCAGACGAGCTTCAATGCCATACAACTGTCCTTCCGTGGCCTCTAACTGCTCTTAAATGCAAGTAAAACTAAATGCATGCTCTTCAACCGATCGCTGCCCGTACCTGCCCGCCCGTCCAGCATCACTACTCTGGACGGTTCTGACTTCAAAGCATTCCTTCTCTCATTCTGCCAAACATACCCTCGTAAAACTGACCATCCTACCGATCCTTGACTTCGGCGATGTCATTTACAAAATAGCCTCCAATACTCTACTCAACAAATTGGATGCAGTCTATCACAGTGCCATCCGTTTTGTCACCAAAGTCCCATATACTACCCACCACTGCGACCTGTACGCTCTTGTTGGCTGGCCCTCGCTTCATACTCGTCGCCAAACCCACTGGCTCCAGGTCATCTACAAGTCTTTGCTAGGTAAAGCCCCGCCTTATCTCAGCTCACTGGTCACCATAGCAGCACCCACCCATAGCAGGCGCTCCGCGTTCCAGCAGGTATATCTCACTGGTCACCTCCAAAGCCAATTCCTCCTTTGGCCGCCTTTCCTTCCAGTTCTCTGCTGCCAATGACTGGAACGAACTGCAAAAATCACTGAAGCTGGAGACTCATATCTCCCTCACTAGCTTTAAGCACCAGCTGTCAGAGCAGCTCACAGATCACTGCACCTGTACATAGCCCATCTGTAAATAGCCCATCCAACTACCTCATCCCCATACTGTATTTATTTATTTATCTTGCTCTTTTGCACCCCAGTATCTCTACTTGCACATTCATCTTCTGCACATCTACCACACCAGTGTTTAAATGCTATATTGTAATTACTTCGCCACCATGGCCTATTTATTGCCTTACCTCCCCTATCTTACCTCATTTGCACACACTGTATATATACTTTTTTCTACTGTATTATTGACTGTATGTTTGTTTATTCCATGTGTAACTCTGTGTTGTTGTATGTGTCGAACTGCTTTGCTTTATCTTGGCCAGGTCGCTATTGTAAATGAGAACTTATTCTCAACTAGCCTACCTGGTTAAATAAAGGTGAAAAAATAAATAAAATAAACACACAATGCTCATGCCTTCCCTCCATGCTTTATCCTGCTTTATCCTGTTTCTTTGATGCAGTGGGGTCTAGCCAACTCCCACATGTTATGCCCCAACACAGTTCTTATTGAATTAGGTAAGACCAAAATCGTTAATGAAATTCTGATCTAAATTAGCCCTTCTGTTTAGTGTAATCTAATTGCAGTTGCTTTTGAAACTATGAGAAGTCCAAAGGGATATCAGTGGTGGTTTCCTGTCTCAGGCCTGGATTGGTGCTAATGTATGGGAGTGAACCGCTCCTCCTTACAGAACATGAATGTGAAGTGTGTGTGATATGTGTGTTACTGTCAGACTAGCTCATGAAGATGGAGTGCTGGCATGCCCACGTGCTCCTAGCCTTGTCCCTTCATCTCCGTTTCTCTGCACTTTGACCTTAAAGAACCAGCTCTTCTACCGGTCAACCGCATATATGTCTGTGGTGCTTGTCACTGTAATCTACTGTCACAGCTTTTCAGTTATACTGTAGTATGATATACAGTACTGTAGTTGTGCTGTTATCTTCTCCTTCACTAGCATCATTCAAATGACAACTATGACTATCTCAGTAGAGCTTGAAAGCAGTGTGAGCTGTGGGCCTCTGTTTCTGTGTTGACAGACGTCTGAGATGCTTAATAACAGGAAGTGCTCCTCATTAGGTTCAGAAACATAAGTATATCTCTACTTCCATTCAACCCTAAATCTCTCTCTTTTTGTTTGTCTCTTTCTCTTCTTCTCCCATCACCAGGACAAGCGACGTAAGCAGCAGGATGACGAGAAAGCAAGGAGAGTGATGGAGGAGGAGTGGCTGATGCAGACCCAGCGCAAGGTCTGTCTGGATCTGTCTGTCTGTCCTTCCCTGTTGTCCTGTTGCAGGGAGCCACACGGCTGGCAGCTGGTTCACATGCCCAGGGTGGAGCCTCCTGTGTGATGATAAACTCAATTAGCTCCATAACACCAGACAACATCCCCAACACCATGAGGTGTCCTGAGGCATTCTCTATTCCTCTGTATAACAGTATTTTTCTCCCTCCTTCCTGTTCACCTCTTCTGCTCATCATCTTACCATGACCTCTGTTGCCATGACCTCTGTTACCATGACCTCTGCTACCATGACCTCTGCTACCATGACCTCTGTAACAGAGAGAGAAATCACATGAAAGAGAGGAACTGAAATGATGAGGTGGTTGTAGAGAAAGAGGGAGGGTGTGAGTCAGAGTGAGAGAGAGAGAGAGTTGTGCATTGTGTTGATCGTTGTCAGTAATTCTCTCCTCCACTGGGACCACCAGCACTGATCCCTGTTGGACCCCATTAACTTCTTCACGTCAGATCAGTGGTGGAGTGGCAAGAACCGCTCCATCAACACATATCACTCAGGCAGCCGCCCACACAAAACAGTCTACTCTACATTACTGGGTTTGCCTGAGGATGTGTGCTGTGCTGGCGGCACCAGCCTTACACATGGCAGAGGAATGAGAGTTGTCTGTAGCCACGGGGCTTCCTTCTTCTTCCTCAGTTTGAAGTGTGAGAACAGTCTCTTGTTCCCAGTCAGCCTAGCAGTAATAGCATCTCTGTATGCACAGCTCACTTCCCCCTGTCTTACATTTATTTTCTGACTCTGAGCGCAGTAAGAGACTAGTCCACATGGAGCAGTCACATATGTTCCATCCAAAAGGTTGTCTTGGCAAATAGTTAGTGTCACCACTTAGTGTCACCACCACTCCAATATAATGCTGTGTCATTGTCACCACTGTCTGTCTGTTGTTGTGGCTTGGCTTCCTCTCACACTCCCCACATCGTCGTATGACTAATTGATGAGGCTTGGAGCCAGGTAGGACTATGTTCACCCCTCGGCTTGGTGTTGTCATACCTGAGTTGGAATGAAAGGAGGATCCCTCCTTTACTGTACCTCTGGGCTCTGGAAGGTGTCTGCTTCAAAGGTTGAAAGGGAACTAATTTAGTCGCAGCCAATGCAGGTTGGCCCATTCACAAACACTCTCAAAATAACATGGTCAGGTTTATTATTGTCAGTCTCAATCAGACACCTTGTGATCAAGCCTACACCCGGGTTTGAGAACGTGTGGCTCTCTGAGCCCTCCCTTTGAGGGAGCCGGAGTTGGGGGCAGTTTCTCCCTCTCAGACAGACAACACCAGGCTCTTGGCCTCACTCATCCTGCTGGAGATCAAAAATGGCAGCCAGAGCTCTGTGCCTAGGGGCTGTTTGTTTTGGTTACTGCATACTGGATAAACGTTTCAGTATTCATAGAGACAGAAGGCTTTTGTTTTTGTTAGCTTCTTTTGCTATGGGAAATTTTAGAGAATAGTCTTGTTTTGAAGGATGAGATGGCAAGTGGGGGAGCTGCATGCTGAGAGAGATGGCTCAGAGCATAGGCCGTTCCATGCATATGCTAACTGCACAGGACATAGCAGACCCTAGTCATAGTCACCAACCCTCTTTCTCTCTCCATCCTCTCTCTCTCTCCAAATCTCTCCTCACAGCGGAAGTCCTTGAGGGACCAGTGGCTGAGCGAGAACCCTCAGCCTGTCCCTGGGTGCAGAGCTGAGAACTACACAGAGGAGTGAGACACCCACAGTACACACACACACACACACACACACACACACAATCTATCACTCCCCATGCCTGTTGGCTGAGGGAGTTGATATGCTCAGATGTTTATATATCTCTTACATAAAGCTTTGATACTGACCCTCCCTGAACTGTAGTCATGCCTCTGTATGTATTGTATTTGTGAATGGGTTTGTATGTTAATGTGTTGGTTTCATGTGTCATGGGGTGTTACGGTCATCATTGTGTGAATGTATGTGTATTAGGTTGCCAACTGAAGAGGATATAGTGGAGGTCATTGAATCCACAAGCTACACAGTCACCAATGCCCAGAACCACAGCCAGGCAAGTGGAGAAAGCAGAGACATTCTGAGAACCTGTTTCAATATGATTTTTAATATACTCAATCAACTAAAATACCTCTGTGCCATATTAAATATCTTATCAGATCTTCCCCATTATATACTGAACAAAAATATAAACGCAACATGGAAAGTGAGTATTTCTCCTTTGCCAAGATAATCCATTCACCTGACATGTGTGGCATATCAACAAGCTGATTAAACAGCATGATCATTACACAGGTGCACCTTGTGCTGGGGACAAGAAAAGGCCACTAAAATGTGCAATTTTGTCCCACAACACAATGCCACAGATGTCTCAAGTTTTGAGAAAGCATGTAATTGGCATGCTGACTGCAGGAATGTCCACCAGAGCTGTTACCTTAAGCCGCCTTCAACGTTGTTTTAGAGAATTTGGCAGTACATCCAACTGGCCTCACAACCGCAGACCTCACGTAACCATGCCAGTCCAGGACCTCCACATCCGGCTTCTTCACCTGCGGGATCATGTGAGGAGGGGGACGGGGGGTGCTGAGGAGTATTTATGTCTGTAATAAAGCCCTTTTGTGAGGAAAAGCTTATTCTGATTGGCTGTGCCTGGCTCCCTAGTGGGTGGGCCTGGCTCCGAAGTGGGTGGGCCTATGACCTCCAAGGCTCATGCATAGCTGCGCCCCTGCCCAGTCATGTGAAATCCATAGATTAGGGCCTAATGAATTTATTTCAATTGTCGGATTTCCTTCAATGAACTGTAACTCAGTAAAAACGTTGAAATTGTATACTTTTTTACCCCAATGGTCTGTTTTACTCAATAGTCTCAATGTTTTTACATCAATAACAGCTGATTCAGTTTGGAACTGTGTAATAGAAATAGCTTTGATATTTTACAACTACAGCAGTTCAAGATCTTTTCCCTCACTAAGTCTTTGATTCTACAGATTGATGTTCAGCAGAAACCACTCCTCTCTATAGTAAAGTATCCCCTTGGTCATGCAGTTATGACCTTTTCAACAGATTGGTTTTTGCCTCCCTTTGGAAATCAAACCACAGTACATTGCAAAATGCCAATCCCCTGTTTTAAAGTAGGAGTGAATGTATGCTACCCTATGGAAAACTGACTCTGACATTTAGTGACTGTCACAAGAATTTTGTTCTCAATGTTCTAACTGAAATTTTAATAAACTACTCAGTCTGTAACCCAAAGGTCGTAAAGCTTTGGTAAAATGAAACAGACGGAGACCCAGCTACAAGGATCAGACATTTTATTCACGAGAGCTCTGTTCTCAAAATGGGAGCACAGTCTTTTATATTGTACATACAAACGAACTCCACCCGCTTTAGGCGGCTGTATTCTTCCACAGTACACATACATTCATGGCTTATCACTTCTGCAACATATTTCTTCAAGCTAGACAGTTTCTAACAGTTCCTTCCCTCCCGAGAGTGGGAAGGCCTCTTTTCTGTAGTTGGTTTCACAAAGATTCCTTTGTTCTTCTCAAATACACCCTGCTTACATTGCAAGATAGTAACACCATGTTCTAGTCTCTAAAAAGTTCTAGACACACACATTATTGGATTATTGTCTTATAACTCTAACACCATTACACACTGTTATACATTTTCAGGTTGGAATATTCTAGTCACTACATAAACATACACATTTCCCTATCAGTGACATTGTAGCCCTACACATTCAGGGAGCCCTAAAGGGTGTCTGGCTATTGACTGACAGGACTTTGACCCCATACCAACTGTGAACTCTACAGGGGAACATACACTGAGTGTACAAAACATTAGGAACACCTTCCTAATATTGAGTTGCACCCCCTTTTGCCATCAGAACAGCCTCAATTCGTCATGGGGCATGGACTACAAGGTGTCGAAAGCATTCCACCAGTAGCGGTGCGTGGGTAAAATCACTGGGGAAGCCAGAAAAAAAAAGTGATAATTGCGTTGTTTGCTCTATAACCTGCTAGTTCATATGCCTTGCCACTGTGATATATAGGCCTAAGACTGAGACCATAAGAAGATACAGTGGCAGAATAAATTCAACCACACCTTTGTTTCATCACAAAACCAGAGAGCAACATCTGTCCGGTGGAGTCCACAAAACATATTGCATGTAATAAACAGTTCCATGACCTACAGCATGGTGAAGAAAGTTGATGTTTCCGACATTTTCGGACTACTAAACAACTATTGATTTAGAAACACAGTTACTGAAAGTCGCAATGAAAACAGGAGCTGCCTCCACTATTCCAGCACCATTTCAACTTCGACATTTCAACACCATCAAATCACCTATGCTTAGTCTAATACAGGGACAACTAAAATATACCAAAAACAATTTAGTCCAATCAATGTAAGTTAAATATGTTGTGGCTGTCCATGGTACTGTGTGTGTGCGCAAATGTGGAAAAGATATGTTGACTCACCCTACTTGTAGAGAAACACCAATGTCATTCTGCTCTCTTTCCTGTTGATGAAACAGTCTACGACTCTGTCATACAGTACACACTTGTATTTTTTGCTGTCCTAGGCTACCTGGTTAAAATGCTTGCTCGCTAGCCTAACTTCCTTTCATGGGCAACGTTAGCTAGTTAACATTAGTCTACTACATCTAGCTACATACTGAACTTCCATCATCTCAGTTCAGTGGCACAACAATGTATGAATTTATGGTTGGATCAGAATCACTGTATATTCATTGGCCAGTACGGAGATTAAGTCCAAATCCCTATCTCCATCCATGGCTAATTTGGGAAAGGTGACATCAATAAGGGATCATAACTTTTACCTGGATTCACCTAGTCAGTCTATGTCATGGAAAAAGCAGGTGTGTTTTGCACACTCAATGTATATAACATACTGGCCATTACTTGAACTTTTACATTCAGGTTCATGTATGGTCCATATTTAGCTCACACTAACACTTGGTAAGGAAGTTCAGTGTGTATTCATCTCTAACACTCATGGTGTGACGAAGCTGAGCCCAGCGCCACACTGCTCTAATGATTATTGTGACATATTTATGGTAGTGCACACAGTGTTGCCAACTCCTCAGTAAGGAAAGTAGCTATTAGCTGTCCAAACAGTCACTAGAAGTCGCTAAATGACGTAATCGCCTAATTTGCATAATTGGCCATGTGCATGTAATTGTGATGGATGCTGTAGGAGAGAGGAAGAAAGTTCATTTGTAGTTCTAAACATATTTAGGGTGTTTTTTACTCACTTATTCCTCTTTTACTCACGTTATTCCTCTCCTAGATCACATGCCAGCATGGAACAGTGTTCAGCGATAGCTAATGCCATGGTGGCCTCAGCCTTTTTTGCAGAGTAAATTTTTTTAACCATAAATGGCAGCTTGTTTTGGGTGGAACTGTTATAAGGCTTTTCCTTTTGAGTATGTTTTTGAGTTGTCATGTGTTTTTTTACATCACTAAGTTTGGCGTAGAAATCAGCCTTACAATACAGGCAGTATGCCCGTGTATCATCTCCAATAAACGGTTTCAACCAGCCTTTGAATTCAGGGTTTGATTCCCACTCCTTTCTGTATTTTTGAGTGTACAGTTTAGACTGAGACATGATGAGCTAGCCAGCTAGATGTTTAGCTTATGTCACAGAGAGGCACACACACAGTGGACAAGGTTAGTAAGTGACTGAGGCTGTGTGAGTCAAACACAGTGATTTATTTTTGTGCAGTGATTTATTTTAGACAAAGAACATTTTACATTTACATCCCGCCCAGAATGTAAGCCAGGGCGGGATCAGCCAGCGGCGGCTTCCCGCATGCGCGATTCATTTGCAGTCTTGACGTGGAAGGGTGAACATCTCCTGATCTGACTGCAGCTGGGAGGGACTGCTGCGCGAGGACTGGGCCGCCTGTGAGTGCTTTGGGACAGGGATGGGGCCCACGGCAGCACCCGCTGCTCGTTGAGAAGAGTAAGAACGATACGTGCTTTCACGTCAGAGTCTCCAAAAGTCCCCAATAACACCAGAAAAAGTCGCTAGATTCGTCGCTAGTCACTTTTTTGAAACTGTCTCTAGAGGGGTCTGAATACTCGCTAAATATAGCGACAAAGTCGCTAAGTTGGCAACACT
Source organism: Brachymystax lenok tsinlingensis (assembly GCA_030435695.1). Lineage (NCBI taxonomy): Eukaryota > Metazoa > Chordata > Actinopteri > Salmoniformes > Salmonidae > Brachymystax > Brachymystax lenok. The sequence goes on along the minus strand of CM059791.1, from coordinate 82,046,481 downwards.
GAGTGCGCAGGCCCTGGGATAGATCAGGGATGAAGAGTAAAGTGTTTGTTAAAGTGAGACAGTGACTGTAGGACCGATTGGACCAGGGGTTCCACTTAAAATTTGACTTCTCTGTTTCCCCATAGGCTGACATTGAAGAGGGTGGGATACAAGGTAAGCTTCACCTGCACGGTCCTTTAGCCCTAGGCCTGGATATCTCCTTCATTCTCACTTTCTCTTCGACCATCCTGCATGTGACTGTTCTTTCATCTCTTTCTGACTGACACTAATGTAATCAGGGTGACAGAATGAAGCCACAGCTGTGATTGTTTTATAATTGGTATTATATAACTCAAAAGCATGATTGTTACGCAGCACATTAGCATTTGTATATGGAAAGTACAATGGTTTTGTGTTCGCTCACTGTATCTTTATCTTGTAGACATCATCAGAGCTGCTGGGGGTCAGATCCCTGGGCCAGTAATGGAGAGGGTTCTCCATGAGAATGGACTGGAAGGTCGATCAGGTACTGTTTGGGGAGGATTCCACCGCAGAAATGTGATAGTGCTCATCATCATCCACACCATTGATGTGGGACGGGCCCAGCTACAGTGAAAATCTATACATACCTTCACTATGAGGGAAACCATATTTCTCTCCATATTTTTCTCAATATCTGTTCCTGTGGCTGGGTTTTGCCTCCAGGGTACGGCTTAACAATGTGGCTGGCTGGGTTGAAGGGCTGGAGCAGGATGCAGGCGATAGTTATATTTAGCCCACTTTGTTTCTTTTGGTACATTTCTTATGCATGCTGGGGGCTATGGAGAGTGGAAAGGGTACTGGATTGTGCACTGTGAGCCTGCACATTGACCTTGTGTTGTTTACTCATGTTGTGCAGGCTGACATTAGCAAAGAGGGCTCTGACATATGCCACAAAAATGTGCCTCCTCGCCCTTCACCTACTAGTAATGTAGGCCTTGCTTTAGGGGAAAGGCTATATTGATAGTATTTGAGTAGTGGTGTGGGTAGAATATAACATTCATATTTTATGTTTCTGTAGCCCAGGTAATCCATGCTCTGGCCATGATTCCAAATATAGTGACTTGACTGTTATATTGACCTGGATAATTTCTCCCTCTGTGTTGCAGTGCTGGGGATGGTTGCAGTGCAGGTGGAGAGGGATTCAAAGACAGGGGTCACCAAGATCAGGTCTGTGGTGCCCGTGTCTAGAGCACCCAGGGCCTTGGGGGAGACGGTGTTCAATGACAGCAGGAAGAGCGTCCACCACGTCGGCGGGGCAGAGGGGCAGCCTTCTGCTGAGGAACTGGGACAGCTCCTCAGTGTCATCAACGATGTCGGGATGCAAGTGCTGCTGGATGAGATCCCAGTTGTACCACAACAGAAGGCAGAGGAGGAGATAGAGGTTGGTGGTGGGATGGAAGAGGAGGTGGACAATGTGGAGGACCCTGCCACACCTACAACCCTGGGCTACACTGAGGAAGAGGTTGAGGTTGTGGGGCATGAGGATGATGAGATAGACGAGGAGATAGAAATTGGAGTGGTGGAAATTGTGGAGGACCCTATCCGACCGACCGACCTGGGCTACGCTGAGGAAAAGGTTGAGGATCTGGGCTATGAGGATGATGAGATGGACAAGGAGACAGGAGTAGGTCAGGTAGACCTTGTGGAGGGCCCTGTCACACTGACCTTCCTGGGCTACACTGAGGAAAAGTCAGAGAGCGAGGGTCTGGGCCATGAGGATGATAGAGAGTTGGTGAAGGTGGAGCGGGTAATCATTTCTGACGCGGGTGAGGAGGAGATTGTTCTTCAGTCTCCAGTTCTTGGGTCTGAGACGGAACCCTTCCTGGCCTACACTGAGCAAGAGGTTGAGGCTGTGGGGCATGAGGATGATGATGAGGAGGACGTGAGTGGATTGGTTGTCTTTGTGGAGGGCCCTGTCCCACCGGTCATCCTGGGATACACTCAGGAAGAGGTTGAGGATCTGGGACATGAGGATGATCCCCCCAGACCAACCCCACGCTACAGAGCCGAGGAAACAGGAAAGAGGGCATCCAAACACAATACCAAGTGCTGCTCTATCATGTGATTCTGCATCACCCCCCTCCCCCCTCTATTCCTCTAAGCTATGCCACTCATGATGAATGGTCTGTATGCGTGGCCTAAATCTACAACATTGTCTAAATTGCACAGGATGTGCTCCAGAGAAGTGTGCCTTTGCTCCTCATCTAAAATGTCACTGGTATCCTCTGAGACTACAGTCCCACACGGCTTGTGTCATGGAGTGTTTACTGTTATCCCCCGCTCTTCAAACAGCTCTGTGAACAGACTGCAGTGTGACTGTTACAAAGCCCTTCTGCCTCCTGCTGGACACAGTTCAGTAATGCAACTAGGTTTTACTGCCAGAATCCCAGCAGCTCACACTCCTCTGCCTTTGGGATTGGTTGTATCAGCAAAAAAAAAGTACTCAGCATTATGTCCTCTAGGAATGAACCAAAGATGAAGAATAGAACAACCACTGATCTGTTTCTTTTTGGAAATAGATTTTTAAATATTAATCTCAGAAATGCCTGATGTGCCTATTTCAATTTCAATGGCAACTAACCCTTTTGTTCTCTACTTTTAGAGTGTCCTCTACTTTTATAGTGTCCTCATCAGTATTACAAATGTTATGGTTATGAATATGATACTGTATTCCATCAGTGACCAAAACAATCTGTTAAAGAAGGGTTGGTTGCCATTAAATCTATTCAGTGCGATTTGTATGTGTAAGTGTGTTTGATAGTTGCATGTCTGTTAATGAAGGTGGATAAAAAAAACTGGAACGTGTGTGTGATTATCAAAACAAAATATATTTCATATTCTTAAGATTTTTGTTTGTCTCGTTCTTTCCTTTTGATCAACAGTTCCAACGTTCCTGTCAGGACGTCGATGTATAGAACTCTTTATTGCAAATGAGCTGTGACATACCATTAAAGACACGCTACGGAACTTTGGCGACTATGAAGTATTTTTTTTTACCTCTCACTTTGGGCTGGATGTGTCTATGTGTAGTTCATACATAGTTAATATATGAGCATCATTTCTGTTTTACCACAATTAGCCATGAAATCCCTAGTTTAAAAGAGATACTATTTTTCTGGAAGATGTGCTATGCCATTTTCCGTAAGATTTTCCCCACTTGGGCAAGCCCTGTAGCAATTCGAGGGCCAGCCCCGTGGGCCAGCCCTGTAGCAACCCTTCACCGTTTGATTGACAGGCAGTCTCACCTCTCACGGGTCACAGCAGCAGCCTAGCAGCATCATTCAGACAGAAGCCTGGACACAGCCACAACACTGCAAACAGGTGGGTCTCTTTCTTAGTATTCATTTTACAGTACCTTGCCGTATTCTGATATTATACTATTAGTTACCAACGTTTTGTCATTAATAGCACTTACAGATGCATATGATTAATTTACATTTAATTTCCATAACCCATTTAGTTTTCATAAACTAATTATAATGGTTTTGAACATTATGGCTGTTATTATAGATCACAAAGTAACAACTCATACTCTGAAACAATCATCTAGCTTTACTTTAATATAGATTCATACAGCCTACAGTTTACTCCCACAAAAAGGCTTTAAATATTTGATATTTCAGGATATTTGATATTTCAGGAGGTAATATGTATAATTAATTGTGGTTTTCAAGGAAGAACTTGTATTTGTATCACTGAGAAATGTTTGGCTGACTTCCCCTTAATGGAGGAGATGGAAACTAAGCTCATTAAATATCATTAATATTTTGTGTTACGATTCTATCACTGCATACACAGTGTGGCTGGATTTTTGATAATCCAGGGCTGGAGTATGGCTATAAGCCTGAGGGTAAATATAGACATATAAATCTCACCTGCACCTGAGGTGACTACAGATGTAGGACTTTAATTTCATCACTCTTTTTTGTTGCTGAGGATTTTCCGGCACAGCAGTAAACGCAAACGTGTAGAGTGTTTTAAAAAGGCTTCTAAAGTTTGTAATTTCCACTTTGAAATGTCAGACTTGATTTGCCCTAACAAAACATGTATCAACCCCTACAAAAATGGCCATTAATTATAATCCACACAATAATTCACATTTCCTGTTGCTGCATGATTATTTTCCTGCTGTAACTGTCTTAAAATTAAGATCTGTAGATTACATGGGAGCATTTGTAATTGGACATGATGACGGACAGAACTGCACAACCTCAATGACAATGACAGTTCTGATCAGTTTCCCATTATGCATAGTAAAACATCTGGAGTCATCTTAACAGGTATAGTGTCTGGAGACATTCATGCAAATGACATACCTTAAACATGAATTTTCTTAATGTGGTTCACTGGTTCTCACAGATAGAGCTCTCTAAATTGGCTGGGGTTTAAATGAGTATGTTGTCATGAAGTCAACGTTTTGAGCTCAAGGCTGAAAGTGATATGGCTCTGGAGGAGAAGGCTGTGAAGGAGGCTCCTGTAGCAGATGCATAGTGGATGTGCCAGACAGTGAAAAGCTGATTACTCTTCCCCCTAGTAAGCAGAACTCTGATCAGGTCAACTGCATCACCATTGCAGTGTCAGCTAGTAAATATGTCAGGTGAGAGAGAACAGAATGCACAACAACTTTCAGATACTTTCCTTAATTTTAAAGCTTAAAAGATGAATTAGAAATTCTTGAGTATATATTTTTTTTATCCAAGTTCCATGTTTTAGTGACGTAAAACTCTCATACTGTAATCAATTCCCATGAAGTCCAAAGCTGGCATAATGACAGTCAACCTTTGGCAACAGCAGATTCACAAACATTTACTTTATTGTCCTATTTCTGCTGGTATTACCTTACATCTATGACATTGTTATAAAAATTGACATGTTTAGTACACACTTGAAAGACTTCAACACATTTCGTAATTATTTGGTTTACTGAATGGTAGACCATCTAAGCCTAGTGGTGTATGTTTTTTGAAGGGGCTCAAATAACATGCCTCTAATTGCAAAGTCATTAACACATTTTTCAGATTGTGAGACTGAAACCAAAGACAGTGAAAGGAGAAAAATAAAATATTAGCAGGTGTGAAGTTATACCCCATCACTATGGAAACAGAGCCCATGGTCAGCCCCCGATCTCCTAAGAGTCCAGTCTCCCAGGAGGATTGTGGTCTCTGGATGGAGGTTGGCTGTAAACCGGCAGAGGACACAGATATGGCCAAAGACAACTCCTCCCTGACTTCTGGGGAAAAGCCCTGTGAGGCCTGGCAGGCTGTCATACCTCCTCCCCCTTTGGTCAGCGCAGGCCACCCCGATAGGATGGAGGAGAATGACGAAGTCTTCATCCTTCCCCCACCATGCAAAGACCCATCTTGTCCAGAAGAGGGCAGCACTAGGGAGCTCAATGTAAAAGTCTCAGTTGGGGCCATAAACGTCACAGAGGCTAAAGAAAATCCCAGGAGCTTAGATGGAGTCCAATCTGAGCAGCCTAGCAACACTTCAGTCATGGACAAGGCTACAGTAACAGTGGAAGAGGAGCAGCTGACTGAACTGAAGAAGGGAGGATCTGTGGATATCACAGTGCTGACTGAAAGACCTGGCTCTGCCACTCCACCACCAACAGACGGATATATAGCAGTGGGTGCCAGTAGCCCTCAGCAGCCACATCCGAACATGGAAGCCAGCATTCTGAAAGAGACAGATCCTGTCCCATCATCACAGACAAGGGAGTCTGAGCCAGAGCACTGCCTTGACAACAATAGTCATCCGACCCATGAAGGGACCATCATAGAGCCAGAACATACAGACGAGAGCAACAATAATGTTGAGGACATGGTCGATGGTAGATCACTAGACTACGACATGACCAAAGACGAGTGGGTCAGAAGAGACAGTGCTAGCAGTGACGTCCAGTGCCTCCAGCCTCACCTATCTATTTCAAGAGGCTTATCCAGAGAACAGGTATCAGTGCCCTCGCCTCAGTCACCTGCCTCTGAGCAGCAGGAGCAGCAGGAGGCTGGCAGCCTGACAGTAGCTGAAGACATCCAGCAGGGGGAGCAGCTGCTGCATCGCCTGCACCTAGTGCAACAGAGACAGGACGGACAACAGGTGCCACAGGAGCCTCCACCCTCACACCAGGTAGCCATGAAGACAACCAATCAGGATACAGGCTATCAGGAGGTAGAGAGAATCGAGTGTAGGAAGGAAGACGAAGAAGAAGAGGAAGGAGGGAGTGAGGGAAGCAGTGAAGAGAGAGAGCAGGGAGAGAGAGTACAGACTGTTGAGGTGGAAGAGAGGGCAGCGGTAAGTGAGGAAGACACAGAGATTCCAGAGAAAGAAGATATTCAAACAGTGGGAGGAGAGAAAGCAGAGGAGGTCCAGTCTCGTCTTTCTGCCCAGCTCAGTGTCCAACCTATGGTCAGGATTGAGATGGAATGCAGTGACGATGACCAGAGTGACAGCGGGGTATCCACTGACTTCTCCCCTGTCAGCACACACGAGATCCACATGACCACAGCCCCCATCATAGACAACAAGGCTCCCCCACCCCAGAAGGAGACTCCTATCGAGAGGGAGATCCAGCGATCTGCTGAGAGGGAACAGAGCCTGCGGCGGTCTAGGTGCATGTCAAACACCCAGGAAGGTCAGGAGGTGGTAGACATCCCCCTGATGAAGACTCCCCTGCTGGCTAAGACACTGTCCTCTAAGGCAGGGCCGGGGCAGGGCGCTGACTGGCAGTTCTCAGAGAAGAAGATGCAGAAGGAGATCAGCCAGGAGATTCAGAGGGAGCTTGTCCTGGTGAACATGGGGAAGATCCCTGGAGTCTACAGCAAGGGAACAGTACGCCAGATGAGGGAGAGGAAGCTGTTGTTTGAAGCCTTCCAACAAGGCAATGCAGATGGACCCACCAGGCACAGGAGACCCCCCACCACAGCAGGCCTGGGGATGAGAGGTCATGTCTACCCCTCTGTTCTGGAGAGGACGCGTAGCATGGAGCTTGTCTCTTTCAAAGGCTGCCCTCTCTCAAGAGCCCACTCCCACCAGATGTTTGACTTAAAGGGCCAAAAGGAGGCTAGCTCAGGCCAAAACCCAAGTGCAGAGAACCAACCTTCCGGTAAAGGAGCAGCAAAGAAGGTGGTTATTCTGGAAAGTGACGACACAATCATAGCCCACTATCTGAACAGAGACAGAGGAGCCCAGCGCCTCTACAGAAGCCTAGACTGCCTAAGTATAGGGGGCACTGTCTCTACAGAGGAGGAGGCCACGGATGAGGTGAGGGGAGAACAGCCAGGGGATGAGGACGAGGGCTCTGACATCCTCAGGGAGAACCCCTTCTTTAAGCTGCGTCCCTCACTGGCCATGAAGCCGGAGGTGGAGAAGGACATCCGGGAAGCCAGGGAGAGGGAGGAGGAGCTGCGCAGGCAGAGGTGTAGTCTGTACGGAGAGGCAGGAGTCAGTGGGGGCAGGCCAGACGGCACAGAGGACCCCAGACCAGACTCACCTACCACACTCATTCCCTCATCCACCTCCTCTTTCACAGCATCAGGTCAGTGGACATGTCCTGTATTGCATGTAGAATTCCTTTGTGTTTGAATTGGGGCAAAGTGTTAGAATTTTAGCAAAAAGTATTTGTTTGTACCATCATGATATGGTGTTGCGTCAACGTATGATAAACACACCTAGCCAGGGGCAAGTGGATAAGCCAGTTATAGCCTCATTCATTCCACAGCACACATTAATCTCAGCCCAAGCACTTTAATGTCTGCCTATTTGCATTAGCATCAGATAATGTTATTATGGGCACAGTATTGTCGTCAACTTAGTGTCATCCCTGTCACCAGCGGTTAGGGCAAGATCACTCTGGCTGAACACTTATCTGAATCAGCAGCACATGCCACAGGGGGACTTTGTAGGATGTAACCAAAGTTACCACAGCAGTACATGGCCAGGAAGTTCAGATCAAGGGTGTTCTGGGCATCTGCATGTTTGAGATGGCAGATATGTCTTGGGGTCAGCAAGGGGTTAGGGTTCTGTGAGCACAGTGCAGGCAAAGCTTATTCCTGTCATGTAATGCAGAATCATATGACTGTGTATATTCTAGACTGATAAACTTGTGGGCATGGGGATGTTTATGTATATATTATTGTATGGCTGTGACCTGTGACCATTGATATTAGGGGTCTGGGGTTCAGACGAAGAAGATAATTTCCTTGACTTCTAGCATGATTCAAATAAAATGAACTAGTTCCAAACAATAGCCATTGGAGGAATTACAATATGAATTATTGTAACTGCAATGGATACATTTTCAAATGGTATAGAGTCTAGAAGGAGTTTGTATTTTTACTTAGCAGTGTTTTGGAGCCTGCTTGATCAGTCTGTAAACACTTTCCTTATCCCATTTCCTTATTCCTTATCCTGCCTCTCTGCAGTTGATGGCCGACAATCCAAGGGGAAGTTGGATCGGACCTGGCCTCCTCCCAATCCTAAGAGTGCTAGGGAGAACCCTGGACAAACACAGGTACAGCTCTGCTTTCCAAGATGTTTCCTCCCTGTGACAGGAACACAACATGTCATTCACTCACAAGCTTTGATTGCAGTTATACTGTATGTCTGTCTCTGCTAGGAATGTAACAGTAGGGGTTCTGTTGAGAAGCGATGTATTTACACTGGCAAAGCTGACCTCAACATTTATTTTCAGAAATACCTGCGCTATGATGTTTGACATCTGACAAGGGATGTGGTTATATTCAAGTTCTGTGTGTGGCTAAATGAAGATTGACTGACATGTAAGAAAACCTAACCTGCTAATCAGACTAGCTAAATCCATTTCCTGTGTCCTGCATTATCTCTCCAGGAGCCCAAGGTTTACAAGGCAGGCGGCCAGAAAACTCCTCTGTGGCAGCGTTGGGAGGCAGGTATGGTGAACGGGCCACTGCCACGGGAACAGGACTGATACTGGAGGTCACCAATACCAGGACTTCTAGAACATTAACATTTCAAATGTATCACTAAGGAACTGCATAATTCACTACCATGGCAGAAACTTGAATTTGTATTAGCTTGAACATTCCATGCTTTGTAAAACTAACATCTGTTTTGTATATAACATTACAATTTCATTAGAAATATTCACAATGTACAAAAGACGTCCTCTCTCATTTAACTGCTCTGCTTGTAAAGGTTTAATTACTGTTTCAGTGTTCGATCAAAATGACAAATGTCATCCACAATTCAGAGAAATGTCATTATCAAGGATTGCATAAACGTGAAGGTAATCAAAACTACTATAAATGTTTCAATAAACGTACAAATGCCGTAATCATATCTCAGTCCGTACATATCTCAGTTTTGTCCCATCAGGCTCTGCTTATCAGTATTGTACAGTTTGTTAATACAATCCAGTGAGGAGAAATTAAGTGCATACATTAAATATCCTTTTAAAATCAACTCTGTCTAATTTATCTTGCTACAGGAAAGTTCCTGTCCTTCATGCTATAGTCATGTGTGACCGTGAACAACCAAGGACCTACAGTAATTGGCATTTACATTTTTGTTGTTGTTATATACTTGGCCCCAGATGCATTTTGAAAGCCAGATAACTATTATTCTGGGTGCAACCATGTTTGACTCAGCAAGCATAGTTAGCTGACCATAACCCACCCAGTCTACTTCAATATGAGCTCGGGCCTCTGTGGCTAAAGCTAAGGTTTCACTGGGGGTCTCTCTATCCGCCATAAGTCACACGTTAGAGGTGAGACAGACAGCTTTCTGGCCTCTCAATGATTGGCTGGGATCAGCCCTTCCCATCTCAGATACTGTACCACTGACAATTCATCATGAACAGTATTGTCCTTAATGACATGGAGTAACCAAAGTTCAGTCCATCCACATATAAAAAACAAAATCATGATATGATTCAGATGAATAGTGGAAACAGGGTTCTGTTTTAACACCAGAAATGTTTGAGTCGAGGGTTCACTACTTACCTGTTGGCAGGTAACATAGAATAACAGAACAGTCTATATTGTTCAATACTGAGTCTTGTCATCAGCAGATTCATTTAGGCCAAAGTCTAGAACTACAATAACTTTCACATTATACTATTTTTAAGTTATATCTTAAAAATGTAGAAGAAAGAACCCAGGAGACTACCCAATAGCAATGTTTGAAGGATCAAAGGCTAGCAGCACCCTCTTATGGCACTGGAAGGCCTGGGTGTAAATCCATAAACAGTGTAAAATTCCACTGTAATCTAGTAATGTGCAGTATCTTTATTAATGCAGATACACATTTGATACATACTGTAGCTAGGTCATGTGTTTACCAAACATATATCAGTCTCAAAAAGCTGATCATTAAAACAGGACTTTCTCCTACTAGGACTTTCTCCGGTCTGTGATCAGACTCAGTGGAGAGTGTCTAATCTGTGAGGTCACAGACATGACCACTGAGTTTAGCCTTGCTTAGCACCATCTGTCAGTCCCACTGCCAGGGCGGAAGGACTCCAGTCACAGTGTTAATTGTCTGACTGTTATCACCATTCAATGTAGGCCAAAGCCTGGGCATAGCCTACAGTAGATGGGACAACGGTTAAAAATGACCCTCTAAATATACCAGATATAGATGTGTGAGCTTGTATTGTTTGAGAAAGCTTTATGTACTCTAATGCCAAAGTGCATAGACTCTGTAAAAGAAAAATGATACCCCTACACACACACACACACAAACAGCACACCTACAGTATGTCAATCCTAAATCCTCACTTTATTTGCAGGACACAATGATCCTCCCACAAAGCCTAAAGCTGAGTGGCTGCTGCATCTCTACAGTATGTGAGAGTGCTGCTGCTGCTGCTGCTGTTGGTGGTGCTGGTGGCGATGGAGCCTGTGGAGGTGGGGTTGGCGAGTCTCAGGCCGCTCTGCCTTTCTGCCAACAAACCAGGCCAGGTGGAGGAGCAGGAAGGTGACCGCCCCTCTCAGGCTCAGCAGCAACAGCTGCAGCAGGAGGATGGCCCTGAACATTTCCCACCCAGTATAGCTCAGGAAGAGAAGCCTAAATTCCAGAGAGGACCACAGCAAGAGGGAGTTTAGCAGGACAGCCAGGGCCTCAAAGCCACAGAAGACCTGCTGCCACAAAACATTACCCCCGGGGGATGTTCTGGGAAAGGGGCGGCGTGCGCCTGAACACAGGTGCCACAAGTCCATGCAGGATTTAGCTATGATGGTCAACAGGCACCAGAGGGCACACTGGGGGTAGATGCCTGAGAAGAACATGACGTGGCAGTAGGAGATGAGGAGCTCCAGGTAGCTCCAGGTCTGGGTGTCACACGGTGGTCTGTTGCTCTGCTCTGTGATCTGTCTAAGGACAGGAGACTGACGTTCCTGGTGGGCGGAGCCAGGGGGCGTCCTCATCCTCCTCAGGCGGGGCAATAGTGTGATGGACAGTAGCTTGATTCCCAGGTGGGTGGCCAGCTGCACAGACAGGTGGAAGCGCACCATGGTGAGGTCATTCAGGAACAGAGCCCTGTAGAAGTGGACGGAAAAGTGATTGAAGAGGCAGGAGAGGATAACCTCAGGGAGCAGGGGCTGTTGCCTTGGTGACTGTTGCCCTGGCGGCTCGGGATCAGGGCTGAGGCCTTGGGACAGTTGGAATGCAACACAGTCCATCCCTGCCATGGCAACTGTGAGGGCGATTTTGGGGAGGTAGACAAGGATGTTGTGAAAGAGGAAACCAAGCTCTTCTCTCAGGAGGAAGTCCCCCACTAGTCCATCTAGGTGTAAATACATCAGGATCAGGATGGAGGAGAGGCAGAGGGTGCAGGTTAGGAAGGCAAAGAGTGTTGCAGTCTCCTCAAGCTCATCTTTCCAAAAGGGTGGGCATCGATCTGGGGCTGTGGTGGTGCTGTGCCCTGTGCCACCCTGGGCACCACTGCTGCTGTTGATGAGTGACTGTGTAACGGATGAGGGACCAAAGTCCCCCAGTCCCTCTGCAGGGCTTTGCTCTTCTCCCCCAGCCCTGCAGGAACAGCTCTGACCACACCACACTGGAGAGGGTGAAAAAGACCAGGTTGTTCCCCAGCCTGAGGGGGTAGAAGGAGAGAAACATGGACAAGGTGGATTTCAGGAGGAGAGCACTGACCAGCGAACCCTCAAACCCAAAGTAGAGGGCCACCGCCTCACCGAAATAAGCCCTGATATCTTCCAGCAGCTGCCAATGCTCTCTCTGGCTGAAGGGTTTGAGGCCACACCAGCCAGCCCACCACCTCCCTGGAGGCTCTGAAGCAGTGGGGCTTCATGTAGGGGGTAGATGCTAGTTAGGACTCTTAAGCGGGACAGACTGGCCATCACTGGTTCTCCTGGGAGGAGGGGAATCCGCTGGAACACCTGGATTTCCTCCTCCCTCACTCTCAGCCTAGCCAGGATCCTCTGCACCAGGGTCACACACTCAGCTGATGACAGCATCCCATACACCCCCTCCGTGGGGCGCATCCCCCAGGTCCCCCACCTCCCGTGCCTGACCTCTTATAGGGCAGCAGGGCTTGTGTCTGAACAGAAGGTCTTCGTCAGCCTCCAGGAGCAGCCGCTCTGGGGTGGCCCCCACCACCATGATGGCACCCCCGGCCCTGGTCCAGCTGATCACTCTGGCCAAGAGGTCTAGTCCCCCCAGGGGCTCAGGTGTAAGGATCTTCCCCAGGAGCCAGTCCACAGTGTCAGCCTCCACCTCAGGGTGGAACTCCAGCAGAATCAGAGGGGTGATCTCATTGAGGCGCTGCACGGGGAGCATGAAGGCTGCCACGGTGACGTTGGTGAGTTCTTTCCTCCATGTGTTCCCTCCTCCTAAAAACATGCCGTCCCGGAGTGCGGTCATGGCTCCTTCTTCCTGGTGTTGACAGGGGGTTCTGCGTAGTGTTCGCCAGCCCCCTGCTTCCTCTCTTCTCTTCACAGGGTACAGGGACAGGGCTTTGATGGACAAGATTGTCTCAGAACACAGTGCCACAGGGATGTATGATGACACTAGCTGTAGCTGTGAGAATGTCTGACAGTGGGGCAGCACAGTGTGGTTGCATTGTGACATCGGCATAATGTCATAGAAGAATGGTTGTCACTAGTTAGCACAGCCACAAAGTCAAAATTAGCTTTTTGGTCTTAGTTTAAGGTTAGGGTTAGACATAAGGTTAGCAATGTGGTTAGGGATAAAGTTAGGTTAAAAAAAATATTTTAAGAAGATACATTGTAGAAATGGGTGGGGTTTAGCCATAATTCTGACTTTGTGGCTGTGGAAACTAGTGACAACCTAGAAGAAAGTCATGTTTTCTCATACACTGAGCTATAATGAAATTAGCATTCATCTGATTCTGGGCACTGAGGTGATAGCATTGAGACTGTTGGAAAATATTTTGCAAACCTTTATATATATCTTTTTTAAGTCTACACCCTCCTTGGATTTCTTCACATTTTATTGTGTTACAAAGTGGGATTGAAATTGATTAAATTGTCTTTTTTTTGTCAACAATCTACACAAAATACTCTGTTATGTCAAAATGGAAGAAAATGGCAAAAATACAAAATAAAACACTAATATACCTTGATTAGATAAGTCTGATTTAATACATGTTAGAAACATCTTTGGCAGTGATTACAGATGTGAGTCTTCCTGGGTAAGTCTTCCTGGGTAAGTCTTCCTGGGTAAGAGCTTTGCACACCTGTATTGTGCAATATTGGCCCATTATTATTTTCAAAATTCTTCAAGCTCTGTCAAGGTGTAGGGAATCATGGCTAGACAGCCATTTTCAAGTCTTAGATTTTCATGCAGATTTAAGCCAAAACTGTAACTTGGCCACTCAGGAACATTGACTGTCTTCTTAGTAAGCAACTCCAGGGTAGATTTGGCTTTATGTTGTAGGTTATTGTCCTGCTGAAAGGTCAATTGCTGTCCCAGTGTCTGATGTAAAGCAGACTGAAGCAGGTTTTCCTCTAGGATTTATGCTGTGATTAGCTCCATCCCATTTCTTTTCATCCTGATAAACACCCCAGTCTTTGCCAATGTCAAGCATGTTTTAATTTAACTAGGCAAGGCAGTTAAGAACAAATTCTTATTTACAATGGCAGCCTACAGGGGAACTGCCTTGTTCAGGGGCAGAACAGCAGCTCAGGGATTCGATCAAGCAACCTTTCAGTTACTGGCTCAACGCTCTAACCACTAGGCTACCCTCATACCATGATGCAGCCACCACCATGCTTGAAAATAAGGAGGCAGTTATTCAGTGATGTGTTGTGTTGGATTTGCCCTAAACGTAAGGCTTTGTATTTAGGCCAAAAAAGTGTTTTTCTTTTTTTTTTTTTTTAGTATTACTTTAGTGCCTTGTTGCATGCACATGCTTGTTAGAAAACAAAAAAAACATATTTCTTGTTTTATTCTTCTTATCACTCTGTCATGTACAGTGGGGAAAAAAAGTATTTAGTCAGCCACCAATTGTGCAAGTTCTCTCACTTAAAAAGATGAGAGAGGCCTGTAATGTTCATCATAGGTACACTTCAACTATGACAGACAAAATGAGGGAAAAAAAATCCAGAAAATCACATTGTAGGATTTTTTATGAATTTATTTGCAAATTATGGTGGAAAATAAGTATTTGGTCAATAACAAAAGTTTATCTCAATACTTTGTTATATACCCTTTGTTGGCAATGACAGAGGTCAAACGTTTTCTGTAAGTCTTCACAAGGTTTTCACACACTGTTGCTGGTATTTTGGCCCATTCCTCCATGCAGATCTCCTCTAGAGCAGTGATGTTTTGGGGCTGTCGCTGGGCAACACGGACTTTCAAAGATTTTCTATGGGGTTGAGATCTGGAGACTGGCTAGGCCACTCCAGGGCCTTGAAATGCTTCTACTGAAGCCACTCCTTCGTTGCCCGGGCGGTGTGTTTGGGATCATTGTCATGCTGAAAGACCCAGCCACGTTTCATCTTCAATGCCCTTGCTGATGGAAGGAGGTTTTCACTCAAAATCTCACGATACATGGCCCCATTCATTCTTTCCTTTACACGGATCAGTCGTCCTGGTCCCTTTGCAGAAAAACAGCCCCAAAGCATGATGTTTCCACCCCCATGCTTCACAGTAGGTATGGTGTTCTTTGGATGCAACTCAGCATTTTTTGTCCTCCAAACACGACGAGTTGAGTTTTTACCAAAAAGTTCTATTTTGGTTTTATCTGACCATCTGACATTCTCCCAATCCTCATCTGGATCATCCAAATGCTCTCTAGCAAACTTCAGACGGGCCTGAACATGTACTGGCTTAAGCAGGGGGACACGTCTGGCACTGCAGGATTTGAGTCCCTGGCGGCGTAGTGTGTTACTGATGGTAGGCTTTGTTACTTTGGTCCCAGCTCTCTGCAGGTCATTCACTAGGTCCCCGTGTGGTTCTGGGATTTTTGCTCACCGTTCTTGTGATCATTTTGACCCCACGGGTGAGATCTGCGTGGAGCCCCAGATCGAGGAAGATTATCAGTGGTCTTGTATGTCTTCCATTTCCTAATAATTGCTCCCACAGTTGATTTCTTCAAACCAAGCTGCTTACCTATTGCAGATTCAGTCTTCCCAACCTGGTGCTGGTCTACAATTTTGTTTCTGGTGTCCTTTGACAGCTCTTTGGTCTTGGCCATAGTGGAGTTTGGAGTGTGACTGTTTGAGGTTGTGGACAGGTGTCTTTTATACTGATAACAAGTTCAAACAGGTGCCATTAATACAGGTAATGAGTGGAGGACAGAGGAGCCTCTTAAAGAAGAAGTTACAGGTCTGTGAGAGCCAGAAATCTTGCTTGTTTGTATGTGACCAAATACTTATTTTCCACCATAATTTGCAAATAAATTCATTAAAAATCCTACAATGTGATTTTCTGGATTTTTTTTACTCATTTTGTCTGTCATAGTTGAAGTGTACCTATGATGAAAATTACAGGCCTCTCTCATCTTTTTAAGTGAGAGAACTTGCACAATTGGTGGCTGACTAAATACTTTTTCCCCCCCCACTGTAGGTAATATCTGTGGAGTCACTACAATGTTGCTGATCCATCCTCAGTTTTTGTTGCATCACAGCCATTGAACTGTGTAGCCCAATGGCCTCATGGTGACATCCCTAAGCAGTTTCCTTCCTTTCCTGCAGCTCAGTTCAGAAGGAAGGCTGCACCTTTGATGTATCTGGGTGGTTTAATGATTAATCCACAGCATAATTATTAACTTGACCATGCTTAAAGATATATTCAATTCCTGATGTGTTATTGTTACCCATCTACTAATTACTGCCCTTCGTTAAGAGTCTTTCGAAAAGCTCCCTGGTCTTTGTAGTTGAATCCATGCTTGAAATTCAATACTTGCCTGAGGGACCTTGCAGATGTTAAATGTTTGTGGGACAGAGGAAGGGGTAGTCATTTAAAATCATGTCAACCCCTATTATTTCACACAGAGTCCATATAACTTATTATGTGATTTGTTAAGCAAACATTTTACTTCAGAACTAATTTAGGCTTGCCTAAACAAAAGGGGTGAATGCTTATGCAACGACTATATTTTAGTTATAAATTTTTTATTAAGTTGTAAAAATGTTTAGAATTTTATTTTCACTTTGACATTATGGAGTATTTTGTGTCCGAATTAATGGCAAAAAAATTACAATTACATCTATTTCTATCCCACTGCGTAACACAACAAAATGTGAAAAAAAGTTCAAGGGGGTGTAGACATTCTGTAGGCACTGTAGCTGTCATACTCTCATAATCAAAGCATACAACATCATTTATTTACTAACCTGAAAATGAGTGGTCAATTCCTCCTTCAAAAAGTAAAACATTGTTGATCCAATTAACCGTAATAAGTAGGCCTAATGAATTAGCACAGCAAGGAGGCTCTGTAGGTGGATTCAGACGTGTGATACCATCTTTTACCAGAAGATGGTAATATCACCCTTACAAATAGGAGAAAGCATTTCCTATACAGTACAGTGTTTCCACAAAGTCACTACAAGGGTAATATGAATCAGGGTGTTGCTGACGACTGAAAATAATTTATGCAACTTATGTGACTCATCCAGCTATGAGTCACTAATATCCTACTTAGTGACAGAACACTGCTACCTGTGATGTGCACCAGTTAACACTAAGCAAAAATAACAGCTCAACAACACCGCCTTTTAAACTGATTTATTTTTCTATTTTTGAAACACCATTGAAATATGAGTCCCTCTCTGACTCATAGACTTGTATACAAAGCCTGCAATGTAGTGTTTATTATGCAATTGATACAGTTGAGTCTAACAAAAGCCATTGGAGCGATGTCAAGCCTCACACAGTGTTCCAGCATTTCTTGGAAACCCATTAGCTGACTTTCATAATTTCTTCCGGGAAAATGAATATGCATGCCTCCAGCCAGAAAACAGCAGAGAAAACAGGGAGTGAGGAAGGAAGAGGGTGAGAGAGAGGAGGGTAAGATGCAGGAGTGAAAGAGAGAGACAGTACAGTCCATTCATTCCAGTCTCACTCTCCCAGTGTTTGTCAATAAGAGGAGCAGTCTTTGTGGGCTCAGGCAGAGTGTAGCTGTGACAGCACTGACATCACCACTCCTTCAAATACCCTGAGATGAGATGGGGCCCAACAAACTGCCAGTAGAAACAAGCCTAGAGGATGACCCACCCACCTCACCCCCATCATACAGAGTGCATCAGGAAGCTCACAGGTGGCTCTGCCCGTCTGCCAGATAGATGTGTACAAGTTTTCTTCCACGGAACAGATATGCATCAATGAATACTTCATGACCACTAAAAGCCTGTTTTCTTCTTTCAATGTAATGTAACTGACATCTATGAGGTCCTTTGAGGTGTATGAAAAGAAGAATGGTTGATGAGGGAATAAATCCCTTTTTTGCGTAGGTAATGAATGAGTCCAATGTTTATGTTTGGGAAACACTTTTAGTGCATTTGCATCTCAAAGAAGAAAATATTCTGTAAAACTTGAAATGTAAATTCATGGAAGCACAAATATTTGACCTTACTTCCAGGGAGGCAGACTGTTTTGGTTCTACATACCACTATAAGGTATATCTATAACCTCTGTTTACAGGAGATTCTGACTTTCCTGTCCTGCCATCGGAATAAATTAATTGAAATTAATTAACCAACATTGGAAGAGGGTCCATGGTGTAAAAACAATCAACAATCCTCAAATGGCCCAACTATGGTATGCCATTGTCCTCACTATACCCTGCTCTCTCCATTTCTCCTTTTTTCTTCCCCAGCCCCCCCTATAAAAAAAAAAACAATTGTCTAATTCAATAAGACAACATTACAAGGGCCAACAACAAAGACAAGGTTGTCACAATTAGATTATGAATAGTTGGACTCTAGCCTTGCAAGCCGCCTGATCCCACAAGCTTGCATGAGTGTAGTTCCACCTCAAAAAGCCCAAGAAAGAGGATTCTGACACCCACCATCTCAGATTTTTCTGAAATCGTTTCTGTTGTTAGAAATAAACATTATTTTGTTGAAATATCATTTAATCTTTAAAAGATTTACCTAATTAATTGCACCCAAATTTGTCATTTTCATTTATAGGATTCATATAATATTGAATAAATATAGTACCTAACATCCGATTCTAACAATGAGTTAGACTTGAGTAATCAAAGAAATGGTAAAAAAAAAACACATCCCACGCTAACAATGAATACAAATATTTAAACTTAACATGCAACAATTTCTAAGATTTTAACTGAATTAAAGTTAACCTGAGTTAAAAGTATTTAAACTTAACATGCAACAATTTCTCATATTTTACTGAGTTAAAGTTAATAGCTGGAGCAGTTTAATAAACAAAACCCACGGCATAAAATGAAACAAGAACAAAATTGAGTACAAAACCCGACACCAAAACACACGTGCACTTGTACTTACAATAAACAATTACGGACAAGGACATGGGGAAACCAGAGGGTTAAATACACAACATGTAATTGAGGGAATTGGAACCAGGTGTGATGGAAGACAAGACAAAACCAATGGATAAAAGAAAAAAGGATCGGCGATGGCTAGAAGGTCGGTGACGTCGACAGCCGAACGCCGCCCGAGCAAGAAGAGGGACCAACTTCGGCGGAAGTTGTGACAGTACCCCTTGACGCCGCTGGCTACAGCAGCGGCGTCGACACCGCCTCGGGACGACCCGGAGGGCGCAGGCGCAGGGCAATCCGGACGAAGATGGTGGAACTCCTGCAGCATTGAAGGATCCAACACGTCCTTGACCGGAAACCAGCACCTCTCCTCAAGACCGTACCCCTCCCACTCCACGAGATACTGAAGGCCCCTCACCCGACGCCTCAAATCCAGTATGGAGTGAACGGAGTACACTGGGACCCCCCCAATGTCCAGAGGGGGAGGAGGAACCTCCCACACCTCAGACTCCTGGAGTGGACCAGCCACCACCGGCCTGAGGAGAGACACAGGGAACGAGGGGTTAATACGGTAATCGGGTGGAAGCTGTAACCTACAACAAACCTTGTTCACTCTCCTCAGGACCTTAAATGGCCCTACAAACTGCGGACCCAGCTTCCGGCAGGGCAGGTGGAGGGGCAGGTTTCGGATCGAGAGCCAGACCCGGTCCCCCGGTGCGAACACCGAGGTCTCACTGCGGTGGCGATCTGCGTTCTCCTTTTGGCGCATAACCGCCTGCTGAAGGTGAACACGGACAGACTCCCATATCTCCTCCGCGTGCCTGAACCAGTCGTCCACCGCAGGAACCTCAGTCTGACCGTGATGCCAAGGCACCAGGACCGGCTGGTACCCTAGTACACACTGGAAAGGAGAGAGGTTAGTTGAGGAGTGGTGAAGCAAGTTCTGTGCCATCTCGGCCCAGGGCACGAACGCCGCCCACTCCCCCGGCCAGTCCTGGCAAAAGGACAAGACCTCCGCAGTCTGTAGGGCCATAGGGATACCGGGCAGAGGGATGAGATGACAGGACTTGGAGAAACAATCCACAACGACCACGATCATGGTGTTACCCTGTGAGAGTGGAAGATCAGTCAGAAAATCCACCGACAGGTGCGACCAAGACCTCTGTGGATTGGGTAAGGGGTGTAGCTTACCTCTGGGCAGGTGCCTAGGAGCCTTACACTGGCCGACACTGAGCAGGAGGAAACATAAACCCTCACGTCCTTAGCCAAGGTAGGCCACCAGTACCTCCCGCTCAAACAGCGCACTGTCCGACTGATCCCAAGATGACCAGAGGAGGGTGACGTGTGGGCCCAATAGATCAACCGGTCACGAACAGCAGACGGAACATACAGACGCCCAGCGGGACACTGGACGGAAGCGGGCTCTGCACGTAGCGCCTGCTTTATGTCCGTGTCCAGCTCCCACACTACCGGTACCACCAGGCAGGAGGCGGGGAGTATGGGAGTGGGATCCATGGGCTGCTCCTCTGTGTCATACAGCCGGGACAATGCGTCTGCTTTCACATTCTGGGAGCCTGGTCTGTATGAAAGGGTAAACGGGTGAAAAACATGGCCCACCTTGCCTGACGAGGGTTCAGTCTCCTCGCTGCCCGGATGTACTCCAGATTGCGGTGGTCAGTCCAGATGAGAAAAGAGTGTTTAGCCCCCTCAAACCAATGTCTCCACGCCTTCAAGGCCTTGACGACAGCCAACAGCTCCCGGTCCCCCACGTCATAGTTTCGCTCCGCCAGACTGAGCTTTTTCGAAAAGAAGGCACAGGGGAGGAGCTTCGGTGGCGTACCCGAGCGCTGAGAGAGCACAGCTCCTATCCCAGCCTCGGACGCGTCCACCTCCACTATGAACACCAAAGAGGGATCCGGATGGGCCAGCACGGGAGCCGAGGTAAACAGAGCCCTCAGGTGACTAAAAGCCCTGTCCGCCTCAGCCGGCCACTGCAAACGTACCGGGCCCCCCTTCAGCAGTGAGGTAATGGGAGCCACTACCTGACCAAAACCTCGGATAAACCTCCGGTAGTAGTTGGCAAACCCTAAAAACCGCTGCACCTCCTTTACCGTGGTTGGAGTCGGCCAATTACGCACGGCTGAAATGCGGTCACTCTCCACCCCTGAGGTGGAAATGCGATACCCTAGGAAGGAAACGGACTGCTGGAAAAACAAGCATTTCTCAGTCTTGACATACAGGTCATTCTCCAACAGGCGACCAAGCACCCTGCGCACCAGAGACACATGCTCCGCCGCGTGTAGTGGAGTATATCAGAATGTCATCGATATACACCACTACACCCTGCCCGTGCAGGTCCCTGAAGATCTCGTCTACAAAGGATTGGAAGACTGATGGAGCATTCATTAACCCGTACGGCATGACGAGGTATTCATAATGCCCTGAGGTGGTACTAAACGCCGTCTTCCACTCGTCTCCCTCCCGGATATGCACCAGGTTGTAAGCGCTCCTGAGATCTAGTTTGGTGAAGAAGCGCGCCCCGTGCATTGACTCAATCGCTGTGCCTATGAGGGGCAGTGGGTAACTATACCTCACAGTGATCTGGTTCAGACCCCGATAGTCAATACACGGGCGCAGACCTCCCTCCTTCTTCTTCACAAAAAAAGAAACTCGAGGAGACGGGTGAAGTGGAGGACCGAATGTACCCCTGACGCAGGGATTCAGAGACATATGTTTCCATAGCCTCTGTCTCCGCCTGTGAGAGGGGATACACTTGACTCCTGGGAAGTGCAGCATCTGCCAGGAGATTTATCGCACAATCGCCCTGTCGATGGGGTGGTAATTGAGTCGCATATTGGCGAGAGCCAAATCGGCACATTCAGGGGGAATGTGCACGGTGGAGACCTGGTCTGTACTTTCCACCGTAGTAGCACCAACGGAAACCCCTAAACACCTCCCCGAGGACTTCCGCGACCACCCCTTGAGAGCCCTCTGTGGCCAAGAAACAGTGGGATCATGACAAACCAACCAGGGTATGCCTAGCACCATGGGAAACGCAGGAGAGTCAATAAGGAAGAGACTAATTCTCTCCTTGTGCCCCAGCGTCCACCATGCCCAGAGGAGCGGTGGCCTCCCTGATCAAACCTGACCCTAATGGTCGACTATCTAAGGCGTGAACTGGGAAGGGCACATCCACGGGAACAATGGGGATCCCTAAACTATGAGTGAACGATCTATCTATAAAATTCCCAGCTGCGCCTGAATCGACGAGCGCCTTATACTGGGAATGCGGGGGAAAACTCCGAAAAGGTGACATAGACAAACATATGGGCAACAGAGGGCTCTGAGTGAGAATGGTGCCGGCTCACCTAGGGTGACGCCAGAGCGCCCTGCCTGCTGCCTTGAACCCCAGAGGAACCAACCCGGCACCGACCGGCAGTGTGTCCTTGGCGGCCACAGATGGTGCACGAGATGGAGCCCCCTCCGGTCTCCCTGTACACCGCCCCTCCTATCTCTATAGGTATTGGAGAGGGAATACGGGGGGATGGAACCACAAGACCCCGATCTGAACGTCCGCGGGTAGCCAGCAGGTTGTCCAGCCGGATGGACAGGTCCACCAGCTGGTCGAACGTGAGGGTGGTGACTCTGCAGGTCAACTCCCGACGGACGTCCTCGCGCAGACTGCAGCGGTAATGGTTGATCAGGGCCCTGTCATTCCATCCCGCGCCGGCAGCCAGGGTCCTAAATTCGAGGGCGAACTTCTGGGCGCTCCTCGTCTCCTGCTTCAGATGGAAGAGGCGCTCACCCGCCGCTCTACCCTCGGGCAGGTGGTCGAAGAACTCCTCAAACTGGTCCAACGCCGCATCTCCCTCTCTCCACACGCCGTTGGCCCACTCCAGGGCTTTCCCGGTGAGGCACGAGACGAGGGCGGATACCCTCTCACGGCCCGACGGAGCCGGGTGGACGGTGGCCAGGTATAAGTCCAGTTGTAAAAGGAACCCCTGGCAGTTCGCCGCCTTCCCATCGTACTCCTGGGGCAGGGAGACCCGAAACCCACTGGGACCAGGAGGGAGAGGGGCGCTCATAGGAGACCCCGGTTGTGCTGGTGGAGGCGCTGGAAGAACTCCCTGTCTCTCCCAGCGGTCCATTGTCTGGACAACACGGTCCATGGCGGTGCCAAGATGCATTCCTCCACCTCTATTCCCGGGGTACCTGCTCCTATTCCCAGGGTACCTGCACACGGAGCCGACATATCTCCTTCGCATAGAGTTGATCAGGCTGTTAATTGTGGCCTGTGGAATGTTGTCCCACTCCTCTTCAATGGTTGTGGGAAGTTGCTGGATATTGGCTTAAACTGGAACACTCGGTCGTACTCGTCGATCGTGAGCATTCCAAACATGCTCAATGGGTGACATGTCTTGTAAGTATGCAGGCCATGGAAGAACTGGGACATTTTCAGCTTCCAGGAGTTGTGTACAGATCCTTGCGACATAGGGCCGTGCATTATCATGCTGAAACATGAGGTGATGGCGGTGGATGAATGGCACGACAATGGGCCTCAGGATCCCGTCACGGTATCTCTGTGCCTTCAAATTGCCATCGATAAAACGCAATTGTGTTCGTTGTCCGTAGCTTATGCCTGCCCATATCATAACCCCACCGCCACTATGGGGCCCTCTGTTCACAATTTTGACATCAGCAAACCACTCACCCACACGACACCATACAGGTGGTTGAATGTACTGCCAAATTCTCTAAAACGACGTTGGAGGCGGCTTATGGTAGAGATATGATTCTAAATTCTCTAGCAACAGCTCTGGTGGACAATCCTGCAACCAGCATGCCAATTGCACACTCCCTCAAAACTTGAGACATCTGTGGCATTGTTGTGTGACAAAACTGCACATTTTAGAGTGGCCTTTATTGTCCCCAGCACAAGGGCACTTGTGTAATGATCATGCTGTTTAATTAGCTTCTTGATATGCCACACCTGTCAGGTGGATGGATTATCTTGGAAAAGGAGAAATGCTCACTAACATGGACGTAACCAAATTTGTGCACAACATTTCAGAGAAATAAGCTTTTTGTGCGTATGGACATTTCTGGGATCTTTTATTTCAGCTCATGAAACCAACAGTGTAGATTTTGCGTTTATATTTTTGTTCAGTGTAGTATGTTCAGAGATATTTGTCATTGAAGTTGTTGGGTTTATGTCCCATCCAATATCCTGATATTACCTGATTCTGACCACTAGATGGTGGAGAAAAACGAAGGAAACACACACCAAATTTACTGAGAATACATTACATAGGATGAAGAAACAAAACTCTGAGCCACAGCTCCAAACTACTTGTCAACCATAGAGAACTGACACTATATACTCGTTGTTGGGGTGGGATTGGCATTTGGTGTGACTAATTCTTTGAATTCCTCATGTCTTACTCATTGTTAGAAAGGTTTGGTCCAAATTGGCTGTTAGGTACTATAATTATTGATTATATGAATCCTATATATTAAAATTGCCAATTTAGGTGCAATCAATCAGCTTAATTCCTCAGAGATTAAATTATATTTTAACAAAAGAATGCTTACGGAATGCTTATCTTATCTGCTTCATACTACAGAAATGACATGACATGGAACGACCCATGACTGGTTCGTTACAGCGTTAAATCAGTCTGGTATATACCAGGCTAGTAAGACTCTACCAGCTGTGAATCTTTTCTCTGTGGTAATTCAACACCAGTATGCATTACTGTACACTTCCACAATAAATCCTTTATCAATTGTCAAAGTAGCAGCATGGACCAATAGGAAAACCCCAGGGTTTCTCAATCCAGGAAAATAATGATAGTGAGTGAGGCCCAGCTCAACCTATTGTCCCCATGTCACAATTACATAGCCTATATCTGATGACAGTAGACGACAGTTCCCATTACTGACCAATCAGAATGTGTTATTGGCCGTGGCGACTAGCTCTGGCATGGGGTTTGTTCAGAGGATCAGGGGCTGAAGTAACTTTGGGTTAAGCTCTTACAGCCAACTGTTCAAAGCCTTTTTTCACTGTTTATCCTCTGTACTGCCATTACTCTATATATGGAGTTAGTGGAAAGGCCGTATGTGCAGTACTTTTACTTGAGAAAGCCTTTGGATCTTTTTCTGGAACACCAATAGATGCTACATAAACCTCAACATCACATTATGGGCAAAACATTAGTCCAACAAGGAGTTTCCATCACCGAAGCTGTGAATACCCAGTTTAGTTTTCAGGGGGAAAGATATGTTTGACATGCAGATACTTGTATTGGCTGCATATCTCTCTAGATATACAGACCACAGCATGCAGTGGACACAGCTGACATACTGTAGTTTCAGCATGAAAGTCACTGTTTTCCGTTACAGCCACAATAAATCAATACATGGATGAATCACGAAAGGGTTTGTCTAAAAACGCAGGCTAAAGTGAAGCCCTATAAAAAAATGATGGAGCAAAGTTTGAGATGAGTTTCCTTGTCTCTGTTTTTAATTTAAATTTTTGTAATTAATATTTTCGATGTATTTTCCCTCTACCTTATCTAAATGCATATCACACGCATTTATATCTCACTCTCTTTTCTTCATTACATTAGCTAGATAATCTGCCCAGCAACAGGGTAAGGAACAGGGAAACTACATACAGTCTATTGAATAGGCTGTAACAAAGTGCTTCTCTACGTACCTCTATTAGTGCCCTCTGGGATTTGTACATTCCTTCTACTCAAATGTTAACCCCCCTCCTAAGTATGTCCTAAAAGATACTTGTACTCAGAGGTTCTACAAATGGGGGACATGTGCTGTTTAGGACATGACAAACTGAGGAGAATAGGACCATGTGAGTCTAATGTGTTCACTCCCAGTCATGCAACTAACCAATAATCACAAATCAGTCAATTCTGCTAACTAACTCTGAAAATGAATTGGTATAATTAGAGTGATGGAAAGACCCCTGTCTATCTGAGCATGTGCCTGGCAGTATTGATCCAAACATGTTACATCAGAGGGTGTTATGAAGTGTACTTAGTTGCCTTTGACAGGTAATTTAACAGCTTCACAATACACAGAGTTACACTGAGTTAGGCTGTGCTGATATGGTCATGATAGCAGTTGGGGAAAAAGTAGTTTTGTTTTAGCTTTGGTAGTGTGGTGGAATCAGTATTGGAACTGGTCATAAGCTCAGCAATGTTGGTGGATAAGCAGAGGTGACACGAGTAGAGGAACATTCCAAAATGTCTCGAGCATGGCATACTGAAAGAGTCTGGAGCTGTGAAAGTATAAATAGAGTAATGACAGGGTGGCTCTTGCATGCACACTTGGAAAATAATCTGTTTGACATGGCTCAGGGCCTTGCAGTATGTTAGGCCTACATGTGTCATGTCATGTCTAAATGTTGTCAACTACAGGAGGGATTAGCAATGTCTATCAGCCTCACACCAAAACATCTGTGGCCATATTTGTCTCAACATTTATACTGCAAATGCATTTTTTGTCTTCTTTAGACACATATCACTGTATCTGACATAAAAACAATCTGGAAAACCATCCATATGCTGAACAATCCCAAGCCTTTTCCCTTTGCAGCCAGCAGTGAAATTAATGTTCAGGACACTGTGCCACTGGTATGCTGACAGGCACAAGGTGGAAACTAGGCCATCTATATCTGTCCTTGAGGCTGATTATGAATGTATTATGTAAGTGCACAGCATGGGTTACATAACCCTAGTCATGCACTCACTCTACCCCCACCCCTCTGTGCTATAGATTGTTCAACAACACCAACCCACCAGTCAGAATAGTACAAATAAGACCCCCCTCCCACACACAACTCCCTCCGTCATAAGCTTTGAGGATTTAGATCTTATTTCATGACAACTTAACAATGCATTTGACTTGATGACATATGTCATAGTAGAGTAGTTGCACAACAAATATAAATACATTCAGTTCCTTGTTAATTTGTATTTCAATAGAATGGAAGAAGGCAATAACATCTTGTATTGCATAATAGGCTACATTCCATATGCTTTTATGCTCTTTGAAACCAATACAAATGTTTATCAGACCCTATGTTCAAAGAAAAAAGGACTACTTCAATGAGCACTGCCTCTTACAATTGCACACTAGACTGCTGTCACATCCGCTCGGTAGCTGGCCAGGATTGTAGGTCAAAGTGTGCCCATTGAACAACACATGGATTGGTGACACATTGAGTCACATAATGGCATTAGGTGACAAGGTCATTACCTCCCAGTTACAGGAAATAATGCAGATTGGGCTCCTTCCTGGAGCCAACCTGGCACTGAGCTAGAGAATTGCTTACAGAGCTCGAGCTAAAATAAGAACGGCCAGACATGGCTTTCATACTCTGTCTGCATCTGCATCATTAACATGTGTGCTTTTCAACATATTGTGAAGAAAATAACTTCAGGCTGAAAGTATTTTTCTAGTTTATTGATCTGATCTGGATGTGAAAACAGGATTTTCTATTTGTTACCTGCCCATTTTATGATTATTTCATCACAACTCCTCCTCTCTGCAACCAGCTGTGGTTGCTGTGGCAACTGTGTGACGTATTTTAGAATCCAGGAATAGAAGCATGTGGAAGGAAGGGGTCTGAGGTCTTGTGTTCCTCATCACAATGCTCTGTTTTTCTCATGTTTTCCTGATGTGTGTGTCAGAGGTTAATACTGCAACGCATGCGGTTTTGCCTCAAGGCAAAATGTTAACACAGAGTAAGTTCTGTGTGTTCATTGTGAGTTAGTGCATGTGCTTTGGATTTAGTAGATGGAGAGTGATAGACACACAGTATAGAGTTAAAGGGGCAATCTACAGTTCAAACTATAACAACACTGCTGCTGTTCTGGTAAACAGCTGAGGGATGGGGCTGGAGAAATGTAACTCACTCTCAAATCCATAGACAAAGCTATGGATGCAAGTACTGACCATCCATGATATCAAAATTATAGTTTTAACCATGTTTTGAGGCTATACAGTGTTAGTTTACAATTGCATTGTTTACAAACAATGGAGTAAAATAAGCTTATATTTTGGATTCTGATGGGGTATGGCAGTTAAAATATGCTCATAAGGCATTTATAAGAATCAATAGGTATATATAATTAGCAATTGCACATTGCCCCTTTAAGGAGGAGGGGGTTGCTAAGTCCGCCTGTTATGAAACAGACCCCCAAGTTACACAAAATGAGTCGTGTTCTATTTTTAGGAGCCGCAATACATCTGGAACTCTCAGAGGAGCATTGATTCAGAGCTTGAAGTTAATTCTAAAACTAAATGTTGCAAGATTGTGGAATAATTCTATGTAGAATTAAAATGTCATTTTACAGCACAGTACATTTTACAGCACAGTGTGACTCTGTATGGAGGGGATAGTGGAGGCAAAAGTGGAGGGATAGATGGTACTGAGCCTATAAAGGAGGGTAAAATGGGGACATAACAGTTTTATTTCAGGTTGCGGTGTGTTAAACGGCAATAACTGATATGCTGTAGTTTTACTAGAAACTATAGCATGGTGTTGAGCATTCCTAACTGTAGCGTGTCAATGAGTGCAGGGCAGATAAGTGGTGCAACGTGTCAATGTGTCACAGAGAGCCACAAAGAAAGAAAGAAAGAAAGAAAGAAAGAAAGAAAGAAAGAAAGAAAGAACAAAAGAAAGAAGGAAAAAGAGAGAGAAACTTTTACAAGGTGTGGTCCAGGTGAGCAGGAAGTGTTGTGAAATCTTTCCCTGCAGTAATCCAGCCTGGTCTCATGGACTAGACGTAGCATAGTAAATGTAAATCTTGTATTAGTATGACATGTTACGTTTGGTATGGTTACATTAGACAGATGGTTACTTAAGGCTAAGGTTGTTGGTTGTAGTGGATGAGTGGGCGTACAACGCGAACATCTAGGTTTCAAGTTCGAATCTCATCACAGACAACTTTAGCATTTTAGCTAATTAGCAACTTTTCAACTACTTACTACTTTTTAGCTACTTTGCAACTACTTAACATGTTAGCTAACCCTTCCCCTAATCCTAACCCTTTTAGCTAATCCTTCTCCTAACCTTAGCCCTTTTAGCTAACCCTTTCCCTAACCCTAACCTTAACCCTTTTAGCTAACCCTTCACCTAACCCTAACCCTTTCAGCTAATCCTTCCCCTAACCCTAACCTTAACCTTTTTAGCTAACCCTTCACCTAACCTTAACCCTTTTAGCTAATCCTTCCCCTTCCCCTAACCCTAACCTTAACCCTTTTAGCTAACCCTAACCTTAACCCTTTTAGCTAACCCTTCACCTAACCCTAACCCTTTTAGCTAATCCTTCCCCTAACCCTAACCTTAACCCTTTTAGCTAACCCTTCCCCTAACCCTAACCTAACCTCACTCCTAAAATGAACCCTAATCCCTAACCTAGGTAATATTAGCCAGCTAGCTAACGTTAGCCACCTAACAAGAATTCCTAAAATATTGTACGTTTTGCAAATTCGTAACATATTGTACGAATTGCTAATTCATAACATATAATACGAATTGTAATTCATAACATATCATACGAAATGGGTGATGGATATTCACAAATGAATACATACCATA
Organism: Brachymystax lenok tsinlingensis; assembly: GCA_030435695.1. Taxonomy (NCBI): domain Eukaryota; kingdom Metazoa; phylum Chordata; class Actinopteri; order Salmoniformes; family Salmonidae; genus Brachymystax; species Brachymystax lenok. The sequence goes on along the minus strand of CM059791.1, from coordinate 82,016,908 downwards.
CGAAACGTAGAATATCATACTAAATGGAGTGTCTCGGATTTACATACAGAATAATATGAAATGCTCTGAGACCAGGTTGCAGGTAGCTTAGGGGCGGCAGGTAGCCTAGTGGTTAGAGCGTTGGACTAATAACCGAAAGGTTGCAAGATTGAATCCCCGAGCTGACAAGGTAAAAATCTGTCGTTCTGCCCCTGAACAAGGCATTTAACCCGCTGTTCCTATGCCGTCGTTGAAAATAAGATTTTTTTCTTAACTGACCTGCCTTTTTAAATAAAGGTAAAAAAAATATTTAAAAAAAAAACATTCATAAGTGTCCATAGAACAGAATGTACAGTATAGTATAGAGATCATGGCCTTTGTTCTCCTCAGTGGACTCCTCATGTTGGTATTTTAGGCACGATCCCAATGTGTCCCAGAGGACGTTACACAACATCTCTGTACCACCATCTTTCACTAAAACCTCCCTGTCCTCTCCCAGTGGTCAATTCTGTTGTTCAGTCTTGCTGGGATAAACAGCCTAACTGTGAGTCCCTCTGTGCCACTGTGTACCACCCACTTGGCAGGCAGGACAGAGATATCTATATTTATAGAGATCACTATTTGATGTGAGTGTGTAATGCCTCGAGTGAATGTGTATTTCAGGCAAATAAGGCAAAGAAAAGCAGGCTGTGTTACACTGTAGTTACACTTACATAAAAGTGTTCCTTTAACTTAATTGAAGACACTGATATTGAGTACAATTATATGAATTGGAGTATGACCTGTTCAATTACCTCTGTGAATACATGCATGCATCCCAGCTATCTCCAACCTACCCCACCCCAGCTTGCAGTAAGATAGATAGATATACTAGCCCCTGGCCCCATGATGTTTGATCTCCTTTGGCCTGTGATAGCCATGGCAAACACAGTGAGGAGGACAGTGACCTCACCATGTACATTGAGTTCTGTGCAGAAGAACACCGGAGAAAATGGGTTATCCAACTCATCCCTCACCCCATACAGGGTTGGGTAGGTTACTTTCTAAATGTCATCCTTTACAGTTACTAGTTATCTGTTCAAAGTAACATAACTTTTGGATTACCCAACCTTAGTAATGTAATCTGATTACATTCAGTTACTTTTAGAGTACTTTCCCCCTTAAGAGGCATTAGAAGAAGACAAAAATGTATGTTACCAATTTAATAAAATATATTGCAGGATAAATAAATGTTAAAGTTTACATAGCTGGCCATATATGGATGTTACATTTTTTTCTTCTAACCCATTTCTTTCTACTACACATAATAATACGATTAACTTAATATAATTAATATAAATAATTTATACATCCAAAACAGATGTAGCAACTACAGACTGCCCCTTTAAGTCTATCAAAAGTGTGCTGGTTTGAGCATGTGTCCATTAGGCCTATGGATATATATATATATATTTTTATCAGCATGAATTAAATTGCGCAAATAAAAGCCCCACTTTTATTCCCTAGGCTGTTGCAAGAGCGCATTTTTCACTGACTGTCCACTGATTTAAAAAACAATGATTGATTTGCAACTTAAACTTCTTGAATTCAACCATTATTGGGTGCAAATACACATTTAAATTTGTGGACAGCCCTCCACAACAACCACAATCTGTAAGGCGCAAATAGCTAAATGAGAGAGCAGCAGTGTGACACATCAATGCGCTATGTAGATATCAATAATAAGTGAATATACATGTCGCCGTAGAATTAGAACCTTCACAGCACAGTACAGTTTAAGGGAGCCAAATTCTGATGTAACTTTGTAATGTGATAGTTGATGAGAGAGCTGCATTTTGTAACTATTACAAACTAATACAAAATATATTGAGGAGAGACTAGTTTGTACTGCATCCCAAACAGAGACTACTGCTTGCACACAAGCAGTATTACTGATTGTGCTCTCCCTGCAAAAAAACAGGACTTTGTGTCATTTGCTGGACCAGATGGGTTGGAATTCATCTGACCCAGATCAACCTCCTCATTAGCTACTAATGACACACTGGCGGCTTAGTAACGTCAGTGGAGAGGGCCTCAGACTACCGCCGCTAAAGAGGGATTCACGTGATCTTTTGTTTGTTTATATCTTTGCATCAAACACAAATGATAAATTCCACAACCAAGACCCACGCAAACAGCAAGCACTCACGCAGGCTTTGTTGAAGGGATTGTTGAAGGGAAGAGGACCAAGGCAGGCACTGTGCCAGCTGTGGTGGGTGCGTAGTGGTTGCATAGTTAGTGGAGAGGGACGGAGGAACGCCTGTGGTCATACCAAATGGACAGAGAGGGTGATAATTGGGAAATGACATCACTAGCGCCTTGCAGCGCCTGGCTATTGTAGGCCGAGCGGTCAATGAACATCACACTGTATAAACAGATGAACATCAAAAGTACATGACTATTCATTTAATCATTGTAATTAATTTAATCTTGTTTTGCCTAAGAACAGATATGATATATTATGAAGTCAGCAACCAGTTCATTGAGTTTTATACACAGAGCATACAAAACATTAACCACACCTGCTCTTTCCATGACATAGACTGGCCAGGTGAATTAAGGCGAAAGTTATGATCCCTTATTTATGTCACTTGTTAAATCCACTTAAAATTTGTGTAGATGAAGGGGAAGAGACAGGTTAAAGAATGATTTTTACACCTTGAGACAATTGAGGCATGGTTTGTGTATGTGTGCCATTAAGAGGTGAATGGGCAAGACAAAATATTTAAGTGCTTTTGAACAGGGTATGGTATTGGGTGCCAGGCGCGCCAGTTTGTGTCTAGAACTGCAACGCTGATGGGTTTTTAATGCTCAACAGTTTTCTGTGTGTTTTAAGAATGTTTCACCACCCAAAGGACATCCAGACAATTTGACACAACTATGGGAAGCATTGGAGTCAACATAGGCCAGCATCCCTTTGGAACGCTTTCTACACCTTGTATACTCCTTGCCCGATGAATTGAGGCTGTTCTGAGGGCAATTAAGTACTAAGAAGATTTTCCTAATGTTTGGTATACTCCGTGTATGTCTGTAGTTTAACCAATTTTGATTTGAAAACTTGTCTTTATACATAAAGTCTCAAGCTGTTGCCTATTGTCTGGATTTGAAACTAATTCAAGAGAGACTTTTTTAAACCCAGGATTCATTTTCATAAAATGCTTGGTGGTCATTCGACTGATGCATACAGTATGTTCCACTCTAAAAGCTCATGTGACTGCTGAATTCTGCTGTTTTTATGGAACCCCTGCAGAACATTTTACCACCTATGGTTGCAACCTGGTCTCATGTTGTATTATTCTGTAAGTAAACTCGAAACACTCATTTAGTATGTTCCATTATGTTACGTAATAGGCCTATACTGTGGTTTTCTGAGATTATTTCACAAGGCTGGGTCAATCTCTTGGTTTATGTTATGGAGTTCATTGACACTGTGCAAGACGGATCATTGCATAAGAAGCAATATGGAAAACAGAGAGTATTTCCCTGAACTATATCCCTCCAGACACATCGTTTTTTTTTTTTAGGAATGTCTCCTTTATAATGAGAATGGATTCAGTGGAGATCACCATACGGTGAAGTGCTTGCATAATGACTGCTGGCATTTTCTTTCTCAATTCTATTCCAACTCTGATCTGTCACTCACTTTGACGTGATACCGAGCATGCCTTCCATAAAGCTGATATTTGGTTGAAGAGCATTGGTCTATTGGACATCTGCAGGGAGAGTGAGAGGGAGCCAGAGCTGGCAATATTACTTAATTGTTACGAAAGGATGGGCTAGCGAGTTCAGTTGATGATACATGAGCAGGATAACGTTATGTGAGCTTTCCCTTGTGGGGTGGGTCTTGGAGAGAGGCGGTCTCAGTGAGCGCACCACACAGACGCGGCCCATTGGTTCAAGTGAGGATAGGAAACGTCCTCGACTGAACTTCACCAGGAAAGAAACAAATAGGAGCTGCAGCATTCCAAGTGGAGCAGAAACGCGAGACGCAAGGTGTCAGAGAGACTAGTAGCCTAATATTGAGTAGGCTAACAGTGCAGGAAACAAAGTATCCTGTGTATTCGATGACCCAGTGCTGAATCGAAGCTGCTGAAATATAACGATCGCTCTGTTACATTGTGACACGTTTCTGAAATTGAAAGATCGGTGCTTTTCTGACACAACGAGAATCCAACCCAAGGTAATTTCACAATTTTCACTCATGCGGTGTATTTCAACAGTGCATTCATTATACTACAGAGAATAGGCAATCGCATAAGGAGCATAAATGTGACATTGTTGCCTACAACAGAAGCCTATCAATTAGGTAGGCTACGATAATTTGAGGTTAAATGATATAAAATATACCAAGTAAAGAAAACTATAGCCAACTTTCGATTCAGCTTTAGATGTAAAATAAATTCTATATTATACACGCACACACACACACAAACATATATATATATATATATATATATATATATATATATATACATACATACGCAAACACACACAACTACTCCACAAATGACATTATTAGGCTTCGCCAGTGATCTATTCAGTAGATCACTTTACAGTCACAGAATTATGATGAATTAAGATGATCTGAATATATTTATTGGAACAGGTATGCAATTATGCTTAACAGGACCTTCATTGCAATAGTTTGTTGAACCTTTCATTGCTGTTTCAATACGTTATTTCGTTCCCTTTGTATATCTGACTGGAATTTAGAATGACGTCCACTAAAAGGTTTAGAGAAGAACCAGTTCAGTCTTCGTTTAAGGATGTACTGTAGCTAGGTTAACAGTTCGATCTATACAGCGAACCAATTGTAAATGAACGGAGGGAATAGCAGTGGGCTGCGGAGTATTATCAACTTGCAAACTAGGCTAGTGCTCTTATAAATGTACTTGATGCAATTCTATTCCTGAAGATATGACGTCTGGTCGTGAACTCAAAATGTTAAGCCATTTTGTTTTAGTGAAATAAAAAATTAGACAAGGCAGTCAATGCAGGTCATTGAGCGGATTTTTCTAGAGATTGATACGGTGTGTTATATAACACTATGTTAACTTACATGTAGGTTAACACTGATTTAGTCTGATGAAGCGACTCAGTTCCAGTCATTGGGTCAGGACAGGGATAATAAATTAAAGCTTTCTTTAGAATTGGGAAGAAAAACCAATAACATTTTAGCCTTATATTTATTCAAGAAATACGAATATAGATCTTATAATTAACCGTTTAACCTTTAGACTGACACTTTGATTACTATATTGTAAACATTTTAAAATAGATTGACATGTCTGTCTAGCACTTAGTACATCATGGTTCTTATTCAAGAGTCATGTGGGGTTGTTGTGCAAGTAGCTCCAGTTAACTGGAAAGATGTAATGGGGTTACATAACATTGTGTTGTAACTGGTCTTGCATAACAACTAAATCCCCCTCTCCATTTCTTCTTCCTCTTTTGAACGCTAGGTGGGGCTATTGCAACAATTTACCGCCATACCATTCCACGACACTGGATTTTGAGACAGTATCTGAAGAACAGAAAATCTCAACACAGCAAAACCATGAGTGTGACCAGTGAGATGTTTGAAGAAGATTCTCAAGACATGAGGGAGCAGAGTGGTGGGGAGTTCAGTGCTGCACCTGGTGGAACCCTGTCCTTCACAGACGAGGCCGTGTCCATCCTGACCTCCAGCAGCCTGCTGGCCCGCTCTCTGCTCGGACGCACCTCTGCTCTGAAGCGCACCAATGACCCGCCCGCCTCTGGGAACGCCCTCAGACGGAAGCGTGAGTTCATCCCCAGCGAGAAGAAGGATGACGGCTATTGGGACAAGCGCAAGAAGAACAACGAGGCGGCCAAGCGCTCCAGGGAGAAGCGCCGTCAATGACATGGTGGTGGAGAATCGTGTGCTGGCGCTGCTGGAGGAGAACGCACGTCTCAGGGCCGAGCTGCTGGCTCTCAAGTTCCGCTCGGCCTGGTCAAAGATCCCTCCAACACACCCATCCTGCCCCTCCCCACAGCCCCCAGTGCTCCACAGACCTTGGCTCCACACTACTATCTGCCCAGTGGACCAGGGAGCCACCATGCTGCCCACGGGGGCCAGTTCAGCGTGCAAGGCTCCAGGGACGTTGGCAGCATGTCAGAGGACTCTGGGTTCTCCACCCCTGGCAGCTCCAGTTTAGGGAGCCCACTCTCCTTTGAGGACCGACTGAGTGATCATGGCAAACTGTCCCCACACAGAGCAGAGGAGCTGGGCTATGAGCTCCACCACTCCCCTGCAGAGGCACAGGTGCACCACAGTGGACACTTCCTGGGGAGCTCTCCAGAGTGATGATGGGGAAAGTGGAGTCTGGGGAGGGCATAAAGAACTTTCCTCACAAAATGCGCTTCAAGATCCTCAGCAGTGGAGAGGACAACAGGCACAGCCCCATACAGTCAATAGGAGCAAGAGACGGTCCCCGGGAGGCAGCCAGCGGACATATCATGTTGGGTGGAGCTGAAGGGGCAGGAGTCTGGCCACATAAGCAGGAGGGAGAGGAGACCAGGAGGGGGCGACAACAGCAAGAGTCCACTCAGTATGGCCACCCTACACCCCCACAGGGCCAGACAGAGTCTCATTATCATACAGAGAACAACGTCCTCAAGTCCCACCTCAGCTCCCTCAGTGAAGAGGTGGCCCAGCTCAAGAAGCTGTTCTCAGAGCAGCTGCTGGCTAAAGTGAACTGAGCCCAGGACTGGGTCAGTGGATGCTCGGTGAACTGTCCCATCCCAGAAGATGGAAGCTCCATCTGAGCTAGCGTACTAACATAAGCACACACACATGGTGAATGAGATAGAGGGAAACAGAGACTAAACACCACAGTACCTTGGCACACTGAGCTGCTACGGTGACAAACCAATGCACTGGGCCAACTGGACTATGATCCACCCCAACTCCTCAATTCCAACTATTTACCTTTATGTTTAGGAGTGGGTGTATTTTTACCCTCCGGCACCCACAGGTTCTCATCATGCAGATACTTTACTAAGAGCTTTACCTACTTAGTCTCAGATGTGTCATGACCTTTAAAACCTATAATTGGTCTGAACTGTATTAATTTCCCATATGAAATCCCTTGACAAACCAAAGCAGATCAGAGCGCGGATATAAATATAATATCGTAATAACAACTTTAGGAACCACTAGGTGGCAGCAAAGACTACCATTTGTGGAGTAGGCTAGCTGATGGTGCTATTGTTGTCATTCAGAGCACGCACTATAGATCGTGACATAGTAGCCTATGTGTTTATTTCAGTGTCACATATTTTTTTGGGTGCAGGTGTAGTAGCAAAATGTAATTGCTATGTCACTCAATAACAACACTCAACCCATCAAGTAATTTAATTATTATTTGCCCCTAGTAACCAACCCCTACATTGAATGAGATAGGCCTATCTAACCCAGCATGTGTGTCAATGTGAACAAGTTAAATCAATAAAGATGAAGAGAAAACAAGCAGACAGTGGACCTCTGTAGAGGCTCCATGTACTCCATGTATCCACCAGTGCAGAACATATTCCATTCACTGAGCCCTGTGCTGTTCCCATCTCATTACCCTGCAGCTGGATTCACAGGTTCCTCAGTCAAATTGGGGATTCCTGTGGTGAGAGTGGGAGGAAGAGGAAGGGTGGGGGTGGAGGAGAGGAGTGAGGCTATTTAATGAAGCTACTACTGCAGCAGCTCACTACTACACTACCACCCCCAATAACACCCCCTTAAACCGCAACCCCCCCTGCTACTCCCCTCTCCATTCTGTCCCCCCTGTTTTTTAGCGGGAGATAACGCCGGTTGCTAGGCAGGAAGTGCGACAGTTGCCATGGGAACCCGTGCATACGTATCTAGGAGGGGGAGTGGTTGAGTGGGGTGGGGTACAGAGGGAGTGGGGGGGTGCGTCAAGTTCACGGCCAATGCTTCAGCTCTGAACAAAGAGGAATAGGAGAGAGGGGTATAATGGAAGCATGGCGGTGCTTGGTTCATGTTTGGGGTTCTCTCCAAATGATGAGATGGACATAGAGTAGGCAATGAGTGGCATCTTCAGGTAAACAGCAATTACTAGACATAGAAAAATGAGGACCAATCCTCTAAGCCTCCATATGACCCAAATTAATGAAACATCTATATGCATTTGCTCTCAAGGTTGTTTGATCATTGACATGTATGAGGAAGGTATTGCTGCATGCTCACTACCTCCATTCATTATCAACAATACAAAGAAACACAAAGAAAACCTGTCATGAATGGTGAGTCAACCTACACATTTGTGAAACAAATGAGGCATATGGAGCCACACTTGTGTCTGTGACTCTGTGTTCAATAGCACAATTATAAACAATAAAAGGCATGGTATTGCAGGTAGATCCACAAAGTGCATTTGAAAGCTCAAGTGGGTCGGTTGAAGAAAGAGAGAAAGACAGAGACAGAAAGCATAAAAAACAGGGGGGACAGAATGGAGAGGGGAGTAGCAGGGGCGTTGCGGTTTAAGGGGGTGTTATTGGGGGTTGGTTGTGTAGTAGTGAGCTGCTGCAGTAGTAGCTTCATTAACTACAAAGACTGAGCCTGAAGTCAGGCTTCATCCCTCCATGCCCTGCTACTCTCTCCAGCCACATGAGAAGGAACCAGGGCCTTGAAGATAATGAGAGATATCAAATAAAAGCATCTGCAATTGGAAACAGCCCTCTAGGCATCCAGACAGTTCTTTTGTTCCAATCAAAACTGCCGTGGACACAACAAAATGCATTGAATAATACCGTTATCGCTCTAGTTGTTTCCATGGCTCTCTGTGACGCAAGACAGAACAGGCAGCTTGTAAGGTCAGATAGTGGAGGACAGATGGACTGGAGAGAGGAAGAGGGTGTAATCATCACAAAGCGCAGGAGGTCACAGTCCACCTCCTAACCATGAGCCTGTCCCACCAGGAATTCATTTACCAGAAAAAAGCAGAATGAGAGTGAAAATGAGCAGTCAACCTTCCCCTTGCTGTAACTATATGGCATCTTCATATCCAGCTAGGACATAGGCCTAGGCCTAACATATATTGCTCATTACAAGTCAAGATATGCATTAAATGAGCAAAAGGATATGGATATTTCAGACAAAGAATTTTTGTCAGGGGTCACAGATTACATTCCAAAAGTCTAAACTCCATTTCAATCATTTCATCCTGTCATTACTGTACTGGGTAACACATTTCTGAACTGGCAATAACAGCAATAAATACAATTGCAGTCATATTTTAGGTCACTATTTGGGAAGCACCAAAAACACACAAATTCAACCAATGTGTTACAATTGTGTATTTAAAACTATGTAAAGTGCTATCTTCTATATGGTGTAAGACGACAGGGGGCTTTAATGATCAACGAAGAATTTTATTACTGAATGGTGTGCATTGTATATTTCATGCAAAACATGACAAATCTTGTGTCATAAGAGGGAGGATGCCAATAAAGTAGCCTACAGTATAAAGAGGTTTCAATGTCTTCATCAGATGAGAATGAGGTTCTGAGCTCTTGAGATTCAAGCGGTTATGCAAAAACTGTAACCAGATGCATCGAACCACAAGACCACAGCTGCTGTAAATGAGAGCCAAAGTCACAACAAAATCAGACAACTTACTGCAATGTCTCTACAAATTACTGAAACAAATTTTCATCCTGTTCTTGCTTGGCATGAGTGATCAACCTGGTCTCAGACTAGACGTAAAATAGACGTAAAATAACGGAAATCTGAAACACTCAAATTAGCATGACATGTTACGCTTTGGTATGGTTGCATTTTATTTATTTTTTACATTTTAGTCATTTAGCTGACGCTCTTATCCAGAGCGACTTACAGTAGTGAGTACATACATTTGAATACTTTTTTTCGTAGGGTGGATATGTAACGCGTGTTCGAATCTCATCACAAACAACTTGAAAATGTTAGCTAATTTGCAACTATTTATAACTTTTTAGCTACATCTTTCCCCAAACCCTAACTTTAACCTAACTCCTAACCCTAACCTTCACCTCACAGGAGGCTGTTGAGGGGAGAACAACTCATAATAATGTCTGGAATGGAGTTAATGGAATGAGTTCGATACCATTCAATTAATTCCTGTTCCAGACATTACTATCAGCCCGTCCTCCCCAATTAAGGTGCCACCAACCTCCAAAATCAAATCAAATGTGTGACCAATAAATTTGAATATAATTTATTTAGCTTAACCCTAACCTTAACCCCTAATCATAACCCCTAGCCTAGCTTACGTTAGCCACCTAGCTAATGTTAGCCACAACAAATTAGAATTCGTAATTTATCAAATGTATTGCACATTCGTAACATATTGTATGAATTGCAATTCGTAACATATCATACGAATTGCATTCGTAACATATCATTCGAAATGTAATTTGGAACATATCATACGAAATGGATGATGGACATCCACAAATGAATACATACCATACCAAACATAACATAGCTAATTTGAGTGTCCTGGATTTTCGTTTACTATATTATGTCTACCCCTGAATCCAGGTTGCAGCGATGTGCATGTCACAATTGTATGTGGCCATGTCACAATTGAACTGACCATTGTAGCTCCTGATAAATGTGTCCAACTGGATTCAAACCCATGTCACCTTCTCCATGTTAAGCTAAAGCCTAGGCTATGTAGGCTATGCCTTCAATCTTCTGAATATGAAGAAAGAACTACTCAAGTGCTAACGAGGAACAATGTGAATATATTTTGGTTTGCGGATTAGAATAAAACTGAAAGAAATAAAGCTATATAAAAAAGGGGGAAACTGAGCGGCTGGAGTAATTAGGCCTATCCATTCAATAATGGGGCACACATTTCTCCCCAAACAACAACTGTTGGATTCAATTGTTTCTTTATATATCTTCTGCTGAAGGCTTGTTTCTAAAAATGTCCCCAACATTTCAGTTTTCCAAGTCTCACTCTCACTCTCTCTCACTCTATTAACCTAATTAGGGGTATCTCGCCCTACATCTCAGCAAGTCTGGCTTAGTCCCTCCCCTCTCTCTTCCCTCCCCATCTCTCTGCAACAGAATTCGAAGGAGAAGAAAGGAGGGGGTAGATACGGAGCGCGCGAGCGAGAAACAAAACGTGACTAGGCACCCAAAGACTCCTGTTATGCAACTACTGACCTACTAACATACAATTGGAGACATTGAGAGAGCGAGGAGGAAATTGTAGCAAGTCCCTAACGTAATAAGAGAACAAATTCAAAATAAGCGACACAGAATTCATGCTCACATACAGGCACTAATCACAGAGCTCGCACTGTACTTGAAAGACGATCGCACATTTGAATTCGATAGTAGTCGGAAATAGGAATTGTTGAACAGAAACGTGGCTGTTATTTAAGACTTCGCACTGTGGGCTTGTATTTACACACAAGGTAAGCATTTATTTTATATGGATTACCTTTAAATGTCTCGTCGATTCATGTGTATAATGTGACTTATTATTTGTAAAAATAATTCAATCCAATTGTTTAATAATACCAATTTCAGTGTTACTTAGTGGCACTTCGATTAGACTTTCCATCATTTTGTTTTGCATGACTTTCAAGTTCACAGATACATTGTTGCAAACATTTTGGCACAACGGGAAGAGTTGGTGACGGACGTTGAACCATATGTATGTTCTGTTAAGGCGAGGCGTTTCCCCCCTATTTAGTGGCAGTATGTATAGGGGGATGATAAGGAGAAGGGGGAGCATGGAATTCCTTCAGAACAAGGAACGCTGGGTGGCAGGGGCCACAGAAAACACACATATTTGGAGTAGCTTCGTTTCCCCCCCCCCATCATAGTAGAGTTTGGAAAATATTGAAAGATACAATAACTTGAAATATGGTAAAATTATTATTCTTTGGATTTATTCCTCTATTCTTTAGTAACACAATTGTGGACATTTATTTCAGCAATATAAATGAATTTACCTATTGTAAATTATATAAAGGAAAATGCAATATATATATATAATATTAACATTTTAATTTAAATGCTTGTGAGTTTAAATGGCACTGTTATGACTTGAAACGGCACCATTATGGCACGAAACGTGTCTTTTAGGGTAATGCTATGAGTCCATGGGAGGCAAATGGGAAAAAATTCCCTTTCGGTCTACACCTGGACTCAGGGTTAGACGTAACATAGTAAATCTAAATCCGGGACACTTCAATTAGTATGTTGTGTTTCGTATGGTATGTATTCGTTTGTGGATGTCAATCATCCATTTCGTATGATAAGTTACGAATTCCAATTCGTATGAAATGTTACGAATTGCAGTTAGTTGTGGCTAATGTTAGCTCGGTGGTTAATGCTAACATTAGCTAAGGGACTAACATTAGCTAGCTAGGAGTTAGAGCTAAGGTTGGGGAGAAGGTTAAAGGGTAAGGTAAGGGAAGGGTTAGCTAATATGCTAAGTAGTTGACAAGTATTGAAAGTAGCTGCTAATTAGCTAAAATGGTAAAGTTGTCCGTGATGAGAATCAAACCCACAACCTTTTGTTGCTAGACATTCTCGTTATACGCCCACCCATCCACACTACTTTTGTTTTTGCCTTCAGTAACCTTCTGTGCTTGTAACCATACCAAGCATAACATGCACTTATTTGAGTGTCCCGGATTTACGTTTACTATATTACGTCTAGTCTTTCAGACCAATCTGGTCTGAGGCAATGACGGCCTGAGGACACACTTCTCTCCATCACATGTAGTAAGTAGTTATTTGTGAAAGGTTAGCCAACCCGTTAACCCTTCCCATGCTCAGTGGGGCAAACTGAATCTAGAGTAAAGGCTACTGGAATATTGTGCTGTCCTACATCTCTGAAAACATTGTTTTGGATATGAATGATAATCTAAAGTATTGGCTGTTTCTGTAAGGTGAGCTGGATATACTGGATATGTTTATTTCTGTCCTTATTTAGGCTACTGGGTCAAATGTGAGCCCATCTCAAAGTCGTGACAAGTTGTTGGATTAGCCTATGGGTAGCAAATGCAACAGGGCAACAAGCTATGTGCAAGAAACTTGCTTTTGCCTTGAATGACACCACAAAGAGTAGTGGTATGTTCAGAGATACAACAAAGAGTAGTGGTATGTATCAGAGACACAACAAAGAGTAGTGGTATGTTCAGAGACACAACAAAGAGTAGTGGTATGTTGAAGAGGGCAGAAAACTTGTGATGTGACATGGATATGTGCCTGCCATGTAGGCTATTAGTTATATTGGGAAACAATTTTAGACAATGTAACGCTCTACAGCAACTATGTAACGAGCATTATAGTCTACAATTCCGTATCAGCAACACTGTTGCGCACTGCATGTCCATCTCAGCGTGTGACCTATGCAGTTATTAGGCTACATGCATATAAGAATTAATACTGCACACACACTTGTTGTAACTTGTCTTATAAAAGACCATCCTGCTCAGTGTGAATGTTGAAAGTACCCCCACACTGCATGTGGAAATGATTGTGGAATGAGTGCCCCCGCCCGGTGCCTGCAGCTCATGCATTTGTTGTTAAGTGATGCGCACTTGTGTCTAGCCTACTTTTGGTGCGGCGGTAAGGGTGTAGGCTATTCACACTATTCATGTTTTTATGAAAAGTCATACGGGAATTATATCTCACAAAAAGTTTATCAATACCATGTAGTTTAGAATATAGCCTATGGTACAGGTGTGCTATGCACAATGGGAAATGACGCAAAGCATTTGGTTATGTGTCCAATTTTTGTAACACATTGAACTAAAGGCTCTAGTAATGGTGCGGGTTGCATAATAAATCATTTAAGTAATGAAAACAGATATGGGTAGGGAGATGACGCAATCAGCGGAAACCCATAGCCTCTATTGTGCTTTGCTGAGGAGGGCTAATTGGTTGGCGCATAAGGTGGACCACTATGCCAGCTCCAAATGTAGGTCACACTAGTCATAACAGGGAGGGGATGTGCTGCAGAGCCCCCTATAATACTAGAATAAAAACCTACAAAAATAAATCCTAGCTGGCTTAGCAAAGACACCCAACCCATTCATGCAGAAAAAGAAATACTGATGGCCAGCAGATAAACGCACCTAATAAACATTTAGAGTTTCCTTCATATCGTAGTGATAAACAATTAGAAACATATTCATTTATCCTTTAATACATTTTCTTTAATCCTCACCTTTCTGTGCCACACCCTTTTCTGTAGGATTCATGAACCTTTCCATAAATTGCTTGTAATTGCAATGCCATGATCAGCTACTATATTCCTTATTGTATTAGTAGGCTCTTGTTAAAAACATGGTAATAACATGGCTATAATTATCATGAGGATGAGATTACCTTTGTTTTACTAGAGCAGCGTGCATTATGTCTTGTTTCACTCCTATCGTAGTTGATGGTAAACAATGTGGAGTGGGGTTTATCCTGACACGCCTGACATTCTCAGGGTTTCCTGGCACAATGAAAGATAATGAAGGATAGAGTAGGTGCTTTGTTATTGTTCTGCTGTGGCTGGGAGGGAGAGGCAGAGAAGTAGGCCAAGGGAGCACATGTGACTGGGAAGCACATGGACTGCACTGGGTCACTCTTTTTTCCCCCTTTTTAACAGAGGCTGATATGGCTGTGTTTGTGGAACAAGGAGTTGGCTTGGAACTCCGCCTGCATGTCCAAAAATGTGTACTTTTTCTTGTGAAGATAAACCCAGTCTTGGAATCAGGGTTGGACGATATTTGGGGAGACCCCTTCTACGATGTGCTATTCCAAATATCGCGACATCTGATATAATCGTTCTGCACCGTCAATGACTAAATCATTCTAGACAATTCAATTGTTGTACTTATTTACAATGGTATAGTCGCATTCTCATTAAATATTCTTATGTTTGCCGGGAAAAAATAAGGCTTAGTTAATTAATTTAGACTTAATTTTCAACATATTGATACAGCACATCACAATATATCGTCTTGCACTTCACGATATATCGTCAATGTCAAATGTCACTATTCTATTTAATCATATATCGGCCCAACCCTACTTGGAATTTGGGAAAAAGCCATCTATTTGCATTCTTCCCCCTGGGGGCAGTTCAGTTCCTCAGTCTCAGTGAAATATTGCACCTGGTCTGGGGGCCTCCTCCTTATTTTACACCTGCTCCCATTACTTTAAGAGCTCAACAAAACAAGCTTTTGAACTCAAGCCCCACCAAATATAGATTTGTGTGGTTGTTTGAACCCAATAATTGTAAATGACATACATTTAGATTCTCTTTGATCACCTTACAAATGTAACCAAGCCCTTTACTGTGGTAGAATTAGTTTATATTTATTAAGTATAAAAAGGATGTGTGCTAATTTTAAACAGTGCTATCAGTAACAGATTCATACTCTGATGAGATGCAGCTTTTTGTTCACCTTTTATCATGAAATTGGACATAGAATTCATTATGGTCTACCACAAGCGTAGGAGTGTTCCATTGAAACACAGAGCCTCGTAAGCATATTAGATGGGTGAAAAGGGAAGCAGTAGAATTTCTTTCTATTTGACATTTGTTCTGGCAGGTCACACTACATTTTTCATAAAAACACATGAAGTTTTCATTGGCAATCACTATCTCAGTACCCTGCGGTTAGTTATTTGATACACTATATTGAAGTGGATAGGTTTGATGCTTAGATGTTCTGATTAACAGGTAAGGGTGGCACGCTGTGCTTCGGTGGGATACAGTCTTATTATGATGGTCTATTCCTGTAGCAGTAGTGGGAGACTAAGAGCTTGTGATGCATTAACCAGCAAACACTCCGGCTCCATTCATGTCTCCAGCTAATTCCAGCCGCCCGCAGAGAAGATGAGCAGCTTAGTTTTTTTAAGTCAATCTGTTTGCGCAGTGGAAGTGTGTTGTTCGATGAGGAGGGATTGATGTTGACATGATTAGTTGCCCCCTTTTTTTACTTTTGTTGCCATGGGTGATATGTTGTTAACGCTGGTACAGTACCCTGTTTGTTTACATCCTGCGAGGTGCAATCATCTGAGCTAATTTTCCCCTTTCTATTGTCTACCTTCCCTCAATCCCTTTGTCCTTCTCTCTGTGCATCTTTCACCTCTATAAATAGATGACTCTCTAATTCTCTGTTTCTCTCTCCCTGCCTTACCCGTGGTTCCACTGACCTATATTCCAGCATGCCGTGTAGGCACTAGTCAGAGCCAGTGTTTACTGAGTGGTCCCTGGTTTCTGTGGTCTTTCCACTCTTTCCCTCCTGCCCCAGAGCCACACGCAAATGGCTTGTGGGAATGAAGACCTTAAAGTACTGCATTTAGCAGTGCATGATCAGGCCCTGTCTCAACCGTTTTCCCAGGCATAATCGTAGCTTGTATCCCTATTTAGTCTCTACTGGGACCCAAATGACCCATACCTAGAAGGCTTGTCATCATTTTGTGGGAAGCAAAACATTTTGAATTTAAGAACTAGGGGTGTAATATCCCATTTTGATTTGTGCTCGTTTTGTTGCTGAATTGTGCCTGGAAAGAAAAATTGGTGTTGAAAAAGTGTAGAGCAATTGGTAGTTACATAATTTTCCCCAGACTCCTGGGAGAAAATAACCTATGGAAAAGACAGTTTATGAGATTACAGAGGGCAGAGAGAATCAGTGTGTCTCAACTCATGTTCTGCAGTAAGACAATGAGAATAAATGAGGCATGAAGGCAGGGATGAAACAACTCCTGTTGGCCAGCAACTAATTTGATTTAAGTAATTTGATTTTAAAGCATACAAGACCAATTTAATGGAACCATGGAACAAGGGAACATAGTCGGAATGAGTTACCTCAGAAATGTTCCAGGAAGAATCCATCCTCAGATGCCTGTTGAATTCCTTTGCTTGCCTCAAGTCACCTGTATGGAATGTAATTTATATTGAACCAGTTAGTCAGCAACACAGATAAAATAGGCTAACTGGTACACAATCAGCAGAGACAAATTGGAAACATGAAAAGAGACACTGGAAAAGCCATTTGGCTTATTAATGAAAATCATACTTATGAGGTTTGGCTAGTGACACATCTATCTCTGTTTACCTCCTTACCAGGAGAGTCCCTGCTGAGCAGGTTCCCAGTGCTTTCGTAGTTATGAGGCTGACCACCCTGGTGTCATAATTCAAGAGAGCTTGGCACATTCTCCAGCCCCCTCCTTCCTGAGACATGACCTATATTAATTAATTAACACCCCACATCCTTATCTGCCCTTACCTTAAAATACTGTGCCCTCTCCACCTCTTTTCCTTGGCGGGGAACCTTTGTCTTCATTCACTGCCAGGAACTGGTTGTCCAAATAGAATGTGAATCTTTACAGTTATTACACTTACAGTAAATTCTCCAATTCATTATAATTTGTATGTAAACGTAGTGGGCTGTTTCTTAATATGGTTGTTTTGGAATCTTTGTTCCTGACCTAGAATTCTAAAATGGAATGAGGGGAACCCTACACCCACTGCACCTGGGTGATTCAATGTTCTGGCTATTAAAATAAATCTGCCTGAAATACTATTTAGAACATCCATTAAATAAGTCAATAATGTCTGTTTAAAGCTTACAAATTCAATGTCCAATCATTTCATGTGTTCGAATGATGTAATTTTGAGTAGTGTTACTGTTTCTGAGTTTACATGGTAATCATGTGCTCTCGACTTGGTTGCCAGACATGCAGTTATGATTACACAGGCGGAGGAATAATGTCACAAATAGCAAATGTGTAATGTCTTACTCAGAAAAAGATACTAACTCA
Source organism: Brachymystax lenok tsinlingensis (assembly GCA_030435695.1). NCBI lineage: Eukaryota > Metazoa > Chordata > Actinopteri > Salmoniformes > Salmonidae > Brachymystax > Brachymystax lenok. The sequence continues at coordinate 81,999,084 of CM059791.1, read as the reverse complement.
GAAACGACTATATTGGCCTCATGTTTATTACACCATGCAAGTCAATGTCAACATGCAGGGATAAACGTCCACATGCTTCCCAGCCAAAACAGTTTGGAAGAGTTTGTGCATACATTGTGTAAGGGTACAGAATTGTTTTCATGCACATTTTCTCATTGAGAAATACTGCACCAAACACCTCAGTTAGATGTAAAATTGTGCGACTAAGATCTCCTTTGCAAAAACTTCAAAATTAATAACAGATTTCTTGATTTATCATAGATTAATTTGGACTATTTTGAGGAAGTGTATAATGGCCACGGTGTCTCAAAATGGACAAAGTACTATTGCAGCTTTTTTTTCTAGTTTTCCAAGCGAAGGTATTTTAAGGGAGTATGCAAGCACACTCGTTCGGTCCGGCTAGGCGCCAGCTGAACTGAAGCATGCTGACACCTTAAGGGGTCATGGACCACCGACAGAGAAGCTCAATAGAAGGGCCATGAGGTCAGACAGTGGTTACTAGGGTCTAGTGAATATTCACTGGTTGCCAGGGGTAACAATTCAGTCAAAGCCAGACATGCAGAACATAGATGAAAGCAGGAGGATGTGAGAAGGAGCGTATTATTAATTATCCCTCAAAATTCTTTGATCACCAGGCATGCCAAAAACTAAAATGGACTTCATTAACAATGACATAAAGAAGATATTATTCCTTCAATCTGAATGCATAGTGGTCGACAGCAGTCCGCAAGGATTAAGAGTTTTGCCTTTTCTTTCTTTGTCTCCTCAGCCTTTCATCTTGCAACCTACTGGAGAAGGAGAGAGGCAGCGCCCCTCCCAAGAGACTGACAAGCCGAGATAGACTGAGTGACCTACATCCTGCAACACGCCTGGAGCAGGAGAGCACTTCTCTGTCTGCTCAGCACAGCGCTCTCGCAAAAAGATTGAAAAACAAAACAGAGAAAAGAAGGTTAGAGAATTGCTCAGTGAAGCTTGTCACATTCTCCACTCCAGGAACTCTTTTTTCTCTACAAGGAAGCTTTGACCCACTTTTCTGTGAGAAATCTGAAGATACTTGCCTAGAGAAAGGTGGAACATACATTGGATAAATGAGGGGAATTAACGCAGAGTTCCACCGTTTCTTGATCTTCTTGGCCAGTTTAGACACTTGAACTATAAGCTCATTCATTCAGTGAGATATAGCTGAATCCCACTTTCTTATCACCCCATTCCTTGAGTTTCCTTTCCAGTGGTTGTATCAATATTCCAAACTGTCCTCCACTGAGCAACAATGGAATGCCTGAATTCACAACTCCAATCAGCAAGCTCAGAAAATAACCTGGACAGCCTAGAGACATACTCTAACTATGAAGAGTCTCTCCCATCGCCTCAAGGAACCCCCTCTCGCCAGGGGCGTCTCATCAAGCCCAGCATGAGTTGCAGACGCAAGCGTGAGTTCATCTCTGATGAAAAGAAGGATGCATCCTACTGGGAGAAGCGCCGTAAGAACAACGAGGCAGCCAAACGCTCCAGGGAGAAGCGACGACTGAACGACATGGTGTTGGAAAACCGCGTCATGGTGCTGAATGACGAGAACTGCCGCCTGAAGATGGAGCTGCTGCAGCTGAAGCTGCGCTTTGGCCTTATCAGCACTGCCTCCTACATGGAGAAGAGCCAGCAGCTCACTAGTGGAGGCAACAATGGAGGCAATGGGAGATCCTCCACATCCAATTACTACTCCAGCGGCTACTCCAGCAGCTCCCAGGTGATGATGAACTCTGACTCCTCGGAGACTGAGCAGTCAGGCAGCGGGGGGGGGCATAGTCAGCTGGTGATGTACTCCCCCCATGGGTCCCTTTCAGACATGTCAGACGGGTCCTCCAGAGACAGCCCAGAGCCTACGGTCTACGAGATCAAGCAGGAGGAAAGCAGCCTGGAGATGGACATTGGAAGCAGCATGTTCAACGTCAACCATAGCCTGTCCTCCACACATCACCAGGAGGAGATGGAGTCGGTCTACCGCAGCCAACAGCACCACTCCCACTCCTACCACCACCAGGAAAGCATCACAAGCCAGACCAGTCAAGTCCCTCCACCCACCCAACAGAGGAGTGTCATCCTCTACCGCTCCAGTAGTGCCTCCTACCCTGGGGAGAGCCAAAGCCAGCAGGACATAGATCAACAGACAGCCCAACAGCAGAGTGCTCAGGCCAGCCATCTGGCCCAGGCTCGAGAGAACCACACAGAGAGCTCAGAGAGACTGGCAGAGGTGACCAAGCAGATGGAGAGGAAGACACTAGACTCCCCTCCGGACCACTACTCAGACTGCCACAGCGAGGCAGGAGAGAGGCAGGAGTACAGAGCTCTGCAACAGGAGCAAAAGACTCAGACAGGCCTTGCTCCAGACATCCTCCAAAAACAGGAGGCCGTCACGTCCCACCTGTACCACAACCAGGCTAGTCACTGCTATCTTAGCGCCCAGGACGAGGAGCCCCCCCATATTGACCTATGAGGGCGGGGCCAGGAGTGAGGGGTACTACCAAGAACACTCAACCTCAGGCAAAGACACCTCCTCTAGTGACAATGACCCCCGCAGCTCTGACAAGGAGGCCTCCACGGACGACGAGTCCCCATCCTCCTCCTTCTCTGACACCGGGAGTTACCTCCAGCACCTGTCTGTCTCACACCAGCCAGGGTCCCCTCTGCCCTCCCCGCAGGGCTCCTCCCAATGCCAAAGCGGGGACACCCAGGCAGAGGTTAAGGGCACAGCCCTGCCTCACAAACTGCGTCTCAAACACAAAGCCATGAGCTCCCAGCAAGACTCTCCCACCACCCCTCCTCCTTCCTCTATCCTACCCCTGCCCCAGCACCCTTACCTGGCCCTCACGCAGCAGCAGAGCGGCAAAGAGAGGGAGAGTGAGAGCCAGCCCCCCCACAGGGTTCTATAAGCAGCCGTCCTCAGCTGAGTCAAGGAAGGAGAGTGGGAAAAAGGAGTCATCAAGCGGACGCCGTAACAGACGAGACTAAGTGCCTATGGAACACTTGAGGGCAATAGAACATTTGGAGGTTCCTTACATTGTGAGGTGTCTCTGATGCTGCCTTAGAACAAAATTCGCTCTTTCCTTTCCCCTCCTCAATTTCAATCTACTATCATCCCTTTACCCCCATCTACACATCCGTCACCTTCAAGTCCTGGGACTAAAAAGCTGGACTAAAGCCCAAAACAGGGGAACTTTATTATATGTGTATATATTGTATATACACTTTTCAGTTCTTGCATCTTCTCCATAATTACAGAAGGACGTTTGTTTATAAATGAGAGGAGGGATGAAACTCTTTCATATCATTTATCGTCAAACCACAGTTGGTCATTTCAAATGAGAATATAAGTTGACCATTATTGGAACTATATTGTCAGCTTTCAGTGCCCCTCCTATGGTGAACATATGGCGTTAGACAAACATAGCAGCAACATTGTGGGAACATTCCCTTGACCAAAGATGCAACACAATGAGAAGTTCCATCCCTCCTCCCTAACCCTACCTCTACCAATCCATATTTCCCTTCCCATCTCCATGATCTCACACAGCCCATCCATTATCTTTCTTTTTCAAGCACTTGGTTTGTATGTTACTGTAAATATACCAATAATTTATAAATATATATTTTTGAAGAAAACAAACAAAAAATGTCACAACAATGTGACAAACTGTTGAGGCAAGAAAGGACTTGGACGTTATCATCCTGTTTTTGTCAGAAATACTGTATAGTCACATTGTGTCTACTGTTGCAAACTCCACTTAAGGTTAAAAAGCCTTTAATGTAATCACTATGGCCAATAGCTTTTGAAATGCAGCTTACCTGTTCTTAAAGTAGATCTTTAAGATCTTAGACAGGATTCAATCAAAGTCAATCTGAGACAGAACTAGGCTGCTGGCCTAAAGTTGAGCATCATCAACAGTCTAGACTTCCACTGTTCCCATCTCTTAGCCCAATGTATTTATTCCTATGCCCACCACTGCAGAAAAGCCAATAGGAACATAGACTAAAATATGAATGTGTATAATCTTTAAGGTATAAAAGCTCAAGTTAAATATAGTAATATAATCTAAATGATATCTGTATGATATTTTAACTCTGAGTGAGGCCACCTAGTCTCCTCTGCAAATCAACACACTACACAATGCACTGAGCTCAGCACGTCAGGCTTCTGACCTGACATCGATCCACTGCCCTAGAGACCCGGAGGTAAACCCAGATACAGGTAATTGGATCTCTGAAACAGAGGCTAATTTACTATATCACACAAAAAGACATTATAAAAACCTGGTTTAGAATAATCAGAGCTATTGCAATTAAGTTTTGTAAAAACTAAGGACAATCTCTACTCTGTTAATGAAATAGGAATTTCCCCTTTTTCTAATGTGCCTCTGTAGTGTAATAGATGGGGCATACACCCCCGGCCTTTATTTTCCTCGTATTGGGTGACAATGAGAAGCCTGCACTGTACCACACAGTTTTATAAAGTATATGTACCATGTTTAGCTTTTTTGCCACTTGTGTATAAATGTAAAGCTTTCCCCTCTCTCAGACAACACTGTAATGTTAATGTCATTGTTTTATTTTCTGATAAGTGTTGTTCTGTTATTATCTTCGCGTGTCTTTCTTCTATTGACCGTGATGATGTATTTGCCCCATACCCCCATCCTCCCTTTTTTCAATGTGTTTTAAATCAGTGATGCTTGTGTTTTTGAGATGGTTTTATGAAAAAGATTCAAAAAGTACTAAAAAGATGCAGACGAGACTTGTGTGGTAGTAGAAAGAGGAGGAAAGGAAGCGCTACTAAGGTATCCAATAGTAAATGTTGGTAGACAGAAGGTGCTCTTTGGTAAACGGGGTGAATTGGTCATCAAAATAGAAGGAAGGACCAAGGCACTCTTCATATAATTAATTCAAATGCCTTTATTAGTATGGCATGTTCAATAGAAGAGACTTGTGTGGTGTTTAGCAGTAGGTGGTGTCTAGGTCGCCACCACCCCTTCTTTTTGACATGGCTGTGTATGTAAAGTCACTAATGTTCATCATGAAAGATGGATGCATTTCAAAATTGAAAACAATAAAAAGGATGTTGAATTTCTCAGCATATTGTAAAAATATTGTCAGATTTCTCCTTTCTTTCTCTATGGGGGTTACACACAGTTCATGATGGGTCTGTTTGAAAATCAGCTGTGCATATTCCAGACGGATAAAGACCAAAACCTCCCTGTAGTTATCACTTGATACTGAATACAAACTGGTTCATAGGTTAGTTATAACACTGCAAAGAATAATAATAACCATGTGATAGCTAGCATAATAAACAAACTATAATTTATACTAGAGCAGCTGCTGACAACCAACATTCTTCCATGGTAATTTGAATCACTGCCTACTAATTGAACACAGCCACAAAGCAGAGCCACGAGGTACAATGATTAGACAGACACAATCTAAATCAAGGCAAGACACAAATGATAGCCTAACCTAGGTGTTTGTAACCGCAGGCATGTTTAACAGAGACTCTGAGTCCTCATCTCTTTTAGCAGGTGTGGGGACACCCTGTTTCCAGTCCTCACAAATAGCTTGGTTACAGTCACTCCCTGGGCTCCTTACTTTCCTGACACACAGGATTCATTTGAAATGAAAGGATCTTTGGAGTGACACACATTTTCTAGACAGACCGCCTGTCCAACCTCCCTGATGTAACAGTGGCCTACTTCCTGCCGCTAACTTTCTATAAGCCCGCGGACCTACGCACGCAGGGCAGAGATGTACCCGTACGACCACACTTAACACACAAACTCCCTCAGAAAATACACGGAGGACTCTTCTCTTAGTCCACAAACTACTTCACCCAGAGGGAAAAATGGACAAGCTTCCTCTCCTTCTCTAAGCCCAGTCCTAACATACCTCACAGGCCTATTCTCTCACTCAGCAGGCATGGCTCTTTGACCTACAAAGTAACGGCAGAAATAGTCCGTCCCTGCTGACTACCTTTCAGGCCCAAGTTCAGTGTCACAGCAGACCTGTCATGAGAAGAATACTTGGGGCTGTAAATCAAGGCAGAGCACAGTGGGGCAGCGTCTTTTTCTCATCCTATCTTCTCTGCCGCCCTCCCAAAACACACAACGAGGTTATGTTCATAACAACATAAAGACAAAGGGAGGGAGTGACCTGGACTAAGCCTGCAAACAAAGCAGCTCTTTGAGGGCTGACACCTCAATGCCCTTCACAAACACACGCGCACACAAAATATGTTTGCCTTGCGTTCAGCCCATGCTTGGTCTGGGTGGTGCAACTGATGTCACCCTGCAATAGTGTCAAGGTGACATTCCCTGACAACTGCAGCACTCGTCTACTGGATTCTGCTGTGTTAGCCCTTTTTCCTGATTTGATTGGCGCACGTGGTCGCTTGCATAAACAGGTTAAAAGAAAAGTAGGTCAACGTGAGAGAGTGGAACGAGAGAAGGAGGAAGGCATGAGGAGAGGAAAGGTGAGAGAGGTGTGGGCTGGAGGGGACTGGATGTGCGTGTCACAAAATGATTCCTGCAGAATAGACCTCCTGGCAAACAGAGCACAAACAAGGCTCTCCAGTTACCTGGCTGTCCCTCCCAGCCTGGGGAAGAGGGTCAGTGGAGCAGCCAGCGTAGGAGGGGGCCACAGGATTACACAGCCCTGTCTCATGTCCAGTGTGACACGCTGCAACCTTTTCACACATTTCTGGGGCAGGTTGCAGACACCTCTGGGTTTCACAGCAGCGGTAAATCAAAGTCAGGTATTAATGTTATAGAGTGGAATTCCCCCAGCTTCTACAGCACGCAACACCTGAACCACACGCTGCGGTCGTGAAAGACTCGGATAATTACAGTATAGTCGTGGCCCAAAGTTTGGATAATGACTCAAATATTAATTTCCACAAAGTTTGCTGCTTCAGTGTCTTTAGACATTTTTGTCAGATGTTACTATGCAATAGTGAAGTATAATTACAAGCATTTCATAAGTGTTAAAGGCTTTTATTGACAATTACATGAAGTTGATGCAAAGAGTCAATATTTGCAGTGTCGACCCTTCTTTTTCAAGACCTCTGCAATCCGCCCTGGCATGCTGTCAATTAACTTCTGGGCCACATCCTGACAGATGGCAGCCCATTCTTGCATAATCAATGCTTGGAGTTTGTCAGAATTTGTGGGTTTTTGTTTGTCCACCCGCCTCTTGAGGATTGACCACAAGTTTTCAATGGGATTAAGGTCTGGGGAGTTTCCTGCCCATGGACCCAAAATATCTATGTTTTGTTCCCCGAGCCACTTAGTTATCACTTTTGCCTTATGGCAAGGTGCTCCATCATGCTGGAAAAGGCATTGTTCGTCACCAAACTGTTCCTGGATGGTTGGGAGAAGTTGCTCTCGGAGGATGTGTTAGTACCATTCTATATTCATGGCTGTGTTCTTAGGCAAAATTGTGAGTGAGCCCACTCCCTTGGCTGAGAAGCAACCCCACACATGAATGGTCTCAGGATGCTTTACTGTTGGCATGACACAGGACTGATGGTAGCGCTCACCTTGTCTTCTCCGGACAAGCTTTTTTCCAGATGCCCCAAACAATCGGAAAGAGGATTCATCAGAGAAAATGACTTTACCCCAGTCCTCAGCAGTCCAATCCCTGTACCTTTTGCAGAATATCAGTCTGTCCCTGATGTTTTTCCTGGAGAGAAGTGGCTTCTTTGCTGTCCTTCTTGACACCAGGCCATCCTCCAAAAGTCTTCGCCTCACTGTGCGTGCAGATGCACTCACACCTGCCTGCTGCCATTCCTGAGCAAGCTCTGTACTGGTGGTGCCCCGATGCCGCAGCTGAATCAACTTTAGGAGACGGTCCTGGCGCTTGCTGGACTTTCTTGGGCGCCCTGAAGCCTTCTTCACAACAATTGAACCGCTCTCCTTGAAGTTCTTGATGATCCGATAAATGGTTGATTTAGGTGCAATCTTACTGGCAGCAATATCCTTGCCTTTGAAGCCCTTTCTGTGCAAAGCAATGATGACGGCACATGTTTCCTTAAAGGTAACCATGGTTGACAGAGGAATAACAATGATTCCAAGCACCACCCTCCTTTTGAAGCTTCCAGTCTGTTAGTCGAACTCAATCAGCATGACAGAGTGATCTCCAGCCTTCTCCTCGTCAACACTCACACCTGTGTTAACGAGAGAATCACTGGCATGATGTCAGCTGGTCCTTTTGTGGCAGGGCTGAAATGCAGTGGAAATGTTTTTGGGGGGATTCAGTTCATTTGCATGGCGAAGAGGGACTTTGCAATTAATTGCAATTCATCTGATCACTCTTCATGACATTCTGGAGTATATGCAAATTGCCATCATACAAACTGAGGCAGCAGACTTTGTAAAAATGAATATTTGTGTCATTCTCAAAACTTTTGGCCACTGTACATATGAACCTACTCGTTTGATGGAAGACATGTATTTAATGGTTAATTTGTTTCGTTTTTTCTATGTGAGGAAAATACAGGTATTGAACTTGAGTCCAAACCACTACTTAACCCCTGCTCAGCTGTGGTAAAGCGACAACTACAACCCTGATTCAAAACCTCCCACTGCCATCAGGTCCTACCACACACACACACAGTATAAAAATGGCATGCATAGTCGCACCTCTCCGCTGTTGACAAGACCACATTTTTCCACAAGGCATGACCTAAAAGGGGCAATTCCTTGCGGTTCATCATTTGAAAAAAACTCTAGCATGGCTGTTATCATACATGAATGGAATAAACATCACTATTAAATAAACATACAATTATACAAATCTCTGTTTTGAAAACAGTACTCAAAGGTTACATGGCTCATGCTTTAATATCCTGGTATTGTTTGCCTCTAGGCATCAAATCAAAAGAGCATTGGAATTGAATGGAAAGATTCAAAACATTCCTTGCAATGGACATAAATCTAATTGTGCAAAAAACGTGAGTAGGTGGGATGCAGGGGGAGGGAATGAGGGGCTGTGTGTCCCATTAAACTCTGTTCCATAATGGTTACGCAACCTAACAGCCCTCAAACTGGTCCAGAGCTGCTCAGTGAATAGACCTAGGGAGTGGAGCGGCTCAGTGAATAGATCTGGGGAGTGGAGCGGCTCAGTGAATAGACCTGGGAGGGGCCCATCTCAAGGTCTACTTCTAACCCCTCCCTCCCTGCATTCAGACCCACTCCCTCCAGTCACAACCCAACCTCCAATCACAAGCTTCACTTACATAGATGTGTCTATTGATGTGATATAAGGAGGAGTGGCGTAATGTAAATAAGATAAACGATATGGTTCATACGCTGGTAGGCAGGTGAGGGCTGGAGATTTGACAAAGGAATAAGAGCTCACACTTGACTATCATTTCTCACTAAGGACCTACGGGCTCCCATGGTGCTGGGAGTCTTCCAGTGCCAGCACACCCTCTGTGAGACAGAACACAGCAGAGCTGGACTGAATCAAAGTATCAACTGCAGAGACAGTCTTGCTCTTATGTAACCATATAATGTAGCTCTAAGGTTGAGGTTGAGCAATGGGGAAAGGAGGGGCAGTAAAGGAGCGGAGCATAAGTCTGAGTAATAACAAAGAGCTGGCTGTGTTTCTTCCCCCTGAGTTTCCTTCCTGTTGGACCAGAGGAGAGCTTCATGAGCTCAGAGGTCATGCGTCACCTAACAGGTGGTTGTGCCCCACCCAAACAACCCTCCCTCTCAGCAAGGTGATCTCTGCTGTTTGGGTTACCCACAGCAGGGGGACAATGGAGAAATTGTGGGCCTCATGACAGGGCTTCTCTCTTCCACGGCCTCATTTTATACAGGAAAGAAATTCCCCTACAGAGGAGATGTGCTTATCACTGCAAACAGACACTTTCAATGTGATGAAATCACTGATTAAAACGATAGCTAGCTCTGCAACACTTGGCTACATAAACTAGTACAGCATTGTCAATATGACACAACTTGTTATGCACAACAAAAACAAATGTGATGTTGAAAACATTCAAAAGGTATCTTGAAAAGCACTAATAGATACTATTAGTACATTAGTAGACACAATATTAAAACTGTCACTATCACGTCCTAGTCTAAAGTGTGATAATTTGCAACTGACAAAAACAAAAGCAGCACTATAAAAATAGTCAAAGTCATAAACAGGGCTCTGATCATCTCATTCAAACATATACTTTATGGTCATCATAATAGTTTATGATACACATTAAAATGTCAGGAATAACCGGTAATGTAGAATGGTTTATTATGCAACCAGATACTCCAACAACTGGCAATCAATCAGATGTGAAGTTAGTTACTGAGATCAGGGCATACGCCAGACCTACTTTCGGTGGGGCCTTGGCAATCCTCCAAAAATGTGTGCAATTTGCCTGTGAACAGGCAATTTATGAAGAGACTGATCTGGTGTAGAAAACATTACGGGAGTAATAAACAACCTGCTACTGTGTGAGTAACACAGGGCTCTGTGTTTCAGTGTGAAGATGGTTAGATAGTGTTTGTTTTCCATTCATATGGCTCAGTTTGGGAGCCCAGAGCATAGTTCCTCAGCCTGGTCATGGTTGTGTGAGAGTGCATGTGTGCAGCGTTGCGTGTGCATGTGTGCAGCGTTGCGTGTGCATGTGTGCATAGGCGTCATGCCCATAGGGGGCACAGGGGCACGTGTGTGTGTACACACACAGTCTTGTACAGCTAACCTTGTGGGTATACACAATTCAGTCCCTTTCAAAATCCTATTTTCCCTAACTCCTAACCCTAGCCCTTACCCTAACCATAACTTTAACTCTAAACCTAACCCGTACTCTTACCCTAACATTAACCCAAAAACCTAACCTTAACCTAACCCTAAAACTAAACCTAGCTCCCAACCCTTAACGTAATTCTAACCCAAACACTAATTCTAAGCTTAACCCTAAACCCCATAGAAATAGCATTTGACTAACTGGGGACCAACGAAATGTCCCCAGTTGGTCCAATTTTTGTTTGTTTACTATTCTTGTGGGGACTTCTGGTCTGGTCAGACCCGAGGAAGAGTAATGGGGATCCATAATAAATACAAATATAACAGACTAGTAGAAAATAAGGGCATACCTTCTAATATTGAGCAAATTACACTAATTGGAGCTAATTACACTCACTGTAACCGCAAGTACTCTGGCTGCTGGCAAGCTTTTTTGACTTGGACATTAACTTTTGTCAAATAAATTTTGCCGAATACAACAGGAATACAACCTTACAATGAAATGCTTACTTACAAGCCCTTAACCAACAATGCAGTTAAGAAAAATAGCTAAAAAAACAAGAAATAAAAGTTACAAATAATTAAAGAGCAGCAGTAAAATAACAATAGCGAGGCTATATACAGGGATTACCGGTACAGAGTCAATGTGGGCACCGGTTAGTTGAGGTAATTGAAGTAATATGTACATTAGGTAGAGTTATTAAAGTGACTACACATAGCTAATAACAGAGTAGCAGCAGCGTAAAAGAGGGGGGGCAATGCAAATAGTCTGGGTAGCCATTTGATTAGATGTTCAGGAGTCTTATGGCTTGGGGGTAGAAGCTGTTAAGAAGCCTCTTGGACCTAGACATGGCGCTCCGGTACCGCTTGCAGTGCGGTAGCAGAGAGAACAGTCTATGACTAGGGTGGCTGGAGTCTGACAATATTTAGGGCCTTCCTCTGACACTACCTGGTATAGAGGTCCTGGATGGCAGAAAGCTTGGCCCCAGTGATGTACTGGGACGTACGCACTATCCTCTGTAGTGCTTTGCGGTTGGAGGTCGAGCAATTGCCATACCAGGCAGTGATGCAACCCATCATGATGCTCTAGATGGTGCAGCTGTAGAAACCTTTGAGGATCTGAGAACCCATGCCAAATCTTTTCAGTCTCCTGAGGTTAATAGATTTTGTCACGACTGTCTTGGTGTGCTTGGACCACATTAGTTGGTGATGTGGACGCCAAGGAACGCCAAGAAGCTCTCAACCTGCTCCACTACAGCCCCGTTGATGAGAATGGGGCATGCTCGGTCCTCCTTTCCTGTTGTCCCCAATCATCTCCTTTGTCTTGATCACGTTGAGGGAGAGGTTGTTGTCCTGGTATCACACGGCCAGGTCTCTGATCTCCTCCCTATAGACTGTCCGTCGTTGTCGGTGATCAGGCCCACCACTGTTGTGTCATCAGCAAACTTAATGATGGTTTTGGAGTCGTGCCTGGCCGTGCAGTCATGAGTGAACAGGGAGTACAGGAAGAGACTGAGCACGCACCCCTGAGGGGCCCCCGTGTTGAGGATCAGCGTGGCGGATGTGTTGTTACCTACCCTTACCACCTGGGGGTGGCCCGTCAGGAAGTCCAGGATCCAGTTGCGGGTGGTGTTTAGTCCCAGGGTCCTTAGCTTAGTGATGAGCTTTGAGGGCACTATAGAGTTGAACGCTGAGCTGTAGTCGATGAATAGCGTTCTCACATAGGTGTTCCTTTTGTCCAGGTGTGAAAGGGCAGTGTAGTGCAATAGAGATTGCATCATCTGTGGATCTGTTGGGGCGGCATGCAAATTGGAGTGTGTCTAGGGTTTCTGGGATAATGGTGTTGATGTGAGCCATGACCAGCCTTTCAAAGCACTTCATGGCTACAGACGTGAGTGCTACGGGTTGGTAGTCATTTAGGCAGGTTACCTTAGTGTTCTTGGGCACAGGGACTATGGAGGTCTGCTTGAAACATGTTGATATTACAGACTCAGACAAGGAGAGGTTGAAAATGTCAGTGAAGACACTTGCCAGTTGGTCAGCGTATGCTCGGAGTACACGTCCTGGTAATCCGTCTGGCCCTGCGGGCTTGTGAATGTTGACCTGTTTAAAGGTCTTACTCACATCGGCTGCGGAGAGCGTGATCACACAATCTTCCGCTGGTGCTCTCATGCATGTTTCAGTGTTATTTGCCTCGAAGCGAGCATAGAAGTAGTGTAGCTCGTCTGGTAGGCTCGTGTCACTGGGCAGCTCTCAGCTGTGCTTCCCTTTGTAGTCTGTAATAGTTTGCAAGCCCTGCCACATCCGACGAGCAACGGAGCCGGTGTAGTACGATTTGATCGTAATCCTGTATTGACGCTTTGCCTGTTTGATGGTTCGTCGGAGGGCATAGTGGGATTTCTTATAAGCTTCCAGGTTATAGTCCCACTCCTTGAAAGCGGCAGCTCTACCCTTTAGCTCAGTAAGGATGTTGCCTGTAATCCATGACTTCTGGTTTGGGTATGTACGTCTGTAGCCATGAAGTGCTTTGAAAGGCTGGTCATGGCTCACATCAACACCATTATCCCAGAAACCCTAGACACACTGTGGGGATGACGTTGTCGATGCACTTATTGATAAAGCCAATGACTGATGTGGTGTACTCCTCAATGCCATCGAAAGAATCCCGGAGCATATTCTAGTCTGTGCTAGCAAAATAGTCCTGTAGCTTAGCATCTGCTTCATCTGACCACTTTTTTTTGACAGAGTCACTGGTGCTTCCTGCTTAAATTTTTGCTTGTAAGCAGAAATCAGGAGGATAGAATTAACGTCAGATTTGCCAAATGGAGGGCGAGGGGAAGCTTTGTACGCATCTGTGTGTGGAGTAAAGGTGGTCTAGAGTTTTTTTCCCTCTTGTTGCGCATTTAACATGCTGGTAGAAATGAGGTAAAACAGATTGAAGTTTTCCTGCATTAAAGTCCCCAGCCACTAGGAGCGCCTCCTCTGGGTGAGCGGTTTCCTGTTTGCTTATGGCCGTATACAGCTCATTGAGTGCGGTCTTAGTGCCAGTATCAGTTGTGGTGGTAAATAGACAGCTACGAAGAATATAGATGAAAACTCCCTAGGTAGATAGAGTATCTCATGATAAGCTACCTCACAAAACCTCGACACTTCCTTAGATATCGTGGACTAGCTGTTTAGAAATATTCATAGACCGCCACCCCTTGTCTTACCAGAGGCTGCTGTAATTTCCTGCCGATACAGTGTATAACCCGCCAGCTGTATGTTATTCATGTCGACGTTCCGCCACTACTCTGTGAAACATAGGATATTACAGTTTTTAATGTCCCGTTGGTAGGATATACATGCTTGTAGTTCGTCCACTTTATTAGCCGGCGATTGTACGTTGGCCATTAGTATCGATCATCACCGGATCCTAACAAGGCACCCCGATCTCCTTCCGTAATACCTCCATCACAGGGCCTGTTCCGGTGTCTGGAGTAAATCTCTCTCGTCTGACTCGTTAAAGAAAAATTCTTTGTCCAGTTCAAAGTGAGTAATCGCTGTTCTGATGTCCAGAAGCTCTTTTCGGCCTTAAGAGATGGTAGCAGCGACATTGTGTACAAAATAAGTTACAAACAATGCGAAAAAACTAACAAAATAGCACAGTTGGTTAAGAGCCCATAAAATCGGCAGCCTTCCCCTCCGGCGCCATTCTTTCCAAAACACATTGCTAATCTTTGTTTAACGAGCAAAACAGACGTCAAGTCCTCATCTATTCCACGTTAGTTCAAACAACATTGATTCAACCAGTGTGTGCCCAGTGGGGACTTTGGAAATGGCCTTTTGCCCTTTCACTGGCAACAGGTGTTATGTGTCCGCATGGAATATAGCCCTGATAAGCGTATTTAGTGGGTGGAACAGGGAGAGACAGTGAGCCTTGGGAGGGACACAGAGACAAGTTCAACAACTTAACAGTCAATACCATAGAGACTTTTAGGTTCCAGAGTGTGTGGAATGACTGGGAATGTGTGTGTGTGTGTGTGTGTGTGTGTGTGTGTGTGTGTGTGTGTGTGTGTGTGTGTGTGTGTGTGTGTGTGTGTGTGTGTGTGTGTGTGTGTGTGTGTGTGTGTGTGTGTGTGTGTGTGTTGGAGTTCCAGTGAGCGTCAGTCTAAGAGACTTTCTGTTAAGGGGAGCCCTGCTCTCTCTGCGGTTTTCCTGAGGATCTGCTACAGTACAGTGCTGCTGCAGGCCTAGGCAGAATGTAGGTCAGCCCCACCCTCCCTGTCCCAGGCCACACCTCTCATACCACCACAAAACAAGTTTTCAGCAGCAGAACCTTGAGTGAACCCGCTCCCCATGGCAACGCAGCTGTGGCTTGTCTGGCTGGGGGTAAAAGGAGGGGAGGGGGAGTTCCAGGCAAAATAGGGCATGGCAGACACTACCCACAATGCCTACGACTTGTCGTTTCACTTCTGAGGAACTGGTCTCTGGTCTCCCTTCTCCAGGAATTCTGACCATATACAGCCCCGGATTACAGGCTTAACGATATGCATGTTCTGTTCTGTGTACTAGAAGAATGTGTTGTCGTGGCCTTTCTCAAGCAAGGCACCATTATCTCTCAACAGTGTTTTATTTTTCCGTCGTGTTGATACTGTGCCATAACTGTTTGTCTTTTGGGAATGCAAAAGTGGTAAAACAAGGCAACCTTTTAAGGAGACAAAAACAAAGGGGGCGTTTGAGTCTGGTTTATTGAAGGGGGAGGGGTGAGTCAGAAGAGGAGAAAATCAACCTCCCTCACCAAGGGTGGAATGTGAGCAGGCCACTTTTGGGTTGCTGGCAGCTGACTGTCAGGGCGTGGGTGAATGACTTCCACTATGAGGCTAGGTCAAACAGTTTCATATACAGACACAGACCATCATAGTCACTAGGAAAACACACACACCATCATATAAATGGCAGGCAGCAAGAAATGCTGTATGACTATACACTGGTCAACTGTTGTCTAAATACACAAACACACACACAGTCTTGTACATCTAACCTTGTGGGAACACACAATTCAGTCCCATTCAAAATCATATTTTCCCTAACCCCTAAAGTAGCCCGTACTCTTACCCTAACCCAAAACCTTTACCTTAGATTAACCTAACACTAGCTCCTAATCCTACCCATAAAACTAATCCTAGGTCCTAAACCTAATTCTAACCCTAACACTAATTCTGACCTTAACCCTAAACCCCCGATTTTTGACCTTGTGGGGACAGACTTCTGGTCCCCACAAGAATAGTTAAAATTGTCCACACACACAAAAATCAGGAAAGAAACATATTGCTGATTGTATGCTTCACCAGATATTTAAATATTTACAGTTGAGTAAGTGTGCAAAATGGCTTATGTGTCACTAGTATTTCAGTATCAATTTCAATGAGGTGTGATTCTCAAAAACTAAATAATTCTTGCAGTTCAAGAATGACAAGGATAAAGCAAAGGCAGAGGCATAGGAGATCATTATTTTTACAAAAAACAGAAGGATTGCAACAAAAGCTAGATTTTATGATTCAGTCACGTGTGGGTGATTTAGGATCTGTCTAGGACCTGAGCCCATTGATGTACTCAATGGCTCCCACTGTTCATCAACACTCAAAACAAAGTGTCTAATTTCAGCCCGGAATTTTAGCCAAATGGCAATAAAAACAATTAATCATATTGAAGTGATGACAGAAGTGCCATACAAAGCAGCAGACACCAGCACAGCCGTGGTTTACAGATGGAATATGATACCCTGGGAGGAAGGAGGATCTCAACATAGGCCTACCTCAATGGAGAGTATAATCCCATAGTGAGATACCAGTATGAAACTCGAGAGGCTTGACTGAAAGTCAATCTCATGTTATGTAATATATATATATATATATTTATGTTTTGGGTGTGAAAAGAGGAAGCCTACACTGATCCAGAAGATGGTCTTTACAGTAGAGCTTGGTGCTATATCACCACCAAATCAACCAGGCATTGTACATCTATTTAGTGTGTCCAGTCCACTACTTCTGCTGGTGGAGAGACCGGAGAACTTGTACATCTGTAAATGAATAGCAAAGTGTTCTCCGTAATGCCGCTGTGCATGCACATTAATAAACGCCTGCAGGTGAATGAGACCTGAGAAAAAGTGGTGAAATTCCAGAGCACTCAACCTTGTGTTAGTCTGATTACAGGGTTCAGATGTCAGGATAAACCCTCACAGACCTTTGCCATTTCCTCTAAAGGTTAGAGGTCACAGCAACTTCAAATATCTCTGTCCGGAGCAGAGCAGCTACTCCACCGGACCACTGTCTATTCACCTCCCAGTCAGTCACACAACACTGACTAGAGTTTGCTTCCCTGTGCATGTACACGATTTTACAAGTTATAGCTAGCCTGATTCACAGAGAGACCCTTCACTGTGCTGTATAGTGAAATATCAGTTCTTCTCAACAGATTACAGCCCAAATGTCACGATTATCTCCTGGGACAGACCAATGCGCAGCGAAGTATCCAGAATACATATTTATTAACGAACGTGACTTGAGTGAACAAAACAGGGAACGATGAACATGACGTGGAAACAAACGCTAAATCCTAAACTGGATACTGGGACATAAACCTAAACACGATGGCATGAACCTAAACACGATGGCATGAACCTAAACACGATGGCATGAACCTAAACACGATAATCATAACGATAAACAATAACCCACAAACTTTAGTGCAAAACCCCAAACATATATATGGTTCCCAATTAGAGGTAACGAGACTCAGCTGCCTCTAATTGGGAACCATTACCCCAACATAGAAATACACACCATAGAACAAAAGAAACCCTACACCAAAACAAAACTAAACACTCCAGCCTGTACACTCAGGCCTGGACGTTACACCAAACCACCTGTGAGTGCAGGTG
Organism: Brachymystax lenok tsinlingensis; assembly: GCA_030435695.1. Classification (NCBI taxonomy): domain Eukaryota; kingdom Metazoa; phylum Chordata; class Actinopteri; order Salmoniformes; family Salmonidae; genus Brachymystax; species Brachymystax lenok. Next base: position 81,981,371 of record CM059791.1, on the reverse strand, counting down.
CAACGAACATCATGCTGATTGACATCTTGCAGGATATCTTATCCCATCCAGAGGCTGGCACTCTGACCAACACAAAGGCCCAGGCTGGGGGCCTGAATTCCAGGAGAGCCTCCATGTGGATCTGTGCTATTGTGCCACTACTGGCAGGCAGTCTCCGGGACTCACACAAAGCTGTCTCTCAGCAGACAGTGTCCCTAGACTCTCTCCTTCTCGCTGACCTACATTCCCTCTCACCAGCCACACAGTCATGCTATCTGCATTAGCTCTCCTCACAGCCTGCGGTTACATGAAGGGAAAAACCTTGAAGAAACCCACTATGGAAATTAGAGGAGTTAATTACATAAATAGCTTTTCTTTCAGTCTTCTTTGTCTTTAATTTGGTTGCCGGGAGCCATGCGTGGTAGCAGTGGAGGAAATGTAACTTGTTAAAGTTAACTATTTTTATTTATCAATCTAGCCTACAGTCACAGACTACACACAGCAGCTCTATCTAGACTGAATCTAACCTTTGGATGAGACCGTCGATTATATAGAAAAAAAAATCCCAATTACTTCTTTATGCTTGTGTAATGGGCATTATTGTATCAATCAGTCTTTTCCTCTTATACCATAAATATTTATGATAACTTAAATACTGTGCACTACTGTGGCTAATGAGGCATACTACTCAGTCTGTAATTGTTTGCAAGCAGCATTAGTTCAGCCATGCCGGTCTATCCCTGTGCTGCCCAGTGGGCAGGGTGTAGTGTGAGTGGAGCGGTTGGATGTGCACATACCCATGTGGGTCAGGGGAGGGAGTCCCCACAGGCCTCCAGAGTGTCAGCAGCACTAGGCCCACCTGCCAGGGGCACTCAAAGAGACAACCCACTGACCTTTACCACTGAGCTCCTGCTCTCACCACCAATACTGCACTGGCTCCTCTATTACATACCCGCTCACACAACAAGGTAGGTAGGCTTGTAGTCGCTTCCAACCTTTGATTCATTCATGAGTAGCCCAGAGCCTTATCTTTGTTTGACAACAAAGTGGCAGGGTAAAATCAGTGCTCTTCTCATAAAGCCATACGTAGAGTGACTTCTGTGATTAGGGCACGGAAGGTTTCGCACTGAGTGTGTGTTTCAATATGGGCCGTGCCACATGAATTAAGTAGGACAGACAGTCATGAGTGGCACTACCAAGTCACTGACTCCATTACCTCATACAGTAGATAAGTGTCAACAGGTCCATTCATCTGTTTACAGACATGGATCAAATGACTGAAACGAGAGCACTGTTCTCCTGGACATCCTCCACAGAGTAAGACACACACAGAGTTGGGGTGGATTACATGACATTACTGGTTGTAGAATAAGACTGAACAGCGCCAGGACAAAAGGGTCTCTTTCAGTTTGGTTAGCTTACATAGAATGTCAGGGTGCAATGACACTAAAACATACGTGAGGTGCCTGTTGATCTGTTGACAGATCGTCAGTAGGACTCGGCAGCTGTCTCACCTTGCATTAAGAGAGACAGCAGCCCCAAGTGCAAACAACCACTCTCATCGCTGGACAGAGGAAAAAAGTGATGACAGTAGCTTTAACAAAAACAGAGCAATAAAGTGTGAGGACCTTTGAGTAGTGAGGGAGCAGGGGCCTATAAATGGACATACGGACAGGAGAAGAGACAGTTTACAGGCCAGCCCTCCTCCCTCTCCTCTGTTCTTCTCTTGACTTACTCCACTAATCCAAACACCTGGAGGGCAGGGAGGAGGGGGAAGAGACGGCCCCATGTGACTGGGAGCTCACATGCAGCGTTACGCAACGTGTTACTGTAACACCTTGACTGGAGCCAGGGAGGTTAAGTAAAGCAGGGCCTGCTCAGCACACTCTGTCAAGGGCACGGAAGGGGGCGGCGGGCCAGCTGGTGGGGTGACATCAAGTCAAAGAAGTCATGTATCAGCTGGTGTGTAAAAAATCTAACAACTTGCTTTGTGTTCTCAAAAATAGTAGTACTGTACATTAGCTAAACTTTTGTAATAATTTTGTTAGTGACATTGCTGACAGATTGTGGAACTATGAGTAGAAATCAGATCAGCATCATAAGCTGCATCAATCATTAACTTGTAATATTCACAAATCATATTTACACAAATGAAATGCAAGACTAGGAAACCGTTACATTACTTAGGGGATTCCATGGTAAGTGTCAAATTTTCACTTTAAAATGCAAAAAAACAGTAATTGTAAACTTTTTCTGTGGAAATTGTTAAAAGTAGTCCTTGTGCATAGAGTTGTATGGTTTGTTTAACTTTGCAATCATTGTTTTTTGTTTGGCATACATTTTAAAGGAAAGAAATCTGAGTCTCAGCATCACTCTGTTACTGTGGAATTGTCTGTAGGCAAGAGTCCAAGGTAACTATAAAGGAATAACTTAGGTAGCATTCCTAAACAATGTTGTTTGGCAAGAAAATACTATGGTTTAGGCTTAAGTAGGTAGTACTGCATAACTGCCAGTCCTTACTATAGGGTAATAATTACATAGGGATATTTCACTGGTTGTTATTGTGGTACAACATAAGGCCAAGATATTGTGAGACTTTACAAGCCAATAAATAACTATAACAGATAAGGCAAAATAAGACCTTTGAAACCATTCAACTTGAACATTTCTATTTTTAGAAAAGACTGTCCTCCAGCTCCAGAGGTATCACAACAGTGCACAGAAGGGCAGACAGTCAACAGTACAAGGGAAACACACAACACATTTCTGGGGGCTTTCACAAGTCAGGGAGAGGGGTTAGGCAGGAGTTAAGGCAGAGAGTATGAGGTCCACTGAACCTGTAAACCCAGGTTCTTCAGATGGTAATCTCAGTTCTTGTCAAAACACACTGCTTTTTTCTTGACCTTGTGGAGGTTCAGCCATGGACAAATAAACACCAAGAAAGCAAAACTAGAGATTATTTTGTAAAAGCTTGTGAGCATATCAGGCCCATCTCTGTGGTGAGAGGATGTGTCCTCACCATTAGGGTGAAAAGGGAAAGTGAGCATGGCTTCTGAGGTTAAGGTTGACAACTAGGCTTTAACATCATCTGTAGTGAACAGATCTGTGTTATGTAGCTGTGCTGCCGAGCTGCTATTGGATTGAGTTGAGTACACTCACTGCACTGTAGATGTATTTTAGCCTCCCAGCCCGTCCTCATACTCATTCATTTCCAACAATAACTTGATATTCATCTTTCCACTAATAGGCCTATCTCACCTGGCTTAATCCTCTGAAACGTAGTTATGCATCCTAATCCACACCATCATACTATATTTTTAGTTCCATTATATTATATTTACTATTTCAGTCAAATTAATTTAATCTTTATGATATCTAAGCATTTTTACAGAAAATCTTAATGCAAAAAAGTAAGGAATTCCAAGTTAAAGTATCTCAACCACATTGCAAACTATTAAACATTTCCTCTGTACTGTAAATACTTCCAAAGTTTTTGTGTGAGAGATAAACAATGTGACAGAAAGAAGACCGAAGGGAACATTAAAGTAATCCTGCTCTTTGTTCACGGTTTCAGCAAATATGGGTTATGAATTAATAATTTACAGGAAAAAAAGACTGCTGTTGTCCTCAAACCATATAGACCACACTCTGCCCCCAGCTGTGCCCTTGACACCATATGTGAACTGATCGCACCCCATCTATCTTCAGAGCTCGTGCTGCTAGGTGATCTAAACTGGGACATGCTTAACACCCCGACCATCCTACAATATAAGCTTGATGCCCTCAATCTCACACAAATTATCAATGAACCCACCAGGTACAACCCCAAATCAGTAAACACAGACACCCTCATAGATATCATCCTAACCAACTTGCCCTCTAAATACACCTCTGCTGGTTTCAACCAAGATCTCAGCAATCACTGCCTCATTGCCTGCATCCGTAATGGGTCTGCGGTCAAACGACCACCCCTCATCACTGTCAAACGCTCCCTAAAACACTTCAGCAAGCAGGCCTTCCTAATCGACCTGGCCCGGGTATCCTGGAAGGATATTGACCTCATCCCATCAGTAGAGGATGCCTGGTCATTCTTTAAGAGTGCCTTCCTCACCATCTTAAATAATCATGCCCCTTTCAAAAAATGTAGAACCAGGAACAGTATTAGCCCTTGGTTCACTCCAGACTTGACTGCCCTTGACCAGCACAAAAACATCCTGTGGCGTTCTGCATTAGCATCGAATAGCCCATGCGATATGCAACTTTTCAGGGAAGTCAGGAACTAATATACACAGGCAGTTAGGAAAGCTAAGGCTAGCTTTTTCAAGAAGAAATTTGCATCCTGTAGCACAAACTCAAAAAAGGTTCTGGGACACTGTAAAGTCCATGGAGAATAAGAGCACCTCCTCCCAGCTGCCCACTGCACTGAGGCTAGGAAATACTGTCACCACTGACAAATCCACTGTAATTGAGAACTTCAATAAGCATTTTTCTACGGCTGGCCATGATTTCCACCTGGCTACCCCTACCCCGGTCAACAGCCCTGCACTCCCCACAGCATCTCGCCCAAGCCTCCCCCATTTCTCATTCACCCAAATCCAGATAGCTGATGTTCTGAAAGAGGTGCAAAATCTGGACTCCTACAAATCAGCCAGGCTAAACAATCTGGACCCTCTCTTTCTAAAATTATCTGCCGAAATTGTTGCAAACCCTATTACTAGCCTGTTTAACCTCTCTTTCGTATCGTCTGAGATTCCCAAAGATTGGAAAGCTTCCGCGGTCATCCCGCTCTTCAAAGGGGGTGACATTCTAGACCCAAACTGCTACAGACCTATATCTATCCTACTCTGCCTTTCAAAGGTCTTCGAAAGCCAAGTTAACAAACAGATTACCAACCATTTCGAATCCCACCGTACCTTCTCCGCTATGCAATCTGGTTTCAGAGCTGGTCATAGGTGCACTTCAGCCACACTCAAGGTCCTAAACGATATCATAACCGCTATCGATAAGAGTCATTACTGTGCAGCCGTACTCATTGACCTGGCCAAGGCTTTCGACTCTGTCAATCACCACATTCTTATTGGCAGACTCAACAGCCTTGGTTTCTCAAATGATTGCCTCGCCTGGTTCACCAACTACTTCTCTGATAGAGTTCTGTGTGTCAAATCGGAGGGACTGTTGTCCGGACCTCTGGCAGTCTCTATGGGGGTGCCACAGGGTTCATTTCTCGGGCCGAGAAGTCTTTGCTAGGTAAAGCCCCGCCTTATCTCAGCTCACTGGTCACCATAGCAGCACCCACCCATAGCACGCGCTCCAGCCGGTATATCTCACTGGTCACCCCCAAAGCCAATTACTCCTTTGGCCGCCTTTCCTTCCAGTTCTCTGCTGCCAACCATCTCAGTGCAGCTCACAGATCTCTGCACCTGCACGTAGCCCATCTGTAAACAGCCCATCCTACTACCTCATCCCCATACTTTATTTATTTATCTTGCTCCTTTGCACCCCAGTAACTTGCACATTTATCTTCTGCACATCTACCATCCCAGTGTTTAATTGCTATATTGTAATTACCTCGCCACTTTGGCCTATTTATTGCCCTACCTCCCTTATCTTACCTCATTTGCACTCACTGTATATAGACTTCTTTTTTTCTACTGTATTATTGACTGTATGTCTGTGTATTCCATGCGTAACTCTTTGTTGTTGTATGTATCAAACTGCTGTGCTTTATCTTGGCCAGGTCGCAGTTGTAAATGAGAACTTGTTCTCAACTAGCCTACCTGGTTAAATAAAGGTAAAATAAATAAATACATAAAAAACAGAGAGAAATAAAAAGGGACATATGAGTGGGTTGCTAAGGAGAAAATAAAGAGAGAGAGAGAGAAAGAACTAAAGAGAGAGAGAGTGAGTGAGTAGGAGAGAAGGCCAGCACATGAAGTCAGATTGTGTGTTGTCTGGGAGCCATGTGCTTAGGCCTTTAAGTAAGTGGAGCTGTGAACATCAGAGCATGAGTCATACTGGAGGAGCCACTGCACCTCCATTCACACACACACAGTTAGAGAAATCAGAGAAAGGAAAACATTAACACACTGGGCCAAATTACAGAATAATGACAGGAAACATTTCTATGTAACTCATCAATGACAAAAACTGAGGAACGGGAACATGCTCTATACTGGATTAGAGAAGAAAAATAGCCTGATTTGAAACATTGTCACAGCAACAGCGAGACCTCCTTTAGGCCACTGGGGTAAAATTCACAACGGTGCACAGAGGCTTGAATGGCAAATGCTGCATTGGCTGAGAAAGGAACAGTGGGTGAGTTAACAGTCTGCAGTTACACCGTGGTAAAGGAGGCACAGTCCCAATGGCAGCAAAACTGCTATGGAAATATGGATGACAATTCCCAACACTTATGACAATTGAGTGCCTCTCTTTATCTTACCTTCTTCGCACCACTGAGGTGTAAAAGTGGATGTAAAAGGTACAGGTAACTGCCAAAATATAGGAAACACTTGAGTAAATTAAAGATAAAGTTTATTGAAAGCAGATGGTTCCACACAGGTGTGGTTCCTGAGTTAATTAAGCAATTAACACCCCATCATGCTTAGGGTCATGTTTCAAAATGCCCAGTTGCCCATTATTTTGGATGCTAAGGCTAGAAGAAGAGATCTGTGACTTTGAAAGAGGCGTGTCAAAGGAGCATAGGGGGGGGTTCAAGGGTGTGTGTGTGCCAATGAGGGTATTCTATTAATGCCCAGGGCATGAACCGGGTTAGCGTTAATTGCATTCAATTTGGAACCGGGCGTGAACCAGGTGCCCTGTTCTGGCCGACAGCGCGAAGTCGGCTCAAAACAAAAGTGACGTAGATTAGTCAGTTGGAGTAATGAGTAGGATTATGTGTTTTCTGTGTGTGTCTCAGTAACCAGATCTCAAACTAATTGAACACTTATGGGAGATTCTGAAGCAGCACATGAGAGAACATTTTCCACCCCATCAACAAAACACCAAATGATCGAATTTCTCATGAAAGAATGGTGTCACTCCAATAGAGTTCCAGACACCTGTAGAATCTTTGCCATGGTTCATTGAAGCTGTTGTGGCTCTTGGTGGCCCAATGCCCTATTAAGACACTTGATGTTGGTGGTGTTTCCTTTATTTAGGCAGTTATCTGTCTGTACACAACAAAAGGGTGAGGTTTTATGAAATTTACATTTACTGATGTGTGTTCAGTGCCAATATTGACAGTTCCCCTGTGTCTTCTCAGATGTGGCTCCTCCATCAAAGCCCCTATACCTGCATCACTACAGAACTATTTATATTCTCCTCACTACTGTCAGTCTGAGCTCCATCACTGCCCCCACACCAGACAGGCAGAGATAGAAAAGGAGCTCAGTGGAGAAACATCATGATCGCTCACCTGGTAGTGGAGAAACAAGGAATAACTTAGTTGAGTGTGGAAGGCTGAACATTTGGCTAGTGTACACTATATGAATAGTATGTATTAATGTACATATGGATTCTAAATGTATCCATATGCAAAGCTTTATATGAGGGTTGCCAGAAGATACCGACCCTACCGTTACGTTTGTTTACACTGAGCTGCACTGAAGTCGGAACACAATCATGGTTACATTAAGACACCGTGGAGCCGGCGTGAGATATGGGTCGGAAACATACCTCAATGCAGGGATAGAATATACCAATGTACTCCAAATTTGACCTTCATCCACACTGCTCCATCGAGAAAATTAAAATACTGCTTTAGTTTTCCCAGAAAAGCAGTAGCCACCTCAGCCATTTTGGAATAGCACTTCATGTTGAACAACAAAGGAGCTGATTTGCTGACACTGCCATTCCAAAATGGCTGCGGTGGCTACTGTTAGCTAGCATGAGGACGAAAAGGGCAGTTGTCCAGGAAAACGAGTAATATTTAAATATTCGATGGAACTGTGTTTTAATGTAACCATGACTGCGTTCCGACCTGAGTGCAACTCAGTGTAAACAAGTGTAACGATAGGGTCGGTATCTTCTGGCAATATATGAGGGGGTGCATCTCAAAGGGTTGCATGCACAGTGTAGTGCATATTGTGTGTGAGATTAAGTTTCAAGAATCAAGCATGACATGAAGTTGTCAGAGAGGGCGGCAGTGTGCCTATACTTTTCTCTTGGCCCTTGAAAATAGGGGCGGTCCTGAGAAAAGCAGCTCTCCTGGTCGACACGCTCGCAACACAGAAATGACACAGACAACGATGGATTCCTATCGAACTGTACGAAACAGAGTACAACCTATACACTTCCTACATAAATAACTAATTTTGTGTGGAAGTCAAGAGACAGGCAAAGCACATCAGCAGAACCAAGAAAAAGTGCCCTTTTCATAGCACTTCTCAGAGTGGACACGGGGTTTAAACGGCCAAAATGTTTATTTAGACATTTCGACTCACTAATGTCATGATATTTTGGGTAAAGTAATAAAGAAATTGAAATATTTTGGGTAGATGTTCCTAAAACTGATTATATAGACATATTATAAAGTATGAGAAGGCTTATTCATTCACATGTCATGAATTCACTATGATATAATCATATTTGTATATGGTTTATTCTACTTTTATTTTGTACTAGATCATATGGGTAAAAAAACAATATATCCCTCAGACATAAATAAATAATTCCAGGTGAAAGCCAAAGGCCATAGCTTTCTGGGGGAGTGAATACTACAATAGTCAAAATATTGCCTTCTTGCTAAATTGATTAACACAGCCATTGCAAAACGGCTGTCAGCTGAAGGTGAGTTACTGTAGTGAAAATAATGTATTTTGCTTGGCTTTGCATTGACATCTACTGTCCTCTCACTAATTTCACTAAAACCAGTTACCTGTTTTTCTAACATATCCCAACAAAGACCTTGCCTTTCTCATCTCGCTCCATAAACAACCCCCTGAGATATGCAAGATTAGGCCATTATAACTCTGCGTGAGGGTGACATTATGGATAGTGTTTAAGCTCTATGCAGGTCACACACTCACAAACTCCAGGCTGGTCATCACTCGCGTACATAGTACATGAAAGTGTATGAGCCGCATCGTGTTTCTCCTCCAGATCTGCTGACCTGAGCAGTTCATTTACCCGCTGCTTCCTCCCTCTGCTCAACACCCCAAAGTATAAAGTAGAGCCCTGCAGCCCACCCAGCACGGCACTGTGACACTTTAACCAATTCATCTACCCAATATCACTCTGCTGAGTTTGGGAGAGCACTCAACCATGGATTTTCCTTTTTTGTTTCACTCAAGAGATATCCTTCACTAGACAGTCACCTGACAAAGTTCGCCAACTACATACATACAGTATCAATGCAGTGTGTGTGTGTGTGTGCCAATGAGGGCATTATATTAATGCCCCAGGCAAACCCCGGGTGAACAGGATTAGCATTGATTGCATTCGATTTGGAACCGGGCTGCCTCCCGGGCGTGAGCTGAATCAAATCAAATGTTATTTGTCACATGCTCCGAATACAACTGGTGTAGACCTTACTGTGAAATGCATGCGTACGAGCCCTTCCCAACGATGCAGAGTTTTAAAAAATCATAATAAAAATACAAATAGTAACACAAGAGGAATAAAATACACAAGAATGGACCTATATACAGGGAGTCCCAGTACCAGATCAATGTGCAGGGGTATAAGGTATTTGAGGTAGATATGTACGTGCAGGGTAAAGTGACTAGACATCAGGATAGATATAATATAAGAGTAAAATAAAGATTGAGGCAGCTCTGAAATAAAGATTGAGGCAACTCTGAAATAAAGCTTGAGGCAGCCTCGCTCTACCGGCTCAAAACAAAAATGATGTAGGTTCAGCGCGTGGAGTAATGAGTAGGATTCTGTTTTCACATGCAAAAATGAGTTTTTTTTTTATATATATAAACGCTTTATCTGCCTTCCCAATGAAAACTAGTTTTGAAAATTAAAACATATATTTTATAGAAAATAGCAGCGCAGATATGAGCAGGGCGCGCCTCCCTCACCGGCTTTGCCCGGTCACGTGATGGGCCATAGCCCGGCTCAACCCAGGGCACCTTAATCGAATCCCCTCATTGACATGGCGAGTACTCACACATCCTATACAACATAGAATGAGTCTCAGAACTCAGTGAGATCCTACTGCTTCCATGTAGTATATGGTTGTCAATGCACTTTTCCATTTGAGTCAACAAGCTCAGGAGCATGCAATGAAGCACAAAGGTGTCTATTGCCATCTACTGGTACCATTTAGCAATGGTTTGCCCATGCATGAACAAATAGAAAGAATCAGGTCTATATTCACCATGGCTCAAACTACATGTTCAAAGGACTAACAAACACGTTTCTATCTTGTCAAGTTGTATTGTTTTTTCTAAAAGATTAGAGCATAACTGAAGTGAAGAGACAGAATTCAGCAACTCTTGGAGGACAGTGGAAGTTGATAAAGTGATTATTTATTGTTAACAGTAGAACCAATGGGTTTATGCCCTTCATCAGGGTTAATAGAATGATACTGTAAGTTAAGGAGGGTTTTATATATTTCATACTAGCCCCCTATGGGTTCAGTGACCAATCACAATGGGATTATAAAACATTATGTGATTGGTAAATGAGTTTCAGAAAGCTGACAAATTGTATTTAGGCATAGACTAACCAATAGATTGTGCAATCATTTTTTTGTAATTGGACCAACGTGATTATAATGAGGATGACTAATGATCTAAAGCCGGGAATTTGATACAGTGTAGCCAGGACAAAATCAAAGAGTGAACATAGTGCTCTTTGACAATATACTTATTTAAAGTTCTACAGACAAACGTTTGAACCAGTCAATACTGTAGCCTACTCCTTTTTACAGAGAAGTTTGCCATTTTGTCAGTAGGGTTCAGTCCAACTGCACATGTACTGTAGTCCTACAGTGAGGGAAAAAAAGTATTTGATCCCCTGCTGATTTTGTACGTTTGCCCACTGACAAAGAAATGATCAGTCTATAATTTTAATGGTAGGTTTATTTGAACAGTGAGAGACAGAATAACAACAAAAAAATCCTGAAAAACGCATTGTGAAAAATGTTATACATTTATTTGTATTTTAATGAGTGAAATAAGTATTTGACCCCCTCTCAATCAGAAAGATTTCTGTATCCCAGGTGTCTTTTATACAGGTAACTGCTGAGATTAGGAGCACACCTATAAAGGGGAGTGCTCCTAATCTCAGTTTGTTACCTGTATAAAAGACACCTGTCCACAGAAGCAATCAATCAATCAATCAGATTCCAAACTCTCCACCATGGCCAAAGAGCTCTCCAAGGATGTCAGGGACAAGATTGTAGACCTACACAAGGGTGGAATGGGCTACAAGACCATCGCCAAGCAGCTTGGTGAGAAGGTGATGCTTCACGCAGACTGCAACCCCTGTTTTAAAGTATCCTCCGTTTGTTTTTATCTTGTCCCGTCTAAACATCGTTTTCCTATATTTTTAGTATATATTTTAATATCACTTTCCATCTACTGAATATACTCACCTGCAACCCGCTTCACCCAATGTGGTACGGATCTGCTGTTTTTATACTTAAGAACTGGAACCCTATCAAAAGCTAACTAGCTAACTGGCTACCAGCTAATTGGCTAATAGCTAGCCGCGACCCGCTAGCTGTCTAGAGCACACCTGTCTCTCATGGCTTCGTTCACCCCTGGATGTACCACCTGCCAGTAACTGAGCCAGAGAGTCGCTGAGCTGGAGGGGAGAGTATCTGTCTTGCGCCAGATCAAGGAGGACGAAGAACTCCTGGACTCCATGGTTGCACAAACCACCTCCAATCGACGACGTTACCTGCCCCTGGCTCGGCACCTCCACTTCTGGGGAGCCTGTAACGGAGAAACTCCATTCGGTTCCCTTGAATGAGCTGTCACCCAGGCTGGGAGCTAAACCGAGTTAATTAGTCCCCCAATTGCAAATATGGAACAAACTACAGTTAACAACCTTTTTGCAATTCCTAGATTTATTGTCCAATCACCGTATTGCGAATACTACTCACATGCAGAGAGGTATTGTTAGTAGTAATCTTGTCCCCATAAAATTGAGCTCTGTCAATAGCTCAAAAAGGGTTTATTGCTCATCCAGTGCAGCTTCAGGTGCTACCTTGGATACTCCATCTGATATTAATTCCCGTGGCAATGGCATTGGAATAATTCATTTGAACGCTAGAAGCCTGATCCAAAAGTTGGACTTTATTGACATTTTGGTCTCACAATCAAATGTTGACGTACTGATTGTATCTGAATCGTGGCTGTGTGATTCTGTGCCTGATTCAGATGTTCAGTTGATTGGGTACAATATTTATAGAGCTGGTAGAGGTGGTGGTATCGCGATTTATGTAAAATGCTGCTTAAATGTTTCTGTGTCCATATCAACCTCTGTCCCAAAGCAATATGAATGTCTAGTTTTAAATGTGGTACTTGGTAATAACGCTCAGCTAACTCTAGCAGGGGTATATCGCCCCCCCTCAGCTCCTCCTTGTACTCTATGCAAATTATCTGATATACTGTCTAATTATGCAAACTCTGAATTACTGATTTTGGGAGATTTTAACCTGGATTGGCTCTCACCAGTATCCGATAAATTAAAAGACATTTGTACTGAACTAAATCTAACTCGGCTGATAACTAAACCAACCCGTCCCAGCTTTAAGAACCCAGTGAAATCTACTCTACTAGACATTATTCTAACAAATACCCCCCATAAATACACAGCCAGTGGGGTTTTTGCAAATGATATCAGTGACCACTGCCCTATTGCTTGTATTAGAGATACCAGGCTGAAACAGTCTGATCCCTGTATAATCTCTAAGAGAAATTATAAACATTTCTCACAGCAAGCTTTTATCCTTGACTTATATCACTCTGAGCTATTATCCACTTGCTGCATTCTGGAGCCGGTTTTAGCCCTTGCTTTTTTCTCTTCTATTGTTACCTCTGTCTGATAAACATGCCCCGCTTAAGAATCACAGAGTAAGAAACCGAACCAGTTCTTGGTTCTCTCCTGAATTGTCAGGTCTTTTCCTGCAAAAGAATCGGGCCTGGGCCTTGGCGAGGAAAACGGGTACTCCAGCTGATTGGCTGTTTTTTAGGCAATTGAGAAATAAATGTACTGCAGCTGTCAAAAAGGCAAAATCGAATTACTTCCTTAATGCTATGACCAATTCTGCAGGAGATCCTGCAAAATTCTGGAAAACCGTTAATTCACTGAAACGGGGAAATTCTGCTGTTTCTCTTCCTAAGCAGATTATCTCAGACTCCTGTATTCTAAGTGGTAAAAATGATATTTGTGATGCTTTTAATAAGCATCTCTGCTGGTTTTTTTATTTGAAAGGAAATGTGGCCATTGTGGTACTGGCCAGTTAGTTGTTTTTTCGTCTTGCTTTTCAACCGTTACTCTGAAAAATGGTAACCCTGTTTTTAGTTTCCGGAAAATAACTGAAGCAGAGGTTCTAGCTGCCCTGTGTGCCATTTATACTAAGAAATCTTTAGGCGTGGACAATTTAGACCCGTACTTAAGTGTGCTGCACCTATCATTGCTGGTTCAGTGACACACATTTTTAATCTAACATTAAGCACAGGAAATATCCCTAAGGTGTGGAAAGCAGCTTTTGTTCTGCCATTACATAAGGGAGGTGACGGTAGTGATTTGGATAACTATCGACCCATCTCTAGGCTCCCTTGTCTGGCAAAGATCCTAGAATCTTTAGTTAATAAACAGTTACAATCTTTTCTTGCTGCTAACAGTATTCTTAGCACCAATCAATCTGGTTTTAGATCTAAACACAGTACCACATCAGCCACTACGCTTGTTGTAAATGATATTGCAAATGCCTTAGATGATAGAAAGCATTGTGCTGTGTAGGACTGGGTGCCGATGCTGTCACCCTCAATTTGTGGAAACAGGAGTCTCATAAAATATCTGTGTCCAGTTGCAAGGGGCCTGTTTGAATTTAGAAAACGCTCAGTTACTTTTTTTACTCCATTAAGTAATCCAACAATTTGTACGCTGCCATCTTGTCTATTTCTTATCTTCTCTCATTGATCAAGACAGGTATCTGTCATCATGCCATGCGGCATTGACACCTTTCAATGGTCTGAAAAACAGTTGTAGCTCGGCCACCTTCCACCACAGATGTGGAAGGCCAACATAGGTGGTTGCGGTGGATTGAGACGCAGCCCGTGCAAAAAACATCTCTTAAATGTATTAATTCAGATTTTTTTTTAAATTATATTACTTTGATGAGCGAGTAAACTCTTAAAGTATTAAAAACAATGCAGTCACACACTTACAGGTTCATTTAGAATGTGCTCCAAAAAAGTTACTAACTTGTGTTAACATGATACAGCTCTGATCATGTACTGTAAGTCCAAACCTTCAAAAGCCAACATTACATGGAACCCAATTACATCGTGAATACATAGCATTCAATTACATCAGGTTCAGCAGCGGGATGGTTTTTGTTGTTGAGTGGATGGTCAGGGGGGCTGGAACATAATTACAAATAATTAGTAGTCTGCAAATTGACCGTAAGATACTATTTCACATAAACAATCATTTCAAACCTTGCTTACATTTATATACGATCACATACACTGAGTGTAGCTTACAAAACATTAGGAACACCTTCCTAATATTAAGTTGCACCCCCCTTTGCTGTCAGAACAGCCTCAAATCATCGGGGCATGGACTCTACAAGATGTCGAAAGCGTTCCACAGTTGACTCCCAATGCTTCCCACAGTTGTGTCAAGTTGACTGGATGTCTTTTGGGTGGTGGGCCATTGTTGATACACACGGGAAACTGTTGAGCATGAAAAACTAGTGATGGTACGTTTAATGCCAGATCTTCCGAGGTATGCATCGAAATTGCTAAACAGTGTACTTCGAAGTAGTGTGCCGATGCCTGTATCGCTTTGTCAGAAGCGCGTGATCAATGACGTCCAAAGTTTTGTTTCGTTTAACAACCACCCGATTGGTTTGTTTGTAGAAGACAAAAAGGCTATGCTGCGTACACACGCTACGGGTGTGGGGGACATATATACACTGCTCAAAAAAATAAAGGGAACACTTAAACAACACAATGTAACTCCAAGTCAATCACACTTCTGTGAAATCAAACTGTCCACTTAGGAAGCAACACTGATTGACAATAAATTTCACATGCTGTTGTGCAAATGGAATAGACAACAGGTGGAAATTATAGGCAATTAGCAAGACACCCCCAATAAAGGAGTGGTTCTGAAGGTGGTGACCACAGACCACTTCTCAGTTGCTATGCTTCCTGGCTGATGTTTTGGTCACTTTTGAATGCTGGCGGTGCTTTCACTCTAGTGGTAGCATGAGACGGAGTCTACAACCCACACAAGTGGCTCAGGTAGTGCAGCTCATCCAGGATGGCACATCAATGCGAGCTGTGGCAAGAAGGTTTGCTGTGTCTGTCAGCGTAGTGTCCAGAGCATGGAGGCGCTACCAGGAGACAGGCCAGTACATCAGGAGGCGTGGAGGAGGCCGTGGAGGGCAACAACCCAGCAGCAGGACCACTACCTCCACCTTTGTGCAAGGAGGAGCCCTGCCAGAGCCCTGCAAAATGACCTCCAGCAGGCCACAAATGTGCATGTGTCTGCTCAAACGGTCAGAAACAGACTCCATGAGGGTGGTATGAGGGCCCAACGTCCACAGGTGGGGTTGTGCTTACAGCCCAACACCGTGCAGGGCGTTTGGCATTTGCCAGAGAACACCAAGATTGGCAAATTCGCCACTGGCGCCCTGTGCTCTTCACAGATGAAAGCAGGTTCACATTGAGCACGTGACAGAGTCTGGAGACGCCGTGGAGAACGTTCTGCTGCCTGCAACATCCTCCAGCATGACCGGTTTGGCGGTGGGTCAGTCATGGTGTGGGGTGGCATTTCTTTGGGGGGCCGCACAGCCCTCCATGTGCTCGCCAGAGGTAGCCTGACTGCCATTAGGTACCGAGATGAGATCCTCAGACCCCTTGTGAGACCATATGCTGGTGCGGTTGGCCCTGGGTTCCTCCTAATGCAAGACAATGCTAGACCTCATGTGGCTGGAGTGTGTCAGCAGTTCCTGCAAGAGGAAGGCATTGATGCTAAGGACTGGCCCGCCCGTTCCCCAGACCTGAATCCAATTGAGCACATCTGGGACATCATGTCTCGCTCCATCCACCAATGCCACATTGCACCACAGACTGTCCAGGAGTTGGCAGATGCTTTAGTCCAGGTCTGGGAGGAGATCCCTCAGGAGACCATCCGCCACCTCATCAGGAGCATACCCAGGGGTTGTAGGGAGGTCATTCAGGCACGTGGAGGCCACACACACTACTGAGCCTCATTTTGACTTGTTTTAAGGACATTACATTAAAGTTGGATCAGGCTGTAGTGTGGTTTTCCACTTTAATTTTGAGTGTGACTCCAAATCCAGACCTCCATGGGTTGATAAATTTGATTTCCATTGATAATTGTGTGATTTTGTTGTCCGCACATTCAACTATGTAAAGAAAAAAAGTATTTAATAAGATTATTTCATTCATTCAGATCTATGTTATTTTAGTGTTCCCTTTATTTTTTTTAGCAGTGTATGTGTTATTTTTACCAGCTGGTGCCACTAGTGTACACTGTTGATCAAAGCCTCGAGTAATGAACCTATTTTCGACACTATTCGTTGGAAAAACTCTATGTATATATTGTTCTTTAATATTACTGTTGCATTCAATTCTCCTCCCTGCTGCTCCCCCCTAGGGAGATTCACAAACAGACTCTTCTCCTACTCCCACCACCCAAATCAAACTTTATTTGTCACATGCGCCGAATACAAGTGTAGACTTTACCGTGAAATGCTTACTTACAAGCCCTTAACCAACAGTGCAGTCCAAGAAGAAGAACATATTTACTAAGTAGACTAAAATAAAAAGTAACACAATAAGAATAACAATAACGAGGCTATGTACGGAGTCAGTGTGCGGGAGAGGTGTCCGGGAGGATGCAGTTGATGTGAGCCATGACCAGCCTTTCAAAGCACTTCATGGCTACCGACGTGAGTGCCACAGGGCGGTAATCATTTAGGCAGGTTACCTTCGCTTCCTTAGGCACAGGGACTATGGTGGTCTGCTTGAAACATGTAGGTATTACAGACTTGGTCAGGTAGAGGTTGAAAATGTCAGAGCCGGTGTAGTAGAATTCAATCTTAGTCCTGTATTGATGCTTTGCCTGTTTGATGGTTCGTCTGAGGGCATAGCGGGATTTCTTATAAACGTCCGGATTCTGGTGGAGATATGTACGTACAGTCACTGTGGGGACGACGTCGTCGATGCACTTATTAATGAGGTTGTATACTCCTCAATGCCATTGAATGAATCCCTGGAACATATTCCAGTCTGCGCTAGCAAAACAGTCCTGTAGAGTAGCATCCGCATCATCTGACCACTTCCGTATTGAGCGAGTCACTGGTACTTCCTGCTTTAGTTTTAGCTTGTAAACAAGAATCAGGAGGATATAATTATGGTCAGATTTGCCAAATGGAGGGCGGGGGAGAGCTTTGTATGCATCTCTGTGTGTGGAGTAAAGGTGGTCTTGGATTATTTCCCCCCTGGTTGCACATGTGACATGCTGGTAAAAATGTTGTAAAACTGATTTAAGTTTGCCTGCATTAAAGTCCCCGGCCACTAGAAGCGTCGCTTCTGGGTGAGCATTTTCTTCTTTGCTTATGGCTTTATAGAGTTGGTTGATTGCTGTCTTAGTGCCCGGCATCGGTCTGTGGTGGTAAATAGACGGCTACGAATAATATAGAAGAGAACTCTATTGGTAGATATGTGGTCTACAGTTTATCATTATGTACTCTACCTCAAGCGAGAAATACCTCTAGACTTCTTTTAATATTAGACATCGCGCACCAGCTGTTATTGACAAAAAGACGCACACCCCCACCCCTCGTTTTACCAGAGGTAGCGTCTCTGTTCTGCTGGTGCATGGAAAATCCCGCTAGCTCTATATTGTCCGTATCTTCGTTCAGCCACGTCTCTGTGAATGTTACAGTTTTTAATGTCCCGTTGGTAGGATATTTATCCAACGGTCATTTATCAGTGATACAGTTGTAAACGTGTATTATTATTATTATTATTATTATTCCTATTTTGTCTAGTTCACTTATTTTTACCTGCACCTTGTGACTAAACACAATCTAATCAAGAAGCTTTGGTTCCCTATCACTATGAAAAACCCAGAAGCTTTGCAGTTCTTGACACACTCAAACCGGTGTGCCTGGCACCTACCCTGTTCAAAGGCACTTAAATATGTTGTCTTGCCCATTCGCCATCTGAATGGAACAGATTCACGTTCCATGTCTCAATTGTCTCAAGGGTTAAAAATCCTCCTTTAAGCCATCTCCTCCCCTTCATCTACACTAACAAGTGACATAAATAATGAATCATAGCTTTCACCTGGTCAGTCTATGTAATGGAAACAATCAGTGTATATCACTCTAATATGGGTGGGAATACTTTAGAACAGATTTCCAAAATTAAAATCACTTGGACCTGATTTGCTGGTGTTTTTACTATTTTATGTCCAACACTTTTTCTTCAGAAAACTTGGGGGGCCAAATATAATCACCCACGGGCCAAATTCATGCCACTAGTTGGGGAACCCTGAATTACATCATGAATATAAGTGCCAGTCTTACAGAATGGTGTGCTGTAGCCTATATATTCAGAGAGATGGAAACCAATAATCTTAGAATCATAAAGTGAAATACAGTATAATACAGTGTGTTGACAAAAAACAGAAAGAAAAAGGTGTTGAGAAACTTTTGAGAAGCTTGAATCACTCAGTTTTTTCATGTTCATTTTCACATAGCATTTGTGGTGGTTCATTTCTTTACAATCAAATGAGGAGAGACAAACTTATCACACAAGTCAGAGTTATACTTAAACTAAATCTTTAATCACTTATTAATAAGGGGGCAGGTCAATACAACGCACACAAATAAAGTGAATCGATTGAGTGCTCTACGATAATGATGGCTGGTCGACGATTCACGCTCAGATGATTCATTGAGAGCCCAGAGACAAAAGTACAAAGGTCTTTTATAGCCAAGATACACGTCTTTCAACCTACATGATGATCAACAGAAATATAGAATGGGTCACAAGGTTAAGATTTGTATGAAAGATACCTATAATACATAGCAGACAGTATTTGCTGTGTCAACAGTTTTCATTGTATAGAGACCAGTGTCTGTCCCTCCGACTCCAAACTGGAACCATCTCTTCCTGGTACGGTATAGAACAGAAACATTAACTCATGCTCTGGAATGCTCTTTAGGTTTTATTACCCAAAAGACATCGTAAATCTCCTCTGTCAGTGTTATCTCCCAGAAGCCCATCCTCAGTAGAACACACACACCATAGTTAAGAATTCTCTATTCTGTTGCATAAAACAACCATTTGAATGCAATTAAAAGTATTATAACATAATCTTGCAATTTGTCCACCATACATTGTACAAGCCATATATTTAGTTTACAATTACCTTTATTAATCTCAAAGAGACAACTAAGCAACCTCTGAGAATTCAGTTTTGCCAGATTTGTAATATACATCAAATTTAAATCTGGGTTCAAATTACCCGTCTGCAAGCCCTGGATGAAAGGGGTACGTCGATGCTCTGGCAGATGAAAGCGCCTCGAGTTATTTATAGCACCTAAGTGTTTGAATTTCTTTTCACATTTTTCAGAATGTTGCATAACTAATTTAGTTCAATCATAGTGGAAAGTTTTAATATATCAAACACTTTTTTGCATGATAGTCCTTCTAAACGTCTAAATTAAGCTAGTGTCATACACTGATTTAAATCGGTGATGTGGCGACGTCAAAATGAGGGGTGTTGTACAAAACAAGGCATTAGCGGTTGGATCATCTCTAACCCATCAGCATATCAAAGCCAATGACGCATTTTCAAAACGCCACTTTACCCACATGCGTTCTGGCTCTGGCCCAACCCATCGGTTTCTGGGACCAATCAGACGGTCTAGAACGGATTTCCATTCTAGAAATCGTCGGGGAAGTACTCAGATCCAGACTCATTACGGAGAAGAATCTAACGTCCGTGGGCATGGCGTTTGGCCGGAGCAAGGAGTTTGGGTAGCTAGGCAACACAGCCATGGAGGCCCACCTAATCATCAAGAGCATTATGGGAGACAAATAGAAAACAATGTAAAAAGACCAGAAAAAAAAAATCTAAGTATTTACACTGAAATGCAACACAGAACCATTTACAACACACAAATTATTATCACCATCATTAAAACTGACAGTCTGAGTCCTTAAATGTTTGTCAGTGTCCCCTTTACAGCAACTGACTGTAGTGTATGTGGAATGCTATCCAGCCAGTCAGGGCAGCCCCTCCTTTCGCACGCACAGCCCCAATCAGTATCGCCATGACGGCGGGCTGATACCCTGGGGAACATAGTGATCCGGGTGAGAACATTCCCATCCACTTCTCAGGTGGCAGTGGCAGGCCGTCTCTTGTGACCTCATTCCCTTTTAAGGCTCATAGGTTGTCTCTCCCTGTTGGGAAACGTCAGTCATCTCTTTCATTAAAACAAACAGGTGACTGGTTTGGTTCAGAGGAGAGGAGACAATAGGAAACAACTATTACGTGTCTGTATATTTGTGTGTGAGAGAGGGAGAGAGCATCACAGTCACTGTTGATGCTGTTGCAATGTGACTCCTTTCCACAAAGTAAAGCACCTCAAGGAAGTCTTTGAGGAATGTTGAGTGTTCAATGGTGGAAATCATGTAGAGTTCACTCCACCAATAAATAAAGGACATTCTGTTCAATGGGTTTCAAAATGTAGCCCCAAATCTGTTGTCTTCAGACGTATATACACAACATGTGTATTTTAAATAAAGTACCATCAACCTATCATCTTCCACCTGTTCCTCTCATGGCACCCACTTGACAACCAACCAAACAGGGGTCTGTCCATCATGGAACATTTAAACATGATTTTTGTCATAAAATAAAGTTATTAAAAGCAAAACTACAAACAGCAAAATGTCTGTACAAAATCCTTTGAACTCAGTCCTGGTTTGCAGTTACTCATCATTGCCTTCACTTCGAATAACGTCCAAGGCTGGAAGTAGCGCACAGAGGTTTCTTTTGACCCTTTGGACACTGGCGCAGAACAAAGTCAAAGTTCGCCGACGTGCACATGGCGTAGAAGACGTTAGCTTTGTCCGGAATGAGTAACTCTGAAAAACAGAAGATGTGGGGGTTGGTATGAGAAAGGAGAATATTAAATACAGTATGCGCACACTATTAAAAAGTCCTCTTCAATTATTCCAGGACAACAATATCTTCAGTAATATTTCTACTGTGGTTCAGTACAGTTAATGCCAAACTATAACAACTCTTTGCTTGACCAACACTGATCTGCACAGTGATGTGGCTTCTTGGAGTGGGAATATGTACTGTGTAAGAGCATTGATTGCTTTAGCTCACCTCTTTCCTGGGAGATCAGCTGTGTCAGGGTGAAGTCTTGGCAGGTCAGGTGCTCCAGGTTGTGTTTTTCCTGGGCCCTTTGGATCACCTGGGCAGTTTTGTCCTGACTAGTCAGCTGAGAAGGACACAAGTCAAACAAGCAGTTAATATGCTGTAAAATAATGAGGAAGCGAAGGGTTTGGCTGAAAAACCTACCTTCAACCAACCAGAGTATCTTAAATAAGTCCCTCTGTATAAGAGTGTCTGCGCCAAATAACTAAAATGTAACCAACACAGCAGTTCTTATCTTAGTTTTCATCATAACCAAGGATAATGTACAGAGCTAGAGTACTATACACATGATCCCTTTTACATTTCCGTAGCAGGACCCAAAGATAATCCCTACCACCCAATCCCAACCCAAGCTCACCAGGATGCTCTTGTACATGTTGCCGTTGCCAGCCTCCACACTGACCCTCACTATACAGGAGTCAGCCACCTGTCTGTTGTAGAGAGGGAGGGAGGTCATGGACACAGAGCGCTTGTGATGAGAGGCCAGCATGGGTTTAGGGTGGGCAGCCACTGGAGCAGAGAGGTCAGGCTGAGAACTGGAGGAACAATTGGAGGGAGTGGAGCCATCCGGGGAGGAGGGTAAGGCCTCCGCCACATTTTGACAGGAGCTGTACAGAGACTGGGACAAGGTAGAGAACATCTATGAGTGTCATTGGGAATAATGAATTAGTCTGTCTGTCTGTCTAAGATATTGACCTCAGCACATTTGTGGACACCACCAGAGAGGCATGTGCTAAGCAAACAACACTCCTGCTTGGCTTCAAGGACCTGGTCAATTGACATTCCAGTTCTCAAGGACATCAGTTTCGATGAGATGTCAATGGGGATCACTGTTATGAATGGGAGGTTATATAAAAAGCCACGTAATGGCAATTACTTTTGAATTGCTTCATGGTGTAACTACTGGTATTAGTAAAGTGTAACTAGAGGATGTTTTGTAGTACAGTGTGTTCTATTAAAACATTTTAAACCGCTTTAACCAGGGTGAGCAATGACTGACAGAAAGAGAGACAGTCAGAGGCATGTCAAAAGGGGATAGGTGAGAGCTGTACCTGCAGTCTGAGTGTGGAGGGAGGGGTGGAGAGATCCTCCATCTCAGAGCCACTGGACCCTGAAGACGACACACTGATCTGGTCTGCATGGGTTTTCCTGCTGGATCCCTCACTCACTTTCAGGAGTCTGCAAATACACACAAACATTAGTTAGAACTTTACACTAAATTAACAAATGTGTCCAACATACACTAGTAAAACCTTAAATACTGCATTTTGTCATTGTTCTTTTACAGTTCTTGTTTATTTACAACAATGTTACAACAGTTGTATATATTAGATATCGGGTGAATACTATTGTCTTGAGTAGAATTAACAAGATGGCAACTGCTGTTAAGAGAAGTGTTCAGTACTCACGAGGACAGTTTCTTGCTGAGCAAACGGTGGCTCCGGGCGCTTGGGGAGCAGAGGTCTATTGGAGGCTCCAGGTTTCTGGACAGTTCATAGCTGTGGCAGAACACATAGAAAACACTTATGAGCCCCGAAGTCAGGGTGGACTTGTCTAAATGTTTACAGCCTTTTGTTCCAGCCCTGCACTAACACATCTGATTCGAAAAGCCTGAACACACTGCAGTCCTGTGTCAACCCCAGCTCTAGATGGGTTTTCTATTAATTTCCTTAACAGGCAAAACCAGGGTAGGGATTATAGGAATTGTGTTTTACATGTCATTTGAGTAGTACATTTGGGTATACAGCATATTAGAAAGGGACAATTCAGGTTGTATAAAGGGTTTATTGGCCTATAAGGGCATCATTTTAAGAAATGATCAGGCCCCATCAATCCTTACAAAGCTCACCAGCTCTTTATCTCCTCATTGATCTGCCATAAAACCAGTGGCAGTTCTCACCTCTCCTGGTCAGTGAGCAGCTTCTGGCCCTGCAACCAGGCAGTGATCCTGGTGTGATGGGGCAGGTTGTACTGAGAGCAGGATACTTGGAGCTGTCGGATCTGAGAGAGAATCTCAAACTCCTGCAGAGAGCGGGAGATCATGAGCCCATGTCAGCTGTGTGGTTGTTATGTAACTTGTCCTGAACATTTAACAGTCATGGGGCTCCAATAAAGGCTGAGAGATAGTAATTTAGAGCAGTAAGCAAACATCCCTAAGCATAAAGGTGTGTACTTTTCCCTTCGGCATGTCAAAGTACCACTAAAATGTGGCGGTGAGTGTACCACCAATTAATGCATGTCATGTCCTAGAACAAGTTTGTACTGCATCTTTTGTTTTCTTTACATAAAATCCCATTCCCTACAGGCTTAGAGATCAAAGACAAAAACAGCAACAACTTACCCTCCTCCTCTTTTCAAAGTTTATGAGGTTCCCCTGTCAAAAATAGCACAACAAGCTATTATACTTGACAATATGGAAGATTTATTATCAATATTAAACATTAAGATAGCAATCTGCTAAGGTAAATATAGAATTGACTTAAAGTAGCTGCCATAACTGAGCAGTCTGTTTCAATGGCTGTTTGCTTACCTCCACAGTATCTGGTAGAGCAGTGTCCAGCATTGTGAGGATAGTCAGGTACGTGCCCAGGTAAGGAACCACCCCACCGGAGGTGCTCTGAAGAGACAACAGTACAGAGACAGCATGTCAGCAGAGGATTCTAGTAGCAGCTTTAGAGAATGTGCATATGAAGCTAGAAAAGGTCTTGGTCTATGATTACTGTTCTTTCATAGCCTAGTAATCTGTGGCCATTTGAAACTTGTCAGAAACATCTGTGGCTAAGGATAGGATGGCTTCCTCTTGCCACACATGACTCTCTCGGTCTTTGAATAGATTTTGTCCTCTAGGGGAATCACTGTAACCTCTTGTAGATTAAGAGCTGATGGGGAAAGGGGGCTACATGTGACTTCAAGAAGCAGAAACTGCCACCGCAAAATACTGAGTAGACAATACTAGGATCCTTCCTTCCCTTTCCACCACCCCCCCGGTAACAGCTTATAATAAAAAAAAATTTTTACTTTCAGATACACAGAATTCTGCTATTATTTCTATTTTATACCCCCCTTTTTCGTGATATCCAATTGCGATCCAATTACGATCTTGCCTCGTCGCTGCAACTCCCCAACGGGCTCGGGAGAGGCGAAGGTCGAAACATGACCCCCCAAGCCGCGCTTCTTAACACCCGCTCAACCCGGAAGCCAGCTGCACCAATGTGTCGGAGGAAACACCGTTCAACTGACAACCACTGTCAGCTTGCAGTTACCCGGCCCGCCACAAGGAGTCGCTAGAGCGCGATGAGCCAAGTAAAGCCCCTCCCCAGCCAAACCCTCCTCTAACCCGGACGACGCTGGGCCAATTGTGCGCCGCCCTATGGGACTCCTGGTCACGGCCGGGTATGACACAGCCTGGGAGTGGTGTAGTGAAGCTGCAACACTGCGATGCAGTGCCTTAGACCACTACGCCACTCGGGAGGCCTCTGCTATCATTTCTGTCCATTTAATGTTGCATGGAAAGAAGTGAAAGCTAAACTCAAACTTAATGACCCCCACTATATATATATATATATATCTCATGTCTGCATATCATGTCTGCAATGTATCTTATTGCTTATGTCTGGCAATAGGACATCGCTTGGATATCTTGGGAGAAATGTTATCCATGGCTGTTTGGCTTCCATCCTGAAAAGGGGTCAGATAGAAGCTAAATTCAGTCTGCATTTATGGCCTTCCATTGTCAACCTGTCCACTCATCTGCAATGACCTACAGCATATGCAAAGAGTCTGGTCTAGGTCAGAACTTCCTTTACCAGCTAATGGGGTCAACACCACATTGGTTGTTCTAAAAATAGATAGACACACACATACACATGCATATATCTCATTATATAAACAATATATTGAGCTTTTAAAATCCATGCAAACATGTGAACAAAAGGAGTTTTGTGCTAAGGAACATATTCTCTGATAAGAACATCTGTCAAAAGCACAAATACTGTGAGCCTGTTAATACAGACACAGGGAGCACGTTAAAATGTTTTCCTGGAACAGTCAGGTTAAACAAGGGGTGGACCAATACAGTAAAATTAAATAAAGTTGTGAGGCAAATGAAGGTGTATCTCAAGGAACTGCTGGGGAAATTGTCATTAGTGTAGTGTTTGTTGACAATTATGCTAATATCAGCTTATTTAGAAATTCTGAGCAAGATGTAGAATATTACTTTAGAGCCCTCACATTGTAACCAGACCTAATGGAGATTTGACACAAACACCCAGAGCCAACAGAAAAATAGAACACCGTCTCTTTTGCTTTGGGACAATGGCTTAGTATTAACATACTGTTACGCAATTTCACTAAACATTAACTTGACAGAAAGATGGGTTTTAATAAGTCGTAAAAGTAGAATATCAAGGTGCTTGAAGATGTAAGTAAAGGTCAACTGCTCTCAAAACAATAAAACACTCCATATTGTAAGTATTTCAACAGTGTCATATCATCTGCATTATGGTTGTAGAAGGAAAGCATACATTTGTGCAGAGACGCAAGTAAAAAAATTAAGTTAAATAATTTTCCTTAATGTACTTGATTCTTACCTCCACAACGATCTCTCTGTTGCTCAACACACAGTTCTCATCGGGAAGGTTTCACAGAGGTTATCAAAGATGGCCACGCTGTCCCTGAAGAAGAACAAACCAATTAAATCAATCCAAAAATAACACTCAGACAAGACACCACTAGCAACTTTATTACAAAAGATATCCTTGAAGCTTCAAAGGGATTTAGAGTTGGTAAGGCATGGCATGTTGACCTAAAATTATTGTTCAACTATTCTTGACTGACACAATAAAAATTGTTTATTGCATAGTTATGGCATGAAGTACAAACTAAGGTTAGTTGAATAATGTAGGTCAATTACTAGTAAATAATTTCCTTACTAAGCCTTACATTCTCAGAGGATAAGGACACCCTTGTTCATTTTTTTTGCAATATTCAGTCAATGTTATTGGCCCCTCTAGCTTCGTGACTCAAGCTAACCCTTCCAGTGTGACCCGACAGTCCGTACCTACACACAGCAGCCCACGTCTTCCTCAGCCTGTAGACAGCATTGGACTGAAGGGCAGACAGGATGGCCCTCAAAGAGGAGAAATTCTTCAGCTGCCGACACTCCTGTTTCAGAAAACAGTCAGAAGTTAGAGACTGACTAGGGACTTACTACTTTCAACTGAATGCACTGAGAACCAGGATACAGGTTAACGTTTAGATGTGTAAGAAGGCTGCACTTGGATTTGAAAAAATGTATCCCTCAAATGGTCCAAGTTACTAGATGTGTCTGACCTGTCCTACTCTGATCCACTTCTCAATGACGCAGGCCCTCTGAGCTGGGCTGGAGGCCCTGTGGATGGAATTGGGGCTGGAGGTGGTGGAGGTGGGCCGGCAGAGCAGGGAGGTGATGACTCGGTTGGTGACTGCATTAAACTGGGCAATGGTGGCGCTGACGGTAGCAGACAGGTTCTCCTTCTTGTCTCTCTGGGACCACACACAACCCAGACACTGGTAGGGAACCACCTTCCCAAACAGACCCTGAGAGACACACATATAAGGAAGGTAAAATGAAAAGGTGTGTTAGCGATCCACTCCTGAGGACGCATATTAAGAGACAGAAGTTATCTGCCATAATTGACACTTACAGCGTCCAGTCGGGTGAGCTGTTCTGCGATGCCTGTGACTGAGAAGTCCATGTCACCCTGATCCAGTGGGCTGTCCCATTCTAGGCCTTCCTCCCTGAGCCCTCGTCTTCCTGATTAACCTCAGCCTGGGCAGAACGACCACCAGTATCCATTTCTATTAAAGGGAGAGAGGAATGACAGAAGGGGATCAACAATGGTATCATAATCAAAGGCAATTCACAGAAAAGGTTAGGAAAAACAAGTGAATTGAGAGAATCCTGTACCTTCTCTCTGGAACTTCTTAAGCAGAGTTTCAGAGCGCTGAGCCAGTGAACAGAAGGAGGACAGGCAGTGCAGGTGGTCCATCAGCAGCCTTAGGGAGGGGTGCTGAGGAGGATCCCGGAAGTCCTCATTGTACTCCTCCAACCAAGTCTGGATCAGGGGCAACATACGCCTGAGGAGAAAATGTGATGAAACAATGGCTTCCCTGTTTCAGAGTCAAGGAAATAAATTTGATCAAGGGAAAGCAGCCAGCTCACCTCCTGTGACATTGACTGTTGTACACATCTGAAGCCCCATTGTCACTGTGAGAACAATTAAGAAGAGTGTCAGACTCATCATAACTGTGATTGTGACCAACAGGACACTGGTTCATTCTTCTTCAGACTGTTTTTCTTTGGTCTGTCTCTATGCTCCGTTGTTATCCTGACACTGACCTCACTCCAAACTCCGTGAATAATTGCTGTTGTTGTAAAACCTGTAATGGCTAACTACCTGCTGGGAGCTTATTATCATTACATCATAGATGCTGAGATAGTCATTTTGTGAGGGAAGCAAGAAAGGAAAAACAATCTGACGAAACTAAGTGACTTTGCATACACAGCGAGAGGTGTTGTTCAAAAACGGCCACTCTCGACGTACCCTCTCATCTGTGTCCAACATAACATTCTGAATCCAATTTGGCTAATCTTATTTGTTACTGTGATAACTCTGAATGTGTCAAATAAGTTGTGTTTGCAAAAAGGTGTGTGAAGACGAGAAGGCAAAAGAAGAGGGAGATAGACATTTTTAGGCCATTTCAGACAAAATGTATTTTATAGAAGATGGGTTTTAATAAGCAGTAAAACTAGAACGTCAAGGGGTTTTCAAACTATAGAGGTCAAACAACCTGCTCACCTCATTTCATACTGTCTAACTTTAACAGTGAAATAGCTTCTGCATTATGGTCTGAGACAATGGTCAGGTGAAACATAACAGCAGTTATGAGTACTGTAACTTAATGACATGGCCCACCTCTGGAAGAGCAGCTCAATGAGTGCACTGGTAGTGGTGAAGGTCTGGTAGGTGGACAGAAAGATCCGTCTGTAGTTGGGCTCCTGGCAGCAGGGGTCCAGGAGGTGGCTCACTAGCTGGTTCAAGGTGGCTGCCTTCAGCCTGCGCACCTTGCAGGTCCGGTACTGGACGAAGGCAACACATGGCCGGGCCTCGGTGGGGCTGGCTGGTATCTGGACGGGCTCTCGAAGCAGGGTGATCCCATACAACGCCCCCTCCTCAAACTCCTCACCCCACTCCTGCACTGGGTTCTGGGTGGGAAGGAGGAACTCACATGGTGAGATGAGGAGACATGGAGCTCCTTTCAACTCCTTCAATCCTCTATTACTCTTGTATTGACGCATACTGGACTAGACACCTCATTTTTGTTTTTGGAAACACGGAGGTCAAAAGGTGGATCATTAGCAGGTAAAAATAGCCATAGTTGAGCATTAACAAACAAGCAGAGGTGACCCGCTGACATGCAAACCACCTAAACCCCCCTGATCCACAGTGATGAGGCGGCTATGAGGCTCACACAACAACAAACTGGACCTCACATGCAACACTGACATTTCAGCTCGTGTGTATAATAGATGTCTAGGGTCAGTAGACCACTGACAGGACAGAGCCTACAGACCATAATGACCAGCTGTGAGACCAGATTGATGTTTATGGTCCATTACAGTAAGCCTATACAGAGGCATGCCTGCCTTGTGAGCAAAATGTAGACACTTCACCTGGAAGGTCTGTGATATAGGGAGTGCTTTGGGTTTATCAATTATTCAGCTGACAGGTAAAAAGACAAACTCATGTTTGCATCTGTACACGCACTATCACAAATTAATTTTTCTCAGGATATTCACACGTTGGTTTAGCAAAGCTAGATTTAGATGAGATTTCTTCGCTTTAAAGGTTTAATTCAAATCTCTCTTAGAAACACTGTACTGTTTACGTTAGAGAAAACACTGAGCAGAAATTGAGATATAGATTCAATCACTTTGACAGCATCCAATTTTTTCCCCATACATGTTTGCCGATGGAAGAAGTGCTCAGCAAGTGACTTTTTGGACATGAATGACAAAACACTCAGGAGATAGAGATGCTCAAAGTTTCCCCATGTTGCATACCCCACCATACATCCATGTCTTAATCACTGGAAAAGATACATGGTTAAACAGGGTTGTCAAACTAATTTATAATTTCTTTAATACAAATATTATTTTTTTTTAACCTTTAAAGTAAATGATCACCCACCCTGTATTCAAGAGCATGTTGTGTCTCAACTGATGGCGGGCACAACAAAACCTCAGATTATGCAAAATAGGGTCTAATCTACAACATGTGCCAATTTGAACAAATATATAATTTATGTTTAAGGTTAAAAATGTATACTTTTTTTCCAGTGATGAAGACATGGATGTCTCATGGTATGGTATGCAAAATAGGCCAACTTTAAGCACCTTTCTCTGTTTTGGCATTCAGATCCAAAAAGTCACTTTCTGAGCACTTCCACAATGGGCAAAAATGTTTGGAAGGTTTTGTTCAAATCAAAAGGGGTGCTGTCAAAAAGTGACTGAATTCAAATAGATTTACCCAATTACAACATTTCATACGATAGTCTGCATATTTCGCAGGACAAGGAACTTGACTCTAATGTATGCCAAAGAACATTGGTACAGAATAACATGAAAAGGTACACAACTTTCCTATTGAGGACAAGATCAATGTGGTACAAAGAGAAAGCACCTGCGTCAAATAATTGAAACGACATGATCAAAGAAATCGTAAATAAATCAGCATAATCCCCTTTAAAATATGTAACCTAGTAAATCTACAGTGGCAAGAAAAAGTATGTGAACCCTTTGGAATTACCTGAATTACCTAAATTGGTTAACCAAACTGTTTGTCTATTGTTGTGACCTAGAAGAAGATCAGATAAAATGTTATGACCAATTTATGCAGAAATCCAGGTATTTCCAATGAGTTCACATACTTTTTCTTGCCACTGTTTCATTCCACCCACTCCCCCAACTCAGTCCTCCATACAAGTCTCTGTCACTAGCCCCCCAATCAATCTCTCTGTTCTAATACACACCCCTCATATCTGTCCACCTATTTCTGATATAATTTAGGCTTTCCCCCTTATGTCCTTGTCAAAACTAAACAGTCTGGTTATAACTTTGGCACTGATATTATCCATGTATGATCAAAGCAAATCAGAGCATTTTAAGTCATATAAGGCGGCAGGTAGCCTAGTGGTTAGAGCGTTGGACTAGTAACCGAAAGGTGACAAGGTAAAAATCAGTCGTTCTTCCCCCTGAACAAGGCAGTTAACCGACTGTTCCTAGGCCGTCATTGAAAATAAGAATTTGTTCTTAACTGACTTAGTTAAATAAAGATAAACTATGCCATCTGACAGATGCTCTTAAATTACTGAGGTATAAGGCTGGCAGACACCTGACAAAAGACCAGGCCAAGAAAAATAGACACTATTGTCGTGAGGGGACCAATATCACACCATTGTCCTTAATGGAATACTGCATTACAGTATCTGTAGGCCTTTATGAGGCCAAGGCACAGAGATCATAATTCTATGGGCAAGGATACAATACAGTAACGTCTTAGGTGCACCAAACTAAATTCATAACAGACAGGAATTGTCCAATATTGAGACTAAACATAATGATACAAATGGTATCAGGATAGCTCTCGAACTACAATTTCGATGCTTTGTTTTAAATGTTTAGAAACTTAAATCATGGCTTTCAACCCGGTTTTCGAAACACATTGCGATATGCACCTTATCTTTCATTTCAGCGAGAAAAAAAATTTCTAATAAGACTACTACTTACTGTAGTCGCTTTGCACAGATCCACAAACTGTGTGCCTCCAGTGACGAACTACACTTCCTCCCCAGTTATGATTCAAATAGCCTACATTACGTTATAGTTCTGAAAATACAGTAAAACAAATGAGATAATTTCTAGATGAAAAGCATGTCGTACAACCACACAATTCTTATGCATATCATTGGAAATTACCATTGATATCTCCCATTTTCCCATCCCGTCAGTCACCACAGAACGTTTATGGTGTGACAACTCTCATCTTGTTCAAACTAAGTGTTGAAGCTGAAAATACACATCCACTTCGAAGGAGTTGAAGTTTACGGCTGCATTGGTGATATTAATAAATATTTTACAGAAACGTCTTTCTTTAAACTACATATTTGAAAATATATATCATGTATTTTTTTTTTTTATCTGCGTACTATTCGTCACATTTTGCGGTCGCATACAAGTAACACGCTATCACTTGTCAAGAGCTTCCCATAGCTGATCAACAGGCAGATCAATGAACTACACTAGCTCCGCACCTAATGTCACTATCGCTAAATTCTTCAAAGCGAAGCTTGGCGTTCTTGCCTGGAGCTCCCAGCCTTTATGTAGTGGGTGGCAGCCATGGGTAGAATAGGCTACTCATTTGAGGGCGGTCTTGATGAAAGGGGTGTGCTCTCTGGTCTACTCTTCTGTATGTATTTGCATATTTCATACAAAAACCTACATAGGGGATAATCATTTGATCGAAACTCGAGCTCATTGCTTCTGCAAGTTCATCTTCTGGTGAGTTTTTTGTGATGATAAAGAAAAAACCTGGATGCTGAAAGTAAAATCTTTTGCAAGTTAGGTCCAAAAGATTTTCAGCAAGTCAAATGCATTTGTGTTAGAGGTTTCATGACGCTTGTATCTAAACCAAAGTAGATCATTTTAAGATTGTTCTATGCATCAGTTGAGGTCTCTGTCAATTTTTTTGGACAAGCTGTGTTTTCAAAAGTAATGTTTACATGAATTATGATTATTTCCAGGGATACACATCACCCTGAAATATATGTAGATATAATTATTAGAAAGAATACTATATTTCCCTTTACGGAATGATGCGGAATGTAAAACATGGCTAAACTTACCCCACTATCCACTATTGCAAATAAGGACAGAATATTTTTTTTTATTTCTCTCCCCAAACCCACCCACACTGGCCCAGAGTCTGCTTCCTCCATTGGATAGTGCTTGTTGTTGGAGTCTATTGCCCCGTTTTCATTCTTTACAGCGAGTTGACAGTCTGGAAGACAGATGGACAGAAAGAGAGCATTGATTTGTTTGATTTGATAAAGCATGTGTGGGAAACAAATCCTGATTTCAAATTTCCTGAAAGGTCTATGTTTGGTAAGTCTCAAATTAGTGAATTCAACTATCTATGGTGCATCTTCTTTAACTAGTTTTTTATTTTTACTGAACAAAAATATAAACGAAACATGTAAAGTCTTGGTCCCATGTTTCATGAGCTGAAATAAAAGATCCTAAACATTTTCCATACGTGCAAAAAGCTTATTTCTCTCAAAATGTGTGCGCAAATTTGTTTACATCCCTGTTAGTGAGCATTTCTCTTTTGCCAAGATAATCCAACCACCTGACAGGTGTGGCGTATCAAGAAGTTGATTAAACAGCATGATCATTACACCGGCCTCACAACCGCTGACCAAGTGTATGGCGTTGTGTGGGGGCAAGCGGTTTGCTGATGTCAGCAAAGAGTGCCCCATAGTGGCGGTTATGGTATGGGTAGGCGTAAGCTACAGACCATGAACACAATTGCATTTTATCAATGGCAATTTGAATGCACAGAGATACCGTGAGGAGATCCTGGGGCCCATTGTCGTGCCATTCATCCGCCGCCATCATCTCATGTTTTAGCATGAAAATGCACAGCCTCATGTCGCAAGGGTCTGTACACAATTCCTGGAAGCTGAACATTTCCCAGTTCTTCCATGGCCTGTATACTCACAAGACATGTCATCCATTGAGCATGTTTGGGATGCTCTGAATAAACGTGTACGACAGCATGTTCCAGTTCCTGCCAATATCCAGCAACTTCGCACAGCCATTAAAAAGGAGTAGGACAACATTCCACAGGCCACAATCAACAGCCTGATCAACTCTATGTGAAGGAGATGTGTCACGCTACATGAGGTGAACGGTGGTCACACCAGATACTGACTGGTTTTCTGATCCACACCCCTACCTTTTTTTAAAGGTATCTGTGACCAACAGATGCAAATCTGTATTCCCAGTAATGTGAAATCCATAGATTAGGGCCTAATGAGTTTATTTCAGTTGACTGATTTCCTTCTATGAACTGTAACTCAGTAAAATTTTGAAAATTGTTGCATGTTGCGTTCATATTTTTGTTCAGTATAGTCACTGTATGTGTAGCCAATCTGGGTCGTTTGGCAAAATTATGACCTAAATTTACCAACATCTTTGTTAAAGGTCCTGTGCAGTCAAAAACGTGTTGTCCTGTGTTTTATATATATTTCCACACTATGAGGTTGGAATAGTACTGTGATAGTGTGAAAATTATGATAATGCCCTTTTAGTGTAAGAGCTGTTTGAAATGACCGTGTCACGTCCAGGCCTGAGTTCAGGCTGGCGTGTTTAGTTTCATTTTTGGTTTATGAGGGTTTTGAGTTCTAGGTTGTTTATTTCTATGTTGGGTTAATGGTTCCCAATTAGAGGCAGCTGAGTGTCGTTACCTCTAATTGGGAACCATATATATGTTTGTGGTTTTCACTAGGGTTTTGTGGGTTATTGTTTGTTGTTTGGTTCATGGCATTAAGTGTTTAGTCTATGTTATGTTCGTTACGATCTTCATTCATTCATTCATTCATTCATTCATTCATTCATTCGTTCGTTTGTTATTTTCCCAGTTGCGTGTATAAATAAAGAATGTATACTGGAAGCATCGCTGCGTCTTGGTCCGTCCCTATAGAAGATCGTGACAGAATAACCCACCATAATAGGACCAAGCAGCGAGAGAACAAGGCGTCCTGGACATGGGAAGAGATATTGGCTGGAAAGGGAACCTGGACTCAGCCTGGGGAGTAT
The DNA here is from genome assembly GCA_030435695.1 of Brachymystax lenok tsinlingensis. Taxonomy (NCBI): domain Eukaryota; kingdom Metazoa; phylum Chordata; class Actinopteri; order Salmoniformes; family Salmonidae; genus Brachymystax; species Brachymystax lenok. Next base: position 81,946,843 of record CM059791.1, on the reverse strand, counting down.
CGCCGTCCCAAAGAGGAGCTGGAAGCAGCGGCGGCGGAGCGGCGCTATTACGCTCTAAGTCTCCAGTGCACCTTCTTGGACCGAGATATCCTGCGCCGGCTCTGCATGGGGTGTCTCCGGTTCTCGCCCACAGCCCGGTGCGCGACATTCCAGCTCCCATCATCTGTGAGGCGAGGGTGAGTGAACAGCCGGGTAGAAGGGTGCGGGCTCCGCGCACCAGGCCCCCTGTACGCATAGAGAGCCCAGCACGTCCTGTCCCTGCTCCGCGCACCAGGCCCCCTGTGCGCATAGAGAGCCCAGTACGTCCAGTCTCTGCTCTGCGCACCGGGCCCCCTGTGCGCATAGAGAGCCCAGCACGTCCTGTCCCTGCTCCGCGCATCAGGCCCCCTGTACGCATAGAGAGCCCAGCACGTCCTGTCCCTGCTCCGCGCACCATGCCCCCTGTTGCATAGAGAGCCCAGCACGTCCTGTCCCTGCTCCGCGCACCAGGCCTCCTGTGCGCATAGAGAGCCCAGCACGTCCTGTCCCTACTCCGCGCACCAGGCCCCCTGTGCGCATAGAGAGCCCAGTACGTCCAGTCTCTGCTATGCGCACCGGGCCCCCTGTGCGCATAGAGAGCCCAGCACGTTCTGTCCCTGCTCCGCATCAGGCCCCCTGTACGCATAGAGAGCCCAGCACGTCCTGTCCCTGCTCCGCGCACCAGGCCCCCTGTGTGCATAGAGAGCCCAGCACGTCCTGTCCCTGCTCCGCGCACCAGGCCTCCTGTGCGCATAGAGAGCCCAGCACGTCCTGTCCCTGCTCCGCGCACCAGGCCCCATGTGCGCATAGAGAGCCCAGCACGTCTTGTCCCTGCTCCGCGCACCAGAGTTCCAGTGCGCATCGTGAGTCCAACACAGCCCGTTCCTGCTCCCCGCACCAGAGTCCCAGTGCGCATCGTGAGTCCAACACAGCCCGTTCCTGCTCCCCGCACCAGAGTCCCAGTGCGCATCGTGAGTCCAACACGGCCCGTTCCTGCTCCCCGCACCAGAGTCCCAGTGTGCATCGTGAGTCCAACACAGCCCGTTCCTGCTCCCCGCACCAGAGTCCCAGTGCGCATCGTGAGTCCAACACGGCCCGTTCCAGCTCCCCGCACCAGAGTTCCAGTGCGCATCATGAGTTCAACACGGCCCGTTCCTGCTCCCCGCACCAGAGTCCCAGTGCGCATTGCGAGTCCAGTACGAACTGTTCCGGCTTCTAGCCGCGGGCCTCCGGTTCAACTTCTCGGACCAGCACGACCGGCAACGGAGCCGCCACCTAGATCAAGGAGACCCACCCGAGGACCCCCCCCATGGACTCTTGGCATGGTCGGAGTCCGCGCCTTTGGGAGGGGTAATGTCACGTCCAGGCCTGAGTTCAGGCTGGCGTGTTTAGTTTCATTTTTGGTTTAGGAGGGTTTTGAGTTCTAGGTTGTTTATTTCTATGTTGGGTTAATGGTTCCCAATTAGAGGCAGCTGAGTGTCGTTACCTCTAATTGGGAATCATATATATGTTTGTGGTTTTCACTAGGGTTTTGTGGGTTATTGTTTGGTTCATGGCATTAAGTGTTTAGTCTATGTTATGTTTGTTACGATCTTCGTTCGTTTGTTTGTTTGTTATTTTCCCAGTTACATGTATAAATAAAGAATGTATACTGGATGCATCGCTGCGTCTTGGTCCGTCCCTATAGAAGATCGTGACAGACCGCCTGAAATTTAAACCTGTTTTGGTAGAATGGGGGTTTGGCCTGTCTGGTGACATCACTATGTGGTAAATTAGTTAATAGACCAATAATAAAGAGCGCTCCAAACCTCGCTGCCAATAACAGCTAGTTTTCTGTGTTCCACTCAGACCATTCCCAGACAATCCTAGCAAAATTCTTGCTTGTGAAATTGTTTTTTGCTAAGCTATTTTTATGTCTTTTTTTTTACCATTTTAATTGCAACAATCACAGTAAGGTAGTTGCTATCCACTCATTGTGGATTTATTCCTCGTATTATTATTTTTCTATTTAATTTTTTTTTTCTCTGCATTGTCGTGAAGGGCCCGAAAGTAGGCATTTCACTGTTAGTCTACATCTTCTGTTTTACGAAGCATGTGACAAATAGCATTTTATTTTAAGTAGTTTTTTTGTGATTTCTTCCTCGGTCTGGGTGATATCAGTTCAGTACTTTATCAGAATGTTTTCTTTACACTGTGCTTTTGTTATTTTGAGAAGGTTACAGAGACTACCTTGTAATGTTGTTTATCTTCCTAATACAACTTTATTTGACCTGATCTGTGTAATTTGTATTGTATTTACACAGGGTAGTCCATCTAGTCCATTTACACAGGGTAGTCCAACCCTCCTGTAGGTCTGCTAATTTGTTGTGAAATCCACCAGGAGCATAGATATCCAGGAAAAGAGAACAGTTTAGTAAATCATTCTAAAACCATTTCAAAATTACAGTAATGATGCCTATATGCTAGATAAAGATTGCACAAATATTGTTTCTCACACAAGTTTTTTTTGCCCAAACAGACTTCCCTTATTTACATATGATTTATGTTTGGTTATACTTCACCCTCTTTCAACAACATTTCTGAGTACTCTGCATGTTTTCACACTTTCCCGGGAACCACCACATCTGACATAAGGGAAAGCTCCTTCCCCGGTCAAATGTGTGCTAACTGCATCCTGTGTTGCGTGGTGACGTCTCCTCAAAGTTGTAGCAGCTCAGCCGTTGTTGGTGGTGGCACTTCAGGGAGTCTTGGTTCATCTGATCTCAGGATCGTTCTCCTTAGTAGCACCAATTGAGAGTCCAGTCTTCTCCACACTGCTCTCTGAAGTTCTGGGATGTAGGTGCAGTTTTCTAAAGCGAAGAGACTCCACTTTAGAGACTTGTTATTAGAGTCATCTGTAGCTGAAAGATAGAATAATATTTGGTGAGTATTTTGTCTATATAATTTAATTACTATCAGTGCAGAACTGTAGTGTTGACATCTGCTGAAAATATAACAGTGATAACATGTATTATATTTGTAGTTCTAATAATGCATTTTTGGAGGGTTTTACATCATACAAATATTTTTCACAACTGGGAGGATGACTAACACTTAGATCTTGTTGCCTTCCACATTCTCCAAGGCTGGACGATGGTTATAATGGTTACAAGTGCTACGAGTGGGGTTCCCTCCTCATAGACTTGAGTAGGGAAAGCAAACCACGTACATGAGTATGTGGTTCTGGAAGGACTCCAGCTCACATGTAGACCTAGATCAGGGATGAGCAACTCCCATCCTCTGGGTCCTGATTGGTGTCACATTTTCCCTCAGCCCTTTAGCTATCACACTTAATTAAACTAATTGCAAGACCATGATTAGTTGATAATTGAAGTCAGCTGTGTCAGCTGGGGATGGGGCAAAAGTGTGTCCCCAATCAAGCCCGAGGACTGGAGTTTCCCATCCCTGACCTAGATAGACAACAAATCAAACATGCTCAATCAATCCCAATCCTAATCTGGAATTCGATTTAACAATTATGAACAACTGTTCTTTCCATGACATAGACTGACCAAGTGAATCCAGGTGAAAGCTATGAACCCTTGTTGGTGTCACCTGTTAAATCCACTTCAGTTAGTGTAGGTGAACGGGAGGAGACAGGTTAAAGTATTTTTAACCCTTGAGACAAATGAGACATGGATTGTGTATGTGTGCCATTCAGAGAGCGAATGGGAAAGACAAAAGATTTAAGTGCCTTTGAACGGGGTATGGTTGTAGGTGCCAGGCGCACCGGTTTGATTGTGTCAAGAACTGCAACGCTGCTGGGTTTTTCACGCTCAACAGTTTCCCGTGTGTATCAAGAATGGAGCACCACCCAAAGGACATCCAGCCAACTTGTGGGAAGAATTGGGCCAACATGGGCCAGCATCCCTGTGGAACATTTTCGACACTTTGTAGACTCCATGCCTCGGCTAATTGAGGCTGTTCTGAGGGCAAAAGGGGGTGCAACTCAATATTAGAAAGGTGTTCCTAATGTTTTGTGCACTCAGTGAATATAAGCCAAAACAGGTTCAGTGGATAACATTTATTCTCCACTATTCCCAACTAAACGTTGGGTCTCTTTTACCAAGGCTGTAGTGTATGTGAAGACCAGAAGAGGCTGGTGGGAAGAGCAATGGGAGGACGGGCTCATTGTAATGGCTGGAATGGGACCAATGGAATGATACCAAACCCATCAAACACATTGAAACGATGTGCTTAACTCCGTTCCAGCCATTCCTTTCACCCACAAGATCAGACACTAATTTCAGGACTGAAAGATTAATTACATTGACACAACTAGTTCCTCAACGGGCCTTTGAAGTCTGACTTCCAGTCTGAGTCTCCCTCCATGGATAGAATTGCGATTACACTGCATAGACATGGCACATCAAATTGACACATTTTCTTTCAATGCCCATAAACTGGTCACCCCAGAAAGACTATGCCAACAAAGCCTACAATGTAGTGATACTTGTGTAACATGTGTGTCGTAGAATGGAAAGAGAGTATTTCTCAGTGAGTTGCAATAACAGACATTTGCACAGATGCTCACCTTTCCAGAGAACTTTCACCCAAAAACTTTTCACCCACTTAATCCATGTCTGCCAAATAGTGCTTTAAAATCATTGACGTTTGTTGGAGGGGCATTACGTCTATACTGTATCTGATTAACTATTTAATATGTCACCATATATCAGCCTAGGGCTCTAAACCTGTACCTGTTTGCGTCAGGACCTTCCATGTATCTGTTATTAATGTGTCATCTACAAATTAGGTTATGGGAAGTTAAAGAAATGACAACGTTGTTCTTGGTAGGTATGGTTCTGTAACCTATCAAGTAACTTTTCTTTCCAGAACAGACATCTAACAGTTTGTTTTGAAAGAAAATTAAGACATTATTCTGACTGATTGTATGGTTATTACACAGTAATTATTATTACTGATTGTATGTTATTACACAGTATGATACTTTAGATTTTGTAGGTTGTACTATTGCTGCTGCTAATGTTGATCATTAGTATTGTTTATATTTATATTGATGGCTGTCAGCCCATGACTGATGCACTAGCATTGTATGTACTACCTCTGGGACAAATATAGTTGAAACTTGAACTTGATTCTTCTCCTATTAATATACAAGTGCCTCACTAAGCTGGTTGTGTAAGGAGGTCTGGGTAGTACTTTCTAAATTTAATCCGTTACAGTTACTAGTTACTTGTCCTAAATTGTAATCAGTAACGTAACTTTTGGATTACCCAAACTCAGTAACGTAATCTGATTACTCTGATTACTTACTTTTGGATGACTTTCCCTTTAAAGGTCAACCGCCCCTTAGAACCAACTTCTCTGGTTTTAAACAGCCTATGTGGCATCGATATGAGTCAGAAACAGTAATTCTAGTGTCAAAATTGACTATAAAGTGTAAATAGGATAATTTTGGTCATAAAGTCAGTCTTGTTCAAAACTGAGTTTGGTAAGTGACTGTGTCATGACTTACTTGAGGTTTTGGTTTGGATTACAATAAAGTCAACAATTCATGCTCCCTTTTGCCTATTAACACATGGTGGCACCATGTTCTCTGGGAAAAGACTGGAGGAGTTCACTTGCATGACCCGATGCCCCGGCCACTGGAACCTCTTCCCCAGACAAGACGTGTGGTTAGTACTTGCCCTTGCTTGGGAAATAGCTACTCTAGTGAAAATGGGCTTCCATAAAGTTGTTCATGGAATGGCCTGGATATTGATTACATCCAACTAGTTTCTACTTGGGCTGTCAACTGTCAAACCTGAGTCTGGTTTGTTTTTGCTAAATAGCTAAGTCTTGTCATTATTTGATAGCCTAGTATCATAGTGGCATAGCCCATGATACTGTGATGTAACTAGCTAAACATACAGCCTCTCCCTAACGTGTAATGTGAGAAGAAGATTTGCATCGCTAACGTTGCACCTGAAGACAGGTTTGATCCCTGCTAGCTAACATTAGCTAGCTAGCTCATAATCAAGCAAACCTGATGACATGTTTGATGCAAGTATGTTGCCAGTTTGCTTTCAATAATGTTTCAACTCGAACTGGCTAACTAATGTCCTTGTTTGTTCTTGATTAAATGGCAAAGACACACCCAAGAAACACCCACATCAAACCACACCCCCAAGACAACTCTCATTTGGCTTCAGTCATGACTGCTAGCATTTCTTAATAACATGACCAAATCAGGAAGTGCAGTAGCCCTTTAAGAGGCATTAGAAGAAAACACAAATGATCCATCAAACACCTGCCATCACTCAGGTGGAACAAACTTCATCTTGTGCCTTTTTTCAATGTCATTAAGAAAACAAAGGTGTCACTGCATTTCTTTCCGCCAATATCCTTTCTAAATTTAAAAGTAATCCAAAAAGTAATTATCTAGTTATTCAAAAGTATCTGTAATCTGATTACAATATTTTTGTCTGGTAAGTGATTACGGGTAGTTTTTTTTTGTAACCAGATTACATGTACCTGATGTAATCAGATTATATGGAATTGATGTAATCACACAAACCTGTGTGTAAAACACTTCAGCTCTCAGATTACGTCTCTGTTCTGATGTTGAAATTACGATTAGGGGTTGTACTATTCACAGTAACGCACACAATGATTAAGCAGGGGCGGAGCATTGACTACATTAGCTATTCCTACATCAAATAAAATTTTATTTGCCACATGCACCAATACAACAGGTGTAGACCTTACCGTGAAATGCTTACTTACAAGCCATTTACCAACAATGCCGTTCAAGAATTAGAGCTAAGAAAATATTTACTAAATAAAATAAAATAAAAATAAAAAGTAACACAATAAAATAACAAGGCTATATACAGGGGGTACCAGTACCGAGTCTTTGTGCGGGGTACAGGTTAGTGGAGGTCATTTGCACATGTAGGTAGGGGTAAAGTGAATATGCATAGATAATAAACAGAGAGTAGCAGCAGTGTAAAAACAAGGGGGGGGTAGAAGCTGCTAAGGAGCCTTTTTATTTCACCTTTATTTAACCAGGTAGGCTAGTTGAGAACAAGTTCTCATTTACAACTGCGACCTGGCCAAGATAAAGCAAAGCAGTTCGACACATACAACAACAAAGAGTTACGCATGGAATACACAGACATACAGTCAATAATACAGTAGAAAAAAAGAAGTCTATATACAGTGAGTGCAAATGAGGTAAGATAAGGGAGGTAGGGCAATAAATAGGCCATGGTGGCGAGGTAATTACAATATAGCAATTAGACACTGGGATGGTAGATGTGCAGAAGATAAATGTGCACGTTACTGGGGTGCAAAGGAGCAAGATAAATAAATAAAGTATGGGGATGAGGTAGTAGGATGGGCTGTTTACAGATGGGCTATGTGCAGGTGCAGAGATCTGTGAGCTGCACTGACAGCTGGTGCATAAAGCTAGTGAGGGAGATATGAGTCTCCAGCTTCAGTGATTTTTGTAGTTCGTTCCAGTCATTGGCAGCAGAGAACTGGAAGGAAAGGCGGCCAAAGGAGTAATTGGCTTTGGGGGTGACCAGTGAGATATACCGGCCGGAGCGCGTGCTACGGGTGGGTGCTGCTATGGTGACCAGTGAGCTGAGATAAGGCGGGGCTTTACCTAGCAAAGACTTGTAGATGACCTGGAGCCAGTGGGATTGGCGACAAAACGGATGGCACTGTGATAGACTGCATCCAATTTGTTGAGTAGAGTGTTGGAGGATATTTTATAAATGACATTGCCGAAGTCGAGGATCGGTAGGATGGTCAGTTTTACAAGGGTATGTTTGGCAGCATGAGTGAAGGATGATTTGTTGTGAAATAGGAAGCCGATTCTAGATTTAATTTTGGATTGGAGATATTTAATGTGAGTCGGGAAGGAGAGTTTACAGTCTAGCCAGACACCTAGGTATTTGTAGTTGTCCACATATTCTATGTCAGAACCGTCCAGAGTAGTGATGCTGGACGGGCGGGCAGGTGCGGGCAGTGATCGGTTGAAAAGCATGCATTTAGTTTTACTTGCATTTTAGAGCAGTTGGAGGCCACAGAAGGAGAGTTGTATGGCATTGAAGCTCGGATAGAGGTTAGTTAACACAATGTCCAAAAAAGGGCAAGAAGTATACAGAATGGTGTCGTCTGAGTAGAGGTGGATCGGAGAATCACCGGCAGCAAGAGCGACATCATTGATGTATACAGAGAAGAGAGTCGGCCCGAGAATTGAACCCTGTGGCACCCCCATAGAGACTGCCAGAGGTCCGGACAACAGGCCCTCCGATTTGACACGCTGAACTCTATCAGAGACGTAGTTGGTGAACCAGGCGAGGCAATCATTTGAGAAACCAAGGCTGTTGAGTCTGCCAATAAGAATGTGGTGATTGACAGAGTCGAAAGCCTTGGCCAGGTCAATGAATATGGCTGCACAGTAATGTCTCTTATCAATAGCGGTTATGATATCGTTTAGGACCTTGAGTGTGGCTGAGGTGCACCTATGACCAGCTCTGAAACCAGATTGCATAGCGGAGAAGGTAAGGTGGGATTCGAAATGGTCTGTAATCTGTTTGTTAACTTGGCTTTCGAAGACCTTTGAAAGGCAGGGTAGAATAGATATAGGTCTGTAGCAGTTTGGGTCAAGAGTGTCACCCCCTTTGAAGAGGGGGATGACCGCGGAAGCTTTCCAATCTTTAGGAATCTCAGACGATACGAAAGAGAGGTTGAACAGGCTAGTAATAGGGGTTGCAACAATTTCGGCAGATCATTTTAGAAAGAGAGGGTCCAGATTGTCTAGCCTGGCTGATTTGTAGCGGTCCAGATTTTGCAGCTCTTTCAGAACATCAGCTATCTGGATTTGGGTGAATGAGAAATGGGGGAGGCTTGGGCAAGATGCTGTGGGGAGTGCAGGGCTGTTGACCGGGGTAGGGGTAGCCAGGTGGAAAGCATGGCCAGCCTTAGAAAAATGCTTATTGAAGTTCTCAATTATAGTGGAATTGTCAGTGGTGACAGTATTTCCTAGTTTCAGTGCAGTGGGCAGCTGGGAGGAGGTGCTCTTATTCTCCATGGACTTTACAGTGTCCCAGAACTTTTTTGAGTTTGTGCTACAGGATGCACATTTCTGCTAGAAAAAGCTAGCCTTAGCTTTCCTAACTGCCTGTGTATATTAGTTCCTGACTTCCCTGAAAAGTTGCATATCGTGTGGGCTATTCGATGCTAATGCAGAACGCCACAGGATGTTTTTGTGCTGGTCGAGGGCAGTCAAGTCTGGAGTGAACCAAGGGCTAATACTGCTCCTGGTTCTACATTTTTTGAAAGGGGCATGCTTATTTAAGATGGTGAGGAAGGCACTCTTAAAGAATGACCAGGCATCCTCTACTGACGGGATGAGGTCAATATCCTTCCAAGATACCTGGGCCAGGTCGATTAGAAAGGCCTGCTCGCTGAAGTGTTTTAGGGAGCGTTTGACAGTGATGAGGGGTGGTCGTTCGACCGCAGACCCATTACGGATGCAGGCAATGAGGCAGTGATCGCTAAGATCTTGGTTGAAAACAGCAGAGGTGTATTTAGAGGGCAAGTTGGTAAGGATGATATCTATGAGGGTGCCTGTGTTTACTGGGGTTGTACCTGGTGGGTCCATTGATAATTTGTGTGAGATTGAGGGCATCAAGCTTATATTGTAGGATGGCCGGGGTGTTAAGCATGTCCCAGTTTAGGTCACCTAGCAGCACGAGCTCTGAAGATAGATGGATGGTCCTAGACTTGGCGCTCCGGTACAGCTTGCCACAGTTTGACTGGCACCGTCTAGTATATAGGTCCTGGATGGCAGGAAGCTTGGCCCCAGTGATGTACTGGGCCGTACGTGCTACCCTCTGTAGCGCCTTACGGTCAGATGCCGGGCAGTTGCCATACCAGGCGGTTATGTAACCGGTCAGGATGTTCTTGCCAAATCTTTTCAGTCTCCTAAGGGGGAAAAGGTGTTGTTGTGCCCTCTTCACGACTGTCTTGGCTCCATTACAATGTCTTCCTCTAAACCTTATTTGCAGTTTTAGCAGTCAGATGTTCGATGGGCATCTGACATCAGATGACGTTAATGCATTTTCTTAGAATGTAGGATGGTGTTTGTAGAGGGCTAGACATAACTCTGACGTTTGAAGTTGTTAAGTTGAATGTGGTTGAGCGTTAGGTGGAGTTTACAGTAAACACATTCCTACCTGTGGAGAGAAAGTGCTGCCACAGCTGAAGCTCATGAGTCGTGACTGAGGGTTGACCTCTGTGGTTGACCTGTGTGGCTGAGAACACATGGCCCCTGCATACATTTGCAGTGTTTTCCCATGATTCTTGTGTGTGGCCTAATTGCGTTTGAGTCACTAAGTTCTGCAATTGGCAGCAGTTTAAGCAGTGCCCTAACCCAACCCCAATGGGGGTAGTGTACTGTATGGTTGGATGGGGAACCTTTTACTTACATCATGTAACAATCCAAAACAGTACAATTAGTAAAAATAGTAATTTTAGGGTTCTCTAAAGTGGTCTAATGTGGAGATGAGTCCTTAACCCATGGTGCAGATGAAACTCTACATGTGACAGACAGCAAGTTGAGCATGTCTTAGATAAATTACTGCTTGCATGTACTTGCATGTAAACAGTGGCATGCCTGCTGGAGTCACTGCGGGCTGAATACTGGTCTGAACATTCCTCGTGATTACACAGAAGGTGAATCCTTTCTCTCCTCCCTGTTGGCATTCTGTGGCATGTCTGATATAGCCTGGTGGTTGATCACATCAGCATGGTTAGCAGTCTGATTGTTGAAAGTGAAGCTTGTAATGTTTACTATGACAAGCTAAACTAAATGCTACTCTTAGTTTACACATCACTAAGATCACTTCATACTGCATGCCATGAGATACAATCTCTTAGCATTTTGTATAAGGAAGTGCTAGTCAACAGTGGCATGTTTGCATGTAATAATCCTTCATTTATAATCCTAAATAGCATCATCAGGTACTTGACATTTCTGAAGCAGCCAGACCATGATGCCACCACATTCAGTGCATGCCAGACTGTCTCAAGGCCTGTACCTCCAATGATAATGACTTTGTAGCCCTATAGGTCCACTGGGACAAGAATGAGAGGAATCCATTATACCGTGATTAACTCAGACCTCTGATTAACTCAGACGCACGCCGCCACGCCGCCACCAGCATCCCTTCGCCAAGACAGTCAGTCATAATGGTGTCAAGGACGATGGATGCTTCTTGGATCATAATGGTTCCTAGCCAGATGAGTAGGTGAATAAGCACCTGACGCAGAGCCAGCATTGGGACTGGGAGAGGTATGGAGATGCCTTATAACTCCGTCACCTTCTGCAGAATGAGATATTCTGAGCGGTTCTGATATACAGTCAGAAGTCAGAAGTTTAGGTTGGAGTCATTAAAAATCATTTTTCAACCACTCCACAAATTTCTTGTTAACAAACTATAGTTTTGGCAAGTCGGTTAGGACATCTACTTTGTGCATGACACAAGTAATTTTTCCAACAATTGTTTACAGACAGATTATTTCACTTATAATTCACTGTATCACAATTCCAGTGGGTCAGAAGTTTACATACACTAAGTTGACTGTGCCTTTAAACAGCTTGGAAAAGTCCAGAAAATGATGTCATGGCTTTAGAAGCTTCTGATAGGCTAATTGACATAAATTGAGTCAATTGGAGGTGTACCTGTGGATGTATTTCAAGGCCAACCTTCAAGCTCAGTGCCTCTTTGCTTGACATCATGGGAAAATCAAAGGAAATCAGCTAAGACCTCAGAAAAATATTTGTAGACCTCCACAAGTATGGTTCATCATTGGGAGCAATTTCCAAACGCCTAAAGGTACCACGTTCATCTGTACAAACAATAGTATGCAAGTATAAACACCATGGGACCACGCAGCCGTCATACCGCTCAGGAAGGAGACGCGTTCTGTCTCCTAGAGATGAACGTACTTTGGTGCAAAAAGTGCAAATCAATCCCAGAACAACAGCAAACGACCTTGTGAAGATGCTGGAGGAAACAGATACAAATGTATCTATATCCACAGTAAAACGAGTCCTATATCGACATAACCTGAAAGGCCGCTCAGCAAGGAAGAAGCCACTGAAAAAAAAAAAAAAAAAGCCAGACAACGGTTTGGATCTGCACATGGGGACAAAGACTGTATTTTTTTGAGAAATGTAATCTGGTCTGATGAAACAAAAATAGAACTGTTTGGCCATAATGACCATTGTTATGTTTGGAGGAAGAAGGGGGAGGCTTGCAAGCTGAAGAACACCATCCCAACCGTGAAGCACAGGGGTGGCAGCATCATGTTGTGGGGGTGCTTTGCTGCAGGAGGGACTGGTGCACTTCACAAAATAGATGGCATCATGAGGAAGCAAAATGATATGGATATATTGAAGCAACATCTCAAGACATCAGTCAGGAAGTTAAAGCTTGGTCACTAATGGGTCTTCCAAATGGACAATGACCCCAAGCATACTTCCAAAGTTGTGGCAAAATGGCTTAAGGACAACAAAGTCAAGGTATTGGAGTGGCCATCACAAAGCCCTGACCTCAATCCTACAGAAAATATGTGGGCAGAACTGAAAAAGCGTGTGAGAGAAAGGAGGCCTACAAACCTGACTCAGTTACACCAGATCTGTCAGGAGGAATGGGCCAAAATGTACCCATCTTATTGTGGGAATTGAGTGTGTGAACTTCTGACCCACTGGGAATGTGATGAAAGAAATAAAAGCTGAAAAATCACTCTATTATTCTGACATTTCACATTCTTAAAATAAAAGTGGTAATCCTAACTGACCTAAGACAGGGAATATTTACTAGGATTAAATGTCAGGAATTGTGAAAAACTGAGTTTAAATGTATTTGGCTAAGGTGTATGTAAACCTTCGACTTCAACTGTATAATTGATGATTGTCTGTAGAACAGTTCAATCCGTTTATAGATGCTTTACTTGTGTCATTCAGAGAGCCGTGAAGATCCACAGTTGACCATTAAAACAGTTTAACTGACTCTATAGCTAAATAATCACATCTGCCTTGGCAGGCAGTCACACACAGGACTAAATGTAAAAACTATTTTTATTTAAGTTTAAAAACACCACAGGCACTTAAACAGATCCACATACACAGCCCATATTTTTGTCCCTGCTTTCAGCTTCACACCATCTTAATACATTCCTTTACCGCTCATTCCCTGGCAATTTTAACAGAGAGCAAGCATTGATGTTTAACAGCGGGTTAAAAAGTGTCTACAGTACTGTAATAATGGCTTTGGTAATGACAAAGCGGAGACAATATTGCAACAATTAAAAAGTAGTTATACATTTTAGAAGTACTGCATGTATTCAAATAATTGCACAGGTTACATACAAAAGTGCTGCTTTATGTAAATGTATAAAATACTTTACTAAATAGATCAGTTCTGTGCTCACCTTCATGTAGTAACACACTCCAAGTAATATTCATAACAAAGCATGCTCATAACATACTGGCTTACAGCTGGTCTGATTACAGTAACGTACAACTATATTCAATAAGAACCACATTTGGTTGCTGGTTTTTGAAAATTAGGTCATCAAAATATACTTAAAAATAAATAACTATGGATTTCATCCAAACCAAATAACGGAATGAAAATGGAAAAAAACATCCTTGTAAGAAGCACTCTGCATGCAGCATTAAAATTCCATTTAGGATTTATACGCCTCACTCTACCACAGAGGACGGCAGCGATTGTTTGGACTTCTGACAACAGATTGCCACATAGGTACTGGATGAGTGACAGCATGAGGTCCTTGGCCAACCCGGTCTTTAAGGCATACTCCACTATATACAATTATACACCTGTACACACACCAGAGCTTTTGCCCTCCTCCACACCACATGGGAGAGCTCTACTCTGCTGGTTCAGGCTTGTTCTTCTTATTCAGAACTTTGAGGAGGCGGTCAGACATCAGAAAGGGTCTCTCCGCACTGCCATCATTCCTCTCCAGGTCCTCCACTGAAGAATCAAGGAAAACATCATGAGACAAAAATATGAAATGATTTCAAAAAGTAAAAACATTGTTACATGTCCAAGCAGGGGCCAGATCAGAACCAACTTGTGATGCATTAGCAAAGCTTCAAAGATTACACCAAATTAAACAGAAGTGCTTTAAAGTCATTTAACATGTCATCCTACAAAACATAATTGGCCTGCTTTTGACAGAATTGGTAAAGCTTGCCTAGTCAAACCCAAAAGGAAGTTAGTTACCTTAGCTTGCTCCCCATCAACACAATGCAGAAAGAGAATGAGGGAAAAGGCAAATAACAGAAAGACTGGCAGCTTTAATCACTAGCAGACATACTACCAACATGCATCATAGCACAAGAAAGAGAGAGAAAAGAGATACTGCATTCAGTTAATGCTCATAGATCCTAGGACTCCGTCTCCAGGGCAGTGCATCAAACAGACCTTGCGGACAGGCAAACATGTCAAGGCAATAAGGGATCTGATTGCATTGCTTTACAGAACAAACGAAGCCGCTTCCCTCACAAGCGGAACTAAGAAATACATTTCAGTATATATACACACACACAAACTACATATGGCTTTTATAGATAATTGAAAATATCAACATTTTAATAGTGCACTGATAGCAGTAATACTAACGATGGTAGCATTGCAGAGATCTTTTGAATGCTTTAACTGTAAACAATGTCATATCTGTAGGAGGTTCAATACATCAGACCAAAACGGATAGTTAGTCAATTAGGCACATTGTTTCCTACGGCCGACAGTGTTTCCCTTCTAGCAGCAATGTCAGAACTGCAACATGTTCACTAAAACATCAGTGGAATCCCTAGCGTTGTTTATGGTTCGGTCTCTTTTTTCCAAGTCAATTAAACAATTTGCCAACTCCAACCATTAAGAGCACAATACACACACACACACACACACACACACACACACACACACACACACACACACACACGTTTCTATAGGGAGAAGGAAAGACACTTGTCAAGCAGTTGACTTGTCCAAATTCAGGCTTTGATGTCGATCTACCAATCATGAACAGTAGCATGCCCATTTCTACAAGACAGATCTGCAGCTGGAGATCTCGTCCGGTGTCTTTGCTATGACTACTCCTAAACGTCCTCGTCTTTCCCCTGCATCGGAGGCTGCTATGGTTTCAGCTGGACTTCTTGGTCGTCTGGCTGATGTGGCGAGGACTGGGTTGGCTCCTCTGTCTCTTCCACAGCCTTGTTCTCTGACAGAATGTCATGGAGTGAAGCTGACATGTAATACGGTCTTGCCAGAGAGCCATCATTTCTCTCCAGGTCTTCGCCTGTGTAGGTGTGTGTGCGCGTGTGTGTTAAATGGAGTCAAGGGATGGTTGATGATGGTGAAGGGTGGCATTAGTAAGGTAGATGGAGGAAAACAATTTGAATTGAGAAGGGAGAGAAAGAGAAAGTCAGTCAAAATTCCCAGCAAAAGCACCCATTCGCATTTTAAATTAAAAGAAACACCCAAACTTCCCCAGTGTCTGCAACCAGCAAGTTAACACTAGTCCTAGATAGCTGGGTTAGGATCAATAACTTAGCAATAAAGCGTTATGAAGAATACCAGAATATCATCATCATGCAATTCATAATTAGTGGCAGCCCAACACCATTAGTAGTGAAAGAGGTCATGAAGAAAGGGAGAGGTCACTGTTTCAGGACAACATGAACTTTAGACACATTGGGACATCTTGACTTCAAAACTTGCCATTTAGTAAAGCTTTGAGATGTAAAAGTTGCCAACATGAGGCAGCCATTTCCAGAGTATACTGTGTACACCATAATCCTTTACCTTCTCACCACTGGTACCTTGTGTTTGTGGGGAATGACAATGCGTAATGCAAGAGGGGGATGGTTCTACTGTTACTCACAGAAGCAGAGGAAGAGTGTGTCCACACACATGGCATACACGCTGAAGAAGCCGTGGGCAATAAGGTAGGAACCAACCACCACCGTCTGAGGAGAGACAAAACACACGCAAACCATTACTCTACACAACACAGTAGGTTACACTCAGCTACATTTAGAGCATAGATTAAACTACATGGTCTTTGTAACCCACCAGAACCGGAGCATGGCTATGCTACTCACCAGGATGGGGACCCAGTAGTAGTGGAGGTTGGGGGCTGTGTTCTCAAATGCCTTCACCCTCCCAGAGAAGAAGAAGAAAGCAAAGATTCCTGGGAAACAGGACAGTTGTTAACAGTGAAACGTAATCAAACTAAATACAATCATTAGAAGACTGGCCCTACTGAGAGGGTGTTATTGTTCATGATTTTTCCTGTAGAAAAAGCCTCACTTACCCACAAGCCCCACGATGAGGAGTTTGCCCAGGAACAACAGGAAGTCTGTCACCTTGTCCAGGACAGCTACCCTGCAAGGTCAAACAGTGATATGTTGTGATGGATCATAGTCCATTTTGTAAAGTTCATAAAGTCAACACAAACATTAAGAGACAGCACACTCACCTGATCATGTTCCTCATGAGGAGGAAGAAGGCATCTTTGGCAGACGTGCAGAAGTTCTTGCCATATATCGCCACCTAGAGGCAGCAGACCCAAATTCATAATCAAGCATAAACCAAACATTTTCCCCACAGTTAAAACAGTTCCAGATGATTCAGGTGACAAAGCTAATCTGCATTTGATTCTATCCAATATGACATGCATTTAACTGGGTGACATTGGGCATAGCAGGTGCACACAAACAGCTGGTACACACACCATAATGTATGCATTTCTGTTGATGAACTTGATGAATTTCTCCAGGCACCAGAAGCAGCACTTGAGACAGCACAGCAGGAACTTTGTGCACTTATTTTGGGTTCCTTTAGGGAGAATAACACACAGTAGGGCCGAACCAAATCAGAGCCAACACAAGTACTAAAAAACCCAACATTCATACATAGCTAGTGTAAAGTATGATGAGGGTATACAATGACAGCTGTGTTAATATCAACATACCGTAGTACTGCTAATACAGGATCTATGGCTCACCTTGGAGCTTGTGGTCGATGTACTCCAGAAAAACCCTGATGATCTGGATGATGGAGAGGATGAGAGAGCCAAACGCCAGGGAACCTGTGTGATACCTGAGCAGGGGAGTGAGATATCACTAACCAACCTTATTAAATGTCGTCAAGATACCCACATATGCAACAGAGCATCATGTACATATCTGAACAACCAACTTGGTTAGGAACAGGAACGTAAACAGTCACACACACCTGAGTGATCTGCCAAGGGATGAGAAGATGGGGAAGGCAGGCATGTCGTCAGGCTTGACGAAGGCCCAGTAGTAGGAGGCAAACGCCCCAGCCAGGGTCATCTGACCCAGCGCTGTCACAAAGTTGGCACACCAGAAGAACAGGAAGACGTTGTAGAACTGCAGGCCGATCAGGTACTTGTGGTAGACCGTCTCTCCACCGTAGAAGGCAAACAGACACTTAGATTCTGAGCACTCCATCTTCATACTAGAGGTGCTGAAGTTCTGGAGGAGACCGGTAGAGAAGAATCAACAGTTGACATTCTATTCATTGTATACACGGTTGTCATGGAGGTGATCTGATGGTTCAATGTCTCTCCAATTAAGATCAGGCTGTTAGATGGTGACATATTGCATGGGCTAATGGAAAATCAGGACTCACAGCTGGCTCGCAGATTTTCCTGGAGTGATTGCAGGCCGTCTCATTGAACACCTTATAGATGGGCTGATTGGAGGTGGACAGGAACCTGGCCAGAGGCTGTCAAGGACTATAATATGACCCGAGAACTACAAATCCCAGAAAATACACATCAATCACTCAGAAGAGCATGTTGAGTTACTCAAGCCTATGAGTCATTTTTCTCCAAACATGAAGGATACACAGCAGTGACGGCCCAGTAGGCGATGACAATGGATAGGAGGGCAAAGGTGAACAAGGGGTAAAACAGGGCTGACATCACATACCCAATGGCCCTGTAAACAAAACCTCACAGTTTAGCACTAGAAAGGTCTTATCCACCATCTATGTATTACATCCCCCTTTTAACCACAATGATCCATTTCCCATCCAATCTCATTAGAAAAGGCTATAAGTGCAGAGAGCGCTCCAGTTTCCTGACCTGCTGGCTTCTTTGATGAGAGCGATGGCGATGAGGATTCTATTCCTGAGGAAGATGAGCAGCAAAATTATGATGACCTCCACAATAGCCAGAATAATAACTAAGAGAACGGGAGAGAGAAAAGGCATCAAAACAAATGGAGAATTCAGTCACGGCCATTTATACAGGAATCCTGGTCGTCCTTAGTATCAGTTTATGCTTGCAATAACACTGCAATGCAATATATCTAAGGGTTTATGAAAGTTACCTGGATAACATTGATCCTGCTTTGTGATATACAGTATAACTCTAATGCATTGGTCCAGGTGTATACCTCCTGAGCCACACGTGCTGTAAGGTTGAGAGGAGGTTAGTGGGGAGACTTACTGAAGGCCAGCCAGGTCTGTCTGATATGCAGGTACACAGAGAAGTCTGTCTGGAAGCCCAGGTCCTTTAGAGTGACATTAGAGCCTGCCTCTGACTTCAGGCTAACATACTCCATTGAGCAGTGGAAGATGCCTGTTGTGCAATACAGAGCACGGCCACAAGAGGGAAGTACAGCATTTAGAGAGGTGGGAAAGGGACACAGGAGATGGCTTTGTTGATTATAGAGAGTTTATAGAGATATGAACATTAAGAAACAACTCAAAATGGGACTGCTGTTGAACTGGTCTTTACCGTATCCAATGACCAGAATCACCATGACGATCATGACCCACACCATGATCCCGGCCAGGAAGCGCAGGAGGACAATGAAGAGGAGACTGATGAGCATGGCAATCACCAACCCTCTGAACCCCAACCCCGACACAAAGACAGACTTGAGTGGCTACGTAACGGACACTTTGCTGATCAAGTGCTTTGGAATTCAGTGTGAATCCATTCCTGCACAATAGTGTCAAAGGGAAGACACTGACTTACATTAGGATCCAGTACCAGGATTGGGTGTAATCCTCAAAGATCTTCATGGCCACTTGTCGAGCCTCAATGACCACTGTGGCATTCCTATAGAAGAAAATACAGTGACCAATGCTGATTGTAGATGTAGCACTAGCACCCATCACAGGAAAACATTATGCAAATTCTGTGGACTCACTTGACCCCTGCCACCAGATCTTTGGCATCTCTAGTGTTCCCATCCCAGTCAACAAACGTGGAGTTATTTCCCACAGTGATCTCCCTCCCTTCTTCTGGCCCAGGGCAGGGAAACACCTGCGGGTGACTGGAGGAAGGGGGTGAAGGAGAAGACACAGAACAATGAGGGAAAGCAACTAAAACAAGGTCTTTCACTTTTTTTAAATTCCAGAAATAGGGAGGATGGGCTGGCCAGATGGAGGGTTGGGGAGTTCGACTCAGAGGAAAGGAAGAAGGGCAGATAGACAGGATAGGGGAGCAAAAGAAACTAGAGCCATACTTACAGGGTTTACTTGGCAACAGCATGGCAGGACACAGGCCAGATCTCAGGATCTGTGTTACAGTCTAAAACACACATGAACAAACAACACTTAGTATCTCAACCATTGGTGTGTCAATGTATATTCAAAGTTTGAATTGTTCACACTAAACTGCCACTGGGCACACTATTTTTGTAGAACAAAACACATTGTCACATTTTATTGACATTGGAAACCAATGAATCTTGACATTGTCATCCATGTTGATTTTGGAAAACTACTACACCACCTTGCTCAGATTCCCCTTCACATGCTACTCACCAGCCCATCTAGACCCTCCTTGCAGAAGTTCTTATAATACTTAAAGTCCTCTTTATTGCTGTAGGCCTTCAGGAGCGTCATGAACTTATCAGGGCATTTCTCCACACACATCTGATGGCAAAATAAATGTCACCATGAGACAAGATAATACAAGTTCACAGGCATACATAAATAACATGGCGTTCAAGAATGTATCAACTGAAAACAAAGGTTCAGGTCACCTGTGTGGTTGGGCACTGGAACTCCAGCAGCACCATGGGACTGGCACACTTCATGATGTTGAAGTAGAACAGCAGGGGCTTCGTTCTACAATACACACACAACCAGTTGTTCAGAAAACACAAGAGCAGTGTTGGGTAAGACAGGTTTAAAGAGAGTGAATGACCAGGGTGGAATGATGGAGACAACCAACACATGTGAGTGTTAGTGATTGTCTGTTATGTATTCCACTGTGTATGAATGGTGAGGGCAGAACTTACTCCAGAGGTGTGCCTGACTGCCCACAGAACTGTCCTCTGCTGTCTGTGGGGTAGATCACCTTCCTGGGGTCTCCCTGGGACCAGGCTAGGGGAGAAGGGAACCATCAACAACAAAGAAACCATCAAATACCAGACATCTCTAACACACAGACATGCTTTAGGTAAGCAGCACTCAGTGACATACCCAAGGGCATGACTCAGGGTATACCCAAGTCATAAATATGGGTCAGTTAAGCTTGTTGGTGCCTACAGGACACATTTACTTACCAAGAATTCCCACTGCAACATAGCCCAGTATGCAAATAATGAAGAGGATGCAGCATACAATGTCAGTGCAGCCCCTAGAGTAAAGAGAGAGGGAGATCTGGAAACGTTTTGGGACCAATAGTTTTTAGATGGTAATGATGTGCCGTCCTGACTAGTGTGGATGAACTGGCAATCCTCTCACCTGTTATAGATGGGGCCTTTGAAGGTGGGGTCATACTTTCTTGGTTCACCTAGACGGATAGAATGCAAATATTGAAACATACAGTAGGAATACCATTTCAGATGGTAAATGGCTTGCAGCGTAGAAGTTGAATGAAAGTGTACACACTGCAGCGCTGTCAGAAGACATTTAATAACCAAGATGCACTTTGACACTGTTCCATGTGGGGGCGTCTGCCTCCTAGTTATACATTACATGCATTGACATTCTGCTCCCTTTACTGTAGTTCAGATTACTTTTCCCTCAGGGCAGGCACACCTGGCAAGCCAACAAATTCCTCTGTAGTGACTAAGCAGCCCTTCTGCTTAGTCATGAGTACCTGCAGTACCACAACACAGTCACCAGAGGTCAGCAACTCTACTGTGTGAGTACAACCTATTCATCAAATCAATTTTTGATTGTCACATGCTTCATAAACAAAAGGTGTACACTAACAGTCAAATGCTTACTTGGGGGGTCCTTTTCCAACAATGCAGAGTTAAGATAAAATATAAAAATAGAAATGTTGGAACGAGGAATAATACACAGTAAATACCGAAAAAGTAACATGGTTATATATAGGGAGTACCACTACCGAGTTGATGTGCTGGGGTATGAGGTAATTGAAGTAGCCATCTACATCACAGGTGGTTGGTGGCACCTTAATTGGAGAGGACGGGCTGGAGCGGAATGGTATCAAATACATCAAACGGTTTCCATGTGTTTGATGCCATTCCATTTGCTCCATTACAGCCATTATTATGAAACGTCCTGCCCTCAGCAGCCTCCTGTGATCTACATATATGTAGGGGAAAAGTGACCAGGCAACAGGATACATAAGACAGTAGCAGCAGCGTATGTGGGGAATGAACGTGTGTAATGTCTCCTTCAGCCGATGCTACATGTGATTGAAGAACATAAGACAGACAAAGGACAGATTTACCTTTAAGAAGTAATCAATACTGATGAAAAGGGTCATGTTGATTAATGCCATGAAAAGATTAACAATAAACTTTGTTTCTTGATTTTCTTAACTTAAAAACATCCCACAAATTAATAAAGTAGGCTATAAACCAGTGCACAATATTCTCTCCCTTTCACACATGCACACCCAATATAATGTGTAACCTGGATCTGAACCCGGGGTTCCAACAGGGTAAGGAGCAGAGAGAGTACAGACTCTCCACATCTGCGATCAGCCCATAGAAATCAAAGTTAACTACAGTTACTGTACAAGGAGGGAATGGATATGTCATGAGCAAACTACATTCACTCATTGCCAGTTCTAAATCCTCAGATGACCAAAAGGAGGCATTAATGTCAACTACATTTAGGCCTAGACGAGAAAGGGTACGGTTATAACAATCAGTCAGAAGTGCTCAAGTTGAGCCATAGTGAATCTTAACTTCACAGAACATCAATAATTACAGTCTTAAGGTGGATGAACCACTGGGTCTAGGCTAGATACTATAGAGTATGACGTTCAGCATGGCGGACATTAAAGTGTTAAATGGGCATAATCAGCCTGAGTTGCCCTTCAAAGACATGGTGGAAACAGCTTGCAGAGGGAGTGTAGGCTTGAGCAAAGTGCAGAAACATTTGCACAAAACAACAATGGCTGAAACATTTATATTTTTTCAGGGCTGAAAACAAATAATGTTTCCTGCCAATTGTTCAGCCCAGTCCTTTTATACACAATGCAGCAGCATTTGATAAAGGAGAGGTATCAGAATGTTTTAATGTTCACTTGCATTTCTCCACACACCTGTATAATCAGCAGGTTTAACCCACACCCATTCTCAGCCATGTTGTCATAATGCCAATACTAGAGGTCTAGTTTCACCCAGTGCCGCTCTTCTCTAGAGACAAATTACACCACCCATTAACAAGCTCCAACTGGCAGATTCATTAAAACATTCAAGCAGTGAGAAAAGGTCTATCCCACTTCAAGAACAAACTTAAGCTACAACCAAACCAGCCATCATAAAAGACACAAACAGCTTTTCATAAGGTTGAAAAAGGTAAAACCACATAAGCTCTAATGAAACTAAAACCAAGTTGGAGCAATTAGAAATTACCATGCTTTCCATAATAGGGTCACTCCTCAGGCATCTTTAAATTCCTTTCTGGTAGTCAACTTATAAATGACTGGAAAACTCTCCCTCTTTTTCTTCAGCCCTTTTTTGCTTCACTTCCTTTTCTGCCAACTGGTGTGTTTAACTTGTCCAACCTGTCTGCAACAGCTCTGAGTCCACCCACTGTTCCTTTGTGGATCCCAAGCAAACTACACAGGAGTGATCAAAAGCATGTGCTTGGGGGAAAAACAAAAAAGCTGTTGTGTGTACTGGAGACTGATGAGACTCAGGTGGGCTGGTTATAATACTGGATAGATGAGCGCATTAATCAAGATCTCCAAACCTGAAGCTACTCTGACTGACAAATGAACACAAAGCTATATTTTGATACCTTATTTAACTTCTAGAGCTATCTTAAATGGCAATTCTGATATTTTTCCACTAATTGGCCTTTTGACAAATCAGATCAGCTCTGAAAAAGATCTGGGCCCATTGTTGGTTCTAACAATAAGCTCAGCCTTAAGATGCTTTTGGGAAACCGGGCCCTGATGTGAAAGATCTGATGTGGTTGGTCAAAATACCAATTTGTGGAAAAAATATCAGAATTGGGCTGCCTGTGTAAACGCAGCCTTATTAATTTATTTCTAACCGTCACTTCTTCTACATTTGAAACATTTTTGTCACCAGGGCTGCGTTCAGTATGTTTTTATGTTCTGGAACATTCAACTAAACGTTAACATTGATGTACTGAACGGCCAGGTGAAAAGGGGGGTTGGATTGTCGGTTGGGGATCGCTGTATTAAATACGTCACTCATTGCATCAAGGCACGACTCGCAACACCTACCGAACGGGAGCAAATGTTCCTCAAAGTCTGTTCAAAAACGTACAAGCGTCAGTAAAAACCGTTTCTGCAACGCAGCAAACGTTCAAGCAAACTGAGCGCACCTCTGGCCAATGGATTATTCACAAGTGCATTCAATTCAAAGCTGCTCATTAGGAAGTTCATTACAGCCAAAGATTGTCTATTATATTGACAAGATAGACATGTGACCGCTCTAACAATGGAAATACATATTCTCAAAGATGGAAGGCAGACAGGAGGAGGGACCCTTCTAGCCAATGAGAGGGCAGATAAGCGTGTGAACAACAGGCCATAGAGATAGATAGAGGACTCATCTTTGTATCTGTGCCACTATAGTGTCTGTGACAGCATGGCATCTCCATTTTAAGGTAGTACATTTTCTTATTCTTCATTGGCTGATTGCTTACTCATAGGAATCCCCACCCAGTTGACTACTTTAAAAATGGTGGAAGTCCTCAATGGCTAAATCAATCAGGGCTTGACATTCACTTTTTTTAGCCAAGTAGGACAGATTTTTTTATTGTCCGAAAGCTCAAGTCACTTGTACCCCCCCAAAAAGCCAAAAATATTAGGGATTTTTTTTTGTATTATGCAAGTAACCACTTCACAAAATAACATTCATTATTATCACTGGTATTGACAATGGAAGGCTGCTGGTCTGATCCCGTGTATTATACAGTATCTCCTGCCGTTGTGGCCTTGAGCAAGGCACTTAATCCCCACAAAGTAAAATACACACCAAAGTCAGCTTATCAAGGACCTATTGAGCAGCTGATTTTTTGCAATGTGCTTTGTTTAAGCAAGGCTGGAGAAAAAGCCTGCACACCCAATAGCACTCCTAGAATCTCCTGGATCATGATTGGCCACCCTGCAACATTACAATTACAACCAAATACTTTTTATGGTCTTTATAAAATAATTGAAATGACTAAGGTGGGCGAGGTGGCTAACTAAGATGTTTATCTATTTATAAGGTTAATATATTCAGTGTTCAGGGGAGATCTTGACAGCATAAGAGTTACTTGTCAATAAACCCTGTCTAGGAATATTTTTGTAACTTTGTCAGAATTACATGGCCAGTACTGAAATTTTGAGCGCTTGAGAGACGGTTTTACAACCGGAGTATGCAGCATTGGTTTCATCAACTGTGCACCCGTATCAACAGCATGTCGGCCACTTGCGATTATACATGAGTGCCGGTGGAAAGTTATTTTAGGACATCGGACATGACAATGACATTAATACATGCTAAAAGCTAGATAGTTAATGATTGATATGATTTATTTAAGCGTTATACACCTACCGGTGCCCAGTCCAACTAGTGAGTTAACCAGCCAAACTGCACAATATGTTTTGAATTGGCTATCTAGTTAGTCTGTTGTATATCATTATTTTACCTGCTCCGCAAATGTCTCTCTCTCTCTCCTCTGGCAACGGCCCACTGGAACGCAGGTGATACACACACCATGACTTTGACAGGATTTTCATGAATGACTAAAATGAGCTATACCTGGGCAAATTACTCACTAACTAGCAATGAATGTCAACAAATTTCAAAAACGCATCTCGCAACTGCAAGATGTAAAGGCCTGTCAATGCAGGCCTACAATATTATACTCAGATGCGCTCTGCCAAGATTAGGAGGACAGTGTGCAACACAGTGCATTCGGAGGACACTGGTCCAATTCTGATCGGAGTAACCGAATGTTTGATATTGTGATTTTTGCGTGATTGTTTTTTACTTGTCCATTTGGACAACTTAAATCTATATTCTTCTTGTCCGACAATTGTTTTACTTGTCCCGGGAAAGCGGACAAGTGTTAATGTCGAGCCCTGTCCATGATGAGTCCTCTATCTATCTCTATGAGAACAGGCACAATGCAGATATAAAGTCGGACATATTTTGGGCTGAGTAAAACCTCTCGCCTCGCCTATTCCTCTCTGTTATATCCAGGTGTGTCCTCTCAGAGCCATTGCATGTCATTTCATAGGTGTTTTCTACCCTCTTGTGGGACCATGACCAGCCTGGCTGGATATATCCATAACCACATCCTGTTGTGCCATTTCCTCTGCTTACACTATGTTTGCACGCTAGCGGGATATTAGACTGCTTTTTATTATAAAACATTTAGCAGTGAGCAATGAAAAACAATCTCTATAGCAATTCAAATTAGATTGCCTTTGTCTGAACCCAACGAGATGCTGTGTATGCTGATGATAAAGACAGATCATGGGGAAATTGAGTATGTTTCATGATGAGCTGTGTTTGGAAAATGGGTATTGATGAGAAGCTTCTGTTGGAATCTCCCCATTCTCTTTCCATTCTGGGAATGGCCAATTTTCCATTCATTACAAGTTAGTGAGAGAAAGCAACGGCTCCCTCTGTCTTCATTTTCTGTAAAACCCTATTCGCCCATTATTACAAGCACAGTAGCAGACTGTTTACAAGCTACCAGCACAAAATAGTCTCAACATCTCGATGGGCTATGCACAGGGAGGATATTTCACCCTGCAAGAGTTGGACCTCCACTAAATACATAATAGGGGTATGACATAAATTCCCACATTTCAGTGTCACATTTTCTCTACAACTTCTCTATGGCTTGAGAAAAGATATTAAAAAAGAACAAGAGCACCACGTGGTATTCTGTTGGGGAAGTATGGTGAGTGGGAGTGTGCTGTCAGGCCCTGCCAGCTTTAATCCATTAATGCATCCTTTCTTAAAGGGGTGCCTATGGCCTCAGCTTCACTACATTCACTATCAGGACAAATGTTATTTGCTACATCGGTTGTTTATTAGGGTACACTACCGTGACTAGATGTTTCCCAATAATCTGCACAAAGAAATAGATAAACCACTGTTTATTTTGTGGACAGAGAACTCATTGTACTTTTCTATTGTTTCCTGAGTCGAGTTTCTCCTCAATATTATCCTTCCTCCCTAGCCTCTCCTCCTCTCGTAGTGAAAACGAACATAAATAAGGTCAACCTTCCAGTAAATGTTTTATCTGTCCACCATGCCTGTATTTATACCCATACCAATGTCTACAGTGCTCTATGTACAGAATATAGAGTACTGTTGGTCATTTATGCAATAGACTGTGACTGTCATGCTGAATGTGTGTATGCACATATCTGGAGAGAACAGAAATAATGTATTTTGTTTGGGACTGGTGAACAGCACTGCACTTAAACAGTATACACTCATCCAATGTGCACTTCTCCTGAATCAACTATCATACAGAGCATTTGGAAAGTATTCAGACCCCTTCACTTTTTCAACATTTTGTTACGTTACAGCCTTATTCTAAAATTGATTTAAAAAATAATAATCCCTCATCAATCTACACACAATACCCCATATTGACAAAGCAAAAACAGGTTTTTCAAAAATGTTTGCAAAGAAACTGAAATACCACATTTACATAAGTATTCAGACAGCTCTAGGAAGAGTTTTGGTGGTTCCAAACTTCTTCCATTTAAGAATGATGGAGGCCTTTGTGTTCTTGGGGACCTTCAATCCTGCAAAACTTGTTTGGTACCCTTCCCCAGATCTGTGCCTCGACACAATCCTGTCTCGGCGCTCTATGGACAATTACTTCCGACCTCATGGCTTGGTTTTTGCTCTGACATGCACTGTCAACTGTGGGACCTTATAGACAGGTGTGTGCCTTTCCAAATCATGTCCAATCAATTCAATTTACCACAGGTGGGCTCCAATCAAGTTGTAGAAACATCTCAAGGATGATCAATGGAAACAGGATGCACCTGAGCTCAATTTCGAGTCTCATAGCAAAGGGTCTAAATACTTAAGTAAATAAAGTATTTCTGTTTTTATTTTTAATGAATTTGTAAAAAATTCTACAAACCTGTTTTCACTTTGTCATTATGGGGTATTGTGTGTATTGATGAAGATTTTTTTTTATTTAATCAATTTTAAAATAAGGCTGTAGCATCAAAAAAACGTGGAAAAAGGGAAGTGGTCTGAATACTTTCCCGAAGGCACTGTATACCCCTGAGAAAAGAGAAGCATGATGTCATATCAATACAGTAGGCTATAGTAGCAGCTTCCTCTCAGTCTGTCTCTCATTACAGTAAGTGCAGTAGTAGAGTGTTGACTGAGTGCAGTATGTATGACCGTTTCCCTTATAGGGAGTTTTCAACATCAAGATAAGATTGACTTGACCAACAGTGCTGACTGCAGCAGATAACATAACTACTTCAGAGATATCGAAACTAGATATGGAGCCTTGTTGGTGGTTGGGGTAGGGAAGTGTGCCCTCTCTCCAAATATCTCTGCTGGTAAAAACAGCATCCTCTTTATAGTCTGGACTAGATGTCTGTACACTTTGGATCAGGGTTCGAATTACAGAGCTACCAGGACACCCCCATAAACCTTACAAATATCAATGTTGGTCTAGTCCACAATTTTTAGAGCATCCCAAGAGACAATATGTAATTCCATCCCTGCTCTGAACTATAATCCTAAACAAAACTCTGCTGTAACAATGAATATCTCTGAATAGAAGATGCTCCTGAGTCCTAACCATCTCCTCTTCTTCAGTTTCCACTTTCTGAATCCTGCTGGATAAACAGGCCCATCTTCCTGAGGAGAGAGTGTCACCTATACTGTCTGTCTACCTAATTTACTCCAGTGAGAGACTCTCTCAGAGACAACAGACAGCACTGCACTTCACTGAAACAGACGCCCATTCATGTCTTGTCTTTGTTGTTTTCTCCATTGTGCTCATAGCAGAGATATACAGGCCAGAGCCTCAGCATCAACCCGTTAGACAACATCAATTAGATTACTTGGCTATGTTTTGATAACATTGACAAAGAAACATGATTACATTCTCTAAACGTCTGCTAAATTAACCTAATTTCCAAAATAGTGCTCTATTTTTGTACCCCTTACTCATGGCTATGATTCAGCTACGAAAATCTACAAAACAATGCAGAATTCCAAAGAGTATCTGGGTTTTTCACCTCCCAAACATCCAGATGTGACAGACCAGACAGACTGTGGGAGGGCATCCAAGTCCAACAGCGATGACTACCAGTCAGGAAGAGGAAGGGCATGGCATACCACACAAATAGACAGGGGTTCCTGATGATCCCAGCGAGGGTGATCTTATAACTCAAGGGTGATCTAATTGATGTTGATAACGCGAGGGTGATCTTTTAATCACTATTACAGGAACTGGCCTCTGTCTCTTCTCTTCTCCTCGGGCCCCAAGACCCTAATAACTTTCCCTAATAACTTAATCTAACACTCAGGCTGTCTGCTGTCTGAATGGAAACAAAACGTAACTGCTGTTGGATTAATAAATCACATGAGACTGTTTGGACCAGACTGTGATCAAGCAGATTAAACAATAATAATTGGGGCTAGCAGGGAACACTTTTCTCCTTTCCTAAGGGCATGCCACTGGGCACAGACGTCAATTCAACATCCATTCCACGTTGACGTAATTTCATTTAAATGTTGTGGAAACAACATTGATTCAACCAGAGTGTGCCCAGTGGGATGCCTGTTTATTCAATACAGTTGTTGAGTAAAGCGACAATGTGGGAAGTGATAACACGATGACAGCTGTTGTAATAGCTGAACTGGATTTCAAATTTAAATGTTCATGAATAGCACAAAACTACACTGTCGCTACACTCTTAGAAAGAAAGATGCTATCTAGAACCTAAAAGGGTTATTTGGCTGTCCCCTTACGGGAACCCTTTGAAGAATACTTTTTGGACCTAGGTAGAACCCTTTTGGTTCCAGCCAGAACCTTTTTGAGTTCCATGTAGAACCCTTTACAGAGGGTTCTACATGGAACCCAAAACACTTATATCTGGAATCAAAAAGTGTTCTACCTGGAAACAGAAAGGGTTCTCCTATGGGGACAGCCAAAGAACCCTTTTGGAACCCTTTTTTCTAAGAGTGTAGCTAGGCCAGAGCTTGAAATAAAGATCAGAGAGACTCTGGATCAAGTTTCAAACCACTCTCCTAAATATGTCTTACAATTCCACATAATCTAAGACTGCACAGGGATGTAGGCTGTCTGATCCTGTCAGTTCCCCTGTTATTGAGGTTTCCTGATTTGCGTTGGCCTGAAATTACTCCATGATGTGAAATGGGGATGACTATGTTAAATCGCAGCCTAAACCCCACTGTATTTCTGAGGCAGTCCTATTATACCATAAAAACCTCAATTACAACCATATGAATGCATCTACAACATTAGCACATGGTAGAGTCAGGGTCAAAGGAATGTTGAACAATGCTGGGGGAGATATTTAAAACAATTTCTTCATAAAACAGATACAATCTAAAACCAAGTGGAGGGCTGTTCATTTCTGCACGGTGGTAGCCTGTGTCAAACTCCCCAAACTCCCCATGTGAAACCCTGACAGATTTCCATGAAATGCAGAAAGACTTCATACGTCTGCAAAACAAACGCACTGTCACGACTTCAGCCGAAGTTGGTGCCTCTCCTTGTTCGGGTGGCTTTCGACGTTGACGGTTTTCTAGCTGCCGCCGATCTACTTTTCATTTTCTATGTTTTTTTCTCTTCATTATACACACCTGGTTTCAATCACTAATTACATGTTCATTATTTAAACCTCTGTTCCCCCCCATGTCTTTGTGATTGATTGATTGTTTGTTATGTGATATGGTCCTTTGTTTGAAGGCTCGCTATTTAGAGTTGTATTGGGTTTTTTTTTTATATTTTAGTAAATACGTTTTTTGCTTAATTCTGCTGTCCTGCGCCTGACTCCTCTTCACCAGCTTCACACAGGACTTATTACACGCACAAGGAACTTACAATATAGAAGATATAGAAGCCTCTATAAGTCCTCTGTCGACCAATCATTACACTATTGATAACCACACAAACACATAATA
This sequence comes from Brachymystax lenok tsinlingensis, assembly GCA_030435695.1. Lineage (NCBI taxonomy): Eukaryota > Metazoa > Chordata > Actinopteri > Salmoniformes > Salmonidae > Brachymystax > Brachymystax lenok. The sequence goes on along the minus strand of CM059791.1, from coordinate 81,916,134 downwards.
CCTGAGTATCACTAAATATGCTTCCTACTGGTCAGATTCCAATACATCTACACCTCTATCATTGTTGTCATTTAAGAGTACTACACCAAGTTTGACAGTCATTTGGGAGAGTCGTTTGTGTCACAATATAGTGCTAGAGGCCATTAACCCCACAACTTTTCACAGAATGTCTTCAACTTTATTTCCTGCCAAGTCACAGCTTACTATTCCCACAATGCAGTTTGTTACTCAACTGTCTATTCTTCACATCAAAATCTTGCTCTGGTGTTGACCTGACTGCTTGTTTGTATATGGGTTATAACACATTCCTAAATCCTGTATAGAGGGAAGAGGCAAACAGTGCTGTACACAACTTAGTAGCCTATACTGAGGTTGTAAAATGTATTGTGTCAGGAAGAGTGGAAAAAGTATTGGATAATGAAAGAGAGGGTTTTAAATAATAAATGAGTAATCATAAGACAGGCAGAGGGAGGAAAAGCCTGTGTGCGGAGGAAAGAAGAAAAAACAGCTTTCATATGGCTGGAGAGGGGAGACAGCTAACAAGTCAACCATAAATCTCCCCTTATCCCTCCTCAATGTTGTTCACAGGGCCTTGCAAACCCCACATGTTACCAAAACACAAACAGTGAAAATGAGAAAATATGTCAGTGTTTCTACATCTTGTGGACAGTGTTGACCCTGAAAACAATATTTTAACTCACAACAAAGGGTTCCAGATGTTCGTGATGATGCAAGAAAGTCTCAATTTTGAGCGACTCTCATCATTTCTTTCTTCTACTGGTTTTCACCATGCTTTGCTGTACTAGAATTCCAATGTTATAACTGCAGGCAGCAGTAGCGTACTCCGCCATATGACTGGGTGTGCCACTACTTACACATGTTGGGGGTATACACAGTACCAGTCAAAAGTTTGGACACACCTACTCATTGAAGGGTTTTTCTTTATTTTTACTATTTTCTACATTGTAGAATAATAGTGAAGACATCAAAACTATGAAATAACACATTAGGAATCATGTAGTAACCAAAAAAGTGTTAAACAAATCTAAATATATTTTATAGTTTAGATTCTTCAAAGTCGCCACCCTTTGCTTTGATGACAGCTTTGCACACTCTTGCCGTTCTCTCAACCAGCTTCACATGCTTTTTCAACAGTCTTGAAGGAATTCCCACATAAGCTGAGTACTTGTTGGCTGCTTTTCCTTCACTCTGCCATCCAACTCATCCCAAACCATCTCAATTGGGTTGAGGTTGGGTGATCACACAGTCTCCTCTGAACAGTTGATGTTGAGATGTGTCTGTTACTTGAACTCTGTGAAGCATTTACTTGGGCATCAATTTCTGAGGCTGGTAACTCTAATGAACTTATCCTCTGCAGCAGAAGTAACTCTGGTCTTCCTTTCCTGTGGCGGTCCTCATGAGAGACAGTTTCATCATAGTGCTTGATGGTTTTTGTGACTGCACTTGAAGAAACTTTCAAAGTTCTTGACATTTTCCAGATTGACTGAAGTAATGGACTGTCATTTCTCTTTGCTAATTTGAGCTGTCGTTGCCATAATATGGACTTTGTATTTTACCAAATAGGGTTATCTTCTGTATACCACCCCTACCTTGTCACATCACAATTGACTGACTCAAACGCATTAAGAAATTCCATAAATTAACTTTTAACAGGGCACACATGTTAATTTAAAATTTAAATGTATTTCAGGTGACTACCTCATGAAGCTGGTTGAGAGAATGCCAAGAGTGTGCAAAGCTGTCATACTTTGAAGAATCTTATATTCTGATTTGTTTAACACTTTTTTGGTTACAACATTATTCCATATGTGTTATTTCATAGTTTTGATGTCTTCACTATTATTCTACAATGTAGAAAATAGTAAAAAATAAAGAAAAACCCTGGAATGAGTAGGTGTGTCCAAACTTTTGACTGGTACTGTATATTTAAAGTCCAAATTACAACCGTGGAGTCAGACTCTATAATGTTGGCAGAGGTTTGTCTACTCCAGCAGAGATTCTTGCTATTTTTAGGCAGCATAAATTAACTAATGTATTATGAGAACATATCTTAAAGGAAAACCATTTCCCTTACATGAACAACAATTGTTTGGATCCATTAACCTACCAACACCTTTATATTGCAGGGAATAGCAGGTTTTTGCTGACAATAGCTTAAACAATACAAACAGTATCTTCTCTAAATTCAGATACAGACCTACCATTAGGCATTTTTTTTTAACTAATCTATATTTGGATGGTGGTCAAATTTCTGTCAGCACAAAGCTGGTGTGTAGTTCTCTAGTGTGCCATACCAGGTTGAGGAATGTAGCAACTGGACATGCAAAGGCTGAGTAGGGACACTACAGCTTAACCCTAACAATAGTTAAATATATGTTTACTACTGATTAACTGAAAATGTTAGAGAATTGAAAGAAACTTCAAAGCCCACAGCCTATTTGAGAATCATATACCACTAATTTCTCAGCAGTCTCATTGTTTGGCATAGGGATGGGGCGGCAGGGTAGCCTAGTGGTTAGAGCGTTGGACTAATAACCGAAAGGTTGCAAGTTCAATTCCCCGAGCTGACAAGGTACTGCCCCTGAACAAATCTGTCGTTCTGCCCCTGTTCATTGAAAATAAGAATTTGTTCTTAACTGAGACCTGGGTGTGGGAATGTGAGAGAGGCAACAACAGCATAGGCTAATCAAATGCAATCTGTAGGCTAGCCCAAAACAGGACTATTACGCATGGAAATTATGGCTCAAATTGTAAGAGTCAACTTCCATTCGTCTATTCTCTGAAAAGGAGACAGAGAAAAGTTGATTGAGTTAGGCTACGTCAATGTGGTAAATTAAATATGTAGTTAAATTGTTACATGCATCCAGCACACACCAATACAATGTTGCATTCCACACTCCAGTCTTCTTGATACATGAAAACTAAACTATATGGGGCTGGTCGGCAAGCTATCCCAGGACAGTGGACGCGCTGTTAAAGATATATGGTAGCCTATATAAGCTAACAACTTACCATACTTCGGTTTCTCACCCTCCAGTTCCATCATGAATTAGTGAGTCCACTTGTAAACTAAAATTGTAAGACTACATATATCCTAATTTCCAGTCCAAATGGTAGCCTACCGATAAGGTTACAGCACTGAAATCTACTCGAAATCTGAAACAAACTCATATTTAGCGAGACGTTACTTCTTGAAAAAGTTGACCAGTGAATGCCAACAAAACTTTGAATGACGGGCAAATAGACGAATCACTGGACGTGGGTGTGAGCACGATGACACTGCTATTATAACGGTACGTCAATGTGACCATATCACATGCAGACCAGACCGTATAGTCTTCATATGCAGCGCACAGGGACATCTTTTTATACAGTATGATACAGTGTGTCAAGAAGAGAAGCTGCAAGATTTCCTAAAATACTAAATAATCTATGTCAGGACTGGAGAGGAAGAACCGCTGTGAAAAGGGACTAGGAGTACGATACAGGTTAAGCCTACTTGCACAGTAATTTGTTTTCTAATTTATCAGATTAATTGAGCTACACAATACATTTGTAAGAACTGTGTTGGACGTACAGTCAAGTTAAAATATTATTTCCAAAAGAAAGAAGAATGCTGGAGTTGGTGCCTATCTATCCAACTCAGATGACTGGCAAACAATTACATTTTCATTACACTGGAAGGCATCATATTGGCACCATATCAACGCGGCTATTGTTCAAAATGTGTGACTGTCCTGGTAAAAAAGTTACATAATTCAGCATAACACCCGGTGACTATACACCATGTCAGTTTGTTTCTGTCTCAGCATGGCTGGTACCTTGAAGGTCTTACCTAAATGGGCATCTCACTGCAGTATTCCTTAGGGCCTTTCAACAGCACACTGCTTCTGCCATGTGTCACACAGGATTGTAGTGCTTTTTTTTCTATTATTCATTTATTTAATTATCATTTAGTTATAAAAATGTTTTCTAAATGTGGGATGGGGAGGTGCATGTCAACACATTTAATTAACAACCAATTCGAAACAAACCTTCAATGAGCTTTGTAGAGTATTATAGCTCTATTATACTCTATCATATTAGTGCATGTTACATTGAGATCATTACACAAATGCCAATGTGCTGCACTCTACTGGTAAAGCCAACATCTTAGAATAATATGTAAATGATCCTCCTTTTATGATCCAGAGAGAAGGACAAAGCCATTAAAATGGTTGCTCAAGTAATCAGACTCTAGTGACTCAATGTTTAATTGTTATCTACAGGAAAAACATTCAAAGTCATAGTCAAGTTAATGTATGCTATGATAAATTACAATAGTTTTTATCAGCTTGACAGGTCAATATGCAGTGATGTAAAGTACTTTAAAGTACTACTTAAGTAGAATCTGTTCTTTACGTTACTATTTATATTTTTGAATACTTTTACTTTTACTTTACATTCTTAAAGAAAAGAATGTACTTTTTACTCCATGCATAGGGCGGCGCACAATTGGCCCAGCGTTGTCCGTGTTTGGCCGGTGTAGGCAGTCATTGTAAATAAGAATTTGATCTTAACTGACTTGCCTAGTTAAATAAAGGTTAAATAAAAAAATTAAAAAAAAACATTTTCCGTGACACCCAAAAATACTCCTCCTTATATTTTGAATGCTTAGCAGGACAAAAACATTTTCAAAATCACGCACTAATCAAGAGAACATCCCTGGTCATCCCTAATTGCCTCTGATCTGGAGGACTCAGTAAACACCAATGCTTCGTTTATAAATTATTTCTGAGTGTTGGAGTGTGCCCATGGCTATCCACAAATAAAAAAAACAAGAAAATTATGGCGTCACAATTGGGTACCTTTTCCACCACTGTCCCTACGTTCTGAAAATAGTTATGAACATGAATGTGGTCAATGCACGAACAGAACCCTCTCATAGCCACGCCTTGAATCTGCACGCCCCCGCTAATAAACCAATCAGAGATTAGTCAAAAACTACGCGACAGCATGGAGAGACACTAGAAAACAGCCATAGGGAGTGGTGAAAAGAGAAAAAAACGAACAATTATTTTGCACAAAAAACATATATTTGAAGTTCATAGTAATTTTCTTCCCACTATCAGTTCATAGTAATTTACTTCCCACTATCATCTACATTTGGTTCCAGACATACCATTAACATTTTATCATACTAAATGTGGATCAACGTCAATTTGCCACACTCAAAATGGCCACAGAACCTAACCATTCCTGACCTACTTTACGCAGGTGCCTGTGTTGACGTTTGTCCTCCTCTATCTTGGAAAGGACTACGGAGGCCTGCGTCACGGATCTCCAGCATTGTAAATTACAGGTCAGTCTATGTATTGAAGTTAGCCAACATATTTGGGACATTGATGAAGCATTAAGTTTGTGCTCGTGTCAAGTAAATAAACTCGATACTATGCTTTTACAGCTTGATACTAGAGCAAGACTGACTTTCAAGCTAGTCTAGCTAACGTAAACTAACTAATAGTATTAATTTATCTGCATGCAGCATTTAGCTAAATAGCTAGCTCTTTTAGCTATCACAAGTAACATTTTAACCTCAACTAACGTGGCCAATACACCGTGGGGTGTGTTAATAGCTGCCAAGTTTCAGTTGCCTGCAGATCAACATTTATCTAGCTAACTACTGTATAAATAGTTGGGATAGCTACTAGCTAATGCTAATGTTATCTTGTGTAACAACTTGTCTGCCAACCCCCACATCTCTCTTTCAACATTCTCGAAACTAATCACGACATATTTCTCCTCAAACTATCCTATGCAGCTACATGAGTTAAATTTGCTAGTTGCTTTCTCCACCTGCTCTGTCACATGATTGTTAAAAGTTATAACCTATGTCTTTGAAATGGCAACTATTTGAGTTTGTTGCATTGTTTTATGGATTATTTTCTTCTAAATCGTTTTTCTCCTTGTTTTTCTCTCAGAAATCTAGCTAACCCATCATGGCACTGAGAAGCGCTGTGTGCCGTCTGCTGGTCAACCCCAAGAGATGTGCCATCATTTCAGCATCAAGATCACAGGGATCAGCAGCGCCTGCACAAAAGGGTATAACATTACTCAATAATGACCATGCCATCATGAGAACACAATGGTAGCAGTTTTACAAAGCCATTCTTACAATCATCATGCCTCTATTTGTCAGGGGAAGTACTCAATATGTGTCCTTTCCACAGATGCAGAGAAAGCTAGTGAGAAGAAGGCTAAAGCACGTATGTCAATATCAACTCCTTTCAGATCAGTCATACATATATTGCCCCTCTATTATTTTGGGGGTCTGATGACTATTCGGTTGTCCTTCTCTGCTCTATGATCCTTCTCTACTGAACCACCAGCCAAGGTTCAGTTTAACTGGCGGGATGGCCTGGAGCTGGAGGGTCAGCTGACTGAGGAAGAGATCATGATCCGAGACTCGTTCCGTGATTACTGTCAGGACAAACTCATGCCCCGCATTCTGATGGCCAACAGAAACGAAGGTGGGTCTGACTTTTGAGACACACCATCACCCAGGCAGGGCCCATTGAGCTTTTTATGCCAATAACCTAGGAAGGAACCCTTAAGGGTCAGTTTTTCCCTTTAAAATGGAATGTCAATATTATGAATTTCGTCAGTTATGCAAACCGTGTCAACATAACATGCGGCCTGTTTTGCCTTTCTTAGTGTTCCATCGAGACATTGTGTCAGAGATGGGGGAGCTGGGTGTCTTGGGCCCAACCATTAAAGGTGAGTCAATACCTTTGCGATCTGGAGGGTGGCTTTGCTGATATCATGGACAGTAATGGTTTGAGAACATTCCAAGATTTGAAATACATACACATTACCAGGTGAATCATTTTTTTCTATATTTACAACTTTGGTCAGCTATGCTGGCCTATGGAGTCCCTTGGGAAACCCAACTACCGAACCATCCAATGATGGGATTTATAAATAAATTATCTGGGCTCTCGAAAGGACTGATCTCTATTATTTATATATATATATATATATATATATATATAAGAAAGCTCATTCTAAGCTAGCTATTAAAAAAGTTTGGTTCACAGATCTTGTTGAATCTGAACAACCCTTTAACTGGAACAGAATATGGAAAAATATTGCATCCTGTAATCCAAACCATCAATTTATAATTTTTAAGTTTGTTCAAAGACTGTATTTAACACCAAGGAAACGTTTTATGATGAAATTGACCCCAACTCCATATTCTGTGGGAGTGCCCTGCAGTTAATTACTTCTGGGGCAAAGGTACAAGTGCGATGTGCATGAATGTAAATATTCGATGTTTGGCATATATTATGTTACCTAATGGTAGCTCCTTGAATCAATCAATCAGAGATGATTACTGGCTCTCAGATGGCATTCACCTCCCTCTCTCCCAATTCGCCAATTGATACAGTTACTGTTAGAAGTTATAACATTAGAATTATCGACAACGAGAATGAATGGTGCTACTCAAGGAACAATTGAGGCTTGGACAAATATACTTGACTCTGTAAACTGGTGAGTGGGATGGGAAAGGGTGGGAAACATGGTCACTTAAACTCTGTATTTCTTACAGTTTTCTTATTTTCATTTGAGTAACAGCCTACTGGTACATGTTTTATAAACTTATAATTTGAAATGGATAATGTACCTGTAAACCCACCGGGGGTTATATCATTCTCTGAAAGCTTTCAAAGAGGGATTTTGTTTTCTGTGAAATGGACTTTGGTCATTTTGATCACAAAATGTTAAAGGCTATTTGTTTTTCAGAATCAATTATATGTGTGATGCCAGAAGCATTCAAATATAGATAATGTAAATTAGATAATTGGATGTAGATTCACTTAATTCCCTTTTAATGTAGGCCTACTGTTTGTTTTGGAGGTTATTGCCTATGATGTGTTCTCTCTCCCTCCACACTTTGACCAGGCTATGGCTGTGCTGGGACGAGCTATGTGGCCTACGGTTTGATTGCAAGGGAAGTGGAGAGGGTGGACAGCGGCTACCGCTCTGTCATGAGTGTGCAGTCCTCCTTGGTCATGCACCCTATCTACGCGTACGGTACCGAAGAGCAGAAGGAGAAGTGGCTGCCCAGGCTGGGTAAGGAGGAGGGGACATCCACATCCCTTAGGCCTCATCTTAAATGACGCACAATCCAGTTTATATCTGGGTGTATTTGTCCTGTAATGTGTCCTCTACCTCCCAGCTCGTGGAGAGATCCTGGGCTGTTTTGGGTTGACTGAGCCCAACCACGGCAGTGACCCCGGTGGCATGGAGACCCGGGCTAAGTTCAACCCCTCCAGCCGCACCTTCACTCTCACTGGCTCCAAGACCTGGTGAGTAGGACTGGGAGACTGTACTTCACTACATAGTAGTCATAGGGGAAGAAATCAATACAGTTACATATCGCAATATTATTTTTGACTATATATACATATATAATCATATATTTTTTCCTAGATAGTGCTAGTTGTCTGTACCTGCACCAAAACTCTGGTATTTTTCATCCTATAGCTTGTTCGCCATCTTCTTTTTAAATAGTGAGCCAACATGTCTTCAGCACTTTTATTTCCCTGACTGATCAAAACTCATTTTCTCATTCTCTCTCGTCTCTCTGCAGCAGACATATATTGAGCAATATGTTTGGAACATAAAATTGCAATACAATTGCAGTATTGAATCACAATACATGAGAATTGCAATACATATCGTATCTGCACCTAAGTATCGTGATAATAGCGTAGCGGGAGGTCCCTTGCAATTCCCAGCCCTACTACATAGTGACGGAAACAGTTCATCACCCCATGTGCATGTGGACTTCAGGACTGACTGGACAGAGATGTGTGTAGCTGGATAGCAGGCATTTGTAGAACCTTGATGTTTGGATGTGATGTACTCAGTGTTTTGAGTTTGAGCCCATGCAAAGAACTTTGGAATTGCTTCCTATAAATAGCCAATGGATCATATAACAGAACAAATACCTACAGACCACAAACATTGATGAAAGCTACCTTTGTCTCAACACCTTGGAATGCATTCCTCTGCTGATTGAAAAGGCTACCTATTCATTAAACATCAAGAATAGGCTACTTCCAAAAATTCTGAAGAATAGGAATATGTGCTTACTATTATACAGAAATCTTCATTAGAGTTTTTGTATTCATTAGAGCATTTTTTATTTTTATGTATTTTTCAAATAATTAACCCAGGATCAAGTGGTTTGGCTCTTATCTAAATTGTAAACAACATTTCACTCTGTATAATAGTCCACAGGGTAGTGCTGTTCACAAATATATTAATGCTAGGTGCATGAATATTAGGTTCCCCTCAGTTCCCCTTTACCCAGGTTTCACAGAGTGTTATGATTCGGAACTGAGAGACAGCAGTGACTGAACTGGACTTTGTGGTTGTATACTTAACCATTGAGTGCATTGGCCCTCACATTGCGTAAGCTTAACACTGAATAAATACATGTTAATTGGTAACCTGGGCCTGTAGTTCATGTTTTATATATTTGATGTAACACTGTTTCCTCTGGGGAAATGCAGCTTCAACAACTTCAACCAACCAGGCTCACTGTAGCATACTGATAAAATAGCTCCTCCCTAAATTACAATGCCTTCCTTCATCTCCTTCAACTTCGTCAGGATCACCAACTCCCCTGTGGCGGACATCGCTGTGGTCTGGGCCAAGTGTGACGATGGGAAGGTGCGTGGCTTCATCCTGGAGCGCGGTATGAAGGGCTTCACCACACCCAAGATCGAGGGCAAGTTCTCCCTGAGGGCGTCTGCCACTGGCATGATCATCATGGACGAGGTGGAGATTCCTGAGGAGAACCTGCTGCCCAAAGTCTCTGGCCTGGGGGTGAGTAGAGGCCAGGATACCACTGTCATGTACTGACTTTTATGTGGATGGCCAGACTTTCTTATAATGCTGTTTTAATCTTGTTTTGTCTGTTCTTTTTCGCTCTAGGGTCCCTTTGGTTGCCTGAACAATGCGCGGTATGGCATCGCCTGGGGTTCACTAGGTGCTGCAGAGTTCTGCTTCCACGCGGCTCGTCAGTACACACTAGATAGGTGAGGATTCTGCGGCTACTATTGGTATGAGATGTTGTTTTGGATGAGCAGTACTGAGCAAAAGTCTGTAGCTCTTGAATCTTATTTTGTTTTCTCAGCTTTTATGAGTGAACTTAAGATGTTCTGCTACTCATGATATTTGTTCATCTCAGAATCCAGTTTGGAGTACCCCTGGCCAGAAACCAGCTGATGCAGAAAAAGATGGCCGACATGTTGACAGAAATCACCATTGGCCTGCAGGCCTGTCTACAGCTGGGGAGACTCATCGACGCCAAAAAGTTAGAGGGAACTGGAAATTATGTGACATAATCGTCTTGTAGTGTGACACTACTTTTTAACAAATAACTACACACCATAGGGGAAGTACAATTTCTGGTTGTTTCAGAGTGAATAGAACCTAAGGAAGAGACTGATCTCATATGTCTTTTCTCCTCCCTCAGGGCAGCCCCTGAGATGATCTCTATGCTAAAGAGGAACAGCTGTGGGAAGTCCCTGGACATCGCCCGGCAGGCCAGAGACATGCTGGGAGGAAACGGCATCTCTGACGAGTACCACATCATCCGCCATGTTATGAACCTGGAGGCCGTCAACACATACGAGGGTGAGGAGAAAGAAGGCCTTAACCAGGTCTAAGAGGATATGGATGTGTCATTGCTATGGATGTGGAAGCAAAACTTTTTTATCATGGTATATTTCCTCACCAGTAGAGGTCAGTAATATGTCATTTACAATAAATAAATGGGTCATATGGGAAAAGCATTGAATTTTCCAAGATCTTTTCAAAGAAGAAAAAAAACTGTGTGTGTCTCCTTATACATTTTGTCAACTTCAGCATCAGCACTGTTTAACTGTTCCACATGGTTCCATATGTTGTTTTCTTTGTCTTCCAGGTACCCATGACATCCATGCCCTGATTCTGGGCAGAGCCATCACTGGACTGCAGTCTTTCACTGTTAATAACTAACTGCCTGCTGCTAGTGCTCAAACAGACCACTAACAGAAACCTCAAGTCAATCTGTTCCTTAAACAAAGGACAAGTAGTTTTACACTGCTTTGATGGCTTGTTTTCTACAGTAACACTAACGCTATTTTCTTTCTCTCTCTCTCTCTTTCTCTCTCTCTCTCGTTTTCTCAACACAGATTAAGCTTGGTCTTGGACTAAAAGCATGCTCAATGGGGAATCTCGATTGAAATAGCTTTTTAGACCAGGACTAGGCTTAGTCTGTGTCCGGGAAACCAGTCCTAAATCTTTATTTTATGTGAGAGACCAGGTCGGGTTTTAAAGGCAAGTCTATCATCGATCTCATGGACAATTCATGAGTGTAATTATTTCAACTTGAAAAACAAAGCTATTTTTCTACTCTGTCATTAAACCCTAGTACTTACTGGTTTGTTTGGACAATTTCTGACTACAATGTGTTTGTAATAGTTTACTATATGGTGGAAGTTAAGATGGTTCAGAATGTATCGCTTGTTTCCTCAACATTTGTAGTAAAATGGTTGTTGGACAAACATTTAAAAATTAGGTCAAGATCCATACGTATGTCCTTCGTTTTTAGAACTGTGATGGTACTAATGACCAGTTATTGGTAATTGAATGCCAAATAATTGATACTGCATTTACTGTTAGAGTTAATGTAACTTTTTTTTTTTTAAGTAAATAATTTAAAGCAGTTTAAATAATCATAACAGTTTTTTTTGTAATTGAATAGTTGTATTTGTGACTTACCATTTAGGCAGATCAGAGAGATTTGTATTTGGGGGTACAGGACAATGAATGCTGTTTGCTCTCCTCAGAACTCAACCAGATGTAAATGTTATGGATGGTTGAATTGCAATGTCAAAGGTTAATTCAAGCTTTTCACAAATAACGCTTGCAGTACTTTCATGGTCGTTGCATTTCCTTTAGCTGGCAAAGTAATAGTGTTGTAGTAATGCTCACTATCGAATGCAAAATTTGTCTCTTGTGTATAAATAATTTGTCATCAACAGGTGGTCCATTTAATCCAGGGTGGTTGGGGGATTTTGGGATTTCTCATCCTTCATTTCATGGTAGTGTTTTGAATGTTCCTATTTTAAGTAGCAGGGAGTGTTTTATAAAGTGAATCAAAAAAGATGGGGTGGTTATTCCATGAAAAGTGTATTTTGCGTCCCTTTGATATAGAAATTGTGCACCACTATTGAATTTTAAGTCTGTTACATTAAATGAAGTGCCCTTTAATATAGACCACGTGGAGAATTCAATAAATTCAGTATGTTGACATGCCCCTCTGTGCACTGTGACTTCTGGAAGATTTTAACGCACTTAACCTCAATGTCTCAAGTTTTCACCATCATTGTGAAGCTGTAGTTATTTTGTTGCTTTGACAAGGTCATTCGCAAATATAAATTGTTAGTGATTCATTTATATCTGTACATTTTAAGGTCAACACTTATGTGAACTGAACTCATTTTATATATTTTTTCTAAACATTGAACATCTAATAGTCAAATCATAGTGTAAAAGCAGGTTCTAGTCTTTTTGGCCATTTTCTGGTGTTTTGCGATGGAAAAAGGAGTGGGTCGAGCACAACGCATCAACCCTGTTATCCATGGATAGACAGGCAAGAAATGTTTTAACAATTTAATTTGTTGGATGAAGCTTGTTCAATTGCCACTCTGCACACAACAAGCTTCCATTCCCCGTCACAAGTGAATTTATGGCTGCTTTAAGAAGTCGTCAACCCTGTTACTGTATTTGGCACTTAATATGCACTTTTATTTAACGTCTTTTGATAGAATAACCTTTTTTATAAAGTTCTCTGCTCTTTATGACAGCATGTTAAATGTATTTTTTTTAACCTAGTTTTACACTTCTCCAAAGGCACTGAATTGGTGGACCGACCCATAGGCATTAAGGTGAATGTTTGGATTCTAAACTGGGCACAAGCATATATTCTGGTCCATTAAATATGTTCTATAATGCTATTTGGTCATAGGTATGAACAAAAATATCCACACTAGTTATGTAATAAATAATTTAATAAACAAAAGCTTCTTCCAACACCTGCTCAGTTTACAACCAATGTTTTATGTTTTATTCGACATATACCAGTCAAACAAACACAAGGCATTGCTTTAATTATTCTAGACCCCCCAGAAGTCGGGATGCTATAAGGCAGTTAAAATAAATTAAGGGCTGGGTAGATGTCAGTTCTCAGCTGTCTGCTGCAGGCTGTTGTTGATGGCTGATAAGGTCTGACTGGCTCCCTGCAGCTCCATACTGAGCTGACTGCTCCTCTCCAGCACCTCAGACAGCTCCTGCAGATTGGCCTCCATCCCACGGCCATGCTCCTCATAGCTGCTGAACATCTGCTCCTTCACCTGCTGGCACACCTCACTCACCTGGGGAGGAACCCACACACGCATATACACACTAGTCACAGTCACACTTCTTCACATAAACATTAGACTAGACTCGTAATATTAATGCATTCTTTTTTAACTACAAAGAAATATGACCATGTACTTTTTACTCAACAGTAGGACAGTGATACCTTATTCATTAACTTGTTCTCGAAGGTGGTCATGAGTTCCTGGTCCATGGCTCGGCTCAGGTTGATTCTCTCTATCAGATCCTGGGCCTTCTTCCCTATCTCCTCTATCGTTGAACTGAGAACAGTCGTAGTCTCCTCACCTGGGAGCTCGCTGGAAGTACTGTTGTGTACGTCACGTCTATTGGAGATGTTTGAAATGTCGATGCCGGAGTCCTTACTTCCATAAAAATAAAAAATGTTAAATACTTAACAGAGCACATAATGAATAATGCTTTAATCCCAGTAACTCCATACCTTTGCTGCCCATGGCTTTCGTCCAGTGTCACAAACGAAAATGTCTCATCAGGGATGTCCTGGTCTGGCCCATGTCCTTGTTCAGGGTCCTAAGGATACAGGGACAAATGTCAATCAAACCATTACATTTTCTGATCCCTCCAGTATACATTGGCAAATTGTACAGTTGTCAGAAATAAGTAGCAAAGGATTCGCAGGTGCAAGATATCAGTCATTCAGAGTTGAGCTGGACAGGCTCATATTTTTCTTTCATTTACCTTGGGTGATGATGGATGATGATGACCAGGTTTTGGTGTAGACTGAAAAGTAGGGTCTGGCTTGCCAAAGAAGAGCTGGGACATTTTCTATGAGCAAAATGTTGCATAAGTCAAATAAATGCAACCGGTATGGAAATTAGCTAATTCTGTAACAACTCAACCAAAACCACTTTCTCTAACCTTCTCTGACTCAACTACTTTAACGTTACATTGGGCTATGCTGGCCAGCTAGCCTAGCTAGGCATAAAGCTAACCCCTCAGTCTGATCTGATCATGACAAAACCAAATAGGTATCCAAGTCTCGAGTTTTGTCAAGGGTAACTCATGTGGTGGTAACCAAAATATTAGGGATATTTACCGAAACTCCAATGGAAACAACAAAATACTGTTGCTGGCTACTTACCCCCCAAAATACTATTATTCAGTTTCACTGTGTCATAAAAGTTTTCGTCAGAACTGTCTGACCACCTCGAAAATTGCGCGCCAAAAACGGGTTCTGGAGGACACGTGCTGTGAACTGGTCAGCTGTTCAACTAGTGTCAGCGTCGACTCGGGAACGATACTGCATCATGCACCGACACGCATTCTGAATGATTGAATGCATATTCTTTAAAATAATTATCAAAGAAACCTATACATTTTTTTGTATTATTTCACCTTTATTTAACCAGGTAGGCTAGTTGAGAACAAGTTCTAATTTACAACTGCGACCTGGCCAAGATAAAGCAAAGCAGTGCGACACAAACAACAACACAGAGTTACACATGGAATAAACAAACATACAGTCAATAAAACAATAGAACAATTCTAAATACAGTGTGCAAATGAGGTAGGATAAGGGAGGTAATGCAATAAATAGGTCATAGTGACGAAATAATTACAATATAGCAATTAAACACTGGAGTGATAGATGTGCAGAAGTTATCATCAAACATATGACATATTCAAATGAATTGTAAACTGTGAGGCTGGAGTCCGGTCAAGACAGTGGTAAGAAAAACATTTAGATAGAACTCCAGAGATGGGGTATTTTCAGAATGAACTTTGTGTGATCAAATAAACTTTTAAGTACATCCATCTGAGCTCAGCCATTGTGAAAAGGTTTTGATATCTGGGGATATCAAAAGGTAATGCTAGTGGGATTTAAACAGAAGTGATCAGCAAACTGAAAAAAAATACAGAAAAAGAGAGGAGGAGACAGGAAAAAGTTAAAATAAAGTCAAACTAAGGGCTGAATTTCATGTAAGGCAGTTCCTAGGATAGACAAACACCTAGCATCAGAAGGGTGAACAGGAAGATGCAGAGGAGATGGTGTGACAGACAGAGGAAGCTTTGGGTCAATAGAACTATCATGCTGCACATGTGCAGTAGCTTAATCTGCTTTGGCGACTTTGACGCAGTGTCTGGGTCAAACTGATATATGAGCGGTGTTGTATTGCAATAATTCCATAGCAAACACTGGAAAAATGGTATTTGGCTGGGTCATCTACACAGTGATTTGTCCTGGCAGGGGCTCAGTGGTCATTTAACCCATGCAGAGTCCTTTCAGTTCCATTCTGAGTAAAGCCATGGAAGATCCGTGTTATAGCGCGCTTGATATTTAAAGGTAATTTCCAGTTGAGCCGAAATATGCAGTGTTTACCTTGAATGTAGTCTCCGCGAAGTGATTCACAAACTGGAATTCCACCCCCAACATCTCTGCACAGATATCCTACAGGCACGCAAAAAAAGAGAGGGGGTTGGGGGGCTATAACGGTCCTCTAACACACGACTAGTAGAGGCCCAGTGCACTACTTTTGTGAAGAATAATCTGATTTTTCAGGTGCAGCTGCAGCACCTTCAGCACCCCTACTTCCCTCGACAATGGGCACGCATGAACGAAAGCAGGTGGCATGTGCATTCACATACACACATACATGAAGCATACACAATTTGAGAAGAAGTCGCGTTCTGTTGCAATATGTAGATATATTGAACCAACAGAACAAAACGTTCTCAATGTTCAGGGGATAATCTCTGGAGGTATTCCAGTGGCTCTAGCAGTTTAAATCCATCAGGAAATGAGGGACATGGGGTGGGCAGATAAAGGCTTGTCTCATAAAGGGAATAAACCTCTAATCTATTCAGATTCTGCTTCTTTGCATGTCTACTGCTGCTTCGAAATGGGGGCATTATGAAATCCGGACCATGGAAGCCTACTCTCTACCTAAGGAAATAGAAGTCAGTCACTGAACATGAACCAATGTAGCTCCTATTTTGGTAGAAATTATTCGTTTTAACACGTAGCCTAAGAATAATGTATTTATTTGATAGGGACAGCCTACATTGACACACTGAGGACATGAGGCCATGAACTATATGTTTATTTCCAGTTAGGATTTGGCTCATGAGGATGAGTTTCAAAATCTGCTTAAAATTAGCGCTGCTAGTGAAACTAGCAGTTAATCCAGTCTATGGTGGGAAAGCATTGAAGGTCAAAGGGCAGGGCTGTGCCCTGAATTATGCCCAGTGGAGTGGAGAAGTATATTTTCTCTAAAATAATCTAGTGGAGATGAACAACTACATGTTTCAAAGATGATAGTAGGCTTATATTGAATATGAAGAGCTCTTTAATTTTCCTAAACAACATGCGATCGTGTGTCGATTAACTATCTTCTGGAAAGGTTCTAATTGGCATGAGGATCTTCACGACAGGCGTCCTTAGTACATCAAAGGAGACAACAGTTCTTGGTAATGTAAATCCATCAACTATAGAATTAAGGGAACATTATCAACTACATCTAGCTGATACAGGTTGTCTGTTTAAGTGGAGGCGGGATAAAGTTTATCCCTTGAGTGATGAACAGTGGGCGGTCTAGGAATACTATTGTTTACTAAAGCGTGAAAGTTGGTTGGGTTCATTTCAGAAACAAGGACAGAGACAGAGGGATGACAAAGAAGGAAAACTCCAGGGGGACTGACTTATGAAGCAGAAAAGTAATTTCAGATAGACATCCAAAAGTTTTTTCTCCAATTTAGGGACCTTAAAAATAAATAAAAAATCGAAGCAAAGCCAGTTTAATCAAAACAGCAGTCTTCCAAAATCAAGGTAAGCGGCTAACGCTTGTACTGTCTAAATGGTATTGAAATCGTTTGGAAGTAATATCTCCATAAATTAAAACTATATTTTGTGGCGTTGTGTTCACCTCCAACTCCACTGAGATATTAACATATATACACGTTTCATGCTTTTAAATCCCCTTTAGGATCATTTGAACCGAGACATCAAAGAAGTTAAGACTTGAGTGTTGCACGGATACAAGAATCACCACCAATTAAGTCCTTGTCTTGGTGTTGGGGGCGATTGCCTCATCTCCGGACATCAGCGCGTTTATCATCATTAGAGCTATATCGCTTTGGCTACTTTTCCATAATGAATGCCCTCAATTTCACCAGTCTTAATTTCAGTGATGAGGCATATGCTTCCTCACTAGTCTCCAATTTCGACGTACTAGTCGGTACCGAAGACCCGCTGTACAAGGAGTATAAGCCGGCGGTCCGGGACCTCATTCCGTTGCCAAAAGCAATGGTGTACCTGCTGATTGCAGCACTGGTAGTGGTAGGAGTCGCCTATGCTATTGTTGGACATCTGATCAAGGACCTGGCCCTTGATATAACAGGTATGAACTTAAAATGTTATAAAATCAGGTGGAAATGTAACTAATCTATGTAGTTGTTAGGCTGTTCCATCGCAATGTATAAGTGTACCTAATAACTTGTGACAAATAGGCATAAACCTAAGCTTTTCTATGCAAAATGGCAACATGACTAGCTAACACATTAGAGATGATCAGGGGCACCAGTCCTGAAGCAAAAGTGCTTATCTCCCCTGTGTTCCCTCTGTTTATCCCTTTCATCAGAATGTCTTCTTGGCCCCACTGAGGAGGACCTAGAGAAGAACAGAAACCCTCAGTGCTTCAGTCCTAGACATCCCCCCATAGTCCTGACCCACAATGCCTTCCATGTGTGGGATACAGATGATGTGGGCTTCCCCATGCCCCTGGATGAGAGCCCCCCGGGCAGCCCTTTGCTGTTTGCTGCAATCCCCTACATCCCCTTCTTCCCCACCCATGGCACCGGCAACAACAACAGCCCTGCTGCCCTGGCCATAGACAGCAGCCCCTGGCCTGGGCACTGTAACTCCTTCCCCAGGGAGATCTGAAAGGAGCCAGCACCACCTCCTTCCAGCCCTGTGGTTACTGGTTGATTCTGATTACACCAAGCACATCACAGGACTCAACAAACCTACTTAAGGTTATTAACAATACAACAAAATGGGTTGTTATGTTAACACCACACAGCAACCAAAGCTTGACAAAAGAGAGTTTGAAGACAACTTTCATGCTGGTGCTATACAGTATTATCCTGTATTGACACTGAGATTTGTCTACTGCAGGGCTTCTTAATTAAAATATGGGTTGGGACCCTGAGTGGGATCTGGGCATGTGAAAGGTGGGTCGCGAGTTATGAGAATACAATTACAATCACACAATTTATTCTTAATTTGGGTCGTTGGAGGACAGTCAATTTCTCATTTGCGTCTCGTGCTGAAAAAGTTTAAGAACCCCTGGTCTACTGAATGGACCCTGTGCAGGACAGGGGTTAATTAATGGCTATTGCCATGAGAAGATGATTTAAAGATGTGCAACACATTCAAAATGATTCAGACTGATGTTTCATCCCAAATCTATCACCATCAGCTGCCTACACTAGCCCCCTTTCTTATATAACATTTAAATACTGCTTCAGTATCCATCAAAACATGAAGCGATTTGGGGGCCTCTAAAAACTGCTATACCTACGTAATATAAATCTTGAGCTGCTTCATTTCAAGATCAAAGTCTAATGATCAAATGGAAATAATGAGAACTATAGGGTAAAGGCTAAACAAGGGAACTGCTTATTACTAAATCTGAACTAAGCTACTTTAAATAAAGCTTTCAGCAAGTCTCTCAGGACTTGGTAGATCCATGTTTTGTTGAACTCCTAAATGTATTAATCATTGACTTGATGAAATGTCAGATTTTCCAATCAATGCAAAGCATTGTATGCATGGTGATATATGTGGAACTGTGTGCAAAATGACTCCCAGATGTGGCTTTGTAGTTGAAATGAGAGTATGAGGGTGATTAAGGACCAGCTAATAGGTTTGTTGTGCCAACTGAGGAATTTTACTGTACTGTCTGTATCTACATAATATGAAAAGGGACTACAATTATACAGTACCACATCAAAGCTGATAGGTTCATTGAAGTAGTAAATATTTGTACCAAGTTCAAACTAAATGGCTATTACATCGGCTGATATTATTGATTTGGGTATGTAGTGTAACTTCTGCAAGTTAGAAACTGCAAACATGATGATGCATGTGAACACACAGGATCAGATTGCACATAAAGATATAAATTGAAATTTGCATATTAAACTGGATACAAATACCTATGAAGCATTTTTCTATCCCAGTGCTTGTGAAGATAGTTAGGATAGTTAATACCTGGTAGGATAAAACTGCATCCAAAAGTATGTTCCAACTAGAATTAGAGGTTCTACAGAGAAACTTGGTTGATCTGTTCTGTCTTTATATTGTTTTGTTCTGGGGAACCCTTAGCTGGACTCCAAGACTCTGGTTTAAAATGTTATTTCCAGTCGTTGAAGGATTAGCTGAACAGAAAGACTTAAGGAGTTCCTGCAATTGATTAAGTAAACAACCTCTAATCCTGTCTGTCCATTATTGCAGCAGACACAGGATTTCCCAGTCTTGGCAGAGCATGCAACACCGGAACATCATTCCCTTTGTCACAAACTTTCAACAGCATCTATTCTGGGCCCTCAAGTCAGCTTCAATAGCATGCAAGGTTTTTTAAAGACTCCCGAATTCAGAAATTCAGTTGCATGTAAGCGTCTAAAGACAGCACAGGATGCTCAGGCAGACTTGCATGTACCACAACGTCGCTGTTCCAGGTTCATTCAGGAAAAGCAATTCCAGTGAAGTGAGGTACAACTTCAATATTTCTCCTCAGCAGGATACTGATTTGCATTACAACGTACAGTCTCAGTGATTCAGACTATGGAATACTTACATAATACATAACAGTAGAGTGTAGAACATCTCATCTTCACAACAGCAAATTTATTCAGAATCTTGCAGGGATTGGGGATGAACTAGGCTACCAGCAAAAAAACATATCCAATGTACCGTTTCCTAAAACAAACTAACAGGAATAGACTTGACTCTTAATTTAGTACCATAGCTAATTATTTTAGGTTACACTTACAACCTAAGTGCTCTGTGTTAACCTAATTATCTCCTGTGCGAACACAGAGCTAAGAGTCTACCCTGTGTACGATGACATGAGACTTAGAGGCGATGAAGGTAATTCGTAATCCCACCTTCACTGGAATGACATAAATAACTCCTAAATCCTCTGGGTTAAACCTTGGCACACAGCAATCAACACGCCAATCCACGTTACACACCAGCCACAACAAGATTGAGAAAAACAAGAATGTTCTTCTGACAGGTTAAAAACCGGACCTGGCACAGCCAGAGTAGAATAACAAAAACTCAGCATTACCAATGGTGATTACATTAGACTGACAACGTAAATTGTGCTACTTTCAAACATCTTTATTTGACCATTTCTAATTTGTCTCATGAACTGAGTGGACACAGCACAGAGATGGTTGGTTTTATATGGAAGGCTAAAGGGCTTCAAGTTAACATCTTTACTGTACAAGCATTTCATTACATAGGAGCTCAAAGGTAGCCGCTGTGCAGTTTTCTAATGTTTCAATTAAAAAACAGACTCACTGGTGAAGTTACTTATGCTCTGATGTAGTGCACACATCAGCAGAGAACAACACACTACCTCTCAGCACATGCATAGCTGCTGGTTAGGACCAAAGATGAGTTATAACTGTTTCATAAATTAAGTTTAAAGTATAATCTGTGTATCACGTGGCTAAACAACGGCAATAATCCAGCTAGAATCCCAGACAAGCTATGAGGAGAAAAGTAAGTCCTCTTTCCCTCCCTCTCAAACAGAGATCTGTCTCTCTGGCAGACTCTGGCCAGGGTAGATTAAAGGTTCGTGGGATTGTTCATATGGTTACTAGTGAGCAAAGGGGTCCTGATGACACAGGCCTTGGATGGGATGTGTATGGTAATGTGAGCCTGTCCAAGAGGAAGGCTGAACAGAATCTAAGAGTCCAGTCGACACACAGGGCTGTCGTAGACCATCTGTAGGTTGACCTTGTGTCCCACCAGCTCACGGATGTTGTTGATGCCATACTTGATCATGGTGGGCCTGAATGAGACAGAGAAGGGCAGAGGAAAGAGTCAGGAAGATGACATAGTACATTATAAGGAGAAGTAAAAGACAGCAAAGAGAAAGAGGGGACAAACAGGGATAGAGACAAAGGTCTGTATGGACAGAGGGGATGGAAGAGAGGGATTACACAGAGTAGATGATATGGTCCCTCCCAGCTTACTGACTATAGCCATTCACAGTTTGTTCTCATAGATACAAGTCCTCAGTGTCACCAGGGTTCAAGCACCCGCAGTAGAGCACAAATATATCTAAATGGTCAGTTCTGACCTGCATCTGAGGAAACCATTATTCTAGGCTCATTAGGCGATATGGTGTTTTATGCTCATTGCTCAGATATAACAATCCAGAAGTAAACATGTCAACATGTGGGCCAACAGACTGGTGGTGTGTGCTGGAAGCATGGCTGCACATCTGGGGACATGACCACACTACTGTCCACCTTTAACCCCTCTATGGGAAATCACACTGGGATTACAGGCATAACATTGTATATTTTCACATTATGGACACATTTTCCTATTGAAATCCCATGTCCCATTCAAGTACACTAACAGTTGAGACTGTATCTGGTTATGAGAGGGTTAAGGTCAGGGTAAGAGATATGGAGCTGATGTGGGTCAATTACAGTGAGATAGCTAGCCCAAGAGTGGAGCATTGGAGAGACGGGTAATGATGGGGGGGCGAATAGATACAGTTACATATTGCGATATTATATCGATATCCAAGTCTATTTGTAAATAATAATAAATAAATGGTTTTGATACTCTAGGTAGCGTTAGCTGACACTAGCCGGCTGTACCTGCCTATAGCTTGTTCTCCATGTTCTTTTTAAATAGTGAGAAAACATTTCTTCTGCACTTTTATTTCCCTGACTGATCAAAACTTGTTTTCTCATGCTCTTGCTTGTCTCTCTGCAGAAGACATACACTGAGTATAACAAACATTAAGAACACCTTCCTAATATTGAGTTGCACCCTCCCTTTTGCCATCAGAACAGCCTCAATTCTACAAGGTGTCGAAAGCATTCCACAGGAATGCTGGCCCATGTTGACTTTAATGCTTTCCACAGTTGTGTCAAGATGGCTGGATGTCCTTTGGGTGGTGGACCATTCTTGATACACACAGGAAACTGTTGACCATGAAAAACCCAGCAGTGTTGCTGTTCACCTACTACCATACCCCGTTTAAGGCACTAAATATTTTGTCTTGCCCATTCACCCTCTGAATGGCACACATACACAATCCATGTCGCAATTATCTCAAGGCTTAAAAATCCTTTAACCTGTCTCCTTGAAGTGGATTTAACAAGTGACATCAATAAGGGATCATAGCTTCCACCTGGATTCACATGGTTTGTCTATGTCATGGAAAGAGCAGGTGTTCCTAATGTTTTAGACTACATATCGTATCGGCACCTAAGTATGGTGATATCGTATCGTTTCCCGGCCCTAGAGACAAGGGTCAGAGAGTGTGGAAATGGGGTAGGCCAGGCAGAAGGGGTTGTGTATGGTAGCTCTTGTATTAGACAAATGTCAGTCAGTCAATTCCATTACATCACCAGGATCAGTTCTAGTTGAAGAGGATAATGTGTTTCTTTGTCAGTGACTCACCTCTCCAGAGACAGCCCCCAGGCGATGACCGTCACCCCCTCAGGAAGCCCCATAGGCAGCAGCATCTCTGGCCTGAACACCCCAGAGTTCCCCAGCTCCACCCACTTCTTCAGCCCTGGAGAGAGCAGGAATGGACAAATTAAGATGGATTCAGTGTGGATAGGACTGCGTCGTCTATGGGCTTTTGGGTTTGAGTGAGACAAAAGCCCAAGGCCTATGCACACATCAGACAAACATGAGAAATGCCAGGGTTTGAGATTATTCACAAGAACTGTACCTTCATGATAGCTGAACACTTCCATGCTCGGCTCGGTGTATGGATTGTAGGCCGGTTTAAAGCGTAATTTGGTGATTCCTGGAGAAAATGTAAAATATTTACTTTCTCAGAAATACTATATCTGACAGATGGAGAAACAAGCTCATGTTGTACTACCGGCAGTAAGACTCATTGGAGGCCACTTCAGTACGGACAACTGAACCCACTGTATAAAAAATAAGAAAAAAGAATGAGGTACTGGAAGCAGGGTGGGGGTCAATTCCTATTTAAATGTGAAATTCCAATTCAATTCTTGAATTCCCTCATACATGAGAATGTACGTTGAATTACATTCACATTTTTTAAGTTATGGAATTGTAAAAACATTTCATCTTTGGAATTGAATTGGAATTCAATATTTTTACAATTCCCAGTTAATGGAATGCATATAGTATAAAACATTTACTGTAGGATTTGTTTTTAATCATTTCAACCTGTATTCCGATATTTCCAGTATAGCTAGGCTAGGCTAGGCTAGACATGATCCGCCTGAAAGCTTGAATAAACGTAATTTCTAATTTGAATTTGTGGAATTGTTGGGGATAATATTAAATTGGATTATCTCTGAATTCAAAGACTGACCTAGAATTTGAATTTAATTACATTTCCTGGGAGAGAATTGAATGAGTGGAATTGACCCCAACCCTGACTGGTAGAGCCCTCACCTAGTTTATTGAAAAACTGATGAAGGATGCCCATGAGGTCACCCAGGGTAAGGCCATAGTCGGCCACCACTCCCTCAATCTGGTGAAACTCTGCCAAGTGGGTGGCGTCCAGAGTTTCATTACGGAATACTCTGTCGATGGAGAAGTACTTGACAGGGGTGAACTTTTCCTGGTAGAAGGAAAGGTACATTTGAAATGGTTACAGAGGAAAGTTGCTCAAATGCTGCACAGTTAGAATGTAACATCACCCTCATGCAATTGATTTCTAATTAATTTTAGTAAATACTAAGACAGTATATACAAATGTATTACAGTTGAAGTCGGAAGTTTACATACACCTTAGCCAAATACATTTAAAATCAGTTATTCACAATTCCTGACATTTAATCTTAGTAGAAATTCTCTGTCTTAGGTCAGTTAGGATCACCACTTTATTTTAACAATGTGAAATTTCAGAATAATAGCAGAGAGAATGATTTATTCCAGCTTTTACTTCTTTCATCACATTCCCAGTGGGTCAGAAGTTCACATACACTCAATTAGTATTTGGTAGCATTGCCTTTAAATTGTTTAACTTGGCTCAAACGTTTCAGGTAGCCTTCCACAAGCTTCCCACAATAAGTTGGGTGAATTTTGGCCCATTTCTCATGACAGAGTTGGTGTAACTGAGTCAGGTTTGTTGGTCTCCTTTCTCGCACACGCTTTTTCAGTTCTGCCCACAAATCTTCCATAGGATTGAGGTAAGGGCTTTGTGATGGCCACTCCAATACCTTGACTTTGTTGTCCTTAAGTCATTTTGCCAACTTTGGAAGTATGTTTGGGGTCATTGTCCATTTGGAAGACCCATTTGCGACAGAGCTTTAACTTCCTGACTGATGTCTTGAGATGTTGCTTCAATATATCCATATCATTTTGCTTCCTCATGATGCCATCTATTTTGTGAAGTGCACCAGTCCCTCCTGCAGCAAAACACCCCCACAACATGATGCTGCCACCCCCGTGCTTCACGGTTGGGATGGTGTTCTTCAGCTTGCAAGCCTCCCCATTTTTCCTCCAAACATAACGATGGTCATTATGGCCAAAGAGTTCTATTTTTGTTTAATCAGACCAGAGGACATTACTCCAAAAAGTACGATCTTTGTCCCCATGTGCAGTTGCAAACCGTTGTCTGGCTTTTTTATGGCGGTTTTGGAGCAGTGGCTTCTTCCTTGCTGAGCGGCCTTTCAGGTTATGTCGATATAGGACTCGGTTTTACTGTGGATATAGATACTTTTGTACCTGTTTACTCCAGCATCTTCACAAGGTCCTTTGTTGTTGTTCTGGGATTGATTTGCACTTTTTGCACCAAAGTACGTTCACCTATAGGAGACAGAACACGTCTCCTTCCTGAGCGGTATGACGGCTGCGTGGTCCCATGGTGTTTATACTTGCGTACTATTGTTTGTACAGATGAATGTGGTACCTTCAGGCGTTTGGAAATTGCTCCCAAGGACGAACCAGACTTGTGGAGGTCTGAGCTGATTTATTTTCATTTTCCCATGATCTCAAGCAAAGAGGCACTGAGTTTGAAGGTTGGCTTTGAAATACATCCACAGGTACACCTCCAATTGACTCAAATTATGTCAATTAGCCTATCAGAAGCTTCTAAAGCCATGACATCATTTTCTGGATTTTTCCAAGCTGTTTAAAGACACAGTCAACTTAGTGTATGTAAACTTCTGACCCACTGGAATTGTGATACAGTGAATTATAAGTGAAATAATATTTAAACAATTGTTAGAAAAATGACTTGTGTAATGCACACAGTAGATGTCCTAACCGACTTGCCAAAACTATAGTTTGTTAACAAGACATTTTTGGAGTGGTTGAAAAACAAGTTTTAATAACTCCAAACTAAGTGTATGTAAACTTCCGACTTCAACTGTAGTGGGTTACCTGCTGAGCGAGTTTGTACAGCATGCGAGCGCTGACTGCTGTGGTGTGAGTACGGAGGATGTTCTTCTGAGCCTCCTCAATCTTCCAGTCATACTTGTACCTGTCAAACACAGACAGCATTAAAAATAGAACATGTTGGGCCTCCCGAGTGGCGCAGTGGTCTAAGGCATCGCTGTGCTAGCTGTGCCACTAGAGATCCTGGTTCGAGTCCAGGCTCTGTCGCAGCCGGCCGTGACCGGGAGACCCGTGGGGCAGGGCGCAAAACTGGCCTAGTGTTGTCCGGGTTAGGGGAGGTTTTGGCCGGCAGGGATGTTCTTGTCCCATTGCGCACTAGCGGGCTGGGCGCAATGCACGCTGACAGTGTTTCCTCCGACACATTTGTGCAGCTGGCTTCCGGGTTAAGAGTGCATTGAGCCAAGAAGCAGTGCGGCTTGGCTGGGTTGTGTTTCGGAGGACACATGGCTCTCGACCTTTGCCCCTCCGAGTCCGTACGGGAGTTGCAGCGATGGGACAGGACTGTAACTACCAATTGGATACCACGTAATTGGGGAGAAAAAGGGGTTAAAAAAAGATACAAAAAAAATATGCATGTGTGTGGAAGATTAGCTCTCACCCCTGTGATCCAAAGCCTCCCTCTGAATGGACCTTCCTCACTCTCTCCAGGTAGTCCTGGGGAAACTCATGGGCCTGAGCTGGGTCTGAGAAATATAATAATAGGAGGGGCCGCAGTTACAGTGAGGGAAAAAAGTATTTGATCCCCTGCTGATTTTGTACGTTTGCCCACTGACAAAGAAATGATCAGTCTATAATTTTAATGGTAGGTTTATTTTAACAGTGAGAGACAGAATAACAACAAAAGAATCCAGAAAAACGCATGTGAAAAATGTTATAAATGGAATTGCATTTTAATGAGGGAAATAAGTATTTGACCCCTCTGCAAAACATGACTTAGTACTTGGTGGCAAAACTCTTGTTGGTCAGACGTTTCTTGTAGTTGGCCACCAGGTTAGCACACATCTCAGGAAGGATTTTGTCACACTCCTCTTTGCAGATCTTCTCCAAGTCATTAAGGTTTCGAGGCTGATGTTTGGCAACTCGAACCTTCAGCTCCCTCCACAGATTTTCTATGGGATTAAGGTCTGGAGACTGGCTAGGCCACTCCAGGACCTTAATGTGCTTCTTCTTGAGCCACTCCTTTGTTGCCTTGGCCATGTGTTTTTGGTCATTGTCATGCTGGAATACCCATCCACGACCCATTTTCAATGCCCTGGCTGAGGGAAGGAGGTTCTCACCCAAGATTAGACGGTACATGGCCCCTTCCATCGCCCCTTTGATGCGGTGAAGTTGTCCTGTCCCTTAGCAGAAAAACACCCAAAGCATAATGTTTCCACCTCCATGTTTGACGGTGGGGATGGTGTTCTTGGGGTCATAGGCAGCATTCCTCCTCCTCCAAACACGGCGAGTTGAGTTGATGCCAAAGAGCTCCATTTTGGTCTCATCTGACCACAACACTTTCACCCAGATGTCCTCTGAATCATTCAGATGTTCACTGGCAAACTTCAGACGGGCATGTATATGTGCTTTCTTGAGCAGGGGGACCTTGGCGGGCGCTGCAGGATTTCAGTCCTTCACGGCAGTGTGTTACCAATTGTTTTCTTGGTGACTATGGTCCCAGCTGCCTTGAGATCATTGACAAGATCCTCCTGTGTAGTTCTGGGCTGATTCCTCACCGTTCTCATGATCATTGCAACTCCACGAGGTGAGATCTTACATGGAGCCCCAGGCCGAGGGAGATTGACAGTTCTTTTGTGTTTCTTCCATTTGCGAATAATCGCACCAACTGTTGTCACCTTCTCACCAAGCTGCTTGGCGATGGTCTTGTAGCCCATTCCAGCCTTGTGTAGGTCTACAATCTTGTCCCTGACATCCTTGGAGAGCTCTTTGGTCTTGGCCATGGTGGAGAGTTTCGAATCCGATTGATTGCTTCTGTGGACAGGTGTATTTTATACAGGTAACAAGCTGAGATTAGGAGCACTCCCTTTAAAAGTGTGCTCCTAATCTCAGTTCGTTACCTGTATAAAAGACACCTGGGAGCCAGAAATCTTTCTGATTGAGAGGGGGTCAAATACTTATTTCCCTCATTAAAATGCAATTCCATTTATAACATTTTTTTCACATGCGTTTTTCTGGATTTTTTTTTTTATTCTGTCTCTCACTGTTCAAATAAACCTACCATTAAAATTATAGACTGATCATTTCTTTGTCAGTGGGCAAACGTACAAAATCAGCAGGGGATCAAATACTTTTTTCCCTCACTGTATATCCAATGGAAATCTAGAGTCTGTTTTAGCTAGGGAAATCAATTTTCCCTTTCAGCAGATCATCAATACTGCAGCATTTTATCTTATCTGGGCATCAAGTCCACACACAGAGAGACACCAAGTCGCTCACCAGACAGGAAGAAGGTGTCGTGTTGGTCTCTGGCTGGGTGCTGCTGGGGCTGAAACAGGGAGTCAAAGTTCCAGAAGGAGCTCTCAATGAAGTTGTTGGTGGGCATTTCAGTGAAGCTGAAGGAGACAGGAGGAGTGAGTACACACAGGTCTTAGACCTTAGTCTTATCGTACATTAGTTATATAGGGTATACTGATGGTGTCCTGCAAGGGCAGAATAGAGGATAGGCGACTGACCCCATCTCCAGGAAGATCTGTCTGAACTGCGTGCGGACCTTCATTAGTGGATGCAGGTGGCCACAGTCTGGGGCCACACCCATGGCCTCAAAGTTATAGGGCTTGAACTTCTTCTCCTTCCAGCTCCCACTGTCACAGACCAGAGATAGGTCAATTTGGAGGAGAACATATAATACGTTCTAGAGAACATCAAATTAATGAGTGTATATGGCCAAACACAAGCAAAGTCTGTGTGCAGATAAAACGTGGAGGCAAATAAACAAAAACACTCATTTAATTTTTGGGACACCTGAATACAGTTCTGTGCCAAATCCCCTCATGTGATTTTGCAGACCAGGACGGTGCATTTTCATTCATCTGTTTTGGTGTTTGAGAACTAACAAATAGTTTCAGACAATCACATGAAAACCAGGCTTGGTCAAGAGATCACCTGCATTTTGAGAGAGTGCAGTTTCCATGTAAAAACAAAACTAATTGGATCATGCACGGTACCTAATGAAAACACTGCCAATATGACTAGAACATGCAGTGATATGACTATAAATGACATAGACATCACTGTGAGAGAATGAACCACTTCAGGCTAACATACATTTGCCTTAGGACAGGGTCCTCAGCAGCAGCATGCAGGTTAGAGATACAGAACGAGGAATCCCTTATCCATCTTAGCAATCATAGAGCGACCATGACAAAGGAAAAGCAGAGCAGGACTCACCTAGCGATCATCTCTGGGGTGAGCTCTGTCTCCTGCTTGGTGATGGTGGTGCTGAAACAGCTGCCCTTTGTGATCCAATATGACTTGACCGTCCTTAAATTCACAGAAATAAATACAATCGTTCTCAATCAAACTGCATAAATGTGGTCATTTGAAAGTGTTATATCACATGAGTCACAAAGGTCACAAGAGGTCTTATCTTGGGAACATTGGAGATTGGGAACATGGTGGTGGTGAGGGCCTGGGACACTATTTAGCAAATAGGAAGTAGACAATTAACAATCTGTTGCTCAGTGTGTCTAAACTCTGGACGTGGGGAACGTCACAGGGTAGAGTTCTCATATTGCTGTCCATTTGTGATATTAAAACCGAACAAAGCCTGGCGCTGGAAGCATTCCATTTGGGCACAGACAGACAGAGACAAACGAGAGACAGAGAGCTACCTCGGGGGAACAATGGCCTGAGCTAGCGACGGAGCCAACATTAGTCTCACCAGGTACAGTATTAACCTCAACACTGGGATCCTGACTGACTGGACCCATAAAAGTACTCGTGGTCTTTTAGCTGGTGCATTAATTTAGTAATAATGTATATAAACTGTGTTACGGTATTCATATCATTGGGTGAACTAGACATCTCGACTCAGACAAGACGACAACATTGACTCACATCTGATCTGTGAATATTATGTAAGTAGGATGTAACTATGATATAAGACAGAATTGATATTCTAATCCAAACCTTATTGATGTATTTCATATAATTTCTCAGCTGTTATTCAACTAAAGACTTAGGGGTCAACAAGTCAGAGAACATCATCAGCATGAGACAATGAAGAGGCTAGTTGTGACTGGGGCATCCTGAACATGCCTGGATGCCAGATGAGTGAACACTGTGTTGTACTGCTGAATGGCATCTATTGCCATCTACTGGTAGATACCAGTTAGGCATATACTTAACATTTCACAGACGTTTTCACAGTAGTCAAATATTATCAACAGGTCTGATTCTTACACTTCAGAGAGCAGTTTGCGTTTCTTCAGCTCATTCTTCTCCTTCTCCTCCAGTTGAGACGCCTGGCCTTTCTGTACCAGGAGCAACTTGTCCCTCACCAAGTCTTCTAAGTGCTCCACCTGGGTACACACACACACACACACACATGCGTGAAATGTATGTTTATATGTGTCATACTTATTGTCTCCATTATAAAAGCAATACACTCAATCACAAAGCACACCAAGTCAGATGTGAAGATAAACTCACAGTCTTGAAGATCCTGGGGCCGCCCTCATGGCCCTTGTCCAGACGGATCCACTTGTTGGACATGGCCTTGCTGAAACCCACCTTCCCAAAGGCTAGTTTCTACACAGAAATAGAGACAAAACAATCTGTAAACACTACCCCAATGATCCAAGTAGAGAGCATATACTGTATATTGCTATGACCCAAAATCACAATGTAAAGATCAACTTTCATTAAATTCTGTATTTTTCAGCCAGATGTTTTTCATCGAAATAAACATCACAACATCATGGTGCATATTATTTGTCCAGGCACCCTGCCGGTACTCTCACCATGAGCTGGCTCTGAGGCATCCCTTCCTCTGGGATGGAGCTGACGACTCTGGCCTCATGGCTGCCCTGCTCGGCTATCTCACAGCCTTCCCCAGTCAGCTCCCAGTGCTTCGAGGAGCGCTGCTCAGCTGAGATCACCTGCACAGGAAAACAAACAACCATGATCAGAATCATAATGGAGCCTTTCTCAATGTTGACATTTTGGTATTTCGTATTTTATTAGGATCCCCATTAGCTGTTGCAAAAGCAGCAGCTAATCTTCCTGGGGTCCACACAAAACATAATACAGAATGACATAATACAGAACATCAATAGACAAGAACAGCTCAAGGAGAGAACTACATGCATTTTTTTAAAGGCACACGTAGCCTACATTTCAATGCATACACACAAACTATCTATATCAAATAGGGGAGAGGCATTGTGCCGCGAGGTGTTGCTTTATCTGTTTTTTGAAACCAAGCTTGCTGTTTATTTGAGCAATATGAGATGGAAGGAAGTTCCATGCAATAAGGGCTCTATATAATACTGTACGCTTTCTTGAATTTGTTCTGGATTTGGGGACTATGAAATGACCCCTGGTGGCATGTCTGGTGGGATAAGTATGTGTCAGAGCTGTGTGTAAGTTGACTATGCAAACAATTTGGGATTTTCAACACAATGTTTTTTATAAAAATAAGTGATGCAGTGTCTCTCCTCAACTCTTAGCCAAGAGAGACTGGCATGCATAGTATTTATATTAGCCCTCTGATTACAATGAAGAGCAAAACGTGCTGCTCTGTTCTGGGCCTACTGCAGCTTAACTAGGTCTTTCCTTGCAGCACTGGACCACACGACTGGACAATAATCAAGATTAGACAAAACTAGAGCGTGCATAACTTGCTTTTTGGAGTGTGGTGTCAAAAATCTCTTTATTTTGTCTAGAATTCTCCCCATCTTTACAACCATTGAATCTATATATGTTTTGACCATGACAGTTTACAATCTAAGGTAACGCCAAGTAATTTAGTCTCCTCAACTTGTTCAACAGCCACAGCATTCATTACCAGATTCAGCTGAAGTCTTTCACTTAAGGAATGATTTGTACCAAATACAATGCTTAGTTTTAGAGATGTTCAGGACCCAGTTTATTACTGGCCACCCATTCCAAAACAGACTGCAACTCTTTGTTAAGGGTTTCAGTGACTAGCTGTGGTTGCTGATGCGTATATGGTTGAATCATCAGCATACATGGACACACACGCTTTGTTTAATGCCAGTGGCAGGTCATTGGTAAAAATAGAAATGAGTAGCGGGCCTAGAGAGCTGCCCTGCGGTACACCACACTTTACATGTTTGACATTAGAGAAGCTTCCATTCATTAGTAGTTGAATCGTCATTAAGGCAAATATAAAAAATGTCTAACAGTTTTTGTTTTTAGTCAAGTTTGCTGACTAGCAGTGCAGTTGAACAATCAGACTGAACAGTCACCACTGCATCCGATTGTAGTCACTATTGCATTGTTGGATTGTTCTTTGTGTCTTGACAGGGATGCAAGTCTGTGTAATAGAAATGTCACTGTATTCAATAAGGGTAGCTAAATTATGTATTTATTCATGGTCTACAATTATTTATTCTTCACAATAGAAGGTTGCTAACTAGCTGGCTAACAGGATCCCGTTTACGTCCCTATTGCATCACTTTCCTATCCAATCGTCCATTATCATAGGATGAACAGGAAAAGGCTATGAGGACACGCTTGACGCCCAAACCGATATTTAATTTCAGAATTTATAAAAATGAGGTTAAGGTAATGGTCAGTTTTAGGTTTTTGCTAGTCGGTTTAAACGTCAGCTGTGTCCTTAAAGTATCCGCCGGTTGCTTGACTTCCGCTTTAACACGGGCAGGTAAACTCACATCACCAAGTGCCTGTAGGCTCTTCACAGCCCCGACGATAGTTTGGTGGTCCACCCCAAGACTGGTCGCAACATCCTGACTGTCGAGACCACCGTCCACCTTTTCCACCCGCTGAAGAAGCGTTTCTACAAGACCAGTGTCAGCCATGCTTGTCACAGCGAAGCCGAAAAGCGACCGGTAGTGAGCTCAGTATTGGATATGTCGAAAGTACTGGAATACAAGAGCCAGTCTTTTTGAAATACCGTAAACTCACCAGAACAAGCGAAAATTAATACCTGAGTTGACATCTTGAAGAATTAAAAAAATCCACTACACACTTGATTTATCCCATGCATTGCATGCAATGTACTGACAGTGACTGAATTGCGACTGAGGATGAGAATAATTATCACTTCACATGAATGGATATAGTTGAATGACTGATCTGATATATCTTGAAAATATTGTGCTTGCTGTAGGTCGGTGGTTTAAATGGATGTAAGATCATACAGTTGCAATTCAGTTTTTCTGAATGGCTCTCAACACCAGAATTGTCACACAAAAAGGGGCTATAACGTGTTTGCCTAGAACTGGATCGAATATTTCAATAGAAATATAATACAATTTTACTCCAGATGGATAGCTGTACCAAAGATAAAATATAATATAACTGAAAATGTAAAGTGTTTGTCCCATGTTTCATGAGCTGAAATAAAAGTTCCCAGAAATGTTCCATACAGAGAAAAAGCTTATTTCTCTCAAATTGTGTACACAAAATTGTTACATCCCTGTTAGTGAGCATTTCTCCTTTGCCAAGATTATTCATCCACCTGACAGGTGTGGCATATCAAGAAGCTGATTAAAACACATGATCATTACACAGGTGCACCTTGTGCTGGGGAAAATAATAGGCCACTCTAAAATGTGCAGTTTTGTCACACAACATAATGCCACAGATGTCTCAGGTTTTGA
This sequence comes from Brachymystax lenok tsinlingensis, assembly GCA_030435695.1. Classification (NCBI taxonomy): domain Eukaryota; kingdom Metazoa; phylum Chordata; class Actinopteri; order Salmoniformes; family Salmonidae; genus Brachymystax; species Brachymystax lenok. The sequence continues at coordinate 81,882,219 of CM059791.1, read as the reverse complement.
GGGAGCCTCCAACGTCATTTTAGAAAGTTTGTCAGTATGTCTAAACGGCCACACAACTGCAGCCCAACACCTCCGCATCCGGCTTCTTCACCTTCGGGATTGTCTGAGACCAGCAATCTGTACAGCAGATGAAACTGTGGGTTTGTGCGACTGATAGGGTAAGCTCATCAGGTAAGCTCATCTGCGTGCTCATCGTCCTCAACAGGGTCTTGACCAGACTGCAGTTTGGTGTCGTAACTGACTTCAGTGGGCAAATGCTGACCTTCGATGGCCACTGGCACGCTGGAGAATTGTGCTCTTCACGGATGAATCCCAGTTTCAACTGTACTGGGAAGATGGCAGATAGCGTGTATGGCGTCATGTGGGTGAGCAGTTTGCTGATGTCAACGTTGTGAACAGAGTGCCCCATGGTGGCGGTGGGGCTATGGTATGGCCAGGCATAAGCTATGTACAATGAACACAATTGATGGCAATTTGAATGCACAGAGACATTGTGGCGAGATCCTTATGTTTCAGCTTGACAATGCACAGCTCCATGTCGCAAGGATCTGTACATAATTTCTGTAAGCTGTTTTTCCATGGCCTGCACACTCACCAGACACTTTTTCCCATTGAGCATGTTTTGGATGCTCTGGATTGATGTGTAAGACAGCATGTTCCAGTTCCCGCCAATATCCAGCAATTTCGCATAGCCATTCAAGAGGAGTGGGACAACAGGCCTGATCAACTCTATGCGAAGGTGATGTGTCGTGCTGCATGAGGCAAACAGTGGTCACAGCAGATACTGAATGGTTTTCTGATCCACGCTCCTACTTTTTCTTTTGTTGGTTTCTGTGACCAACAGATGCATATCTTAATTCAGAGTTATGTGAAATCCATAGATTAGGGCCTAATGAATTTATTTCAATTGTCTGATTTCCTTATATGAACTGTAACTCAGTAAAATCTTTGAAATGGTTGCATGTTACGTTTATATTTTTACAAGGTGTAATACACCTGTGCAGATAGATAGCAGTATATACAGTGCATTTGGAAAGTATTCAGACCCCTTGACTTTTTCCACATTTTGTTACGTTACAGCCTTATTCTAAAATTGATGAAATTGTAATTTTTTCCTCATAATTCTGCACACAATACCCCATAATGACAAAGCAAAAACAGGTTTAGACATTTTTGCAAATGTATTAAAAATCTGAAACTTAAAAATCACATTTACATAAGTGTTCAGACCCTTTACTCAGTACTTTGTTGAAGCATCTTTGGCAGCAATTACAACCTCAAGTCTTCTTGGGTATGATGTTTCTCCCATTCTTCTGTGCAGTTCCTCTCAAGCTCTGTCAGGTTGGATGCGTCGCTGCACAGCTATTTTCAGGTCTCTCCAGAGATGTTCGATCGGGCTCCAGTCCGGGCTCTGGCTGGGCCACTCAAGGACATTCAGAGATGTGTCCCAAAGCCACTCCTGCGTTGTCTTGACTGTGTGCTTAGGGTCGTTGTCCTGTTGGAAGGTGAATCTTCGTCCCAGTCTGAGGTCCTGAGCGCTCTGGAGCAGGTTTTCATCAAAGCTCTCTCTGTACTTTGCTCCGTTCATCTTTGCCTCAATCCTGACTAGTCTCCCAGTCCCTGCCGTTGAAAAACATCCCCACAGCATGATTCCGCCACCACCATGCTTCACCGTTGGGATGGTGCCAGGTTTCCTCCAGACGTTACGCTTGGCGTTCAGGCCAAAGAGTTCAATCTTAGTTTCATCAGACCAGAGAATCTTGTTTCTCATGGTCAGAGTCCTTTAGGTGCCTTTTGGCAAACTGTCATGGTTCCTTACAGTAAGGCGAAAGTCTATCAACCCAAAGGTTCCGGATTAGAATCTCATCACGGAATAACTTTAGCACTTAGGCTAATTAGCAACTTTTCAACAACTTTTTAGCTACTTTTCAACTATTTAGCATGTTAGCTAACCATTTCCCTAACCTTAACCCTTTTAGCTAACCCTTCCCTTAACCTTGACCCTGTAACCTAACTCCTAAATTTAACCCTAACCCCTAATCTTAATCCCTAACCTAGCTAACGTTAGCCAACTAGCTAACTTGCCAGAATTCGTAACACATCATACATTTTGCAAATTCGTACCATATAGTACCTTTCACAAATTCGTAACATACTGTATGTTTTGCAAATTCATAATATATAATACGAATTGTAATTTGTAACATATCATATGAAATAGGTGATGGACGTCCACAAATGAATACATACCATACAATACGTAGAATATCATACTAAATGGAGTGTCTCGGATTTACGTGCAGAATAATACGAAATGTTCTGAGACCAGGTTTGGGAGGTGAACAAACGCCTGAAGATGATTGACATGAAGTATTAGGTAGAGGTGAAATATCGTCCTCCAACGATGACCGCAACGCCAGTATGGGGAACAAGTCAGGCTAATCTATGAGCCACATTCACTGTCTAGTAGTTATATTACTTACTTGCATCATTTTACAGAAAGATGTAACAGATGTAATAGCCTACCTACAGTGTCCTCAATTGTAGTTGGGAGGTTCACATGAATGTTTTTTCATACCTCTTATCTGCATAATCAGCCTTGTCTATATCATCTATGGATCCACCCAGCATCTACGACAAAGAGGCCAACATTATGGTCAAAAGGGCTCTGATAAGTATCAAACGCTCCCTGGCCTACGAGTCCTGCTCTAGCCTGCAGTCTCATCTGAGGTGGTGGAAGCTGATCTTGGCCATAATGGCTTGGCGGTTCGGCAAATCAAAACTCCATCCCCATAACTTTCCAGCAAAGGCCCTGAATGACATAGCCGTGGGTATGGTGCTGACTGTACTGGAAAATCTCAGTGTCGCTCTGAAGTCCGCTCAGGCCTGAGGTGCGTTCAACAATAGAAAACATTTGCGAATTCTAGCTAACATATTAAAAAACACTGTTAGCTGGATGTTGACCGTGAACGTTTGCTAACAGTTTGAAAATGTATTCTCCCGGACTCATCTTCAATCCCATCAATAACAACTGCTAGTAAGGGAAGCAGTGCTTCAATAAGATGGGGACCAAAATAAATAGACATCCACAATTGCTCTAGCTGCAGCAAGCACAGCTGCTCTTCTTGCCGCATCCATATCAGTTTTTCCCAATAACTAACAGAAATGGAACATTCAACAAACTCTGTTGAATAAAAACATAGTTAGCCGCGAGGGTTTGCAAACGGAAGCAAACATAACATTGTTGAATGCATCTCTAGTTTTCCATACCTACAGCTGAGAAGATCGTCCAAAAAATGCTCAGGAAGCTAGAGCTCCTGTTTGGCACTACTAAACTCCAGACTGACAAACTAAGCACAGGTGACACACACCTGCTCAACACCATTACTGCTGAGATCACAGCTAAAGTTAAGAATGTGTTTAAGGGTCCCAGCAGTCTCAATGTAACAGCACTACCCTCAGCCTCTTATTGGAGGCTACTAGGAATAGGACTCCAGCAGAAGAAGAGGACTTGCTGGTTCACCTAGACACTGAGGTGAAGTCTCTCTCTTGCACATTCAGATCTACGATGACACCCCAAAAAACAAAATCATAGACTTGTATGACTGGCAGCTCATTGATTGTGTTTTAAGGAGTCACAGTGTTGAAAACGATGGCCAATCTCTGTCTTGAACCAAGGCAGGTTTTAGAATTTGTAACTTCTGTCCGTAAGAGACTGTTGGTACACCGGGGAAACAGACTAGTCCTTTAAGATGTGGTTTTAGTGAGTCCAGATATTGGTATTAACTATGAGTTTGTCCTCAAATACATATTCTGCAGATTTGTAGGGAGGATCTACCCTGAAGCACAGATCACAGACCTAAAGCTCTTCACTCTGTAACAAGCTGCTTACCTTGGTTCTGGGCTTCGTGTCAAGAGCTCATATGAGCAGAGCATTTGTGAGATCTGGCAAAACTTTATCACCAGATTCATTGCACAAATGACAAGATGCCTGGCATGCTGTACGACGATTATACAAAGTTATTCACCCCAGAAAATAGCCCGAAAATCGAGACCTTCATAGCAGACAGAACGGTGTTTGGTGGTGGCTAACATGATCACCCTGACAGTCCAGCGTTTTTCCAAGCTTCCTCCGAATCCATCGAAAGACATCAAGACAGAGCAGGTAATTCCTGATGTTGTGAGGGTACCAGAGCCCGTCTCCACTCCACCATCTGTAGGTACAAACACCTAGCTGGCATTCCACCGTGGCTCCTCGACACTGACAGAGTGCTGAAGCAGAAAGAGAGGGGCCGAGGGAGACATCCAGATCAGCTCAAATTGGGGTAAGCAGAGTATGCTGACCACAAATGGAAAAGCCTTTTGGTTAGGCTGTAAATGGTATTAATCGAATCAAACATTTTGGCATGTAATGCCATTGCTTTTCTGCTTTCAGTGGGCTATGGCACAAACAATTTCCACAGACAACTCATGAGGAATCAGTTAATACCCAAGTACTACTTGGTTGTAAACTGTGTCTTTCCTTTTTGTATCAATACACATTTCAACACTTCATCAAGTACCCGATTCCTAGATTCATCCAATCTGTTTGACACAATGTAATGTAATTTGTAGGAGTTGGTCGCAAACCAAAGAGCAGGATCATATACTGCTGTCCCAGCATTTGTAAGGGAAATGAGCTGTTGTTATCCCGGTTTCTGATGAAATTGTCGGAGCATGACACTTCATCGCAATCCACCACATGTTCACCTCATTCAGGCTACATCTGAACAGGGTTGGGGAGTAACGGATTATATGTAATCTGTTACATGTAAGAGATTACAAAAAACGGTCACTGTTATCCGTTACATTACCAGCAAAAATATTAGAATCAGATTACAGATACTTGTTAAAAACTAGATGATTACTTCGAGGATTACTTTTAAATTCAGAAAGGATGTTTGCGAGAGAAAAAAATCTTTGACACTTCTCTGTTTTCTCAATAACATTCAAATAAAATTTAAGTTTGTTCCACCTAAGCGAGTCTGATCACAAGTCAGAGAGCATATGATGACACACCAAATGTGTTTGATGGATTGCGGGAAAAGAGCAGGAATTGGGTTTTGTAAACTACAGTCCAAGCTACTGTGTCTTCCAATGGTGCGACTGCTTTCGGCATCCAAAGATTATCCAATTTGAATAAACGCTTGGAGGTAAGGATGACAGCAGGCTATACGGATATCTACATAGCTCATTGATGTGAATCACACTGCTGCTCTCTCATTTATCTATTTGCGCCTTACTGATTGTGGTTGTTATGGATGGGTGTTCACAAATCTAAATGTGTATTTGAACCCAATAATCGTTGAATTCAAGAAGTTTAAGCTGCCTATCAATCATTGTTTTGGAAACCAGTAGACAGTGAAAAATGCGCTCTTGCAACAGCTGCATAGTGCAGATCCCAGCCTATGGAATAAAAGTGGGGCTTTTATTGCTCAATCTAATTCATGCCAATAACAAAAAAAATCCATAGGCCTAATGGACACATGCTCAAACTCACACTTTTGATAGACTTAAAGGGGCAGTCTGTAGTTGCTACACCCATTGTTTTACTTATAAATCATTGGTTCTTGAATATAACTATCAAATGCCTCTTAAGCTTAGTTCAACTGTCACACTCCACGAGAACCCAGAATATACGCTAGTTTTTCTCTGTTTGTAAACATTGTAAATGTGAACAACCACCATATAGCCTCATAAAATTGTTAAAACGAAAATGTTGGTATCATGGCTGGTCAGTCCTTGCATCCATAGCGGTCTATTAATCTCAGTAGTTACATTTCTCCAGGCCCATCCCTCAGATTTTTACCAAAACAGAGACAAAAAGGTAAACAATAGGCCTATAGCAAATGCAGCCTACGGCATTCATTTTTCACATGTAAATAGCACTTTTCAGTAGTGCTCAAAGCAGGCCATTCCATGAGCTCACCATTTATTTTTCAACTTGAATCAATGAGTCCAATCAACAAAATTATAAACCGAGTAGTGCTGGCTAATAAATCCTTAGTTTTAGGGTTATGCTCAGGTAAAACAATTTGGCTAATCTATACTTCCATATTTCCAAGTCCTATTCTTGAAGATCAAGGGGTATAGCTTTTATTGGAATGACTGGAATTCTGACTTTGGTTTTTAATGTAAGGATATAATCGTATTATGTAGTAGAACGCGATGGGTTAGATTAGAAGCCTACATAGCCAACCCATAAAGTACAATTTAACATCCATATATGGCAAGCTATGTAAACTAATATTGATTTATCTTACAAATAGAGGTGGTTCAATTGGTAACATACATTTGTCTTCCAATGCCTTATGGGGAAAGTAATCTTAAAAGTACTGAATGCAATCAGAATACGTTACGGAGTTTGGGTAATCCAAAAGTTGTTACTGATTACAATTTTACAGGTAACTCATTTTGCTGATAGTACATTTTTCCTCAAAGTAGCTATGACAGATGTGGTTGTCCCACCTAGCCATCTTAAGATGAATGCACTAAATCAGTCACTCTGGATAGGAGCGTCTCCATTTCATTGCACAATGCTGACTTCAAATGTATTTTCTGATATCTGGGATGGAAAGTAAGGTTAGTAGAGAGCATCTTTCATGAAGTGAAATACTTGGTCAACACACAATTTGCTTTCCTCCAAAATAAAAGTCCTTTATTGATACAAACACCACATTTTCTTATACACTGTTCTGAGAAAAAATAAAATAATCCCTACCACCAAATCTACTTTAACCAGAAATGTGATTGACATTTAAAATGTCTTTCTAGTAATCTCCAAAATTATTTGTTAAAATTAAAACTACAGAAATACGTCAAGTAAAACACAAAAATAAATGTCTAAAATTACAAGCAAATACTTCAACAAGCAAGCAGTTCTCCAGGCCCACTGTATTGTAAAATGAAAATTTAAAACAAAATCCTCAGCCAAAAACAACTAGTGGTCAACATAGTTAACTGTGTGTATGGACATAAAATCATAACTGGGGTAAAAAAAAAGGGGAAAAAAGTGATTTATGTCATTCCCTCTTTTAGGTGGTAGGTGATGGTGGGTGAGGGGAAATTGGTGGAGTGCATACAAAGAAAAGAAAATACAAGCTTGAACACTGACCAAACTGATGAAATAGACCATTTGATTCAGCTGTGGGGAGCTGCCAACTAATAAGTCTAGTTTATTACTTTAAAGTTTAAAAAAAATAACCAAATGAACGTAGACATGGAAAAACCATGGATCACAGGACAGCCACCATCGCTTCTTTGGAGAACGCTTGTGACAGGGTTGTGGGGTGGTACTGTGGGGCTCAGATGGGTATGCCGAGGGTGGATTCAGTCTATCTGTACTGGTAGTTCATGGTGGGGTCTCCCCTGCCGTATCCTACTGGGTTGTGGTATGGAGCTGGATTTGCACCATAGCTCTGGTTGACTCCTGCCTGTGCGTTGTAATTTGACTGATTTCCGTAACCTACGGAAAAGAGGAAGTTGATTAGTGAAACTGTCGATAAAGCAGCTTATTACAGTGTGCTTGTGTTCCCCTTTACAGAGAATCCATCTTACCTTCGTAACTGTAGTCTTGGCTGGCAACAGCGCTGCCCGTCACCTGGCTGGGGTAGGCAGTGCTGTAAGGATAAACCCCTGCTCCTGCCTGGTTTTGATTGAAGGTCTTATTGCCTTGCCCATAGCCCTGGCCATACTGGTTATAGGCACTCTGACCAGGGGTGGTCTGGTAGGCCCCTTGGGCCCCCCCACCAACTCCTGGCGGTCCAGGGAAGGTTGACTTGGCCTCCTTTTTGACAGGGGCTTTGGGGGCTGGAGAAGGGGTGGAGTAGCCTCCATCGTTCTGGTAGTATGAACCGTAGGTTCCTGCAGCTGCCACGCCTGTAGTGCTGGCCGCAGGGACTTCAGTAACAGTGCCAGCAGTCGCAGCTCCACCATTTGCTCCACTATTGTAATAATCTAAAAGAAAGAGGCATTAGATTAAGAGGCCTTTGTAGAGAGGTCTACTGCAATCACACCCATGCTTGTAAAGGCACTAAGATTAATACATTGCATCGTCTAGAAAGTGAGGCGTTTCACTAAAATTGTACTACCACATTGTATGGGACATCACATTTATTTTTTTAAAACATACAAGACTTTATTTTTACTTCACAATCATAATGCAGAATGTCAAAATCAGTCTTGTGCAAGTATCAACAACGCCGTGGTTCTTTCATGCCTAAAAGGTGGCTCACGTGTGAGTTAAATGAGGGGCATTGTGAACATTGTCATTCTCAAGGTAAGACTAGCATGTAACCACCATGCATCAATAGCCATGATTTAGCAATTCTGACATTTGAATAAAAAACCGCAAATATTCAAAGCAGCCTTATGATCCCATAACAAAACGCTAAAAAAAAACAAAAAAAAAACATGTTGACAATGTGATTGATACACTTTTCAGACAAAATGAAGTAAGACCGTTCACATAATAAGAAATGTAACTTTTTTTGTAGACATTCAAGACAGATGGCCACAGTGGGATCAATGGCCACAGTCTGACCCACTCCAATGTGCATGTCATCACAGTGGGCCATTATCCATCAGCCAACCATAATACTCTGGTCTCAATTCCACTAAGGAAGGCAGTCTATTGGGAAAGTGTGCCTGTGGCTTTTGGCATATCCAGGTGTCCAGGTACGTCCCAGGGTTGGCAGAGGGTATGGAAGGTGACCAAAGGCAACATGCATTCACTGGCCTCCCATCTCTCTAGGCGTTGGGACATGAGTCGTAGCGGGTAAGCAAAGGGACAGTTTTTTTCCGTGGGAGTGATTGGAGTTCATGTTGCGGGAACACTATAGTTTGCTCCTCTTTCTCTACATTTGTTTTGATTTAAAAGATTGGGATGATCTATGTCGCAAACTCGTGGTAGCCATAGCAGTCTGAGACAAAGTCACCTAAAGAATGAGACAGAGCAGAGAAGGAAAAATTTAATTAGATTGGTTTTGTTTTCTGCCATATAAAGTGGCATGTGTCAATGACTTGGTCAAATTGTTTTCAAACAGCTTTTTTTGTTTGTTGGGACTTTTAGATTTCTCTGCTCCTGTCACGCTCAAGAAGGTGTTTCCTCAGAACAGGCTGCTGGTAGGAGGGGTCTCGCATATGGGAGGTCAAAGTGATATAGATTGAGTCCTGTGGCTTAACAAAGCAGAGAAATGTAAAATCATAATCGAACCAGGAATAAGAGCACTCAGGTTCCTTTGGTAGTTTGTTTAGATGACATTCAATGGTATACTCTCCAAAACAAAAAGAATTTGATTACAGATTTATTTATTTTTTTAACTTTTCCAGGTCTTGTATTGTTGGGAACCTCCAGATGTATGCCACTAGCTCTCCTCCAAGATGGCTAAGCATGTTGTGCTCTGATCAAACCACACTGAACTTTTGCTTATATTACAATACGAGCAGAGTGAGAACCCCTCTTGTAGTGCCCTCATGATAAAGGTGGACATATCACATAAAAACCAGACTAGGAGACGCAAGACTATTCCAGGGATTGGAAGATGAGAAGGGACAATCAATACTCACTATAGCCTCCAGAGTTTCCATTGTTCCCATATCCATAACTTCCATAGCCACCTGAGGAGTTAAGCAAACCAACCATTACATTTCTCAGCTGACGTGAGATGTTGCCTACCATTTAAAATGTCGGAAGAACAGTATTTACAGCATAAAGTCAATTCAGGGACAGAATACACAATAATTGCATGTAGTGCCTTCAGAAAGTGCTCATACCCTATGACTTAATTCCATATTTTCTTGTATTAGAGCCTGAATTCAAAATCGATTAAATTGATTTGTTTTTCTGACCTGAGTCTACACACAATCACCCATAATGACAAAGGAAAAACATGTTCGTGGAGCCCAAAAAAATTATACACACGAATTTACATAAATATTCACACCCCTGGGTCAATATGTTAGAATCACCTTCGGCTGCGATTACAGTTGTGAGTCTTTCTGGGTAAGTCTAAGAGCTTTACACGCCTGGATTGTACAATATTTGCACATTCTTTTAAAAATTCAAGCTCTGTCAAGTTGGTTGTTGGTCATTTGTTAGTCATTGCTAGACAGCCATTTTCAAATCTTGCCAAAGATTTATAAGCTGATTAAGTCAAATCTGTAACTAGGCAACTTCGGAACATTCAATGTCTTCTTGAAAAACAACTCCTGTGAATAGCTGGCCTTGTGTGTTAGGTTATTGTCCTGCCGATTGTCCTGCTATCATCTCCCACTGCCTGATGGAAAGCAGACCAGGTTTTTCTCTGCTTAGCTCCACTCAATTTCTTTTCTATCCTGAAAAACCCAGTCCTTAAAGATTACAAAAATTGCTTGAAAATATGGAGTGGTTCTCCGAATTGGATTCTCCCCAAACATAACTGTATCCAGGACAAAAAATTAAATGCTTTGCCACATTTTTTGCAGTACTAGTTTAGTGACTTGTTGCAAACATGATGCATGTTTTTGAATATTTTTTAACTCTGTAGAGGCTAACTTTTCACTGTGAATTAGGTTAGTGTTGTGGAGTAACTACAATGTTGATCCATCCTCAGTTATCCTATCACAGCCATTAAACTCTGTACCTGTTTTAAAGCCACCATTGGCCTCAGTGAAATCCCTGAGCGGTTTCCTTCCTTTCCGGCAACTGAGTTGGGAAGGACGCCTGTATCTTTGTAGCGACTTGTTGTATTGATACACCATCCAAAGTGTAATTAACTTCTTAGGGAGCGGCAGCATAGGTGATAGTTTTGGAGAGTCTGGCGTGCCAAAAGTAAAATGCCTGCCACTCAGGCCCAGAAAATAGGATATGCACATAATTAGTACTATTGGATAGGAAACACTGAAGTTTCTAATAATGTATGTATGTGAGTATAACAGAACTGATATAGCAGGCGAAAACGAGGAAAATCAATCCGGATTTGCATTTTTTTGGTAAATGACCTTCTCCATTGTGCCTATTCATTTGTATTTTACCTAGGACTGAGATTGCAGTATCTATGGCTTCCACTAGATGTCAACAGTCTTCATACAAAGACGGGAAGTTCTAGCAGTAAGCAGAAGGGATAAGAAGAGGAAGTAGTCAGGGGACCACTTGTTTACAACGTTTGACGCGCGCGAGATCGTGAGCGCCCCCAGTTTATTTTCCTTTCCTATTGTTCACGTTATCGTCCGGTTGAAATATTACAGTAAATATACATAAAAGGATACATTAAAAATTGTTTGATTTGTTTGTAGAAAGTTTATAGGTATAATTTGAACGTGTTCTCTTCACGGTTCAATGGGCGACGTGTGCCAGTGCTCCCTAAGTAGTTAACTTCTCTGGGAGCAGTGCATGAGGTGACCGTTTTGGAGAGCCTGGCGTGCCCAAAGTAAAATGCCTCCCATTTAGGCCCAGAAAATAGGATAGGCATATATTTAGTACCATTGGATAGGAAACACTCTGAATTTTCCAAAACTGTTAACCATTTGTCTGTGAGTCAATCAGAACGCATATAGCAGGCAAAACCCTGAGGAATCTCTGTCCTGGAAAAAGTGATTTTGACACATTGCTCATTTGGGAACCCCTCCTATTGAAAATGACCATATATAGGCATATGAATGCAGTACACGTCGCTTCCTTATGATGTCAACAGCCTCGAGACGGTGTTTCCCTCCATTTTGGATGAATTTAGACCATAGAAAAACAGCAAACAATGAACACCCTCTTTCTGAAAAAGTTCCGTGGCGCTGCGCACGAGAAGTCACGGAGTGTCTGTTTTATCGTCGTTATTGATCAGTTTATATTCCGGCTGATTTATAATAGTAAATATCGTAAAAGTGTTCCTAAGGATACATTTAAAACTATGTTTGATTGTTCTTGGACAAGTTTATAGGTATAATTTGAACGAGTTCGCGCCAAGCGTTTCAATGGAGTAGTGGAAGCTGTCGTTTCTGATTATAACGCGAATCAAATGGAGGATTTATGGATAAAAGACGTTACTTTTTCTAACAAAAGAACCATGGATTGTCTTCGTTGGACACTTAGGATGACCTCAGCAGAAGTTCTTCAACAGGTAATTGATTTGTTTTCGCTGTGAAATGTGTTGTGTGCCATGATGGCTAATCGATACATGGCTATTGGAAAAATATGTGAGGTGCTAGCCTCAAACAATGAAATGTGCTGCTTTCGCCGTAAAGCCTTTTTGAAATCTGACAACGCTGTGATATTGCCAAGAAACATAGCTTTTGATGAGTATGGAACACTTGCATATGTGGATGTTTAATAATTTCATTTGGGGATTTTAAATTTGGCGCTTTAGATTTTCGCTGGTAGTGTCGGGACGAGCCCGCTAGCGACCCAGCAATCCCTGACTGGTTAATAACTTCACCCATCTACCAATATGTGCCCGCCCTTCTTTGCGAGGCATTGGAATATCTCCCTGGTCTTTGTGGTTGAATCTGTGTTTGAAATTCACTGCTCGACTTAGGAACCTAACAAATAATTGCATGTGCGGGGTACAGATATGGGGTAGTCATTCAAAAATTGGACATGGGGTAATGTGTGTTGGCCAGTGACAAAATATACATTTAATCAATTTTGAATTCAGGCTGTAACAAAACGTGGAAAAGGTAAAGGGGTGTGAATACTTTGAGGGCACTGTAGGTAGCATATAGCTCTGTTTTACCTTGACCATAGCTGCCACCATTATTGAACCCTCGGCCCTTCCCCCTGCCACGCCCTCTACCTCTGCCCCTGGGAGTGGCTGCCGGGTCACCAGTCGGGTCACCCATCATGCCAAACCCATGCTGTTGGAGAAAACACGAGAGGACTAAATGGACAGACAGATCAGCAGCAACCATCATTACTCAGTTAATATATTTTACACAAACAATAGCAAGCAAAGATATACAGTAAGGCAGAGGGAATCTTACCATTGGGAGTTTCTTCTTCTTGGCTGCCTCAGTCACAGAGCCCTCTGGGAAGAGTTTGTCCAGGGCTGCCAAGGCAGCATAGGCCTTGGCCACCTTCTTATTGGAGCCAGTCCCTTGGAACTTCTGTTCGTCTATCTCCACCTGGAACAGGAGGAAAGACAGGTCAATACATAGATTCAGACAAGAACAGGAAAAAGCATGGGACCAAGAAATTGTGTCAAAGCCAAGCTTGTTGTTGTTAATGTTTAAAAGAACAAGTTCACTTTATTTTAACCAAATTTCAATTTGTATGTTGTGTCCAGACACTTTGTTTTGAGAAACCGTACCTCACCAATATAATTCCTTGTTGCTCGTTCTGCAGTATGGGAGCCACAGATAAACATGAACAAAGCTCCAAAAACACCCAAATGTAATGTCAGAAACGACAAAGCTCTCAGTATAGTGATGCAGGGGTAAATTCTCAAAAACCAAGCCAAATCACTAAAAAAAAGAAATGGACACAAAACGTACATAAAATTGAGATTTGGTGCAAATAAAGTAAACTTCTCCATTCATTGAAGCAGCTGGATATTTACTGGTTGATCCTAAAGGCATCAGTCTGGTTGCAGGGTGGATAGGCACTTCTTCCACTTCTGAGACACTTACCTCCATGACGAAGCGTTTGTCGTGGCTGCCTCCGGTCTCTGAGATGAGCTCGTACTTGAGGCCGCGCCGCTTCTCGTTCAGCTCCATCACAGGGTTCTTCCCATGTTTGGTCAGGATTGGCCCCTGTTGACGAGCACTCTAAGACAGAGAGACATACATTTTAATTTCTCTAAACAAGACCAATACAAGAAACTGGAGTCAAAACCGAGCCTAGTGTACAAAAACATTGTCGGAGGACACATACCTCTGCACCGTCTATGGCCTCTACGGTGTCCGCCCCTGTGGCTGCGGTGTCCATCGCGATGGGAGTGATGCAGGGTTTCACCTCCTCCACAATGGCCGTTGCCACCTCAGTCTTCACTGGCTCAGCAGTCTTCAGCTCCACACCTGTGGGGAGGCCCATGTCCTGGAGGACCTATGATTGGGCCAGGCAGAAGATTTGAGAATATGTGAAGTGCAGCAGACAATAGTTAGTCTTCCGATTTCATGACAACACACCAAACGCTTAGAACATCTATACCACTTACCCCATCCACCCACTCACCTTGACAGCAACGTGAAGCTTGGCAGTGCGTTTGGATGGGCCTGAGGCTTCAAAGCTCTTGCCGTCCACCTCCACAGCCATGGTGAAGACTGGTACGTGCACCGGGCCAGTTTGGGAGAGGAGTTTATACTGCAGACCAGGCTTCAGCTGGTTCAGCCTCATCAGAGCATTCATGGCCTGGGGAGGCTCAGACTTCTCATCTGGGGCTGGGGGGGGAGTGAAGATTAGGGTTAAAAACACTGCCACTTAATAAAATGTTTTGATCCAGCCAAGGGGGAAATTAAAAAGAGTAGTCGAATTTGCATGCTAACACTGATGAACTGCGCTGAACAGGAAGAATTTAGCAACACCTACATTTCTTTTGCAGCTTCTTTTTCTTCTTGTTTGGACTTTTGTCCTCCCCTCCTTCCTCCTCCTCGATGGGCCTCTTCATTGGTGGGGCGTAGGTTGTACTGGGGGGTATTTGGACTGCAACAAAAACACAGGGACTGCTTAGCCTTTCCAAAATATGGACACTAAATTATATGTACACGTCTGCAGCCTGGCTTACCTGTATAGTCAATGGGGGTCTCGCTCCTGGGTTTCCGGGGCATTTTGGAAGGAAGGGGGTCCATCCCTAGCACTTTGTGAAGCTGTCCGAAGGCAGACAGCCTTAAGGCATGCTGAAAACAGATGAATAGGTAGTGATTTTTTCCATTCACTACTGCAAACATCCCCTATATTCACAGCCTGTCTAGGTGTAGATTTTTTAAAATTACTTTTACCCCTTTATCTCCCCAATTTCGTGGTATCCAATTGGTAGTTACAGTCTTGTCTCATCGCTGCAAGAGAGGCAAAGGTCGAGAGCCATGCGTCCCCTAACCCAGACGACGCTGGGCCAATTGTGTGCCGCTGGGTCTCCCGGTCGCAGCCAGCTGCGACAGAGCCTGGACTCTAACCAGGATCTCTAGCGGCACAGCTTAGACCACTGCGCCACTCGGTAGGCACTGTGGGTGTAGATGTGACTCACCTGGGCACTCTGTGTGAGGTCCTCCCTCTGCTGGAGGTCCAGGTGGCCAATAGCATCTGTCAGCTCCTTCTCACATGGATCACAGATTCCAGCACCATCTAAAAACAAAAGCAAATGACGACATCTTTTGGCTTGTGATGTGGAATTACTACTATATTAAGCAGAGGTGGGAGGGCATGGCCTCTCCACTCTTTGAGACTACTCACCAGCCATGAGGATTCCAGAAGCCAGACACTCCAAAACTCTTCGCAGAGCCTCTCCTGCCCCCATTGGCCGGTTCCCTGTGCCAATTGCCTTCTCACACAGCAGCTCTATTGGCTAGAAGGGGTGAAGGGAAGAAATGTTAACTTCTTAGGGAGCAGCTCCCGAGGTGACGTTTTGGAGAGTCTGGCGTGCCCAAAGTAAAATGCCTCCCACTCAGGCCCAGAAAATAGGATATGCACATAATTAGTACTATTGGATAGGAAACACTGAAGTTTAAGAGTGTTCAAATATTGTCTGAGTATAACAGAACGGATATAGCAGGCGAAAACCAGAGGAATCTCTGTCCTGGAAAAAGTGTATGACACATTACCTCATTTAGAACCCCTCCCTATTGAAAATGACCATATAAGGGAGTAAGATTTCAGTACCTATTGCTTCCACTGGATGTCAACAGTCTCTAGACAGTGTTTTGACTATGTTTAGTTGCTCTGGATGGTAATAGAAGAAGTGGTCACCAGATGTAAACAGAAGAGGATGAGCTTTCACGGGCTTGCGCGCGCTGTGGTTTTTTCCTTTCCCATCGCCCAGTTTATAATCCGGTTGAAATATTATACATAAGTGTTCCTAAGGATACATTATCAATGTTGTTTGATTGTTCTTGGACAAGTGTATAGGTATAGGTTGAACGAGTTCTCTTCACGGTTCAATGGGCGAGTGGACGCTGTATTTTCTGATCATAACGCACCAACCAAACTGAGATTTATGGATATAATAAATGGCTTTTTCTAACAAAAGAACCGTGGATTGTCTTCGTTGGACACTTGGGAAGCCCTCAGCAGAAGTTCTTCAAAAGGTAAGGGATTTGTTTTCGCTGTGAAATGTGTTGTGTGAACCACAATGGTTTATGCTAATGTAAAAATAATATTGTAGGTGCTACCCTCAAACAATCAAATGGAGTGCTTTCGCCGTAAAGCCTTTGAAATCTGACAACGCTGTGTTATTGCCAAGAAGCAGAGCTTTTGATGACTATGCAACACTTGTATATTGATGAATGTTTAATAATTAAACTTTGGGATTTTGAATTTGGCGCCTTGCATTTCACCGGGCGCTAGCGCCCCACCACTCCCTAAGTAGTTAATGGCTGAATTTTGCCCAGATGTTTGGCAAATTGGATAAAAAGGCTGTAAATAAGAAATTGTTGCAGTTTGATGAACTAAGCCCCTTAAATAAATTCCCATTTTACACATCAAACCTGACCACTGTAATTAGAATGACATTTCTCAAACCAAATGTCAGGAGTCGAGGTGCGTTCTAAGAACCAGCTGGCAGAAAATTCTGCAGGTGACTCACCCATCCATGCAGTGGGGCCCAAGTGGGGACGCGTGAGCACAGGTCCCTCAGGATGCGGATGACGATGACGCACGACCTCAGCCCATTGGCCCTGGCCTGGAGACACAAGCAGGGAGGGGGAGGAGGGAGAGGGAGCCTTAGTCAAACAAGAACTCACAAAAACACAAAGCAGCTACATCAAAAAGCCATACAGACTAACAGCTCTGCTTTGTCATTATTGTGGTACAGTATGGGAAGAGTGCAGCATGAATCTGATATTTGTTCTGTCTGCAGATGTGGTTATTGAATTTAATATACAACTCCATTTGTGTGAAGTAAAAAGCAGATTTGATCAGTGGTACAGTAATAGGTATGACAGAGTGGTGATTGTTGAGCAATTGTGCTTCTTGCAGTTCCGTATCAAATGTGTCAACTTGTGATTCTGTTAAATGGAGAAGGGGAGTCAATGTAAAGCCAAATGCTGACATGGAAAAATGTAGGACAATGACAGTATTTATAATGTGCTTAGTTTAATGAGTGGTGATACATTACAGTAGCTCTAAAGGTTATTATATGGGGTATACCAGGGGCCTCATTTATAACCATTGCGTAAATCTAACAAATATTTGTGCCATTTCTGAAAAGACTGCGCACAGACAAAGAGATTTATACAAACTTTGCGCATGTCAAACATATGCATTTTCCCCGTTCTAAATCAGACCTGTCATGAATAAATAGTGCGCGTTAACAAGAAAGATAACTCCAACTGAAAAACACCCATATTTCACATTTTATGGTGACAATAAATGCCCTTATTTGCTGTATACTAGCATAGGAATTAGGCAAAGACAGTATCTAAAGGAAATAGTAACAGCGAAAATGTCTTGTGTTGGCAGAATTCTTTCTTTTGCAGTGACATTTGCTGTATCTGACTGTTTCTGAAAGACAAAATCAATTGCAAATTGTTGTAGACCTGTAAACAGATTGTTGAATGTAATAATGTTTTGCATTGACTTTTCCCCCCCAAACCTAAATATGTAGCAATGTGCGCAAGTTCTGAAACAATCTCTACTCTGGAAAAAATAAATGAAAACGACTGTAGTCCTACACAATTCAATAGATTAACTGTCTGTTCCTGTTAAATTCTCCTGTTGGATGCATTGACTAAAAACATGGACATATAAATAGCCCATCTAATTGGCCCATTTAAATGAGAAATGTGTCATGGTAATTTGTTGTGTAGCTACTTCAGGAATATGAACAACCGTCTTAACATGACCAGAAAAGTTGAGGAATGTAGTATTATGCAATGGTTATGATGTATGTATTATGCTGCTAAATTAAATATTGTCTACTCGAGAAATTTGACATTACAGTACTCAGACGTAGGCCTAGCCTACAAACTTCAATGAAAAGGTGAACAGTCTGTCCTACCGTTAAACCGCGCTTTGGAACAGATCACAGAGCAAAATACTTGAAATAGATGAGCTATTTACTACTGTGACGCAAGTCAAATTAAATGAGCGATGGGAAGAACGGTAGCCTATACTAACTTGTTGTAGGCCTATAGACCATTTCGCAAGTAGCCTATGAAATCACGAGTCAGAAAAGGTGAAGAATTTCTTCTGCAATGATCATGTAAGTGAAATAGGATTTCATTTTCTAATGAAAATAAAAACGTTTCGCTCTTCTCACTAATGGTAGATTTTGGCATTCTTTTAGCTAGGCCACCTGTTTGTTATGAGTAAGAGTCATACTCCCCATTAGCACAAGGCTACCACTTTCACCTTGCAATGTAATACTTCAACCACTAGAAACTGTGCTTATGCATGATCTAAAGTTCACAGGAGAAGTTAAAAAAATAAACATACCAACTTTGGTGCATGCATGTTTTAGGGCTTATTTTGTACGTAAGCAACGTTTATAAATGAGGCCCCAGAAGACTGACTAGTGAATGTACATTTCTAACTAAGGTGCAATATTCCTTTTTTGTGGCACACAGAAAGCTGAAACAGCCAGAGCATGGGGGATTGGAGCCTACACACTCTACAAGAACAGGCTGCAGAGATGGAGTGCTTACAGTTAAGAGCGAGAGATGACAGTTCACTACGATGACTAAGAATCAACATAGTCCACAACGAGGAATCATCCTCAACACAATATGATGGTACAGAAAAGGGTTGTCGATTGATAGATTGATAATATTTGAGAAATATTGCACCCGAGTGTAGCAAGTTAGTTCCACATCTCTGATCAGAATTAAGCAGTGGTTTAAGACAACGGTTGCTTTGAGGGGATTGTTGAACGTCCTTTCTAAAAGCAGCATTGAACATTTTCAATGACACTGCAATCAAACCTGTTAAGTCAGCAGAGCATCTCTACAAGGTAATGACAAAGGTTTCCTTGGAAACGCTATAAAAACCACAGAGTAAGAAGTCTACTACAGGTGATAGATACACTTCGAAAGGACATTTAAAAATAAAAACACAGAAAAGAAAACGACCAAAGAAAGAAACTGCGTCAAATGGAAAAAAACTCAACTACTTTAAGACAAATAAAGACAAGATGCAAACCTGGAACCACTTGGCGTGGCGAAGAGACGCCAAGGCAGTAAGGCATTTCTGCCTGTCCAGAACATCCGGGGGATCGTTGACTGATAGCGTTTCTATTGGCGGGTGGAATAAGAAGACAAGGTACAGTTTGACCAAGGGGGGTTCTGTCACACGGCCAGGGGGAGTAGGCAGCTTTCCCAAACCACAGGCAGGACGGGGAAGGGGAGGGGGACCCCCCCACCTGGAGAACTAATGGTCTGAACCTCTCAGTGAAACTGCAATTACACTAAAGATATGTAACTTCAACCCACTTCAAAAACTGCTGTTAAGTGGGTGATTTCTTAAGATCACTCCCAGTAGGCCTATATGGAGAAAAATGTGCATGATGTAAGATTACAGTGGGAGTAAATTATCAAAAGGGAGGTTGTCTCCATTATGTTAACTCAATGTCAACTCGTATGCCTCAGCCCAGTTATGAAGTCTGAGTGCTTTGCTATAACAATGAGAGGTAGAGCCCCTCCCCTTCACCCCTATACTGGGTGTACTGCTTAGCCCCTTCCGAGACAGAGAGCGTCCAGTTGGTCAAAGGTCCAGCGTCCCTAAAAATTGACAAACTAGAAGGCTTGACAGAGAGAATCAGATGCACAAAATTATCAAAACAAGTCCACACTGCAGCAAAACTGATGGCCTTCAAGAGCCAAACTGGGCTTCAATGTTGACACAGTTATAGATAAGGCTAGGTTGATGCCTGGTGGGTACATCCAACTTCCTGTTTAGAACGTCTGAGGGGAACATGGGCCCCAACCGACTAGTACCCGTTCCCATAATATACAGTGCCCTCCGTAACAGGGAAAGTGAAGCATGTTGTCTTCTTTTGGCTCTGTAATCCAAAAGTTTGGATTTGAAATCCAACAATGACTACGAGGTTAAAGTGCAGACTGTCAGCTTGTCGTTGAGGGTATCTATACCGGGTGAACTGTTTAGAAATTACAGCACTTTGCGTACAAATTCACTTGTGTATAAAAGTAGTTCAAAGTTTAGTATTTGGTCCCATATTCATAGCACCCAATGACTACATAAAGCTTGTGACTCATTTGTTTGATGCATTTTCTGTTTGTTTTGGTTGTGTTTCAGATAATTTTGTGCCCAATAGAAAGTTATGGTAAATAATGTATTGTGTCGTTTTGGAGTAACCTTTAATGTAAATAAGAATGTACAAAAAGTGCTGTACTTTTAACGGTTCACCGATATGGATGAAAATATCCTCAAATTAAAGCTGACAGTCTGCAATTTAACCTCGTGGTCATTGATTTCAAATCCAAACGTTTGAAGTATAGAGCCAAAAGAAAAAAAATGCTTTGCTGTGGCAATAATTACAGAGGGCACTGTAGGTATTTCTTGCATTTCTTATTGAACTTATGACTCACTCTGCTT
This sequence comes from Brachymystax lenok tsinlingensis, assembly GCA_030435695.1. Classification (NCBI taxonomy): domain Eukaryota; kingdom Metazoa; phylum Chordata; class Actinopteri; order Salmoniformes; family Salmonidae; genus Brachymystax; species Brachymystax lenok. The sequence goes on along the minus strand of CM059791.1, from coordinate 81,861,512 downwards.
CGGACAAACCCCCATGGATTGGATTTACAAAGACTGCGATCACAGTTGTCCCCTGATTTTGACTGTGACTGGGAGAAGTGACATTCAGCCATGCAGAGTCAAAGAGCCCCTGGCGTTATCTGTAACCCGTGTCCTCCCTGCTGATGAACATCAGTCAATAGCCCACTGCTGGGTCTAGAAACCAGAACACTTGACAACACTTTGCAACTCATTTTTGCTGCAATGCAAACTGTTCATCAGTGTTCAGTATAAAACATGCAAACAAAGTGGTGTTTGTTTTTTTGTTATTCTCAGTAAGCCTTCATATAGTTAATGTCTGGACTCCATAGGGAATAGAAAACCCTTTTCAGTCAGTAACTATCCTTTCTATACTGTGTATTGGGCCATCAAAAATGTACATCACATTACATGGAACTACGAGAGTCTAAAGAGCTATAAGCATAGCATGGTTTCATTACATGACAGTTCCCTCATATCCCCTAGCTCCATTGAAGGCCCAATAAACAATATCTGTCTAGACTGGCTGCCTGCCTGTTTAGTCTCCCTGCCTAAGGGGGCGCTAGTGAACCGTCTGCCCCTGTGTGGCAGCCTACCTCCGGCAGCCTGTTTCTCCACCTCCTCGCGGACCAGGGGGGACGTCATGTTGATAGTCAGGGTCAGGGGAGGCTCCTTGGTGCTCTTGATCACGATGGTGGCTTCACGGATGACCTGAGTGACCTCATACTTGTCCTCTGTGATGGTCTGCCAGGTAGAACAGGAGGGATTGTTAATACAATTGCCATGTAGTGGCTATCCCGCAAGGTCATGTACCCCCAAGTGTGTGTGATATATATATATATATATATAAAAAAATTGCTACTGAATTCAGTTGTGACTATTCCTCCCAAATGACTTCATTACCACACAACTGAAATTATGCAGGAGAGTATATTCTCGGAAGAACAAATTCAACTTCACAAAGCCAACTGAATATGAAGACACAGAAAACACCAGTAGGTGAATGGACTCACCTTGAGTTGCACAGCCAGGTTGTCTGCCACGTTCTTCAGCAGGGTGATGGTGGGTTTGTCCTTACACAGAAGCACCAGCTCCAGGTCCAGGTCCCCCTTCAGCAGCAAGCCCTTGGCCACCAGGCCCACCCTCATCACCCCACGCAGGGACCGTGTGGCCTGTTCTGACACCTTGGGCTCACTGACAGAGGAGACATGGGTACCCAGGTCATTTACTTTTGAAACTCAAAGCTGAAAGTAATGCTGCCATCAACACTCCAGCCTTGATGGTGCAAAAAGTATTTCTACACAACTGACATTTTGTACACCATGCACCATTTTGAATACAATTTCCAATTTGAATACAACCTTTCTTTATCGGACTCGGTTCCATCTGGCTCAGACCTGACCACCTTCTCCTGCTCGTCCAGCCAGTCGGAGACAGCCTTGAGGGCGCGCTCCGTGTGGGACACCATGTTCTGCACGCCCTCCAGCTCCTCCTGTGTGGGGTACACAGCGGAGTGCTTGGCCATCACGTGGCGATCGTCGTTCATGAAGATACGCATGGAGCGGTGGCGCAGGGGAGGAGGCTGGACGGGAAAAGAGGAGTTATTTTAAGGAATTGACTTCAGCAGGTCACAATGGTACTCAGTAAGTGGCTTTGATAGGAAGAAACAGTCATGTGATAACCACCCCACTGTAATTCTCAAAATACAGTAATGACTAACAAGGATTATTTCACTTAGTCAGCTTTCACTGTCCTTACATAAGCATCCATGGACTACTGCTGGGTGAGAGTCATGCCCAATTAGAGTGCAAGCAGGAGCATGTGTTCCAAATGCCCAGGGCAGTTTTGACTGGCAGCAACCTGAATTACCCTTACAATGGACATTTGTCTACTTGTGTGCCATGTCCTTGTTAACTTACAAATAATCTTCTCAATCATTTATGTCAGACAAATACAGTTGAATGTTTGCAGAGGCAAATTACTATAGCGGTGAGGCTAATAAAATTAAAGCGCTCCATGTTCACTACCAAATAGAAAATGTTTACACAAAATAGCCTTTCTAAAAATGAGTGTATAAGAAAAGAGGTACCATAGTTGCTTTGGAGTCTTCGATCCTGTGTCTATGGCAGTGATACAATAACAGGTCCTTCCTGAGACAGAACACCAACACTGCTGCTTGGTTCTGCTGAGAACAAAAGGGACGCTTAAAATGATCAAAGCAATAAAAGGCCAGATTCCCCTGGAATAGCAGATGTTCTTATATTATCAGTAAAATGACAATATAAGAACATAGGTCTGTTCAAAGAAATCCCCAAGGACGCACCTTCCTAAAGTGAAGGGAGGCTTTGCATGACAAGGGAAATTCCATGCTAACGGAATTACACAGAGACTCCGATTTTTCCCTTTAAAATTTATACCAAACAAACACCATTGATTTCTAAGTTTAACAAACTATGCACGTTGACTGCTTTAAACAATTTACACAGTAGGAGTCTCAGCATAATTCAGATACCACGGAATTACCCATAGGCTAAGTGTGCTGATCCAGCAGCAACACGGGTGTTCCTACTGCAGCCTGTTGCAAACCTGGGTTGTGTTCTGTAGGCACGGAATGGGGGAGGGGGAAAATAGGACTCAATGAGCATTGTTATTGGACAAGGTTGCACCTCTGCGCCAAAATGTTTCTCCCACTTTGAACCAAACTGTATAACACCCAGCGCCAAAAGTGATCTGATATCACTATTGTTGATTTAAAAATGGGCAGCTCCATCATTGTAGGCCAACAGATAATGAGCAGGACACCGGTCGCATTCCTCCTCCCAAAAATAAAAGATGGGAGAAGTTGGACCAGGGCTGAAGCATTGCCAGAGCAAGGACAACTGTAGCACAATCAGCATCTACTTTCAAAACATTGATTCAATCAGTTTGATTATGAATCAGTTCTGCAGGAGCAGATGCCAGATATGTTAGTGACTAAAATGTGGCTTTACCAAGGAAGATAAACTGGGCTACTGCCCCGGGATACCAGTATGCCTCAGAGAGCAATAACGACCTAAAAAACATGGTTCTTCAGTTAGCCCTGAGTTTGAAATGAACATTTAGAGCCATTGTACAGTTTAGGAACAATGAGGCAAAGGGTATCAGTTACCAGACAGACCTGCTGTACATGCACAGTCCTAAAGTGTATTTAACACGAGCGCACTACAGTTAAAATCTATGAACGGTTCATTGCAGTTGACATCAATTAGAAACTGGCAGTATCCCATGGCTTGAGCCACTCAGTTCTGACAGTAAAGCTGGCTGAGAAGTCATCCAAGTTACACAACCAAACTGATCATTTCTATCATGTGTCAAATCCCTTCATTCAGGAAACTAGCTACACATTGTAACAGCAGTGATATGTGAATGCTTCCATACAGCTGTTACGCCTTAGATAGTTGAGAAATTGCTCCTGCCGTTTTACACTAACATTTACAAAGCGATAACTTCCAATTCTCAACTTACCAAAGTCTTTTCCAAACCCATCGCTAGTTGCAGGAGAAACATTTGAATTAAGAAAATGCGCAGTTATTAAAAGATATACATTTTTGCTCAGAGGTATAACAATGTATACACTGCCATCTTAGAGTATTTGTCTCTCATTGTTCAAGACAGGTGGGTGTCCATCAAAGTTATGCACGTCGTGTGAGCAAAGCAGAAATAAAGCGTCACTTTGAATGACACTGGTCTGTTTTGATCAATGAAAGAAGACAAAGAAACTAACATGGCGGCAGAGGAGCATTTACCACATTTAAACGTTCCCCCTACAACTAGCGATGGGAGTAGAGAAGACAACGGTACTGAGAAGTGACTGAAGTTCTACTCAGTGTTGTTTCACTACTTATTTACTACATACATGGTAAGTGAGTAGTAATGTAGAGAAGGGTTTGACATGCCTACTGGCATAATTTACTACACAATTCCAGCTTAATGACTACTACTTAATAGCTATGAAAAAGTGTCTTGCTTCTGACTGGCAGCTTTAGTGTCACTGGTCGGGATGGCTGTGTGAGGAAAACAGCATGTGAACGGCAGGAGCCTGAATGAGGCGATTGGCAACAAAGCTCTGGAGGTTGTTGCAGAGGAAAATGTCAATGTAGAACTGGCGCCAGCGCAGGATGCAGCGTTGTGTCTTTCCCCTTCATACAGCTTTTCAGGGCTGATTCACAAATGCTCGCAATGTCAGTCTGATGCATTTGTTGCACTTTACACAGTGTGGGTTGGTTGGGTCCAGTGATATATATATATTTTTTAAAGGGGGGTAAACTATAATGACCAAAAACAAAAATTCAACATGTAAATTGTTGGACCCATGTCTCATGAGCTGAAATAAAAGACAGCAAAAAAATTCTGCTATGCACAAAAAAAGGCAGGATTATATCTAAAGTTTTTCATAAACGTTTGTGCATTTTCTGTTCTCTCATTTTAATTCAAGTACTTTTCCAAGTACCAACTTGAGAAAATGTCTTATTTAAGGTATTCCCGTAGGTTTTCAGAGTACAAAAAAAAAAATACTTTAACTTCTTAGGGAGCGGCTCCCGAGGTGACAGTGTTTGATGATGTTTAGTTGCTCTGGATGGTAATAGAAGAAGAATTTCGGAAGTGGTCATCAGATGTAAAACAGAAGAGGATGCGCATTCACAGGCTTGCGCGCGCGCTGTGGTTTTTTTTCCTTTCCTATCGCCCAGTTTATAATCCGGTTGAAATATTATACATAAAAGGATACCTAAGGATACATTAAAAATGATGTTTGATTTGTTTGTAGAAAGTTTATAGGTATAATTTGAACGTGTTCTCTTCACGGTTCAATGGGCGACTCAACGGTGGATTTTATGATCATAACGCGCCAACCAAACAGAGATTTATGGATATAATAAATTACTTTTTCTAACAAAAGAACCATGGATTGTCTTCGTTGGACACTTGGGAAGCCCTCAGCAGAAGTTCTTCTGGGATTTGTAGGTAAGGGATTTGTTTTTGCTGTGAAATGTGTTGTGTGAACCGCATGGTTTATGAATTTATGGCAATGGGAAAAATTGGGAGGTGCTACCCTCAAACAATCAAATGTAGTGCTTTCGCCGTAAAGCCTTTTTAAATCTGACAACGCTGTGATATTGCCAAGAAGCAGAGCTTTTGTTGACTATGCAACACTTGTATATTGATGAATGTTTAATAATTCAACTTTTGGATTTTGAATTTGGCGCCTTGCATTTCACCGGGTAGTGTCGGGAGTGGGGCGCCACTCCCTAAGTAGTTAAGGCACCTTGTGCAAACCCTGTTGGAGAGCAAACGGAATAATCCAATACAAAACTAAATTTACATTGAGCAGTAGGTTTATGGTTTGTTCAGCACCAATCTAAAAAGTTGAGTAAACAGTACCTTCCTGTGGATATTTTGTCTCAAATTTCAAGCAGCTGAAGGACAAACCACTGACAAGCAGTAAAGTGTATATGTAATTGTATTCAACATTCTGGCTTGTCAGGAACATTTACATTACCATTTGCTACCCAGGGCCTAGCCAGCAGATCCGACCTGCTTGCTTACAGTTGCACTAGGGTCAGACAGGCTTCCTGAGCCGGCACAAAATATGGCTTGGGAAAACACACCTCAATCCTGGGATGATAACTGGTTGTACACCAAATTGTCCCATTATCCCAACTGTTACACCAAGAAGACTGAATGAATGCTTGATTTTAAGTAAACTGGTGTTTGTCCTCATGCTAGCTAGAAGTAGCCATTATGGAATGGCATATCACTTGCGCAACAAAGGATTCCAAAATGGTTGCTGTGGCTTATGCTACCTAGCCTGAGGAGGACAATTACAGTTTTCCTGAAAAACTACCAGTTGATCAATGCGACAACTCAGCATACAGAGCAATGTTTTGCGCAGGCTCTGTGGTGGCTTTATCTACATAGGAACGCTGTCTGACCCTAGTCAGTGTTGCTGTAAGCAAGCAGGTAGGCTCTGCTGGCTAAGAGAATCCTTCCAGCCGCCATTTTAATTTCAAGACTCAATTCAGTGCGCCAGTCTGGAATATGCCCCCTACACTAGTCACACCACGATTAGACTGCTAACTATGTGGGTATAGCTAGATAGTTACATATAAAATGCCATATGTGATCGCCATGACAGTGATAACTAGCCAGTTATCCAGATAACGTTTTGAGATTAGCTAGCGTGGCCAGCCCAAGATGGTCGTGTCCTCGCATTGTAGCCAACGTTGACTAGCCATAGCTACGTAGGCAATCATATACAACGATGGACAAAATACTGCATTTTCTTTCAATTCCTATCCGTGTATCTTACTAATATTTTTCTCCATAATACAACGTTAGGTAGCTAGCATGGTGCCTTACGACGTACTGCCTTGCATGTGGTTCGAACCGAGGGAGCGTTCTGAACAAAGAGGGCTGCTGCTAGGCTAACGTTAACTTGCGAGACGTAATTCGTACCAAACGAGTGTCACCCATAATATTGATGTTCATAGGGACGGTGGTAATCATTTCATAAATCTGAATATAATGTGCATCGTTATAAAACACACCAAATGAAACATCCTTCTAGACTTACCAATTCAGCAACGCTTCGCTCCAACTCTCCTCGCCGAGGAGCAGAAATGACTACACACCTGAACAGCAAATTCTGAAAGCTAATTGGGCGAAAGTAGCATGTGACCATAGAAGTAGCCAATCCCGTTTCACCTTTCGATGTCTAGTCTGAAATGTAAATTACTAGCTAGCTAGTTCACGAGTCAGTACCGTACTGTAGGAGAATTACCAACCACTTTCCCAAAACCACCGCTAAGGGCTGTTCTTATGCATGACGCTTCACGGAGTGCCTGGACACAGCCTTTAGCCATGGTATATTGGCCATATATCACAAACCCCAGAGGTGCCTTATTGCTATTATAAACCGGTTCCCAACGTAATTGGAGCAGTACAAATACATGTTTTGTCATACCGGTGGTATAAGGTCTGATATACAATGGCTGTCAGCCAATCAGCATTCAGGGCTTGAACCACCCAGTTTATTATACCTGTTAAAAATACAAGGCAATGTTTATATAACCCCCTTTCAAACAGCTCTCTTATTTACCACTTTCTTGCAGGCCCCTTTATACATATCAGTGGGTAACTGGCCAATTTGAGGGGAAAGGGGGTTTAAACCATGGGGGCTGTTCTCATTTCAAATTAGAGAGGTGTTAAAAAATGTCCCTGCACAAAAGCAGCCCAGGGTCTGTGAAAATGCAGGAATCATGACAAGATTTTTAAGTGTGTTTTAATTGACCATGTTTTAAATCACAAAAATATGAACGCAACATGCAACAATTTAAAATATTTTACTGAATTACAGTTCATATAAGGAAATCAGTCAATTTAAATAAATGTATTATGCCCTAATCTATGGATTTCACATGACTGGGAAAACAGATATGCATCTGTTGGTCACAGACACCTTAAAAAAAAGGTAGGGGCGTGGATCAGAAAACCAGTCAGTATCTGGTGTGACCACCATATGGCTCATGCATAGAGTTGATCAGGCTGTTGATTGTGGCCTGTGGAATGTTGTCCCTCTCCTCTTCAATGGCTGTGAGAAGTTGCTGAATATTGGCGGGAACTGGAATACGCTGTCGTACACGTCGATCCAGAGCATCCATAAACATGCTCAATGTCTGGTGAGTATGCAGGCCATGGAAGAACTGGGACATTTTCAGCTTCCAGGAATTGTGTACAGATCCTTGCGACATGGGGCTGTGCATTATCATGTTGAAACATGAGATGATGGCGGCGGACAAATGGCATGACATACTGCTTTACTGTTTACCTACTGCTTTACTCATTTCATATGTATATACTGTATTCTATTCTACTGTATTTTAGTCATTGCCACTCCGACATTGCTAGTCCTAATATTTATATATTTCTTAACTCCATTCTTAGATTTGTGTGCATTGTTGTGAATTGCTAGATATTGCTGCACTGTTGGAGCTAGGAACACAAGCATTTTGCTACACCCGAGATAACATCTGATAAATATGTGTATGTGACCAATGCAATTTGATTTGATGACAATGGACCTCATGATCTCGTCACAGTATCTCTGTGCAAATTGCCATCGATAAAATGCAATTGTGTTGGTTGTCTGTAGCTTATGCCTGCCCATACTATAACGCAACTGCTAGCATGGGGCACTCTGTTCACAACGTTGACATTAGCAAACCGCTCGCCCACACGACACCATACACGTGGTCTGCGGTTGTGAGGCCAGTTGGACAAATTCTCTAAAATGAAGTTGGAGGCGGCTGGCTTATGGTAGAGAAATAAACATAACATTTTCTGGCAACAGCTCTGGTGGACATTCCTGCTGTCAGCATACCAATTGCACACTCCCTCAAAACCTGAGACATCTGTGGCATTGTGTTGTGTTACAAAACTGCATGTTTTAGAGAGGCCTTTTATTGTCCCCTGCACAAGGTGCACCTGTGTAATGATCATGCTATTTAATCAGCTTCTTGATTTTCCAGACCTGTCAGGTGGATGTATTATCTTGGCGAAGGAGGGATGTACAGGGATGTAAACAAATTTGTGCACAAAATATGAGAGAAATAAGCTTTTTGTGCATATGGAACATTTCTGGGATATTTTATTTCCGCTCATGAAACATGGGACCAACACTTTACATGTTGCGTTTATATTTTTGTTAATTATATTTGTGTTTCTAAAATATTTACTGTTTATGTTTGAATCCAGTGTTCTTTCTTTTATTTCATGAAGAAGCATTGTTTGTAATTGTTTTTTGTCAGTTTTGTGTAACTGTCAGCAACAAATCTAATCCTGTGAAAGCACTGTTGCACTTTAGAAAGGGGCAAAGATCTAAGATTCCATTTGTGTACTTGTGTCATTGTCTTTTGTACTGTTACCTCCTACCATATAAGCAAACCTAAACTTTGAGCCGTTAATAGACTGCTTGTTGTTTTCATATCTGTCTCAGACTATATCCCTATAAATGGGCCTAGAATCTGTTTCGGGGAACAGATTAGCAAGTATGCTTGTGCTTCCGGGACAGTCATTGGAACAAATAAATATTCATTTCCATGATGAAGATAAAATTTAGATTAGGAGACTATAGGAAAGTATGTTGTATTTTTCTGGATTTCTCTGCAGCTCTTGTGAATGTGATATCTGTGCTATTGCTCTCCCCCCAAAATTAACTTGGTGTCACTGTAGTATAATGAAGAGTCTATTGCTTATGAGTACGACTCCTGAAATCAAGATGCAGGGTTTTACAGACAGCTGCTATTGAATGGGGTCCGTTCCCCCATAGTAAGGTATACATGCTTGCTGCTCTGATATACACTTTGCCTCTTGAAATGAACCACAGTACATCATATTACACAGTCAGACTGAGAGTTAAGTTGTGCACTATCCTTGGCTTTCTTGTCACAGATACTGTATGTATTCCCTCGGTTTGCTTGCCAAACCGAGGGTTTGCTTTGGGGCGGCAGGTAGCCTAGTGGTTAGACAGTTGGACTAGTAACCGAAAGGTTGCAAGATCGAATCCCTGAGCTGACAAGGTAAAAATCTGTTATTCTGCCCCTGAACAAGGCAGTTAACCCACTGTTCCTAGGCTGTCATTGAAAATAATAATTTGTTCTTAACTGACTTGCCTAGTTAGAAAAAGATAAAAAAGTCTAAATATGTCTCTGAAAGCAGTAGGCATCTCAATTTACCTCCATGTTGATTGGCTTAATGATTATCATAAGCATTCTAATGCCTAATGACTTGTGTCTGGCCGGGTGCTGCTTGTCAGTGGCGATTAGAATGAGAAAATAAAAGTCTGTTCCAAGAAATGAACTGGACTAAATGGTTCATTCATAGAGGGGGTGATGATTTGGCCTAGTGTGATAAACTGTTGTTTGTAAATTCCTTTGTGTTTCTGCATTTTAAGGAGAAACTCTGATGTAGATCTGTCTTATTTTCAAATTTCTTATTGAATTCATAGAATTCCATAAACCCCAGAGAAAATGTATGTAATTGTAAGGCGTGGTATGTATTGTAGGAAATTATTTGTGAGTTCATCAATATCAGCCATTACAGACCACTTTACTCAGTAATAGTTAACATTCATTACAACCATTGCAATTGATGGAGTAATGAAAACGTGTATCAATTCATACCTATACTGAGATCATTTCTGTTCTATTTCCCCTGTCAGAGGACCTTTTCCACACCTCTGTTCTCTCCTGAGATTAGCACCATGGTGCTATTACCCTGACAGACCATTTTGGGGTTTATTTTCTTTTGATTTAACCTTCATTTAACTAGGCAAGTCAGTTAAGAACAAATTATTATTTACAATGACGGCCTATCAAAAGGCAAAAGACCTGCGGGGATGAGATACATTTTAACCTTCATTTAACTAGGCAAGTCAGTTAAGAACAAATTATTATTTACAATGACGGCCTATCAAAAGGCAAAAGACCTGCGGGGATGGGATACATTTTTTTTAAAGAAAAATAAAATCATATATGTTTTTCAGTAAAAAAAAGGGTAACAGGCAACTTAAACTTTATTAGACAACATTACATTCTATAGCTTTTGCAACACTTAGCTTCATTTAGGTCCCCAGACAATTGGGGAAACAATATAAGCAATAAATACACACACACACAATTCATACGTCAATAGCATTACAAGTTTGACACGTACTGTATGTCTTTCACATCTTCAAGCACAGGTAAAAGCACAGCCTTTACTTTTCTTTGGCATAGTGCCACTGACTTCATGATGTGTCAAAGTGCACTTTGACATTTCCACAAACAAAGTATGAACTCCAAAAAACACTGACAGTAACACACACACACACACATCATTTGAGATGTTTGTTGTTGAGATCTTATAGGCAGCTTCATTTCATGTACTGTTATGTACACAGAGAAAGACTCATGTTGCGTGACCTACCAGACACTTTTACAACAAACCTTTCTCATTCGGCAGAATTATCTGTGCTATGTCTCCAGTATCCAGGGGAGGCATACTGTCCATACTTGGTCAGATTATGTTTGTTATAAATCCATTTATGACATTTAATTGGTGAGTATAGTCTGGCTTGGCTGTTTCCCATAAAATGATGAGACCTCTCCACACAACAGTCAAAAGCAGGTCTTACTGGCCAATCAAATCAGGAGGATGATGATGACAATCCCAACCCCCATAGACTTCCACAGTCAGGCAGACCCACACAGTTCTCAATAAAGGAATATAGGTCTTATAGGCAATAGGTATTTCCTTTTGTGTGATACACCAACACTGCTGTTAGAACCTATTGTTGGATGTTCACTCTTCTCCTCAATCCAGCATGTTGGGTTGGGTGGTAAATACAGCACCAAGAACAACAAAGGACCTTGATAAGATGCCAGTCTCTCTTTCTGTCTGTGCCTTTTCTTCTCCCTCAGATCCTGTTGACAGTGTTTATTTTCTCAGAGTTCTGGAAGGAGCTGATGTCCCAATGGCGGAAGGTGCTGTTCTTGAAGCTGGCCCGGCTCTTGGTGATGCGATAGATCTTCCTCAGCACGGCCCGGCGCAGCAAGATGTAGACCCAGGGGTCCAGGATCTGGTTCCAGGAGGCCAGCCGGACGCCCATCACCATCAACCTCCTGTATGTGTCCTGGTCACTGCCTATGGAACCGCTATAGGACCGTGTGACTGACATCAGGCCAAAGATCTGCAAGTAACACAGATACCTAGGTTAGTTTTACAGTGGTTGTGCAGGATATAGATATGTTCAGCTGGTATATATATGTTTGCATCAATCTGCATACACTCCTAGTAATTTATCTACATTACCTGACACTGTAGGTTGCCACATGTTAACAAAAAAATAAATACATGGAGCAGTCAAAATGCATCTTTACAACGTGTTCCTATGAATACCTTTACTGATGTTAGAAATTACAGGCTCAAAATTGTAGCCTGATAAATCTTATTTACAATTTTTATAACAATTGGCCACAGTTTATTAAGAGATTTTAAGCACAAACAATGCCTCTTTAATGGTTCTCACATCTCCCCAACAGTAAAAATGTATGCTAAGCTGTTCCTATTTAGTTCACACATCAGTAATTATATTTGGGCCAGAATTGTGCAAATCAACATGTCAACTACTGACATTAATGGGCTTCATGTCTTCCAGGTGAGAAATCCATTAATAGACACTTTTAATGCACATACTGTTCTAAATAAAGAACAATGCATACTTTATGGGAGGAGGAACAGGAGGGGGGGGGGGTGTGTGCTCAAGTTTTAACACACCCAGTGATGACAAGTCGCAGGCCGCCACAATTTTAAGCATGGTTTATAGTCTGTGCTCTTTCACTTCTCACAGTTTATGTGAGAAAATGAATGGTTACTTTTATATTGGACCTGAATAATTGATATGACATATTAACAGTTTATACAAAATTCTTAGTATTGGAATTGTATACATTTTTTTTACCTAGATTAAAAAAATCATCAAACCATCATTATGTGTTTGTATGAAATTATTTTAGTTGGCTAATATTCCTCTTTCCCAGAAGACTGAAAAAGGAGAGAAGCTGTAACATTCTCAATGCCACCCAATCTGAAATAGGGTGATGCCCAGCAAGGCCAGTGTTATTCAAGCCCTTCATAATGGCATGCCCTTAAATAATTTATAATTTATTCCATCTAGTCAATGCAAGGGCCCACCATGACTATTCATCTATACCCTCGGTGCAGTGCACCATGTCTATCCATCTGTTTTAGCTGCAGTATTCTGAATCATAGTGTTTATGACTGGGAACTGGAAAGTGTCTATTTCAGAAGGTGTACAAAAAGAAGATGAATTATTACTGGATTGTTAGATTTTCTATATTATTTCAGGCCTTTGAGTTTATGGGGCAGAATATCTTGGAGATTTACTGAGAGGATGAATTACTTTTGTTATATGAGAATTTTTACAATATTATTTTATGCTTTTACCACCCTGCATCTCACTACTGGTTTGTATCTGAAGCTAAGCAGGGTGGGTCGGTCCTAGTTGGCCCTGGATGGACAACTATATGCTGCTGGAAGCGATGTTGGAGGGCCAGTAAGAGGCACTCTTTCCTCTGGTCAAAAACAAAAAGATCCCAGGGCTGTGATTGGGGACATTTCCTTGTGCAGGGTGCCGTCTTTTGGGTGAGACGTTAAACGGGTGTCCCGACTCTCTGTGGTCACTAAAGATCCCATTGCACTTATCTTAAGAGTAGGGGTGTCCTGGCTACATTTCCAATCTGGCCCACATACCATTATGGCCAGCTAATTGGCTCATTCATCCCCCCTCTTCTCCCCCGTAACTTTTCCTACGGGCTCTATTCAATCTGTATTGCTGAAGCGCAATAGAAATGTAAATGTAACCCACATGAAAAATGACTACAGTTTAATATACAACTCTATAGTAAACTGTAGTATACTATACTACACACGGTAGTATCCCAAATAGTTTTTATTTGACCTTTTATTAGTTAAATAAAGGTAAATTAAAAACAAAACAAAAGCAAGTCAGTTAATAACAAATTCTTATTTTCAATGACAGCCTAGGAACAGTGGGTTAACTGCCTGCTCAGGGGCAGAACAACAGATTTTTACCTTGTCAGCTCTGGGATTTAATCTTGCAACCTTTCGGTTACTATTCCAACACTCTAACCACTAGACTACCTGCCGCCCTTCAATCATGTGTAGTACTTACTATAGAATGTTGTAGTATACTGTAGAATACTACAGTTAATATTACAGTATGATCCGCAAAAGAACATTGTAGTAAATACTACAGTACTGTCCGCAAAAACACTACAGTCCGCACAAACACAAACCTTTTTTACTAGAGTAAAGACAACGGTATTTAATTTGCATATACCCTGCCCATTCCCCTCCCCCATATCCAAATTTGTGCCACTCATAAGTGAGAAACCTACATGCAAAGTATAGAATATATTATGTTTCCTACAGGTAAAAGAATATAGCAGAAGTGTTGAATTATTTGTTGAGATTTCAGGCTGGCTGATTGATTTACAGGTTATGGAAATTGTGCTCATTTAGTAGGTTTCGTGAAGGAGAAAGCCTCTACTTCTATGTCAAAGATAATAAAACAAAAACACCATAGTAAGTACTACATGAATGTCTGCAAAAGCACTACAGTGAATAATACAGTGAAGTCTGCAAAAACACTACAGTGAATACTATAGTATTTATTCCAGGGCTCTCCAACCCTGTTCCTGGAGAGCTACACTCCCGTAGGTTTTCATTCCAGCCCCAGTTGTAACTAACCTGATTCAGTTTATCAACCAGCTACTTATTAGAATCAGGTGCGCTGGATTGGAGCAAAAACCTACAGGAAGGCAGCTTTCCAGGAACAGTGTTGGAGAGCCCTGATTTATACCATAGTATACTAGTCTTTTTTCATGTGGGATTTCCCGATTGAGCAGACATATGAAGTGTTTACCGTGAATGCAGTAGCCACTAACGTGGGAGCATTGCCTTTCAATCACTCTGTAGCGCTGAATTTCCATGATAAGGCTTGAAAAGAGACCTTAATTCCCGAATGGAACACAATAAAGATTTTTACCCCTACCCTGATTCATGCAGAATTGTGAGCTTCAGTGAACTGAACTTTTCCAACTCACCAGCAGGGGGCTCCAGCAGATACAAGAAGTGATCATAATGCCCACTAGCTGGGCCACCATCTCAATGTCGTGGGACTTGGCTGGGCGACGGTAGCAGGTCTTACACTTCTTACGCAGTCTGGCAAGCACCAGCGTGACCCCACTGATGGTATTACACACCAGGGCCACAGTCAGAGAGGCCAGTCCCAGTCCAGAGAACAGCATGACAAAGGCCACGTCCGTCTCCTGAGTCTCTCCCAGGACCCTGATGAAGCACCAGGTCCAGGGGTACTGGTAGGTGTAGGCCCCCAGCCTGAAGAAGGGCAGGAAGGCCACACACAGAGCCAGCAGCCAGATGAGAGCTAGTGCCATCTTGGTGCGAGCCGTGGTGACCAGTGAGGCATGGAGCAGGGGCTGTGTGACACCTAGGCAGCGCTCAGCAGCCATGGCACAGCCCAGGAACAATGGGCACAAGCCGAAGAACACCATGCTACCCCCTAGGAACTGGCAGGGGGCATCGGTGGCAGCGCGAGCTAAGGGCCCAGTCGCAGCCCCGGCTGAGTACAGCCTCAACACTAGGGCACCGGGGATGACGTGGCCGGCAAAGTCTGTGGCCACCAGGGAACTGGCGAAGAGCAGGAAGGTGGCCTTAGAGCGGCGACGCAGACGGGCATAGGCTTTCGCCAGGATGACCAGGGCCACGATGTTGGACAGGATGCCCAGGGTCATGGAGAGGCCGGCTGCAGTGGGATTACTGGGGGGAGGCATGGGCCTCTCTGTGGTGATGTTTGCCCTCCAGGCCATGGCCGGCACCCCCTCCTCCCCCCAGGTCTGGTTGGGGAGGAGATTGGGGGTAGCCAGGCCTGAGGAGTTATAGTGCTGCATGGCCAACATCACTGGCCTCTGGGAGTCATTGGAGTCCTCAGAGTGGGAGGGCACTGAAAATAGGAAAGGTGTTATGATTAATATACTGACCAGTTGACCTGAAAGAACTCCTAACCTCACTAATATATATAGTACTACCATTACCAAACTTGCGAAGTAACCAATAGCCTATGATACATAGAATAAATACCAATTTTACTGGTGAAATGAAAACTCATTCAGTATTCAGTTATTACCTAACAACAATAAATCTTATCCTGCATTATGTAACAAAAAAACAGAAATACCTTATTTACGTAAGTATTCAGACCCTTTGCTATGAGACTCAAAATTGAGCTCAGGTGCACCCTGTTTTCATTAATCATCCTTGAGATGTTTCTACAACTTGATTGGAGTTCACTTGTGGTAAATTCAATGGATTGGACATGATTTGGAAAGGTACACACCTGTCTATATAAGGTCCCACAGTTGACAGTGCATGTCAGAGAAAAAACCAAGCCATGAGGTCGAAGAAATTGTCCGTAGAGTTTCCCGAGACAGGATTGTGTCGAGGCACACATCTGGGGAAGGGTACCAAAAAATGTCTGTAGCATTGAAGGTCCCCAAGAACACAGTGGCCATCATTCTAAAATGAAAGAAGCTTGGAACCACCAAGACTATTCCTAGAGATGGCCGCCCAGCCAAACTGAGCAATAGGGGGAAAAGAGCCTTGGTCAGGGAGGTGACCAAGAACTCGATGGTCACTCTGACAGAGCTCCAGAGTTCCTCTCTGGAGATGGGAGAACCTTCCAGGAAGACAACCATCTCTGCAGCACTCCACCAATCAGGCCTTTATGGTAGAGTGGCCAGACGGAAGTCACTCGTGAGTAAAAGGCACATGACAGCCCGCTAAAGACTCTCAGATCATGAGAAACAAGATTTTCTGGTCTGATGAAACCAAGATTGAACTCTTTGGCCTGAATGCCAACCGTCTGGAGGAAACCTGGCACCAGCATCATGATGTGGGGATGTTTTTCAGTGTCAGGGACTGGGAGACTAGTCAGGATCAAGGTAAAGATGAACGGAGCAAAGTACAGAGAGATCCTTGATGAAAACCTGCTCCAGAGCGCTTAGGACCTCAGACTGGGGCGAAGGTTCACCTTCCAGCAGGACAATGACCCTAAGCACACAGCTAAGACAACGCAGGAGTGGCTTCGGGACAAGTCTCTGAATGTCCTTGAGGGTCTTAATACTTATGTAAATGTAATATTTCCGTTTTTCTTTTTAGAAATTTGCAACAATTTCAAAAAATCTGTTTTTGTTTGTCTCTTTGGGGTATTGTGTGCAGATTGATGAGGGGGCGATTTAATCCATTTTAGAATAAGGCTGTAACGAAACAAAATGTGAAAAAAGTCAAGGGGTCTGTCTGAATACTTCCCGAATGCACTGTATATGTTGGATAAAAAATGTAATGACAGGCCGGATAGTTTAAAATGTGTCTTAAAATGTCCAAATGTGGACAAAACAAAATAAGATAGATACATTGTTAACTTTTTTAGTTGGTAAAGTTAATTATGCAAGAAATGGCTGTGGAAACACTTTTATGCGCAAATATTGATATAATAACCATCATATCTAAATAAACTTGGAGCCACGCGAAGATATGGTGTGATGTCTTTCCATTATGAATCGGTCGGGAAAGCATGCTGTTTATTAGGCTACAGATGAACTTCACATGGTGGTGAAAGTGGAAGGTGATGAGCTTGATGTTTCTTTCCAATAAATATCGATAGTCTTATTCTGGTGACATGATGATCGTGCTTGGCTGTCGTTTGACAAATACAAATAATCTCGCTCTTTTGTCCATAATAATCTCATCATGTAAATAGCCTACCTGCACTTTATCTGCGAGCTGTTGGCTAGAGTGCACTTGCCAAGACCAAAGTGCACATTCTGTAGCGGTCCCTGTGACAACAATTTTGGACCACCTTGTGGCCCCCCTAAATGTGGAGTATGAATTTTTTTTTGCATAACTAATTTTTGCTATCGTTCTTTTTTTACATCCGTTATTAGACAGTGGCAACGCGGAACACTAATTAAACCCACACATTTACTAGAGGGACATGGTATTTTGCCTGCTAATGCCTGCAATGCAGTGAAGAAAACGATATGACAACAATAACGTCTAATGTAACTGGCCCCTCTAACAGTACAACTGGCCCTAGTTTGCCCCAGTTGAAATGGTCTAGAACCACCACTGTGCACATTCGCTATATAACTCAATTTTTTTGTAACATAACCATCAGTAGAGTTGAGAATGCGAAGGAAACACATTTAACTTGTATTTTGTATTCGGCACATGGGAATGTACTTCTTCATCACGGACAGGCTTTCATCCGCAGAAAGTACAACTGAAACACATCTCTTGTGGGAAAATGTACATATGCATATTTTAGATTATTCGCATGAAAATCGGTTACCTATTGGATGGAAACCTAGTAGCTACCACTCCGGTACAACTGGTATTGGCACGTGCGCGCTAGCCAAAAAAGTGCAGGGCGCATATTAAACGCCGTTGGCTAGATCGCATGTATAGCCTACACGATAAGATTATTATCGACAAAAGAGCGATATTATTTGAATTTGTCAAACGGCAGACAAGCATCGATGATCATGTCACCAGAATAAGACCCTGGATATTTATTGGAAAGGAGCATCAAGCTCGTCACCTTGCACTTTCACCACCCTGTGAAGTTCATCATAATTGATTTAACGTGTAGCCTAATAAACAGTATGCTTTCCGGAGTCTGACCACACAATTGTCATGTAGCTACTGCGTATTGGTCTGCTATCTAGATAGGGCACCTTTCACAGAATGTGTGCTGTGACACTGTCAGACACAGTCAAGATATGATGGAGCACTTTTCACAAGAACTGTCTTGACCTGTCCTGCATTCTCAGGTTGCAGAGTACCACGAGAGGAAAACTGTATGGCCTTTGTCTACAATAGCCTATTTCAAGAACACTAACCAGGTTTCCATCTAACCTTTTTATGAAAGTTAGCATACAGTTCATTAGGCTACACATTAAATGAATTATGATTAACTTCACAAGGTGGTGAACGTGCACGGTGATGAGCTTGATGCTCCTTTCCAATAAATATCTTATTTTGGTGACATGATCATGATGCTTGGCTGCCATTTGACAAATAAAAATAATCTCGCTCTTCTCCATAAATAATTGCATCATGTAGGTAGTCTACCCGGACTGAAGGCCTACCGGGGAGCTGTTCGCTAGAGCGCACATACCAAGACAAGAGTGGGCACATTCGCTGTATAAAGCATTTTCTGGGGGGGACAAAACCACCAGTAGAGTTGAAAATGCGATGGAAACCCATTTAGCTTGTATCTTTTATTCGAGTACATGGGAGTTTAACCGCAAAAGTTGTTTTAATGTGCACTACGTCATCACGCACAGCCTTTTTTTCCGCAACAAATGAAATTGATGGAAACATCTCTGATGGGAAAATGCGCATAGGCTATTGTTTTTATTCGGATTTTAGAATATTCTGTTGCCAATTGTCGTGAATTTAATGGAAACATAGCTAGTGTCCTTTAAATAGCCTATTGTAGACAAGTCAATACAGTTCTTATGAAAGGTTCTCTTTCAAGTCTTGACCGTGTCTGACAGTGACATTGCACACGTTCTGAATTTACGAATGACACATAGTCACTCACTGGAGGCAATTTACGAACGCACCCAAAGACATTGATGAATGAGAGAGTTGAAAACAATTTCAGGTTTAAAATCTAAATGAAATCATACTAATTCAGCCCAATACAAGTGAACTCATTATTGGTAAAACAAAAAACATGTATGGTTCTTCTAAAAATCCTTATTAAGATGAACAGTGTAAGTAACGACTAATTACATGGAGTGTAACTTTTGACCAGGCAAAAAATTTCCTGAATGCATCATGTCCAAATTAAAAGGGATCCGTGTGTGTTGTCAAAACGGTTATTATTTATGTTCATAGCTAGTTCAGCAGCATAGGCTACAAGAAGATCATTAATGTTGTGAAATAAGTAATAATGATATTACCTGACCAAACAGTGAATCCATAGAAACAAATGAAGATTTATTCCATTGGTTTTCAGATGTTAAATAATTTCACTGTGAACCATGCCATTCAAAAGTTCCTTAAACTCAGGGATTCATCCACGAGAATGTTACTTATTATCAACAATGGTTCACCTGAGCTGATAGTGAAGTCATGTATTCCGAGGAGTGCCTCATTCTCTCCTAAAGAAAACAAAACGAGTAACCGCATGAGAAGTCCATCACCAAGACCAAGACCCAGTCTCCAAAAGGTTGCACAGCCAACAATGTACTATTCAGCGCTTGTTTCGTTGCACAACCCTCTTTATAGACTTGAACCGCGTCGACGCAGCCCCGGGGCGTCTTGAGTCCGCGAGAGGAATGCATGTATCCTAATTACAGCAGTTCAGTGAAAGGGAACTGGGAGTGCTACCCAATAACTTATTGGATATTAATTAGATATTCTATTACTGCAGACATTTTATATAACAACACACTTTACACGTTGACATGTAACTATAACATCCTAAGATCAAGTAATGTAGCCTAATGTCAAAATACAGTATCTTACAGTGTTCAAACAAAACAGGTGGCAGGAGTTTTACAAATGTTTTGTTATAACAGAATTATTAAAGGGCAATTCCACCACTTTTCAACCTTATATTCATACTCTCCAGCACCAAACCAGTGTCTACATATGTGAAAACAGTGGGGTTCTATGATCTGTGGTTAAAAAGACAGGAAGAAAAGTCTTCTCTGTGACATCACAGGGTAGCATTAAAAGTAAAACATTGTGAATTTCAAAACCTGCAACTAGTTAATATTTTCTTGCTCCCCACATCACTGCGGATCTCATAGTGTTTGAAAATCCCAGTTTTTAAAATGTTCAAAGTTTTGATGATGTCATCGAGCAGAATTATTCACATACACTTTATATACAAAAGTATGTGGGCACCCCTTCAAATTAGTGGATTCGGCTATTTCAGCCACACCCCGTTGCTGACAGCTGTATAAAATGCACACATGCCTAAGATCACCATGCACAATGCCAAGTGTCGGCTGAAGTGGTGTAAAACTTGCCACCATTGGACTCTGGAGCAGTGGAAACGCGTTCTCTGGAGTGATGAATCACGCTTCACCATCTGGCAGTCCGACGGACAAATCTGGGTTTGGCGGATGCCAGGAGAAATCTACTTGTCTGAGTGCATAGTGCCAACTGTAAAGTTAGGTGGAAGAGGAATAATGGTCCCGGGCTGTTTTTCATGGTTCGGGCTAGAACCCCTTACTTCCAGTGAAGGGAAATCTTAACGCTGCACCATACAATGGCATTCTAGACTATTCTGTGCTTCCAACTTTGTGGCAACAGTTTGGGGAAGGCCCTTTCCTGTTTCAGCATGACAATGCCCCTGTGCACAAAATTGTTTGTTGAGATTGGTGTTGAAGAACTTGACTGGCCTGCACAGAGCCCTGACTTTAACCCCATCTAACCCCTTTGGGATGAATTGAAACGCCGACTGAGAGCCAGGCCTAATCGCCCAACATCAGTGCCCGACCTTACTAATGCTCTTGTGGCTGAATGGAAGCAAGTACCCAAAGCAATGTTCCAACATCTAGTGGGAAGCCTGCTCGACGAGCAGGTGACCACATACTTTTGGTCATGTAGTGTATGTTGACACTGGCATTGTGCTGGCGACAATGAAAATAAGGTTGAAAAGTTGTGGAGTTGCCTATTAAAGGTGCAGTCAAGTTTCCACATGCAAATAGCCATCATGTCTATACTATCTATTTTAAAGGAATTCAATTTCTTGAGGGAAAATAGTGGTTGGTCCAAGCACCTTTAGTGTATACAAACATTACATTTTCTGGATTTACTAGCCTATTGGATCTGCTCTTGTTAATCAAAACATAGCCTGGATAACTTTTCATGTTCCTGCAAAAGGCACAGTATATTTTCAATAAAATGAAAATAATACAATTTTACAGATGTCTGTCACAGATGTCTGCCAGGTGTTATGTTGAGCAACTTTATAGTAACAGAATGTGCCACATAATGTTCAGTGGAAAAAACAGATTCCAAAACATTGACCTCCTAGCTTTTGGAAACTAGTGCTAATGAAATTCTGTTGTGACGATCTTCTCACATGTTTCTGTAGGCTATTGGATTTGAGCTGTTTAGAGGTTGAAGAGGATCATCAACGCTAACTAGATCTGCCCCTGCTTCCGCAAACATCCCTACGGTGAGTGCCTGTAGCTACAGCTGTGCTGTGCATGTAACCTGTGTAAGATTGCCAGAGAGTCAATTCGGCCTTTGACCTTGTAAACATTGGGCTAATAGATTAAGCCTTGTCTTGGATTAAAAAGCATCTCCAATAAATATTCTACATTTCAATGTATCACACTTCCTTTTTTAAGATGTTACTGTGTATAAGCAAGTAAGGACAATATATTTTCATAATGAGCCACGGGCTGAAAGTGAACCTATAAGACCCTCAGACATAGTCCTATACACAGTACTATGTGTGCTCTTTTTGAGTTGCAGGGGAATGCCTTAGCATTCCTTTTCTAACAAATCGGAATTCCGCAGAAAAACAAGGGTTGGTTTCGATATGCCATTGTATGTCAAAACAGCAGAGGCCTATGTTATATAAGATATCTTAATCTACAGTATATTCGTTCAGCTACTACGAAATCAGACAGAGAAAACATTGTCCTTGACTGACAGCCTAATGAGGCAAGCAATGGAATCCATCAGGTTGTGTGAGTCCGCCAGCCAGCACACTACACAGACCAACATCAGAGACAGGTGAGGCTATTTGCTTGGCTTAATCAGGCCTAGAAACTGACAGGTCAAATCATTTTGGAACCTGGAGGGCAGCTAAGATCAACACCTTATAGGCAGGGTATTAACTCTGTGGTCATGGAGGAAAGAGTAGTGAAAAGAGAGAGAGCAGAAAGGAGAGGCCTTTTCAGCCTGCAAAAGTGCTCTACTCCAAAAATGTGCAAGAAAAACTTTTGTTCAAGTACAAGGTGTGCTTATTAGGTGTTTAATGTTATATTTACACAGCTAGAGCAACATAATCACGACTACCACAGCTGAGACTCCAAAGACAGGTGGGAAAAGGCTAACATCTATTACCTTGCTTTTCTTTAGATGGTAGCCCAGATGAATCTGCTATGACAGGGCCTTGACTGCAACTGAGCAAATGCTCTGCTGTATTATGTCCCAATTAATGTATCTTTGCACCAGAACTCGCTGGCACACTTGCGAAAGAAGCATCTTGGGCACTGGTAGTGCTTCACTTTGATTGGTAGGAGAGGATTCGTTTGGTGCAGGCCAGGATCTGATAGCGAAGGCAGATATCGCATCACACATTTACCGGGACCATCATCACTGAGAGGTTACCCTCAGAACGGCACTGGGTGCTTTTTGTTGTTGACATTGGACCCTAAGGCAAGAACCCTATGAAACATTGCAGGTTTAAATGTTTGTGGTCTTCAGCCACAAGCCCCAAAGCCACTTTTAGGATAAACTTATGCTGGAGTCTGTATTACTGGGACTCAGACAACATTTTCCACTGCCTTGTTTTGTAGTGGATGCCATTGTTCCATCTCTCGCCATAATTAGCGATTGAAAAGATTGCCATTTGGCCCCAATAACCCCAGGGTCCTCCAATAGCACGTCTAAACTTCTCTCACCCTGTCCCATTCACCAACCACGAATACATGCAGTGCAACTCTCTGTTTCTTTCAGGACCTCAACCTGCTAACATATAAGACATATAAGAGAGGATGGTCAAAGTGATTCAGATTGTTCTTCAATGCTTTTGAAGTGGTATTGAAATAAATTGGACCAAAAAACGGACCCTTTGATTTTGGTCTTGCAGGCACAGATCCTATATTGCTGTTTCGCCATTGAGAGGTACGGTCGTTTTTTTGGCATGAGGCTCAAATCCCTAATACAGGCAGACTTGAGTGTTGCGACTGTGATGTGTATGATGTGCAGGACCATAATGCTATCACAACATCAACACTCTTGACACAGTTATTTTCATATGCTGTGCCAAAATCAGAGACAACTTGTAAACTGTAATGTAAGCTGTGTAACTCTCCACATTTGTAAGAGAAACACATTATAAACATGGCTATGTTAACAGAATGACTTATTTTGTCCTCTGAAGCGCTGCCTTGTCCTCATTTCAAGACCTCAGACTGAGAGGCAGAAGGCCAAGATCAGGGCCACATGTTTTAGATTTTGGAGCTGAATGACTCACCTGGTTGTTGGCGACGACGCAGTATGGCATCTCATCTCATCTGCAGCAATCGTTAAACAGCAACCGAGCGGTGGAACACGTTCTACTGCTTAGTGAAACACTCAAGTGTCCAACAGTATCTCTGGCCCTGGGGATCCAAATGGTAGCGGAGCAGCATTGGAACAAAGCCATATGTTCTTGAAAGTATTTAATATCCAATTTATCTCACTCTCTTCTAAGTCTGTGAGCTCATATTCCACTTTTTGCACTGTCACAATTTTACCCAATAATATACTGTTGTGACAACACTTCCTGAGTGTTACAATGTCCACTTCCTGAGAGCAGAAGAAAGGCAGGCAGTTTGGTCGTCAAGTATGACACTGCTTTATGAGCCTCCGTGGTTGCAGTATCTCATGGTGTCAGTATCTCTTTATGGTGTTAAATATAATATATCGTTAATCAACTAAATGAATCATGACCCTTCGACAACAGACACTTTATAGCTGCATGTCTGGCTCGTGGACCTTCATGCCATTCATACTCATTCACTTTGGGGAATTTGGTCAATGCAATCTGGATCCGGACACTGGAACGCCTTGATTTGGGATAAAAGGACCAAAAATGATCTCTAGAAATGACTGTGATTTCCTCTCACCCAAATTTCAAACTATCTGATGAAGATACTGCTGTGCCTGGATAAGAACATTAGTCTGACATTTAGTCTGCAGTTCAGTGGGAGTCCACTGTGACATTCAGGCCATGATGTCTGTAGACTCTTCAACTTCTTGTGTGCATCTAAACAAGTGCATACTATCATCTCACAGAACACCTTTTTGACACAAATTATCCACTTGTGATATAGGCTTGTGCAAGAGGTGCTGTATTCATTTCTTGGAGACAGAATTAACAGAAAGCTAAAAGGACTGCTGTTCCTCCTCCCCACAGATTCCTGACAGTTGTACTGAAGCTCCCCTAACCACCCGTTGGTTTACCACACGCAACAACAAAAAATCCTTCGCATGCTGGGCCCTAGACAGGGAGCCAATGTGGGTGTGGGGTCTGGAAAAGAGGGGCGATGGATGGAAGGGTTGGATGGGTGGGATGCCAGGAGATGAGTGCTGTTTAGATCTGCAGAACTGGTCAGAAAGTCAGGGGTGACTACAATTTTTCTCTTGAAGTAATGGGAAGAAGAATAGAAAACATGGACTGAAGTTCTATTCATAGAACGATCCAGTGACTCTGTAGTTGTTGGAATGATAATTAAACTCATAAATGCAGGGTGCATCAGAGTGTCTATGTCTGTCACCAAGAAGCTAGCACACAGTCACAGAGACAGATAAACAGAGTTAGAAGAGAGGACCTAAGGATAGGATGAATAATACAAGATGTGCCAGGAAGTTTAGAAGTCACTGTTGAAGGGGTCATCAATTCCAATGTAAGTGTCTTTCCTCCCTCCTCCCATCTCCCGTATTGGAAGAAATAACAGCCTCTGAAAACGGCAATCAGCAGCTGAGCACTGAGATTAGCCTTCTGATTTCCCCCACTTATCAACAGATGCCCAGGAGTTAGGAGCATGTGCGTGTTTCTTCAGAAGCCATTTCCATTTCCCTGTACTTAGGGTTGCATGATTGCTTTGAAAAGTTACAAGTCACTTCTAACCAGCCTAGCACATTGAAAAACAACCTCTGTCCCTGAGGCTCTCAACTGAGCCCCGGAAGGCAGGAAGAGCATTTGGCCTAAATGAATTCTGTCTGTATGGAGTGATTGCCCAGGTAAGGTCAAGCCATTTTATAGAGCCTGTGCTTGCATAGGTCTTGGTGACTGTACGTATACGTAGGTGTAAAATAAAACATAACCTTAGTCACGCTGCATGGACTTCTTTTTGGTTTTCTATTCTACAGCAATGTTCCATGAATGATGGATCCCTTTCCTTTATCATGTCATCCTTATTCTGATCTATACCATGCTAAGTTCCATCCTGTTCTCTGAAGCAGGACAGGAGTCTTTTCAAGACATGCTCCTTTGGCAACTACTAAGTATTTTTTGGACTGGATGTGTCAATGTGTAGTTCATACATGCATAATCTATGAGCAGAATTACTGTCTTACCTCAATTAGCCACGAAATCCCTAGTTTGAAAGCAACTGTTTCTCTGGAAGCTGTGCTGTGCCATTTTCCCTAGATTTCCCCCCACGTGGGCCAGAACTACTGTCTAAAACAGGGATGGGCAACTGGCCCCCCTTTTGTAGGCACGCGGACCAATAATAGTTTTGGTGTGAGTACGCAGACCCACGAGCCACTGCGGCCCCTCATAATGAGTTGTTTTTTTGTGGCACCCACCCCCATCGAAGGTGCCCATCCCTAGTCTAAAAAGTATACAAAAGTACCGGAGAATCTCTTTAATGTCGTATCTAATGCATTGCATTCTGCATGATCAATGCTCAGTCAGGGAGTGCAGGCAGCCTTATACTGTATATGATTTCCATAAAACACTAATCATCCTGTATGGAGATAGGGCTCTAATACAGATTTGTGTTTTTCAGTTCTCTTATTTACCACAAGATCAATTTGTCATCAATTTTTCATATATACATGTGCCCCGGTAAGCAGAAACGGACTAATGTAATCTCTCTTTGAGGCTGTCCAGGAGAAGACAGATAGCAGCTCTCAGAAGTCAATACATATCCTCACAGTTCAAACTCAACTCTCCAATATTAGTAATCTCAACGTGCATGGTTAGAACCAATATGAAAAGTCATGGTACAGTGCCCTGTATATCAATTATTCTCCTCCTATCTCCTCCCTCAACTCTGTCCCTGTTCACCTTGCCTGCTTGGCATGTCGGCAATGTAGTCTGAGGTGCCTGAATGAACCACAGTTATTGAGATGACAACATTATCATTCCTGTCTTTGTGAAATAGCCGGAACGCAGAGCAAAGACCCTGCAATCATTAGGACATAAATCAGCTTAAAATGTCATTAGCATCGGATCTGAATGTGGATGAAAATAAACTCAAGCTGAATAAGAGACTGGGAAACTGCTAAAGGTCAGCCAGAGAGCAGTGGCCTGTGGCATAAAGCTGTGATGAATAATAGTCCCTTCAGTCCCAGGCATCTTTCTCTGTAGTTGGGGCTCAGCCTCACTCTGGTAGCTATACTGATAGAGATGAGTAATAACATTGTTTATCACTGGTTCCATAAACCAATCTCTGATAGTATTTTGTGACATCAACCACTCAGGACCTATAAGGTATCAAGGCCCATGGGAAATATACTGTATGTAAAGTATATGCCACACATCCAAGGGCCTCAATTACATATTTTTCCTCATGTCAGATATATTATAGTATATGTGTAGAAAAGGCCCATGGAGTTGATGGAATAATCCTTTAATTCATGGCCACTTGCTCAGCTGGGCCAGGGGCGCTTTATTAGGTCAGGTGGAAACATCTGACAGATCTCAACTCATTAAAAGGATGAAATCGCCATCGCTCGACCTCGCTGCTTTCTCTTCCTTAACTCCGTCTAATCCAGACATTATGTGAGTCCATGAGTCCACCGAATCTGTTACCTTTCATATGAACTATCTGTTGTGATCGGGAGAGCGGCCCATCAGTTATTGTTTATTGTTATTGTTATTACGCTTCAAACCTTATTGTGTAATGTAAGTGAACAATCACAGCCCTACAGATCATCACAGGCCAATTATGCCATCGATATATGGTTCATATGTAATGTAATGTAATTACATGTACATATGAAGACAAACTTGAAAGGGTGAAATATGAAACGTCATTATTGTTTGCTGAACTGATCAATTCTGATATTGAACTGATGGAGATTATATATTGAATAACCGATCACTGATTGAATTATTTGTATTATTATTCTTCTGGTTATGATGAATGATGATTCCTATTGACTTATTGAACTGAATTGCTGAATTACCTAATTGAATTACCTAATGAGAATGATTGTTATGATTTGACCTTTGTGATTATGAATTTAATTGGATACATGTTATTCTGTTTCCTTTGTTATGTAGCACAGACAGACTACCCAGTAAATATACCACTTTATGGTTAAAGGAATTCCTGCCTCAGTCTCATCCATTCCTCTGTCACCTGACCCATGACCACCTGTTCACCTTCACTGTCAGTCATCCTACCTGTCGAGCTGCCCACACAGATTCCAATAATCTTTCAAAATGTGTTTATCGATCTCTCTAAATAATACTCCATCCCCAACCTTGTGTTGCAATGATCTTTTCATGCATTATCACTTCAAAAAGATTGCGGCTACATATAAATGAATATACGTCTATGAATGCATTCATGATACATTGGAAATTAGTGGTGACGATTTTTTTTACCAACCTTAAATGGTGATAAGGGGACACAGTACACCGCCGCTCATATGAGGTCATTGCTAATGGAGAATTAGTGAGTAAATTAGGATTGCAAAGATGTTAAAATGGTACTCTTTGGTATGAACACAGCCCGGCTTGGGAACCAGCCGAAGAAAGATAAGGAATTAAAGTACCCCAAAAGCATGATCGGTCATTGGTCATTTTTGTTTTCTCACACACCACCCCTTCCTTCTCCGCATTTATTTTACCGCAGGAAAACAGATTGACGGGAAGTTAGAGAGGATGACTTCATTCAACATCATCAGTCAATGCTGACGTGTGTGCAACTATGGGGCAAAACAGAGGCTTAGATTGTTGATGACATGTACAAAATTAACGAATGGCAGAAATCAATGCAATTGAACTTTAGAGGATATTTGTTAATCACTACATACTATTTAGAACGTACTGTTTAGTAAAAATGTATGTAGTACGACTAGTACACAGTAGGCCCATGCAGTTTAAGTAAGTAGTAGGCAAGCCAGATTTCAAACACAGCCATCTTCTGTTCTTATTTACAATAAAAGTGACTCCAAATGTCCCAATACATTATTTACCATTAATTTCTATTGGGCACAACATAATCTGAAACACGACCAAAATAAACTGCAAATGTGCATCCAACAAGTTTGTAAAGTCACAAGCTTGATGTAGTCATTGCGTGCTAGGAATATGCAGTGATGACCGTCATTCAGGGCAGGTGGGGTAGAGCACCTGTTTGAGCCCCAACTGTTTAAAAAATAAATCATAATAATTGAGTTAATAAAGCCGCATACAAACGGTTTCTTCTTTGCTTTCTTGAAGAAGGCCGCTCCAAAATGCAGGTGTCTAGCCTAGCTCAGTGCTTTCTGTGGTGGAGGGCCAGCCAGCGTAAAATACAGAGCGTAGGTGTTGGTGGTGTTCCCTAGATGTGTCGGGATTGACTCAGTGTTCTGTCACTCATGGGGACACTACGGCACCACAAAAACCACAGAAGAGCTCGGAAATTCAAGCCACCTTGGGTTCCGCCACAGATTTACATTAGAAGTGCCTATCCAAGAAGGCTCAAGGTCATTGTCCACTGATAAAATGACATCAAATCACGTTATAGCTACCGTAGCTTTGATTGATCATACTTCTTTCAAAAACTTAGCTAGACAAGCAGTCGTCATCATGAATAAAGCCGACAATCTACTGGCAAATCCTTTTCTATCCTTGTCATATGAAGAGAAATTACAGATAAAATGTATCGGTGCTCATCGACCATCGACCATTGGACATAAACATTACACAACAAGTTGGAAATGGCAAATTCAACAATAAGTGGTTTGGAAGGAATCAGTGGCTAACTGCAAGTGTTGAAAAGCAATCACTGGCCTGCTATTCAATGGAGAAGGTGCGTGGTCCAAGTATCTGGGTTTAAGTGTCTCTTTTCCAAGCTTAAAAGGATAAACATTTACATGCAACACCATGAGCCAGAAAAGGAGGAATACATTGACCATGCTATCAATCCAGATAAAATGTATCTGTGCTCATCGACCATCGACCATTGGACATAAACATTACACAACAAGTTGGAAATTGCAAATTCAACAATAAGTGGTTTGGAAGGAATCAGTGGCTAACTGCAAGTTATGGTAGCCTAGTGGTTAGAGCGTTGGACTAGTAACCGAGCTGACATGGTACAAATCTGTTGTTCTGCTCCTGAACCCACTGTTCCTAGACCGTCATTGAAAATAAGAATTTGTTCTTAACTGACTTGCCTAGCAAAATAAAGGTTAAAAAAATAAAATAAAATGAATGACTTCTGCCGCATTCAGAACACCTGGAAACTCTGAACTGGGAAATCTCAGACTCAGTGAGTTCAACATTACTGGGAAATCAAGAATTGAACGGTCATCCAACTTGGAATTCCACGTTGGGAACTCAGGCCTCTTTCTAGAGCTCTGACCTGAAGATCAATGATGTCATGATTCAACCTTGTTTTTTCCAAGTTGTCTTGAAAGCATCGTAAATCCAGAGAATGCCAGGAAGGACTGCCGCGCCACCTTCCTGTTCAGGTGAGCACAGCACAACAAGGTGAGTCCAGAAATGTCTTCCATGCTGCTGCATAAATTATGTAATATGCCAGGGAGATATGTACAGTCGTGGCCAAAAGTTTTGAGAATGACACAAATATTAATTTTCACAAAGTCTGCTGCATCAGTTTGTATGATGGCAATTTGCATATACTCCAGAATGTCATAAAGAGTGATCAGATGAATTGCAATTAATTGCAAAGTTCCTCTTAACCATGCAAATGAACTGAATCCCCCCAAAAATGTCCACTGCATTTCAGCCCTGCCACAAAAGTACCAGCTGACATCATGTCAGTGATTCTCTCATTAACACAGGTGTGAGTGTTGACGAGGAGAAGACTGGAGATCACTCTGTCATGCTGATTAAGTTCAAATAACAGACTGGAAGCTTCGAAAGGAGGGTGGTGCTTGAAATCATTGTTCTTCCTCTGTCAACCATGGTTACCTTTAAAGAAACATGTGCCGTCATCATTGCTTTGCACAAAAAGGGCTTCAAAGGCAAGGAAATTGCTGCCAGTCAGATTGCACCTAAATCAACCACTTATCAGATCATCAAGAACTTTAAGGAGAGCGGTTCAATTGTTGTGGAGAAGGCTTCAGGAAAGAAGAAAGTCCAGCAAGCACCAGGACCGTCTCCTAAAGTTGATTCAGCTGCGGGATCGGGGCACCACCAGTACAGAGCTTGCTCAGGAATGGCAGCAGGCAGGTGTGAGTGCATCTGCACGCACAGTGAGGCGAAGACTTTTGGAGGATGTCCTGATGTCAAGAAGGACAGCAAAGAAGCCACTTCTCTCCAGGAAAAACATCAGGGACAGACTGATATTCTGCAAAAGGTACAGGGATTGGACTGCTAAGGTTGGACTGATTGGACTGCTCTGATGAATCCCCTTTCCGATTGTTTGGGGCATCTGGAAAAAAGCTTGTCCAGAGAAGACAAGGTGAGCGCTACCATCAGTCCTGTATCATGCCAACCGTAACGCATCCTGAGACCATTCATGTGTGGGGTTGCTTCTCAGCCAAGGGAATGGGCTCACTCACAATTTTGCCTAAGAACACAGCTATGAAGAAAGAATGGTACCAACACATCCCCCGAGAGCAACTTCTCCCAACCATCCAGGAACAGATTGGTGACGAACAATGCCTTTTCCAGCATGATGGAGCACCTTGCCATAAGGCAAAAGTGATAACTAAGTGGCTCGGGGAACAAAACATAGATATTTTGGGTCCATGGCCAAGAAACTCCCCAGACCTTAATCCCATTGAGAACTTGTGGTCAATCCTCAAGAGGCGGGTGGACAAACAAAAACCCACAAATTCTGACAAACTCAAAGCATTGATTATGCAAGAATGGGCTGCCATCAGTTAGGATGTGGCCCAAAATGTAATTGACAGCATGCCAGGGCAGATTGCAGAGGTCTTGAAAAAGAAGGGTCAACACTACAAATATTGACTCTTTGCATCAACTTTATGTAATTGTCAATAAAGCCTTTGACACTTATGAAATGCTTGTAATTATACTTAAGCATTCCATAGTAACATCTGACAAAAATTTATAGCAAACTTTGTGGAAATTAATATTTGTCACTCTCAAAACTTTTTGCCATGACTGTATACTGTAGCTAAGAAAGTAATACTAAGTGTATGTTGTGAAGTAAACTGTTAGTAGCCCATATGCCTCACCCTAATAATTTGGTCCCTTTCCCCCTCATAACTTAGCCTACTGTTCTGACTTGGTGGTGCACATATAGCCTATAGCCTGTTTTAGAGAAATATCATCATCGAATGTTGTAAGAGCTTTCATTGACTGCTTATATGCCCCTTTATTTATCCTATGGTTCTGACTTGTTGTACAGGGAGAATATTGTAAAAACAGCCCATGTTCTCAATTCTGTCGCTGTACATTTAAAAAATGCTGAACAATTAGTTATATTGACCAGGTCCTTTTTAGATTGCTCATTAATGCTTTAATCGAAATTACGGATTGCCTCTTATCCGCTCATTGTTCCCTTATGCCATAGTTTGTACATATCAAATCAAAGTTTATTTGTCATGTGCGCCGAATACAACAGGTGTAGACCTTACAGTGAAATGCTTACTTACAGGGTCTAACCAATAGTGCAAAAAAAGGTATTAGGTGAACAATAGGTAAGTAAAGAAATAAAAACAACAGTAAAAAAAGACAGGCTATATACAGTAGCGAAGCTATATACAGTAGCGAGGCTACTTCATTAGAAACCACATTTGTTTAACCTATCGCATCTATAAACAGTCAACTTATTAATCATAACCTCGTATCATCATATAACCTCCTGCATCTGCAAAAGCCCCAGCCTTACTTGTGATTCAGAACTACACAAATTGGTTTAATTATTTATTTACTAGCTAACTAAATGGCAACACAGGATAAACATACACACTTAATACATTAGAAACAGGTCCCTAGCAGACTGATACAATATGGCGGCTTGTTACAAAAGACATGGAGAGGGTGAGAGAGAGAGAGAGAGAGAGAGAGAGAGGGACAGACATAATACTTTGGTACATTATAGAAACTACTCTCACAGTAATCATATACTTTGCACACGAACCGCCGCCTGCTTGGAGTAAGAAATCATGATGGTATTTACGTGTAAATGCCTTGGTTCTTAGTGCATTTTTGTTGGAACCAGGCCTTCTTGGGTGTTGGTGTAGGGCCTTTTTGCGGCACGCTTGTAAGGCTCCGATTGTCCAAAAGGGGTTCCCACCCATCTTCTACTGCTTTTCTCCTATGCTGTTGTCTGGTATCCGGCGAATTGTCGTGTAGTCCTGAACAGAACTACAGTTTATTCTAATTCTATTTGCTCTGGAAAATGCTTCTTTGAAGATAGGCTAGCCAGCCGTGTCGATAGTTCCCAATGGGGTGATGAGAGTAGTAGAATAGTCCCACTTAAATTCGCTTTTCTAGATACTTTACTTAGGACAGCTAATCAGCCGTACCAGTGATTGTAATGGGAAGTAACTTTATCGTCTCTACCTCGTGTTGAGATTCAAAGTTTAAACCACTTTAAACGTGTGCTGCAGCTCAACGTCTTTCTGGTCTGATATGTTAATTCTTAACCCATAATTGTATACAGTTCTTCAAAAGGGACGGTTCTGTCCAGCTGACACACTCTCTGACCTCACACAAGGAGGCGGTGACTTGTACAAAGTTATAGAAACAATTTCCTCTTATACTTTCAAAAATCACTTAATAAAAACACACATTTTTTATATTTCATGCACAACGCATCGGATGGACACTTCACACATAAAGTGTGCATACTTTTCAAGTTACAGTATTTCCTTTTATAACATTTTTAATGACATCACAAAATAACAACCAAACCAACATCAGTGTTCTTTTAGGTCCCCTCTGCCCATTCCCCAAGTTCTATGTTTGAAATATTGTTCCAGCAGTTACGGCAGGAAAATGTCTGTTGAAACAAAGACTCATTCCTTAGGTGAATTTGGAGAGGGAGATAGTTGAATGTTCTGTCCTTGATTTACCACAGGGCGTAAGCTGTCAACCCCCCACCAGTTCCCTTCTCCCCCCTCTGCGGGTGAGAGGGGGTCTGGTTGAAGTTATTTATTGCAAAGCTGAAATTACCTATTTGGATCCTTACAGGACAGTCATGACACTTGTCATGGAACAATAAGGAATAATAACTCTGCTACAGTTTAGTGCCAGATGTACCATATGTGGATGAGGCCCATGGAAGGAATTACCCACACGTAGAGCTCAAATGTGATCAAATAAAATCTTATTTGTCACATGCTCCGAGTACAACAGGTGTAGACCTTACAGTGAAATGCTTACTTACAAGCCTTTAACCAACAATTCTTTAAGAAGCTAAGAAAAATGTTTTAAGTAAAAAAATAGATCAGTAAAAAAAATAGAAAGAGTAACAGATAATTAAACAGCAGCAGTAAAATAACTATAGTGAGGCTATATACTGGGGGTACCGGTATAGAGTCAATGTGTGGGGGCACCGGTTAGTTGAGGTAATTGAGGTGATATGTACATGTAGGTAGAGTTAAAGTGACCATGCAGAGTAGCAGCAGCGTAAAGAGTGGTCTGGGTAGCCCTTTGATTAACTGTTCAGGAGTCTTATGGCATGGGGGTAGAAGCTGTTAAAACTTCTTAGGGATCGGCGTCCCGTCAACGGGACAGTTGTAAATCATGCAGCGCCTTGTCACCATCGCAGATTTTAGAGAAACAACAAATGTCGGTACATAAGTGTCTTATATCGGCTGAAAGCTTAAATTCTCGTTAATATAACTGTACTATCCAATTTACAGTAGCTATTACTGCAAAAAAAAAATGCAGTGCTATTGTTTGAGGAGAGCTCCTAACAACAAAACACTTTTTCACCGCGATAGGTTTGATAAATTCACCTCTGAAGGTAAAATGTGTACTTACATTCTTAAATCTTGCTCTGATTTATCATCCAAAGGGTCCCAGAGAAAACATGAAGTGTCATTTTGTTAGATAAAATCTTTTTTCATATCCTATTAAGGTCCATATAGCATGCACGATCGAGCATGCTCGTTCAATTTGCAAAGAAAGGAATCTGTGAAAATCTCACCCTAAACGTTGTTTCAACCAGTCAAATCGTGTTTGTATGTATTCCTCAGAGATCCTAGAACGTAACGAGACTTCACTATATCATTAGGGGTGTAGTATATCCTATAGGACACCAAATTTGGTCAGAGAGCGACGCCTTCATGGCACGCCGATGACGCGGCCGGTCTTCATTTGATTGACTGTATCTTTGTCAAATAAGCACCAATTGTGGTCAAACAAAGCTATCTAGATAGCCAATGAGCACAGGAAACCTTGTGTCTGTCGCAAAATGTAGGTGCTAACCTTTTGCGACAGCATGCCTTTTCTTTTTGGACAAAAATTATAAGAATATTCAGAGTTATGAAAACTGGTTGTTTTGCAAATGTTGAACTTATAATATGGCTACTAATACTGGAAAAGCTCAATCAAAGTCAAAGTATTCTTGCAGAAAAAGGTCATATGAATGCAAATGTCTCTTTCAGCATTTGCCCATATGTACCTGGGTGACTTCACACTAAATGTCTTGTAGCTCGCTCATACTTCAAGTTATCCGTCTGATGGCTGGAACTGGGACCTTTCTCTTGCATTTCAAAGATGGTGGGTTTTTTTTCTTTGTAATTTCTTCTACCAGATCTAATGTGTTATATCCTCCTACATTCAATTCACGTCTCCTCAAACTTCAAAGTGTTTCCTTGCAAATGGTACCAAGAATATGCATATCCTTGCTTCAGGGCCTGAGCTACAGGCAGTTAGATTTGGGTATGTCATTTAGGCAAAAATTGAAAAAAAAGGGGCTATCCCTAAGAAGTTTTAATAAGCCTTTTGGACCTAGACTTGGCGCTCCAGCACCGCTTGCCGTGCGGTATCAGAGAGAATAGTCTGTGTAATAATAATATTTCTCTCTTCCACAATGACCCATCAGCAGTGAAGTGCCCTGTAGGCCAATGATCGGAGTGGATAACTCATAAAGGCGTTGAGTCACTATCCAAGGCTAATAATCCATATAAGCTTGGAACTTAATGACAGAGAGTGCACACACTCAGCCAGATAGCCCAATATGCTGGCAGAGGCAGGGTAGCCCTACGCTCCACAGGACTCATAAAGTCCCATTGCAATAATGAGCCTGTGAGGAATCTCTGCAGTGACATGTTGACACACATAAGCCTGCATCTGTTCCCAAAAGATAGGCCTGTGAATTGTGGGTACATAAATACAGTTGAAGTGTGAAGTTTACATACAATTAAACTCATTTTTCAACCACTCCACAAGTTTCTTGTCAACAAACCTATAGTTTTGGCAATTCTATTAGGACATCTACTTTGTGCATGACACAAATAATTTTTCCAACAATTGTTTACAGACACATAGAATTTTTTGTGAAATAATCTATCACAATTCCAGTGAGTCAGAAGTTTACATACACTAAGTTGACTGTGCCTTTAAACAGCTTGGAAAATTCCAGAAAATGATTTCATGGCTTTAGAAACTTCTGTTAGTTAATTGGAGGTGTACCTGTGGATGTATTTAAAGGCCTACCTTCAAACTCAGTGCCTTTTTGCTTGACATCATGGGAAAATCAAAAGAAATCAGCCAAGACCTCAGAAGAAAATTGTAGACCTCCACAAGTCTGGTTCATCCTTGGGAGTAATTTCCAAACGCCTGACTGTACCACGTTCATCTGTACAAACAATAGTACGCAAGTATAAACACCATGGGACCACGCAGCCGTCATACCGCTCAAGAAGGAGACACATTCTGTCTCCTAGAGATGAACGTACTTTGGTGTGAAAAGTACAAATGAATCCCAGAACAACAGCAAAGGACCTTGTGAAGATGCTGGAGGAAACAGGTACAAAAGTATCTATATCCACAGTAAAACAAGTCCTATATCGACATAACCTGAAAGGCCGGTCAGCAAGGAAAAATCCACTGCTCCAAAACCGCCATAAAAAAGCCAGACTACGGTTTGCAACTGCACATGGGGACAAAGATCATACTTTTTGGAGAAATGTCCTCTGATAATGGTCTGATAATGACCATCGTTTTGTTTGGATGAAAAATGGGGAGGCTTGCAAGCTGAAGAACACCATCCCAACTGTGAAGCACGGGGGTGGCAGCATCATGTTGTGGGGGTGTTTTGCTGCAGGAGGGACTGGTGCACTTCACAAAATAGATGGCATCATGAGGAAGCAAAATTATATGGATATATTGAAGCAACGTCTCAAGACATCAGTCAGGAAGTTAAAGCTTTGTCGCAAATGGGTCTTCCAAATGGACAATGACCCCAAGCATACTTCCAAAGTTGTGGCAACATGGCTTGAGGACAACAAAGTCAAGGTATTGCAGTGGCCATCACAAAGCCCTGACCTCAAAACTATAGAACATTTGTGGGCAGAACTGAAAAAGCGTGTGCGAGCAAGGAGGCCTACAAATCTGACTCAGTTACACTAGCTCTGTCAGGAGGAATGGGCCAAAATTCACCCAACGTATTGTGGGAAGTTTGTGGAAGGCTACCTGAAACGTTTGTCTCAAGTTAAGCAATTTAAAGGCAATGCTACCAAATACTAATTGAGTTTATGTAAACTTTTGTCCCACCGGGAATGTGATGAAAGAAGTAAAATCTGAAATAAATCATTCTCTACTATTATTCTGACATTTCACGTTCTTAAAATAAAGTGGTGATCCTAACTGACCTAAGACAGGGAATTTTTACTAGGATTAAATGTCAGGAATTGTGAAGAACTGAGTTTAAATGTATTTGGCTAAGGTGTATGTTAACTTTCGACTTGAACTGTATACACTTTTTAGGGCAAAATAGACTGGGGTAGGAGAGTACACCTCGGATAGAGTTCCATTTGTATCCATCTGAATATACACCATTTGCAAACATTTCAATGTTGGGGGAAATTGTGAATAGTTATATTTGAGATGCCTCATGCAATGGTATTAACTAGTGTGGTTTGACCAGAAATCTAGTGAGGTTTAGTTACAGGCCCATATGGTCCGCCAGGATATTTTAAATTCTGGAAAGTTTAGTTTAGAACACTGGCATCTTGATGTAGTGTTAAATTATTCCATGTCTCTAAACTGTGCCAGTAACAGAACTGGGAGAGGTCCGACTGTATGGGATAGAAATGGTTGTTGTTCATACTGAACTTTGAGCCAGGCGATGGTGTGCATAATAGGTTTTTTTGAGAAGTAACGGATGGTTGAGAGAGGGTAAAAGAAAAATAAATACAAACCTCAACTCAGTGAGTACCAGTGAGGTAATAAACCCCTTTCCTGCATTTTAGTTCTGAAATATTTCTGGCCATTCATTTCTGGTGGAAACACACTGACCTTGTGTACACCACCCAACCAATCAGTGGCTAGATCCCAGTTAGGAGAGGCACACAGATGCTGCTTGTTTAATTCCAAATTGTATGCATGGTTCCATTGTTCCTGTCCATATTAACAACTTATTAGTCATTCATGGACTTGTTTTTAGCAAATAAACACACTCATGGGAGATGATTACGAAACTGTACATTTACAAACTCTGTCCTCTAGTCTATACCCCCTAAAACACTGAAACATGTCTCTGAAGCTGACTTACTTAATTCTTTCCCGGAGACTACATAGCTTTATAAATACCTTCAGAGAACAACATTCCAACATGAAGGAATCTTGTGCCTGATTGATAGAAATGAGATTTAAATGGTCTTCATGCAAATAGGGACCAGAAGACGTGTCAGGATGGGTGCATTTTCCTCTGCGGTGTTCTGTAAACACTCTGTGTTTTGGCTTGTTGTAATGGTATCCATGTATCTCTCCACCTGTCTGGCTTTCTCTTGATACTGTACAAATTGCCACATTGTGTGCTGTTCTTTTGAAATATTAATCAGCTTCAGAAGAGATAGGGACATGAATTGCACTGCACATAAAAACCCAGGACGGATATTACAGAGGGGTATACTACAAAGCAGGATCAACAAGCTACCCAGCTGATTTAGATAAACAACCAGAAATAACAATAGATTTTCTGATTCATTAACAAAGTTAAACTTATGTGAGATATGTGTTTTTGGTTGTTGAGTCAATTGGACCATGCCCATTACAAATGTATCTTTCTTGAAAAAGAAAAAGTTATTTCAGGATATTTAGGAAAGTTACCTGGCTAACTCATTGCTTCTGTTTTGTAATATTCCTCTCAGGCCTTGACTAAAATTGTTTACTGTTATAAGGATGACTTTGTGCTGACACATTAAAGGGCATTGATTCTAGAAATGAAAGTGCTGCTTCTCACTCAGCTGTGTTATGATATATGTAAAAGGAGGTGGGATTTTTCAATATAAGTGGTACTTCAGCCTCCCATTGTGTTATGTAATAAGATCCTTTCCATCCATCTCTCCTGGAGGAGA
The DNA here is from genome assembly GCA_030435695.1 of Brachymystax lenok tsinlingensis. Taxonomy (NCBI): domain Eukaryota; kingdom Metazoa; phylum Chordata; class Actinopteri; order Salmoniformes; family Salmonidae; genus Brachymystax; species Brachymystax lenok. The sequence continues at coordinate 81,822,155 of CM059791.1, read as the reverse complement.
TGACATTGGCTCAGAGTTCACTTAGTCTGTGTGACTGGTCTGGGAGCTAGACGCACTCCTCTTCTGCCCTGGCACTCTGTTCCTCCTCTCCACCTCCACAGAGTCCTCCCTAAAACCTTCTCTCTCGCTCTCTCGCTCTCTCTCTCTCTTTCTTTCGCTCTCTCTTTCTCCATCAGATAGACGGGTCTCCATTCCACTCCATCCGCTGCTGGATAGTTTGCTGTAAATGCCTGTGATATGAGTCAGGGCTTTACAACTTCTCAAAAAGGAGAAGTGCCAGGCCGTCATTGTACATTTGTTTTTAATTGACATGCCTGGATAAATACAAATAAATAAAAAAAGATTGAATACGAACCAAAATCTTTGCTAAAGTGAAAACAAACTTTGAATCAACAACTCCAGACTACCCACCTTTCCACAGTTTGTTTGTGCCAGATTCTTAGTGTCAGTATATCTAAAAGCCAGATAATTGTGTTGGTCTGTGAATAAATGTGAATAAATAGCTGTTATGTTTCACATCAAAAACAGGAGCCAGAGAACTGTAGAAACAAAGTTGACCCTGGACACACACTGTTGTCCAATCAGATCTGTCAAACTCCTTTTTTCCAAAAAATGCTCTCTGTTTGAACAGATTCCTTGCATAATGTGCTCTCTTGCCTAGTTATTGGGATCTATTGATAATATGTTGATGTCATAGGAAGTTGTCCTATTGTTCCCCTCTGGACTGTAACTATGCTCAATGTGTACAGTAGTTAACCTGGATTCTCAAGGGAGCATAATCTGATGTTCTGTGGTAACCCTGGATCATCACAGAGCATTAGTCCCTGTGGTTTTATTTCACATGGATATTATGTGGTATTAGTGGTTCTGGTTAAATCATCTTATAGCACCAGTGGTGAAATGGAGCATGAGCAACCCAGAGCCAGGCTCCTGCACTTTGGGTCAAAAACAGAGTCAGGCGGACACTTTACGGGTCCAAAGAGGTACTAACCCAAAAGTACTAACCCTAATCTTAATATTGGCATAACCCTAACCCTTAATTCAACCCTTACCCTAACCCTTCCAAATACAGCTACTCCACCTCTGAATTCCCAATTGAACCCCCGATTAGTGCCTTTACATTGCCATACAATGCTGGGACCAAAAACCAACCAAGACATTCAAGTAAGGTATCTTACTAAAACCTACCAAGATATCCTACTAAAACCAACCAAGACATTCAAGTTAGGTATCTTACTATAACCAACCAAGACATTCAAGTTAGGTATCTTACTAACAGACTGCAGATGAGTTTTTGATGATCCAGACATTTTCAGTTTCAGGTTCTAATAGACTCCAACTGCAGGAAGTCTCTATTTTGACAGTATTTCCCAGCAAGTCCTCTTGTTGACTCCTTTGTGTGACACTGCATCCATACAGGATATTAAAAACCACAGGTGTGCACACAGTCCTGCTTGTTTGGCGCACAATGCATCGCTCATGTAATTTCTTGGAATAATGCTCAATGCACTGTGTAAGTGGTCTTCGATAACCCCATGAGGCAAATACATTTGTCGAATCATAAGAGAAATCTGGCTTTAGCATTGATTAATGAGTGGAGGGGAGTGCGGGTCAAGGGGTGTACTGGACTATTACCGGAACTGTGGATTCAGCACAACAAAAACACTCTTAATAATACTGACAGAAAGGAGCACATTTACACATCACCACTCAATAGGCCATAATATCTCAATTCATCCCCAGTCTGTAGGATATACACTGCAGCCTACATTTCCCACTAGATTGGGTATGTAGCGTGCTTGAGTGTAAATGTGTTGGTCCCATGTTGGTCCAACGCCCTTACCTTTTTTTTTAAAGGTGCATATCTGTATTCCCAGTTGTGAAATCCATAGGTTAGGGCCTAATGAATTTATTTTAATTGACTGATTTCCTTATGTGAACTGTAACTCAGTAAAATCTTTGAAATTGTTGCATGTTGCGCTTATATATTTGTGCGTATCAGAACGTTTTTTTTGTACTGCATGCATCATATGATGTATAGGGTATATGTATGTCTGTGTGCACAGTGCATGCGTGTTAATGGTAAAGTGCTTATTTGTATATATCAGAGTGTGGCTTGAACTGGGTGTTTGTGCTGTGCTGAGTCCAAGTCTCCAATAATAGCCCCATTCATCAGGTGCCAGCCCTCTCCTGCCTGCAGGGTCCCTGGGACAGACTGAACTCAAACCAGATGCTCTGGCTCCTCCACTGCACTGTGCATCCATGTAAACCTTCCCCTGATCCACTTTCATCTACTCTGAAGTGTTTTCCACACGCCTGTTATTTTCCCTTTATCCCCTGTGATTGGATCACTCCCTGCAGTACCTTACAATGAATTAAAATGCTGGGTCAACATCGAGGCTGCACCTGAGGGGGTTTTGGGGTTAGTCGAAACTATGCCAGAGAGATGTAATGGCAAAATTATCACTGTCTGGTTTTTACCATTCGATGACATGTTCTGAGTGTTGCAGTCTATCAAAGTTGTGCCTGATTGTAGAGTGATTGAACATTGTGGAAACGTAGATACTTCCTCAGTCTACTCCCTCAGTCCCCAGTGGAAAGGTGGGTCCTATAGCATTTCTAAATTATGTGTTCAATGACACAATTACATCTTCATGGTTATTCATTCCTGCTTTTAGTCCGCATAAGTCATCATGTAACCAAACAAGTTGTCATATTAGCATATGAAATTGTACTATGAAATTGGTCAGAGACAATTCTATGACTTCAAGGTTCAGATATAGTTGAGGTAATCAGACTGTTTTCCTGGCTTCATAAGTGCAGTTACCCCCCCTATCCGTATTGGCTATTTTTGGCTCAACCTCAATGCACAACAAAAGCATATCTAAACAATCAAGGGAAGGGTACAGTTCACTTTCCTTGTAATGCCACTAAGTCTGATTAACAGTCACTCTCCATTTCTATATTAAATATAATCTTTCATTTGATCTAGCAGTGGCATTTCTTCTCGATCCCCGAGGTCAATGGGCCGTCCCCATTTGGGGTAAACAACTCATCCTGCGACGCAATCTTGGGACAATTTGGGAGCTTCCAGGACATCCTATTCACATGAGTTTGTGTATCAAGAGACGCAAGCTACATCTTTGTTTATTCCAGTTGGCTAATGCTGTTTCAAAACAAGAGCAAAAGGGAAATAAATGATGCTGGCTGCAGTCTGCAGGCTACGGGACGCCTGTGTAGAGGTAACCAGCCCAAACAAAAAGCAGCTCCTCTGATTGATTCACCGTCCCTAGGAATATGCTGTGAACAAGGCTGTCAACAGCAGCCAAGGCTTGATTGATCAATCTGTTCTGACACCCTCCACAAACTCTCTGTGGTACCTGGAGCTGGAGGACTCTTGCGCAACAGGTGTATGAGTAATCAGAGGTGTAATCAACTACTGGGTCCATTCAGAAATGCCTTGAGAGCTAATGCCACCAATCAAATATGGTTTGTCTACAGCAGTGAAGGCCCTCATACTGAACATATTGAACCCTGTTCTGCATCCGGTGCCCATCTCTTAAATTCGCTTAGGTTTCAGAGTGAGAGAGTGTTTGCGTTCAAGGCGCTTATCTAACTGAGTGACTGCAGATGTCAATACCACTTCAGTAGATTTTCACCCCTCTGCAATCAAACACCTCAAACTGATAATGACATTATCAATGTCATTAGCATTGAGCATAATGTGTGAGCAGGTCATTTGGGGAAACCTAGTCTGACAGACGACTGCTCAGCGGGTGTATCAGTCACAGTTCCTTGGTGTGTTGCTAACCATGATAGGATCTTTCTTAAGGCACTTTCTAAATATCCATAAAGCTCTCTAAGTTACCCTACTGACTTAACCCTTGTAAAACACCAATGACTCTATAAGCTCCTTTACCATCAGTCCCATCCCAAACCTTGGCTTACAGAGAACATCTGACAAATCTCTCCTATTGGAATGCGTGTCTGAGTTCTTTTTTTGCAAAAATAGTGGTGGGGCTCATAGCATTGCACTTTGAACTTCACTTTTAACTAGGTCTGAGGAACACGTCATGGCGTGAGCCTATTTTTCCTATGGGGAACTGGCCATGCCTCCAGATGCCTTGGCATTTAGCGACGATGCAGTAAATCACCAAACGGCTGAGATACAATCAGAGTATGATGATGAGCTCATTTTCCCTGGACCACTTAGGCGAGGTAACTAATGCTTCAATCTACAACATCATCATAGGGCTTGTCATCATGATGCTCTGTTGTCGGCATTGCTGCAGATGCAGTATTGGAAGGATAGGCCCATGCACAGCGTTCGAAGCAAAGCGGCACCAGAATATAAACTGTACCTATGAGATGGTGGGCAAGCCGGCCAACAACTTGACAGGAGAGTTGAAAAGGTTTCTGGATGTGAAGTGAGACACAGGTTTCTTTGACAGGCTCTTGGCTTAAGTGTTTGGAGTTATTCACCATGTGTCTCTAGACTTCAGTCTGTCTTGTGCCCAGAGAGGACCCAGCAAACAAAAACATTATGTACCGTTCCCATTATGTCCCTTTAAGAGTTTCAGGGAGACATCATCCCTCTGACGTTCTGAGAACGTTCTAGGAACATTAAAACATGACATTAACCTCTGGACCATAAGATGACATTCAGTACAGGTCCCCGTTTGGTTGCATTATAACGTTATAATAAGGTATTTTGATGTCCATTAGGGAACGTTACGAAAAGGTTCCTATTTGGGTCTGATAGGACGTTATCCATGGGACATTTCATTTTGGTCAAGGGGACGTCACATGATGGTCCATGGGGAATTTTTGTTTAGTACCCTGTAAGTTACCAGGACGTCATTGAGGACCATGTCAGGACCTTTTTAGGACGTTCTCAGGACTTTCATTTTACTAGTCTTCAGGACGTCATGTGATGGTCCCAGGTGTCCCAAACCATTATAAATAAAGTAAGGAAATAGTATGGGGGTTTAAAGGTAAGTGGTATGCTGTTCAACTAAAATAGTGTGAAAAAGCTTTAATCAATGACAAAATAATTACATTTGACATGATCACTTAGTACTGACTTTTTAGCAAAGCACCACAAAGTCTGGAGTATTCCCAGAAGTCCCCTACATATTCATTACTTATAGCACTCTCCTGCTAAGTGCAGAGATGTATTATCTGCACTGCTATCAGTTAGTCTGACTATTCTCTCGTCATTGATTGAATTGACTTTTTTCAGCAATTTGAGAGTTTTCTGTATAGTTGTTTAATATTGGTGAGGCATATGATTTTGTTTTAATGTTACTCCTGAATCACTATGATAAATGTAATAGGTTTTCTTGAGTGTATTTTTACCTAAGATTTACTATAAAGTGCAACGTGTAGGAATACAGGTGAAATCAGTAATTGAAACAGACATGATGCTGTAGCAGGAAGATCGGAATGCTGAGATCCAAGAGGTTGTAAGTTCAAATCCCAGGTTATGACATGTTAAATAATAATTTGTGTATAAATTAACAATAACAATTGTGTGTCAAATATGTATGTTAAAAGCAAAGTGTGTGTGTGGGGATGTCCCTAACATTGCCAACAGCCAAAAAGCTGTGAATGGATCAGTGGTTCCCTAGCAGGGCCTTGATGGGTTTGACAACAGTAACAAGGGGTGATGTGTAATGAAACTAGTGTGCGTGTGCCCTGGTTAGAACGTTTTTTTATTGGTGGGGGGGAGAAATTCTCTTTGCGACCATCAGGTGACATCCACGGAACGAGCCGGGAACTAGACAAAAACCATGACAGAGCGTTCTAAGAGCGTCTTATTAACATTATTGGGAACGTACCTGGAACAAACCGAGTACTATACAAAAACCTCCACACGACCATGACACAACATCCTGAGAACATTCTAAAATTATCTTTGGGGATGTCCCCGGAACAAACCGGGAACTAGACAAAACCTCTACAGGCCCATGAAACAACATCCTGACGACTTTAGGCGACCATTTCGTGAGGTTCTAGAGACGTCCTAACAACAATTCTTGTTTGCAGAGCATATAATAGTGCAGCCTGATGAAAAAGTACACTTCTTAATTAATCCTTAAATCACAGTCCAACTGACAACACAAACATCATATACTGTAACTAATGGAAGACACTGCTGAGGAAGTGGACCCCAAAGATTTCATCCATCATTATGACATCAAGTAAACTAAACAAAGTCAAATACCAAACTATTTCCTGCAGGATTTAGCTCCTTTTTCTCAGCCAAAAGTCTGAGGACTGGAATAATTTTATATGTGCTCTGTTCTGCAGCCCATTCCCATTGGCCAGACTGACTGTTCTCTAAGCTTCTGGACCAGACCCACATCTGTCCTTCCAGATCCCCTGATTTCAACAAACAGGCACACTCACAATAAAGTGTCAGTCCATTAGATCTGTTATCAAAAACAAATAGTTTTGATTTATGTCACAAAATCCAATGTGCATGTTGTTGAGTTCCGGTTAGTGTCACACAGTTTAAACAGTGACACATGCACTTCAGCTGAAACCAAAAGCCAGCTGATATGTATAATTGGTCTTTAATTGGTTCAAAACAATCATGGAAAAAACAGTATAGATGATTATGTTGCAAAGACATGCAAACTGTTGACCATTCAACCGTCATGATTCTCATCTCTCCCATCTGCATAGCTTTATGAATCAACATGTGACTTCACCCTGCATAACCCAGTGACCCCATTAGTAAGTATAAGGCCTTATGGGAAACGGATAAGAGTGTGAAACAATAGACATCATATGAAGACAATATGCACTTAAGATACAGTATACACATAACTGCCTACTTTACCTCCACATTCCATTGCTTTCCTCTCACCCAGGTAACGTGATAACTCAGAAGCAATAACAGCACTGATCCTGGGAGCCTTGTTCAGAGATAAAGATGGAGATTAACAGAGCAGGGTGGGTCTGTGCATTAGGCTACACTTCACTCAACAACTCGAGGCTAAATACTAAATGGAAACATGTTTTATTCCTTATTTTGAGTAAAGAGAACAAAGAGAGTAATGTTATTAACGGGGAGCACATTTCTGGTACAACGAAACATGATGGTAAATTGTTTTGCCTAGTTACTATAATGTGAATGTATCAGTTGTTGCCATTTTAAGGCCCACATTTTTTTGTTTTCAGCCGCAGAGCTGTGCACGTTAAAGCTGGGCACGTTCTGAATGGCGCACCTACTCTGGCCTGGACGTGACAGTACCCCCCCAAACAGTCCATGGGGGTCTTGGTGGGTCTTTTGGTCCCATGTGGCGGCTCCGGTGCCGGCCGTGCTGGCTCGATGTCCCGCACCGGAGGCCCTGGGCTATTAGCCGGAACTCTGGTGCGAGGAGCAGGAACCGGCCGTGATGGGCTCACACCGAGCACTGGAACTCTGGTGTGGGGAGCAGGAAACGGCCGTACTTGACTCCCAAAGCGCACTGGGACTCTGGTGCGAGGAGCAGGAGCCGGCCGTACTGGGCTCACGATGCGCACTAACACTCTGGTGCGGGGATCAGGAACGGGCCGTACTGGACTCATGACGCGCACTGGGACTCTAGTGGGGGGAGCAGGAACGGGCCGTACTGGGCTCATGATGCGCACTGGGACTCTGGTGCGGGGAGCAGGAACGGGCCGTGCTGGATCCACGACGGGCACAGGAATCCTGGAGCGTGGAACAGGGACAGGACGTGCTGGGTCCACGACGGGCACAGGGATCCTGGAGCGTGGAGCAGGGACTGGACGTGCTGGGTCCACGACGGGCACAGGGATCCTGGAGCGTGGAGCAGGGACAGGACGTGCTGGGTCCACGACGGGCACAGGGATCCTGGAGCGTGGAGCGTGGAGCAGGGACAGGACGTGCTGGGTCCACGACGGGCACAGGGATTCTGGAGCGTGGAGCGTGGAGCAGGGACAGGACGTGCTGGGTCCACGACGGGCACAGGGATCCTGGAGCGTGGAGCAGGGACAGAACGTGCTGGGTCCACGACGGGCACAGGGATCCTGGAGCGTGGAACAGGACGTGCTGGACTCTCTAAGCGCACAGGGGGCCTGGTGCGCGGAGCCGGAACAGGACGTGCTGGACTCTCTAAGCGCACAGGGGGCCTGGTGCGCGGAGCCGGAACAGGGAGTGCTGGACTCTCTAAGCGCACAGGGGGCCTGGTGCGCGGAGCCGGAACAGGACGTACTGGACTCTCTAAGCGTACAGGGGACCTGGTGCGTGGAGCCGGTACTTCTCTCCCCGGCTGTTCACTCACCCTTGCCTCATATATGATGGGAGCTGGAATGTCACGCACTGGGCTGTGGACGTGAACAGGAGACACCGCACGCAGGATATTTCGGTCCCAACAGGCGCACTGGAGACCTGGCGCGCAGAGCCTGCACCACTCCTCCAGGCTGCACACTCACCCTAGCCCGACAGATGAGTGGCGCTGGAATTTCGCGCACCGGCCTATGCATGCGCACTGGAGACACCGTGCGCACAACTGCATAGCACGGTGTCTGCTCAGTGCGACGCACCCTCCAACGCTTCCTCCAGAGAGCACGAGGAGTTAGCTCAGGAGTCCCTCCTGAACCGGCCAAACTCCCCGTGTGCCCCCCCAAAAAAGTTTTTTGGGGCTGCCTTTCGGGCTTCCTAGCCAGGCGAGTCCCAACAAACTTCTCTCTCTCTGGACTCCATGCTCCGTAATATTCCTCACACCTGCTCCGCTCAGTCCCCGCTACTTTTTCCTCCCTGGGGTGACGATGCTCCGCCGTCTTCTCCCAAGGTCCCTTTCCATCCAAAATCTCCTCCCAAGTCCAGAACTCCCGGGTCTCTCGCTGCTTGGTCTTTTTATGGTGGGTTTTTCTGTCACGATCTTCGGGAAGGACAGACCAAGACGCAGCGATGCTTCCAGTATACATTTTATTAAATGACGTAACTGGGAAAATAACAAACAGAATGAACGAAGATCGTAACAGAGAACATAACAAAGAACAAACACTAAGCTATGCTCAAACAATAACCCACAAAATACTATAGAAAACCGCAAACATATATATGGTTCCCAATTAGAGACAACGACACACAGCTGAAATAGACAAACTAGAACCAAAATAACCCTACGCCAAAATGAAACAAAAAACACGCCAGCCTAAACTCTGGCCTGGACGTGACAATTCTAAGTAAAGAAATAATTTTGACATTTACAGCATTGTTATTGAAGTCCGAAAAACATTTATGAAGCACAAGCCCTTTGTATTACTTTAAATCGAATTCTTTACTAGAATTTTCCATTTGAAAGACTCTTCTATTGAGGATGACATGTTAAAAGCAATATTTCCCAATGACTTCATATTTTCAATACTTTTGGACTTCTGTTCAAATCTGTCTGTTCAGGAGCTCAACGATTGGATGTCCAAGTCCCTTGTAAATAACATGGCATCGTAAATCTTTTTACTCAGTATTGCATGATACCAGATCACCCTGCCAAATTATTCAGTAGAGTATGTGCTCATCTGGAGTTCAGAGGCTACTACTGGGTCATAGGGAAAACGGCCAATAATCAATCTTCAGTCTGTTACCTCAGGCATACAGTAGCACTGAAACCAATTGAATGATAGCTTTGAAATAGATACACCTTCTAAAAGAAACAAAAATGAACAAAACATGTGAGTGGGCAAGCAATTAGACAGACTAATGTTTGCACGGTGGAGGGAAATAATACACAGTATCTATACAGTACATAGTGTCTACAAAGTCTGACATAAAGATGGGCAACATTAGGCAGGTTTGGACGGCATCTGGATTTGGTGGTGCAATGCATCATTCTAGCCTTTCTGGAGATTGATGGGTTCATAGTGACCACCAATGCTCCTGGGTGTGTGTGTGTGTATGTGTTAGTCGTGGATGGAGATAAGTCTAAAGTGAAAGGAGGCATGGGAAATCCCACACTGTTTTTACTATCCTCCATGGAAGTCATTATATACAGTATATCCATCTCTTTGGATCTCCTGATATGAGTATAGACCAAAACAGACCACAGATAACACTCAAATCTGGCTCTAAATCTGCAGTGATCAGCCTCTCTCATTCACTATATGTTCCTCTTGTCCTTTTCTGGTCAGACAGCGGTCAGAGACGCACTACTAATCCACACAGCTGGGTAGTGTCATTCAGGCGGACTTCTGTGCAACGGCACATGAAGGAAGAAAAGAGAGCAGAAGGCTAACACTGAATCCCACACAGTGTTCTGAGTCGGGGGTGGACTGACGAACAGAGACATTTAGAATCATACTTTTCCGGCGCAACCTTATATGGACTTCATCATCAACAACCACGCATTGACCAACATCTGGGTCATTTTGTAACTAAAGATACAAGAGAATTCATGTGAAAACAATGACAAAATTAAGAGGATATAAATACTCAATGGAAAAAGTTTCACAGTGTGACAGAAAATCTAAATAGGACTAGTCACAGGGGTTTGATTGAATGGTCTTTAAAGTTTGGCTGGCTATTCTGTCCACACGCGTTGTTCCCCATCTCTCACGTACAACCGATTTTCCTCTCCTCAGATCCATCAACTGCCAATGACTGCACCTAAATTACAACAGTCTGTCAGCAGTTAGCCAATAGACCAGGCTAAAGGTCTTATGCACAAAACAGTGAGTGACAGAACACTATCTTCTATCTCTCTGGGTGAATGAGCTGGCAGGTAGCGATTCAGTTTTCACATTCCTTTTTACTTCAGAACCACTGAGTTCGTTTTTGGCATTCCTCTATTTCAATGTGGGAGTTTATATTTAACCATGCATCAAGATACCTACAGTATCTATATAGGATGGAATAATGGCTACGCAAATGATCTGAATAGACTCTGCTACGGTAATAGAGTAGAATGTAGGGACTGGGTGTTACATATCTGTGCGGAATGTTTCTGTGTTAACATAGAGTAAACATCCCAAAATACAGCACTCTTACGAAGATTTTATCACCCCCTGTACTGGTTTTATTTTTACGCTCTGTGTTTAAAACTGTACAGTCCTGTTTAAAGTCTCAACCAAGGCACCCGCTATGTGTCACTGTGATGTAGCAGTAGTCCATTAGGGAATGATAAGGTTTACGTAGTCTGTTATTAGCAGAAGTTCCATACATTCTCGCTTTTATTCCTTCCAGAGGGAAAGATTTGGGTTTAACCAAGGATACAGTACATGGCAAAACATTGCATACTGAGCCATTCCTGGTTTGATTTGGAAGATATTCACTTATTTTAAATTGTTTTTTATATTTAATCATTACTTTAAACTAAATGCTTCTCTTAGTTCACTCTATTTACTTGCATTTGACTGCCAGCTGCCTCAATGGCCCCACTATCCTCTGCAGGAGATGGGGGAGAACTGCAGTTACTGCAGTTTCTCAATAATCTGATGAAACACACAGAAATATATCACATTGTAACTAGATGAAGACAGGGCATGATCTGTCAATCAAACAAATGACATTAATCCAACATTAAATAAAATGTATAACTAAGTCAGTCAGTGAGAGCAGGAAACACCTCGACATATGACGTACTAGTAGTCAGAATGTTCTTATGACGGAAATCTGACAACTCTTCTCATTTGGCCCAGTAAAAGAAATAAGAGAATCACGTCCATGGAATACATGTTTGGCTCAATATCTTAAGCAACCTGTTTGGGCCTTGATGACTCCAATACATTTTAATGTAACGAGGCAGAGGAATTTCCCTGTGGGGGATTAAATAAATCAGGCGTATGAGAATAACTTTGTGGTGAGGCAATATGAGGGTCAAAGGTGGCTGGACAGGGAAAGGCGAGTTAGGTTGAGAATTTAGTAGAATCACTAAATCTATCATAAATAAACCCACATGCTTTTTCAGTCAAATAGGAGAAAATAAGCAAATGATAATCCTGGTGATTTAGTTCATATTGTTTAATTGGGCTGTGACGGGAGAGACCATCACTACTAGATGAGTCCCAACTGAATCATGCCGAACTGTGACTGACCACAGAAATATTGATTGGAGATGAGCCTACCCACTGGGCAAAAACTGGTTGAATCAACGTTGTTTCCACGTCATTTCAACCTAAAAACTCTATGCGATGACATTGAATCAATGTGGAGAACTCATTGGATTTGCAAAAACTCATCAACGTAAGGGCATTTCGTATTTAATTTCACCTAACTTTTAACCTAAATCCAATGACACAGTGACATGTTTTGTTGATTTCACATTGAATTCACAATGGCTGACAACTCAGCTAAACATAAATCAAAACTAAACATTGAACTGACGTCTGTTCCCAGTGGGTTGTGAAATGACTCAAAACAAGTGCTTACAGCCAACAACATAGTCAGCCCCAATTTAAATTTGCTCACAGGCAATTTTCATAATCACTGAAATGCAGCATTCAGCTAAATGTAGCTGCTAAATACGACACTATCAATTATGCATGTTGAGGTAATGAGACAAGGACTCATGAGCGCAGCAGCTAACTGGAATACTGATACTGTTTGATGTCTCAATAGGAGTTCATTAGACTGCAGCTTACCATGGGGCTCAACTACCTAATTGATTCCCATCACAGCCAGGAAGAAGCCCAGCCTATAAATAAAAGATGGTGTCCCATGTGGACGAGCCCCAGACAGCAATTAAAACAGGATGCGGATGAGACCTGGAGGAAAAAGGCGTGGAGGACACAATTGAGCAAATCTTCACAATCAGGGATTTCCCAGAATAGGCATCATGCAGGGTGGCGTTCTGAACATCTTGTCAATGGGGACATCTGAGCGCATTGGCTGCCATCCCTACAGGGGACATTGCAAATATCATTATCCCACATAGCACATGTACAGGACAGGTGTAGGATCTTAATTTGTGCCAGGTTGCTACAGGAAAGGTGGATTATAATTAATGGAAATGTTTGTCGGGTTGATACATTTTCGTAAGGGAAAATCTAATCTGAAATTTCAAAGTGGAAATTACAAACTACAGAAGCCTTTTTAAACCTAAAATAGGTTTTAAAAGTCCCTGCATTGCAGGAAGGTTCTCCTGCAACATGGTGATCAAGTTAAGATCCTACATCTGTAGCTCTGATGCCCTGTGGCGCCGTCAACCACACTTCCATCAGATTGCATGTATGAAATAAACGATACATATTGTGGTTGATGTCGTTTTAAGATCACAAAACGAGGAAAAGGGGTTAGGGAATTGGACTCTAGAGAAGAAAGGAGGTATAGCAATATGTAGAACTGTGATCCACATAAACATAGGAGGTAATCTGCTGAACTAACAGTTGATTGATGATGCTGTAAAAACAATTGATCAGGAGTGACGTGAGTCAGACTATCTATTTTTGCCTGAGACATCTTCAGACGTCTGGTGACTGGGGTCTCTTTCTCTTCCTGTCCTTTCAACAGATCTTAGAGTGGATTTATATTCTTAATGAAAACATGATTGCTTCTAAACTACATATAAATGAATCATCAATACACTTAAAATCACATTACACTACAGTAGTGTTACTCTATAGGGATGTTGTCACGATCTTCAAAAACGGACCAAGGCGCAGCGTGCCGGGTTGAGTGAAACATGTTTATTAGTTTAATTCACCGAAACGAAACCAAGAAACAAAGCTCGGACTTGCACTGTGTGGCACATAGACACCTACAAACAAAGTTAACCTCCCACACAGAAGGAGGGAAAGGGGCTACTTAAGTATGGTTCCCAATCAGAGACATTGAGAGCCATACCCGGGCAAAACAAATTGAGAGCCATACCCGGGCAAAACAAAGAAATACAAATTAGAACATAGAATGCCCACCCCAAATCACACCCTGACCAAACCAAAATGAGACATAAAAAGGCTCATACAGGTCAGGGCGTGACAGATGTACGTAGAACCATATAATTAGGAATTACAATTAGGATCTCTATGTGTAAAACCTACTCTCTCCATTCCTGCTGTTAGAAATGGGTGTTCACCAAGTCTTCAATGGGAAACACATTAAAGATGATTTTAACCTCACAGACATGATGTTTAAATAACATCTATGTGGGTTTTTATTTTGTGTTTCAGGGAATATTATATCCCACACACTAGATTTACCTACCACCAGTGGGGTGTGAAGAAAAACAGAAGGGCAGAAACAGAAAAATGTGTGGAAATCTCCACTGTAAAAATATGTCTCAGCAGTGTGTTACCAGTTCAAATAGGATTTCATTGGGATACTCCCATCAAAGGCATTCAGACGGTTACACATCTAATAATCAGAGGTCATGTTCACGAGTGCTAATAGAGAGGACTCATTACATTTATATTACATAGAAACATAAATGGAGCAAGCAAGTATTAACTTGTTTATTAGCATAGCCTTTGGTTTAGAGGGCAACAGAGACTGATAATCTGCACCATGGTGGAATCTAGCCGTATATAGTGAAAGTATAAAGCAGAGGAGAAGCAAACAGGCCGTATTAAGCCCTCTAATTAGTTCATGTATTTTGACCAGCATTATTACGCAGCATCGTAACACTGTCTATTCCATTCATTTTCTATTCATTTCCAGTCAGAAAAGACATGAGCTCTGCACTGTAAAATAATTTCACAAATGATGCTTGTTCTGCCCCTGAACAAGGCAGTTAACCCACTGTTCCTAGGCCGTCATTGTAAATAAGAATTTGTTTTCTTAGCTGACTTGCCTAGTTAAATAAAGGTTAAATATATATATATTTATTTTTACAAAAATGGTGCCGGAGCAGACGTTTTATATGCCCCCAATCTGCGTTGTTTGTAACTTATTTGTTTACTATTTTTGTACATAATGTTGCCGCAACCGTCTCTTATGACCAAAAAAAACTCCTAGACATCAGGACTGAGATTACTCACCACGGTCTAGCAGAATCGTTTTTTCTTCTTTCACGACTCTGACGAGCCCGAGGCGGAGGATATACGGCTCCCTCGGGAACAGGCCCGACCCCAGTCGTGAAGAGGAGGCGTAGAAAGAGAGGCCGGAGGGCGGGCTGCCTTCTGAGGAGTAGGAGGCAATCGAATAAACCCCCATTCCCCTCAATTCTGCTCGCAAACATGCAATCTTTGGACAATAAAATGGACGAGTTATTGGGAAGATTAAACTACCAACGGGACATTAAAAACTGTAACATATTATTCTTCACGGAGTTGTAGCTGAACAACGACAATATCAACATACAGCTGGCTGGTTATACGATGTACCGGCAGGATAGAACAGCGGCGTCTGGTAAGACAAGGGGCAGCGGTCTATGTATTTTTGTAAACAACAGCTGGTGCACGATATCTAAGGAAGACATTGCTCGCCTGAGGTAGAGTTTCTCATGATAAGCTGCAGACTACATTACCTATCGAGAGAGTTTTCATCTCTGTTTTTTGTAGCTGTTAACATACCACCACAGTCAGAGGCTGGCACCAAGACATTTTGAATGAGCTGTATTCCGCCATAAGCAAATCTGACCATAATTTTATACTCCTGATTCCTGCTTACAAGCAAAAATTAAAGCAGGAAGCACCAGTGACTAGATCAATAAAAAAGGGGCCAGATGAAGCAGATGCTAAGCTACAGGACTGTTTTGCTAGCACAGACTGGAATATGTTCCGTGATTCATGATCAAGACAAAGGAGATGATTGTGGACTACAGGAAAAAGAGGACCGAGCACGACCCCATTCTCATCGACGGGGCTGCAGTGGAGCAGGTTGAGAGCTTCAAGTTCCTTGGTGTCCACATCACCAACAAACTAACATGGTCCGAGCACACCATGCCAGTCGTGAAGCGGGCACGACAAAACCTATTCCCCCTCAGGAGACTGAAAAGATTTGGCATGGGTCCTACAGCTGCACCATCGAGAGCATCCTGACTAAATGCATCACTGCCTGGTATGGCAACTGCTCGGCCTCTGACCGCAAGGCACTACAGAGGGAAGTGCGAACGGCCCAGCACATCACTGGGGCAAAGCTTCCTGCCATCCAGGACCTCTATACCAGGCGGTGTTAGAGGAAGGCCCTAAAAATTGTCAAAGACTCCAGCCACCCTAGTCATAGACTGTTCTCTCTGCTACCACATGGCAAGCGGTACCGGAGCACCAAGTCTAGGTACAAGAGGCTTCTTAACAGCTTCTACCCCCAAGCCATAAGACTCCTGAACATCTAGTCAAATGGCTACCCAGACTATTCACATTGCCCCCTCCCCTTTGCACACCACTGCCACTCTCTGTTGTCATCTATGCATAGTCACTTTAATTAACTCTACCTACATTTACATACTATCTCAACTAACCAGTGCCCCCGCACATTGACTCTGTACCGGCACCCTCCTGTATATATTGTTATTTTTCACTGCTCCTCTTTAATTACTTAGTTACTTTTATCTCTTAATCTTATCTGTATTTTTTGAAACTGCACTGTCGGTTAGGGGCTCGTAAGTAAGCATTTCACTGTAAGGTCTACACCTGCTGTATTCAGGACATGTGACTAATACAATTTTATTTAATTAGATTTAGATTTTATGTACTCTATACTGCTATTGTACTCGGTACTCATTGTATGATGTGCAGAGAGGAGATATAAGGAAGTAGCCTCTGTTAACCCAACTCTCCATCCCAAATGTGATGGATGAAGCAAAAGCACACATATCAGAAATATCTGTATTGCATGAACTTCCAATACATACACAGTCCATGTATATGTATGATCAGATGTATGTCTCTGAGTATGACATATGCCTTAATTTCCTCTACTATACAACAATGGAGCAGAGAACATAATGATTTGAAGGCTTCCAGTCCTCTGTTCCAAAGGTTCTGGTCTGATATATGGAAAAGGCCAAGAGCATGAATCAGAGTTACGAGAAAGAGATCTGAACTCTGCTGCACTTAATGGAACAAGTGACAATTACTGAGCCATAAAACCACATTTCAGACACTAATGTGTTGCTCTAATGTTCCGCTCGAGTGATCACAGACTTGGCCCCAGAAAAAAGCTGGTCTTTCGGGGTTTTCTCTCCCAACCAGATGTTTTAAACCCCTCTACATCTTTGAAGAGGCCAGTTCATTTTGATAGTGGGAATACAAAGAATTTGCATCACTATTAGTCTCTTGGTTGCTGATCCTAATCAGAAGTCCCTTACTACTGTCTTTCCCTGAAGGGTTATATCTAGAAGAGGTCAATGTTTTGAGGCAAAATTCACAATCAGTGAACTGCAATTCATGTGAAATTGATGGGTTTCTTCAACGTATTTTCAGTTACTTTTTAGGACATTCTTTTCCATGAAACATCGTTTTTTTTTTTTTTTTAAAGGACTACGCAATCATGTTTGGCCAACGAAAACATTTTCCATAATCTATTTTAATTTCCATAAGCAAAGAAAGCTCTCATACCTAAACTAATGTCAGAGGATCTCTCTACCCCAAAAGCAGGAGATAATGTATACTATCACCTGCTAAATTTAACAAAGTGAAGAACCGATGAGCAACAATTTACTGAGGTGGATGCTGTTTCTCTGTCAGGTTTGTTTAGACACGAGACTATCCTCTCCAAACAAATGTGCTCTCTTGAGACAAGAAAACTCCTCAGTGTGTTTTTCTCTAAACAGAATGTAGTGTTTTCAGCATAAGTCACAGGCCCAGCTTGTGGCCAGCATAAACACTTCTTCCTGAGCCAAACTAAAAGAGAGAGCGAGACCGAGAGAGCGAGACCGACAGAGAGCGAGACAGACAGAGAGCGAGACAGACAGAGAGAGAGAGAAGAGGGGTTCAGCTAGGTCATGGCAGCGACATTAGATCCCCTTCACCTTCCCTCCACTTGGTGCCTAGCTGGGTGTTTTGGGGGAAAAGTTGAAGACAAGGCCTTGTGTCCTTGTGCCATGTCCCGGGGAGTGGACAGCCTGTTTCTATTTAATGGTGAGTTACCTTGCCAGTGAGCTTGCTGTCCTGAACTCCAGGCAAACGTGTTGCTTTTGCGTGCCTTTCAGACTGAATGGGTGTCTTGGCTAAAGCAGAGGAAAAGAGGCTGGAGGTACGGCACAAAAAATATTTGTTTTGTGTGTCCAATTAGACAACACGCCAGAGATGTCAAGTACACCTTCAGTTGGAGAAGATGCTGAGGAGAAGAGAACTAGACATTCTGAGAGAGAGAAACACATACAGCCTCAGGCTGACAGTGTGGAGGTTTAGCGTGTGACAAAGAGCAGGCCTTCTCCTCTGGGACTGTCTGGAGGCGGACCGCATCAAAGAGACAAACAGATCCTGAAGGTTTCATCTTCACACTCTCTCTGTTTAGAAGCCTTGTCGGACAGCCCACTCACATAATCATGTTTGTTGAATGCTCTCACTGGGCCTCTGGAGACACCACTGCCAAACCCTGACTGGCTCACGGCTGAACTTCTTCACGCCAACGCTACGCTGTAGGTCTCTGTCAACACATTATTGAGATAAGTGTAGCAAGGCAAGGGGGACTCGTAGAGATTTTGAGTAGCAGAGTTTCTAAGTCTAAGATGAGGTTTCAACCACATCTCTGCAAATTGCTTTTACAGAGTATTTCATTGGACATATTTTCCAGAGACAGCATGTTTGATGCTTGTTGCCGATATGTGACAATATCTCAACCTATCCAAGCTGTACCAATGAATCAAACATAATATCATGCTAAGTGAACGTTGGCTAAGATTTCTTAAAAATAATTTCACAATACTCATTCTATTATCATTAAATGCTTAGTAGGTTTCATTTGCCGATATGAGCAAAAGGGAAACTCTTTTGGACTCTCACAAAATGTCGCCAAGAGAAGGACTGGAAATCCCTCATGCTTTTCCACAGCCTTCTAATTGCTTAATTAAAACCAACTCTCGGACATCGTTCACATCTCCACACACACACATGATGAACAAATTACTTTCTCTCTTGAAAAATAGTTCAAACAAGTTGTACTGGCACAAGGGTGTGTACTGGTGCAAGTTTAAATCTTACGCTGACATAATATACTGAACAAAAATATAAATGCAACATGTAAAGTGTTGGTCGCATGTTTCATGAGAATACATTTTCCATTTGCACAAAAAGCTTATTTTTTTACATCCCTGTTAGTGAGCATTTCTCCTTTGCCAATATAATCAATCCACTTGAAAGTTGTGGTATATAAAGAAGTTGATTAAAACGCATGATCATTACACAGGCCCCCAATAAAAGACCACTCTAAAATGTGCATTTTTGTCACACAACACAATGCCATAGATGTCTCAAGTTTTGAGGGAGCGTGCAATTGGCATGTTGACTGCAGGAATGTCCATCAGAGCTGTAGCCAGATAATTCCATGTTAATTTCTCTACCATAAGCAGCCTCCAACGTTGTTTTAGAGAATTTGTCAGTACGTCCAATCGGCCTCACAACCGCAGACCTTGTGTAACCACTCCAGCCCAGGACCTCCACATCCGGCTTCTTTACCAGCGGGATTGTCTGAGACCAGCCACCCGGACAGCTGATGAAACTGAGAGGTATTTTTGTGTGGAAAAATGTATTCTAATTGGCTGGGCCTGGCTCTCAAGTGGGTGGGTCTATGCCCCCCCCCAGGCCCAACCATGGCTGTGTCCCTGCCCAGTCATGTGAAATCCGTAGATCAGGGTCTAATTTATTTATTTCTGTCCACTGATTTCCTTATATGAACTATAACTCAGTAAAATCTTTGAAATTGTTGCATGTTGTGTTTATATTTGTGTTCAGTATACAAGGGAGGCAACATCAATCAAACTAAGTCTACTTGTAGAAGCATGTTCACTCCACACTTTTGACCCTATTCATGCCATATTGTTGATGGTGTTCTCAGCAATTGTTTTGATTATGCATCCATGTTCCTTGATTCAGCAGGAATGCAGTGTGAAGGCTGTCTTGCAATTGGAACAGTCTAATATTCATAGTGGGGAAAAGGATGAAAGAGGAGAGGTACTTACAGGGATATTTGTCCATTATACATAAATAATTCAAGAGCTGAGAGCTGCGAGAATGGTAAGAAAGCACAGACTTGAAGGGAGAGCTAACTTCAGTCCAGAACTTCATTCCATGTCAGATTTCTATCCTAGTGCTGACATGCATTGGTCAGTAGACTCAGCATGGGAGAGACTGTTTTCCCGGACCCTTTGACCTCAAGAACATTGTGTCCTCGTTACCTTATGAAGTACCATATTGAGGAATCCCACTGAGCCGTTCCTTGGATGATTATCATCTTTAAGGTATGTTGTACATTCGGTAAGAGAAAACCTCAACTACACAAGAGAGAGTAACATAGAGGGTTATAGAACAGACTGGATTTTGTTTTGTTTTCTCTTATTTAATTGACAGGTGTAATTATAAAGTATAGCTCAACATTAGTTGAGAATAATTAATTCCAATCTATATCTCTTTGTAGATCGCACATTTGACATCTTGTGAAATTCACCACTATAATTATTTTTCTCTATTGATGTGGAACCAGTATTGTTAGTGTTTCTTTGTACCGTATGCCAGCCTCTCTCTGGTCATGGTACTCAACAATAGGTCCAGTTGGGAACCCAAGCAGTGCCCCAGGGGTCCTAAGATCTGTGATGTCCGGTCAAAGACACATGCGTTTCCTGTTTTTCCCTCACTCCTCTTGGTTGTTTGAAATTACCATGGAAAATCTTTGCTCCTCGGATTAGAAACAAATGTGTTTGTGAGGCTGAGGATCAAGGTAAGGAGGTCCTAAGGCCCAAAGCGTGTGCTGAAACGGATTAATTTATTGAAACATTTGGATTACCAGTATAGACATATATTCCCTCTGAACCTTGGTTTAACGGTTGCGTGCGAGAAAATGGGACGAGGATGAGGAGATTATTCTTTCAAAATGTCTCGAATTGTTAATACAAAACAACTTGTATAGCTAGATAAATTGTGTTCAATAATTTTGTATTATTACAATGTCTTAACTTTCATTTTAAAGCAAAATGTCTAGGAAAATAACTAAATTCAGAACAGTTTGGCCAGCGGTTTATTGAAGCAGTACTCTTTCTGCATCTACTGTCATTATTAGTCATTCCAATAATATTATAAGAAAGATTACACAAAAGCTTGGTAAGTCATCATATAAAAAGGGATCTAGTAAACCACTGTATACTAGTCTGAGATTTGGATTCAGATAACTCAGAAACATTTCATTGATGCAGATGTTCGCGATTTGTCTTGGTGTAGGGTTTCTTTTGTTCTATGGTGTGTATTTCTATGTTGGGGTAATGGTTCCCAATTAGAGGCAGCTGAGTCTCGTTACCTCTAATTGGGAACCATATATATTTTTTGGGTTTAGCACTTAGGTTTGTGGGTTATTGTTTATCGTTATGATCATCGTGGTTAGGTTCATGCCATCGTGGTTAGGTTCATGCCATCGTGGTTAGGTTCATGCCATCGTGGTTAGGTTCATGCCATCGTGGTTAGGTTTATGTCCCAGTGTCCAGTTTAGGATTTAGCGTTTGTTTCCACGTCATGTTCATCGTTCCCTGTTTTGTTCACTCAAGTCACGTTCGTTAATAAATATGTATTCTGGATACTTCGCTGCACATTGGTCTGTCCCAGGAGATAATCGTGACAGAATAACCCACCTAGAAAAGACCAAGCAGCGAGAAGACCAGGAGTCCTGGACATGGAGAGAGACGGCGGAGCATCATCGTCCCAGGAGGAGGAGGAAATCAGCGAAAGCTGATCGGGGGAGTTACGAGGAGCTATATGGGGCATGGAGCCCAGAGAGGGAGAAATATGTTGGGCCTCGCCTGGCCAGAAGGGCCGAACCGCTTCCCCCAAAAACTTTTGGGGGGGTACACGAGGAGGTTGGCCGGTTCAGGGTGGACTCCTGAGCCAACTCCTCGTGCTCCTTGGAGGGAGCATTGGAGGGAGCGTTGCACTGAAAGGACACCGTGCTATGCAGTTTTGCGCACGGTTTCTCCTGTGCGGATTCAGAGGCCGGTGCGCAAAATTCCAGCTCCACTCATCGGTCGGGCTAGATTGAGTGTACAGCCTGGAAGAGTGGTACCAGCTCAGCGCGCCAAGTCTCCAGTGCGCCTCCTAGGACCAAGATATCCTGCACCGGTTCTGCGTGCCGTGTCTCCGGTGCGTGTCCACAGCCCGGTGCGAGAGATCCCAGCGCCACTCATCGGTCAGGCCAAGGTCAGTGTGCTACCTGGAAGAGTGGTGCCAGCTCTGCGCGCCAGGTCTCCAGTGCGCCTTTTGGGACCAAGATATCCTACGGTCCTGCGGGCAGAATCTCCGGTGCGAATCCACAGCCCAGTTCGAGAGATTCCAGCTCCACTCACCCGTGAGGCCAGGGTTTGTGAGCTACCTGGAAGAATTGTCCCTGTTCCACGCTCCAAGATCCCAGTGCGTGTTGTGGATTCAACACGTCCTGTGCCTGTTCCACGTTCCAAGATCCATGTCCGTGTTCTGGATTCAAAACGTCCTGTCCCTGTTCCACGTACCAAGATCCATGTACGTGTTGTGGATTCAACACGTCCTGTACCTGTTCCACGCTCCAAGATCCATGTACGTGTTGTGGATTCAACACGTCCTGTACCTGTTCCACGTTCCAAGATCCATGTACGTGTTGTGGATTCAACACGTCCTGTCCCTGCTCCACGCATCAGGCCCCCTGTGCGCCTTCAGAGCCCGACACGTCCTGTCCCTGCTCCACGCATCAGGCCCCCTGTGCGCCTTCAGAGCCCGGCACGTCCTGTCCCTGCTCCACGCATCAGGCCCCCTGTGCGCCCTCAGAGCCCGGCACGACCTGTCCCTGCTCCACGCATCAGGCCCCCTGTGCGCCTTCAGAGCCCAGCACGTCCTGTCCCTGCTCCACGCATCAGGCCCCTGTGCGCCTTCAGAGCCCGGCACGTCCTGTCCCTGCTCCACGCATCAGTCCCCCTGTGCGCCCTCAGAGCCCGGCACGACCTGTCCCTGCTCCACGCATCAGGGCCCCTGTGCGCCCTCAGAGTCCAGTACGACCGATTCCTGCTCCACGCACCAGAGTTCCAGTGAGCATCATGAGTCCAATACGGCCAGTTCCTGCTCCACGCACCAGAGTTCCAGTGAGCATCATGAGTCCAGTACGGCCAGTTCCTGCTCCACGCACCAGAGTTCCAGTGAGCATCATGAGTCCAGTACGGCCAGTTCCTGCTCCACGCACCAGAGTTCCAGTGAGCATCATGAGTCCGGTACGGCCAGTTCCTGCTCCACGCACCAGAGTTCCAGTGAGCATCATGAGTCGATGCGGCCAGTTCCTGCTCCACGCACCAGAGTTCCAGTGAGCATCATGAGTCCGGTACGGCCAGATCCTGCTCCATGCACCAGAGTTCCAGGGAGCATCATGAGTCCTGTACGGCCGGTGTCTGCTTCCTATGTCATGAGTCAAGTACCAACTGTTCCGGCTAATGGTCCAGGGCCTCCGGTGCGTGAACTCGAGCCAGCACGGCGGCACGGAGCCCCACCTGGGACAAAGGGACCCACCGAAGACCCCCCACAGACTTTTGGGCGCCTGTCGGAGTCCGCGCCTTTGGGGGCACTGTAACGTCCAGGCCCGAGTGTACAGGCTGGAGTGTTTAGTTTTGTCTTGGTGTAGGGTTTATTTTGTTCTATGGTGTGTATTTCTATGTTGGGGTAATGGTTCCCAATTAGAGGCAGCTGAGTCTCGTTACCTCTAATTGGGAACCATATATATGTTTGGGGTTTAGCACTTAGGTTTGTGGGTTATTGTTTATCGTTATGATTATCGTGTTTAGGTTCATGCCATCGTGTTTAGGTTTATGTCCCAGTGTCCAGTTTAGGATTTAGCGTTTGTTTCCACGTCATGTTCATCGTTCCCTGTTTTGTTCACTCAAGTCACGTTCGTTAATAAGTATGTATTCTGGATACTTCGCTGCGCATTGGTCTGTCCCAGGAGATAATCGTGACACTTTGAGAGGACTCTGGGATTCTGGGCTTTTCAATTATATTACATATGTGGGGGTGTGACCTTGACAACTGTATTTTGCTGGTTCTTTAAAAATGTCTGCCGTCAAAATGTTCACATTTTATGAACATTTTAAAAGAAGTGTGTATAATTATTAACTATCATTTTTGTGAGTTTGATATTCAAATTGTTTCTAGTAAGAGAATATCTCAGGAAGAGTTAAGGGAGTTGTCAGGACTGTAATAATTTTGTCACATTAAATAAGAACTAAATAAGAGCTTATCTAGAAGTGTCCTCTGTTGAGGTTTCCCCGGATGCTGCAACTATGTATTTCACCTACTATAGCCATTGACTGTAATGTAATTTTTTTTAAATATTTACATCCTAATGACCACTACAGAAGACAATTTTGCATTTACAATAAAAGATAAATAACAATATTGTTTTGGTTTTTCTTTCTTGGTAACATGTTTTTTTTCAACCCCAAACACTTAAAATACATTTTTAAAAACTCACATTTTTGAGGGGGGGTCTCAGTGTCACGCCCTGATCTGTTTCACATGTTCCTGTGATTGTCTCCACTCCCTCCAGGTGTCGCTTATTTCCCCCAGTGTATTTATCCCTGTGTTTCCTGTCTCTCTGTGCCATTTCGTCTTGTATGTTTAGTCAAGTCAACCAGCGTGTTTTTCCTGTACTCCTTTTGCTATTCTCTTTTTCTAGTCCTCCAGGTTTTGACCCTTGCCTGTTTCTGGACTTTGTACCCGCCTGCCTGACCATTCTGCCTGCCTTGACCACGAGCCTGTCTGCCACTCTGTACCTCCTGGACTCTGATCTGGTTTTGACCTTTTTGCCTGTCCACGACCATTCTCTTGCCTACCCCTTTGGATTATTAAACATTGTAAGACTCCAACCATCTGCCTCCTGTGTCTGCATCTGGGTCTCGCCTTGTGTCTTGATACTCAGGAGGATATAATAACTACATAGTAAGCTCTATTTCATCTAAACTCAGCAAAAAAAGAAACTACCCTTTTTCAGGACCCTGTCTTTCAAAGATAATCTATAAAAAAATCGAAATAACTTCAGATCTTCATTGTAAAGGGTTTAAACACTGTTTCCAATGCTTGTTCAATGAACCATAAACAATTAAAGAGCATGCACCTGTGGAACAGTAGTTAAGACAGCTTTCAGACGGTAGGCAATTAAGGTCACAGTTATGAAAACTTAGGACACTAAAGAGGCCTTTCTACTGACTCAGAAAAGCACCAAAAGAAAGATGACTATGGTCCATGCTCATCTGCGTGAACGTGCCTTAGGCATGCTGCAAGGAGGCATGAGGACTGCAGATGTGGCCAGGGCAATAAGTTGTAATGTCCGTACTGTGAGACGCCTAAGACAGCTCTACAAGGAGACAGGACGGATAGCTGATCATCCTCGCAGTGGCAGACCACGTGTAACAACACCTGCACAGGATCGGTATATCCGAACATCACACCTGCGGGACAGGTACAGGATGGCAACAACAACTGCCCGAGTTACACCAGGAATGCACAATCCCTCCATCAGTGCTCAGACTGTCCGCAATAGACTGAGAGAGGCTGGACTGAGGGCTTGTAGGCCTGTTATAAGGCAGGTCCTCACCAGACATCACCGGCAACAATGTCGCTTATGGGCACAAACCCACCGTCGCTGGACCAGACAGGACTGGCAAAAAGGGTTCTTCTCTGACGAGTCGCGGTTTTGTCTCACCAGGGGCGATGGTCGGATTCGTGTTTATCATCGAAGGAATGAGCGTTACACCGAGGCCTGTACTCTGGAGCGGGACCGATTTGGAGGTGGAGGGTCCGTCATGGTCTGGGGCGGTGTGTCACAGCATCATCGGACTGAGCTTGATGTCATTGCAGGCAATCTCAATGTTGTGTGTTACAGGGAAGACATCCTCCTCCCTCATGTGGTACCCTTCCTGCAGGCTCATCCTGACATGACCCTCCAGTATGACAATGCCACCAGCCATACTGCTCATTCTGTGCGTGATTTCCTGCAAGACAGGAATATCAGTGTTCTGCTATGGCCAGCAAAGAGCCCAGATTTCAATCCTATTGAGCACGTCTGGGACCTGTTGGATAGGAGGGTGAGGGCTAGGGCCATTCCCCCCAGAAATATCTGGGAACTTGCAGGTGCCTTGGTGGAAGAGTGGGGTAACATCTCACAGAAAATACTGGCAAATCTGGTGCAGTCCATAAGGAGGAGATGCACTGCAGTACTTAATGCAGCTGGTGGCCACACCAGATACTGACTGTTACTTTTTAACCCCCCTTTGGTCAGGGACACATTATTCCATTTCTGTTAGTCACATGTCGGTGGAACTTGTTCAGTTTATGTCTGAGTTGTTGAATCTTGTTATGTTCATACAAATATTTACACTTTAATTTTGCTGAAAATAAGCACAGGTGACAGTGAGAGGACGTTTCTTTTTTTGCTGAGTTTAAATGGTTAGCTTAAATTGGGAATTATAGGCTATATTTAATGAATTGTGTACATTTAAAAAACACTGTCTCTGACATGTGCAAACAGATCTCAGACAATCTGCTGTGCATTCAGTTCACTGATAGGGTGTGCTATTTTAACAAGGGACAAAGTAGAGTCACAAGCAGACCTTGTGTAGGTATCAGGTAGCAGTCGTGTGCCATGGCATAGGCTAGGCCTTTATAGTTTCTGCTTCAAATGTACCTAGCAGATTGTCTTTTATTTTGTTCTGCCTTTCAAATAATTCACATCTCTTATCGGAGTTTGAGATGGTATCAGTTTTCTGCAGTTCCTCCATTCACAGTAAACAGGCTGTAACATCTCAGATGTCCTCAAACATAATAGGGCTATATTCACATATCTTGATTCAAGCATTGCTTTGTTCCATCCAGCCAATGGGAAAGTACACATGAGGACAACCCAGCTGGCACATAACGTTCTGATAACCATTTATTAGAGGTGTGTGAGAGTGTGGTTGTCCTATGGTTATTTTCCATACAACCTTGCCGGAACTTTCGGGTAATGGTGCAGGATAGTTGCTTGACTTAGGAACAATCTCAGCACATTTAAGGAACTTAACAAAAAAAAAACATTATTTTCTTAGTATTTCATTACTTTAACAGAACATTTCCAAAAATGTCAAACATTTTATTTCAATTTTGGTAATGTTCCAGGAATGTTCTCCAACTGGTTTTACATTGGGAATGTTCTCAAATAGTTCAGATAACGTAAAGAAACAACGTTCTTCTGTGGGAATTTCAATTCTTTAGCATAACGTTTCCTACAGGTTTCCTCATGATTCTATTTAAAGTCATGTTCTCAAACTGTTCCGAGAATGTTAAGAAAACTTTCCATAAAAACCACAAGAAAACTTAAGTGACATTCAGAGAACGTTCTAAGAATGTTATTTAAAAACATATACATTCCATTCTCAGCATCAACAAAACTCTCTCTATCCTCTAACTTGTTAAATCAAATATAAAAATCTAATCAAATCAAATTTTGTTGGTCACATACACATATTTAGCAGATGTTATTGCGGGTGTAGCGAAATGCAATTGGCCACTAATTGGCCACACCTGATCTTAATGAGTGCTTGTTTCATTTGAAATGTGGTCTGTATAAATAGACAAAATTGAACAGATTTCTATGCATAATAAAACATGAGATGCTAGCTCCATCCTAGTGGCCCAGAGGACTGTCCATGGATAGAAAATAGAAGATTATAGGTTTGAATTTCACCGATGCTGTCTCACATTAAAAAAGAAATGTGTGTGAATGATTAATGTACACGGAAATTAATTTCTGTATGTGCTATCTGTGCTTGGAATTCAGAAAAGTTCATCCAAAATAAGCTAGCAGTGTTATTGAAAAGAAACTCAAAATAACCTTTCAAGGAACCAGAGTAAAACATTCTCAGAACCTCCCTTCAACCTAAAGAAACGTTCCCAGAAGAGGCAAAATTGTAACTTCTGTTCTCAGAACATTTAAAAAAGACGTTACGGTTTACAGGTCAGGAAACCTATGGCTTCATTCCCACAATCAATGTGAAACCAAAAATATACGTTCCCACAACTTCCAAGGAACCAAATGTGCTAGCTGGGAATGCTGCCATCTGCACCAACACAGAATGCATTTGTAATTTTCTGGGAGACGCTCTATGAAACATATTCAGGAATTAATCTAAAAATAAGTCTGATCACATGGGCTTTTTATGCATTTGGCATGATTAACAATTCATTTTGTTGTTTATGTAGTATCATGCAAAGAAAAATGTTCTTTAGTATGTGTTAACTCACTGTAATATATTTCTGTATATTTCAACATTTACAAAATTTTACATAATTCCTTGTTTACAAAAATGCTGAATTTGTTTAAGATACTATAGAAGACAGATTTATGAGTAAGGTGTGGAGTCAAGTATAGAGTAATCTGTCTGACAGATACAGTGACTTCATGTAGTCTATGGATGTCAGTCAGATTGATTGATCAGGTTGGTACTGCATCTCCAACAATTCAAAGCAAGGCCCCTGACCTTAGTCTGTTTGTGCGGGTGGCTGGATAGCCCTGTTGTTTACCCATCCTGGATATGAAACGTATCCAGGAATAAATCTAAAATAAATCTTATCACATGGGCTTTTTACGCATTTGGCAAGTTGAAGGATTCATTGTGCTGTTTATGTATCATGTATACAAAAGTTTTCTCTAGTATGTGTCAACTGACAAATTCCATCCTGTAATATATTTCTTCATATGTCAACATTTACAAAATGTTAGATGATTTCCTTGTTAACAAAAATGCTGAATTTTTCATGAATAAATATGGAGTATACCAACCATTAAGAGCACCTTCGTAACATTGAGTTGCACCCCCCCCAATCAGATTGTTTGATTGGTCAGGTTGGTACTGCATCTCCCACAGTACAATGGAAGGCCCCTGACCTTAGTGTCATCATCTGTTTGCACGGGTGGCTGAGTCCTGTTGTTTACCCATCCTGTCTCCACAGAACGTAGAACAATATTCCTGGTTGTTGTTACACCACCTCGCTATTTTGGCTGCCTCTTTGTTTGGTTTAACCCATTTTATTCATTGCAGGGTTAGTGACCCTTTTATTTTCCTCTGAAACATCTCCAGTCCACATCCCATGGGTTCCATCTGTCAGAGTTTCACACTACATCTGGTGGGAAACGCATCTTTCAACACAGAAATTTTAAAGGAAATTTGACACGAGTGTCACCAAAAAATGGGAGCCTGAAGTAACAAAGCAATATTTAATGTAAACAAAAACCAAGTATGTATAAAAATGCTTTCCATCCTTACTAAATGTTTAGCTTTTCATGACTAAATTAATCTTGATAAAATAATGACTCTATTAAGATGTTGTTATTATAAACACGGAGAACCATATGCCAACAAACTATCTAAAAGACTGGGAGGGAAACCAGAGGGTTGAGATTTAAGTACTTGTTCACACACCACAAAACATGGCCAATAGTAACCAACCATGGACAGTAGCTACAAGTTTGTGATGTCCACCACTTTCAGCACCACTTTCCACCTCTCTCCACAGTAACCCCAGCAGTTGATATCAAATCAAATCAAACTTTATTTGACACATGCGCCGAATACAATAAGTGTAGACTTGTTGTTATACAACAAGTGTAAACAACAAATGTTTACTTACAAGCCCTTAACCAACAGCGCAGTTCAGGAAGAGTTAAGAAAATATTTACCAAGTAAACTAAAGTTTAAAAAATCATAAAAAGTAACACAATAACATAACAATAAGGAGGCTATATAAAGGGGGTACTGGTACAGAGTCAGTGTGTGGGGGTACAGGTTAGTTGAAGTAATTTGTACATGTAGGTAGGGGTGAAGTGACTATGCATAGATAATAAACAGCAAGTAGCAGCAGTGTACAAAACAAATGGGGGGGAGGGGGTCAATGTAATAGTCTGGTTGCCATTTGATTAATTGTTCAGCAGTCTTATGGCTTGGGGGTAGAAGCTGTTAAGGAGCCTTTTGGTCCTAGACTTGGAGCTCCGGTACCGCTTGCAGTGCAGTAGCAGAGAAAACAGTCTATGACTTGGGTGACTGGAGTCTCTGACAATTTTTTGGGCTTTCCTCTGACACTGCCTATCCTCCTGGTTGGCAGGAAGCTTGGCCCCAGTGATGTACTGGGCAATACGCACTACCCTTTGTAACGCCGTACGGTCAGATGCCGAGCAGTTGCCACACCAGGCGGTGATGCAACCGGTCAGGATGCTCTCGATGGTGTAGCTGTAGAACTTGGAGACCCCTGGGGACCCATGCCAAATCTTTTCAGTCTCCTGTGGGGGAATAGGTTTTGTTGTGCCCTCTTCACGACTGTCTTGGTGTGTTTGGACCATGATAGTTCGTTGGTGATGTGGACACCAAGGAACTTGAAACTCGGACCCACTCCACTACAGCCCCGTTGATGTTAATGGGAGCCTGTTCGGCCCACCTTTTCCTGTAGTCCACGACCAGCTCCTTTGTCTTGCTCACATTGAGGGAGAGGTTGTTGTCCTGGCACCACACTGCAAGTTATCTGACCTCCTCCCTATAGGCTGTCTCATCATTGTCGGTGATCAGGCCTACTACTGTTGTGTCGTCAGCAAACTTAATGATGGTGTTGGAGTCGTGATTGGCCATGCAGTCATGGGTGAACAGGGAGTACAGGAGGGGACTAAGTACACACCCCTGAGGGGCCCCAGTGTTGAGGATCAGCGTGGCAGACGTGTTGTTGCCTCAGGAAGTCCAGGATCCAGTTGCAGAGGGAGGTGTTTAGTTCCAGGGTCCTTAGCTTAGTGATGAGCTTCGTGGACACTATGGTGTTAAACTGGAAGTCTTCCGACTAGCTTGGAAAGATAGTAGTGTGCAGTATCGAAGAGCCCTCACTGCTGCTCGATCATCCTATTTTTCCAACGTAATTGAGGGAAATAAGAACAATCCAAAATACATTTTTGATACTGTCGCAAAGCTAACTTAAAAGCAGCATTCCCCAAGAGATGGCTTTCACTTCAGTAGTGATAAATTTATGAACTTCTTTGAGGGAAAGATCATGATCATTTGTCACGACTTCCGCCGAAGTCGGTCCCTCTCCTTGTTCGGGCGGTTTTCGGCGGTCGACGTCATCCTTCTAGCCATCACCAATCCATTTTTCATGTTCCATTTGTTTTGTCTTTGTTTTACACACCTGGTTTCAATTCCCAAATTACATGTTCATTATTTAATGAACATGTAAATCTGTTCATTGTTTTCCCCATGTTTTTTGTGCGTGATTGTTTGTTGTTTTCTTTGCCAAGTTCTACGGCTGGATATATTCGCCCGTGTGTTTTTAAGGCCACGTTGGATTTGTTATATTTATTCCGTATTTTATAAAAATACGTTGTTCATTCATATCTGCTTTCCTGCGCCTGACTTCTAAACCAGGTATACACACCGGCATTAACAGAATCAGAGTCAGCAGGAGCAGAAGCCCTCCCAGCAGCACGAGACACCACCCTCACATTGGACCAGCTGGTGGACCTGTCCATCCGGCTGGACAACCGGCTGGCCACCCGCGGACGTCCGCATCGGGGCCTGCCCGTTCCATCCCCCAGCACCTCTGCTCCGATGCCCATGGAGCTGGGAGGTGCCGCACTTAGGGTGACCGGAGGAGGGGCCATTCCCTGCACCATCTGTGGCCGCAGAGGGCACACTGCTGGTTGGTGCTGGGGGGGGGGGGTTCCTCAGGGAGTAGAGGCAGCAGGCAGGGCACTGTCGTGTCACCCCAGGTGAGTAGGCACCAGGCTCACCCAAAGCCCCCTGTTGCTCACATGTATGTGTTTATTGAATTTCCCGAGTTTTCCCCGCATTCCCAGCATAAGGCGCTCGTAGATTCAGGCACAGCTGGGAATTTTGTTGACCGTTCTTTTGCCCATAGTTTAGGGATCCCCATTGTTCCTGTTGATATGCCCTTTCATGTGCACGCCCTATATAGCCAACCATTAGGGTCAGGGCTGATTAGGGAGACCACCGCTCCACTAGACATGGTTACGCAGGAGGGTCACAAGGAGAGAATCATTCTCTTCCTTATTGATTCTCCTGCGTTTCCCGTGGTGATGGGCCTACCCTGGTTGGCCTGTCATGACCCCACTATTTCGTGGCAACAGAGGGCTCTCAAGGGGTGATCACGAAAGTGCTCAGGTAGGTGTGTAGGGGTTTCCATCGGTGCGACTACGATGGAAAGTCCAGACCAGGTCTCCACCGTGTGCATCCCCTCAGAATATGCCGATTTGGCTGTCGCCTTCTGTAAGAAGAGGGCGACTAAATTACCACCCCATCGACGGGGGGATTGTGCGATAAATGGTTACGCAGGAGGGTCACAAGGAGAGAATCATTCTCTTCCTTATTGATTCTCCTGCGTTTCCCGTGGTGCTGGGCCTACCCTAGTTGGCCTGTCATGACCCCACTATTTCGTGGCAACAGAGGGCTCCCAAGGGGTGATCACGAAAGTGCTCAGGTAGGTGTGTAGGGGTTTCCATCGGTGCGACTACGATGGAAAGTCCAGACCAGGTCTCCACCGTGCGCATCCCCTCAGAATATGTCGATTTGGCTCTCGCCTTCTGTAAGAAGAGGGTGACTAAATTACCACCCCATCGACGGGGGGATTGTGCGATAAATCTCCTGGTAGACGCAGCACTTCCCAGGAGTCACGTGTACCCTCTGTCCCAGGAGGAGACGGCGGCTATGGAAACATATGTCTCCGAATCCCTGGGGCAGGGATACATTCGGCCCTCCACTTCACCTGCCTCCTCGAGTTTATTTTTTGTGAAGAAGAAGGATGGAGGTCTGCACCGGTGTATTGACTTTCGGGGTATCAATCAGATCACTGTGAGGTACAGCTACCCGCTGCCTCTCATAGCCAGTGCGATCGAGTCAATGCAAGGGGCGCGCTTCTTCACAAAATTCTTCACTTACAACCTGGTGCGTATCCGGGAGGGGGACGAGTGGAAGACCGCATTTAGTACCACCTCAGGGCACTATGAATACCTCGTCATGCCGTACGGGTTGATGAATGCTCCATCAGTCTTTCAGGCCTTTGTTGACGAGATTTTCCGGGACCTGCACGGGCAGGGTGTAGTGGTGTATTTTGACAACATTCTGAAATACTCCACTACACGCGCTGAGCATGTGTCTCTGGTGCACAGGGTGCTTGGTCGACTGTTGGAACATGACCTGTACATCAAGGCTGATAAATGTCTGTTCTTTCAACAGTCCGTCTCCTTCCTAGGGTACCACATTTCCACGTCAGGGGTGGAGAGGGAGAGTGACCGCATTTCAGCCGTGGGTAATTGGCCGACTCCCACCACGGTAAAGGAAGTGCAGTGGTTCCTAGGGTTTGCCAACTATAACCGGAGGTTTATCCGGGGGCTTTGGTCAGGTAGCGGCTCCAATTACCTCACTGCTGAAGGGGGGACCGGTGCGACTGCAGTGGTCGGCTGGGGCGGACAGGGCTTTTGGTCACCTGAAGGCCCTGTTTACCTCGGCTCCCGTGCTGGCTCATCCGGATCCCTCTTTGGCGTTCATAGTGGAGGTGGACACGTCCGAGGCTGGGATAGAAGCCGTGCTCTCTCAGCGCTCGGGTACGCCACCGAAGCTCCACCCCTGTGCTTTCATTTCGAAGAAGCTCAGCCCGGCGGAGCGAAACTATGATATGGGGGGACCGGGAGCTGTTGGCTGTCGTCAAGGCTCTGAAGGCGTGGAGACATTGGCTTGAGGGGGCGAAACACCCTTTTCTCATTTGGACTGACCACCGCAATCTGGAGTACATCCGGGCGGCGAGGAGACTGAACCCTCGTCAGGCAAGGTGGGCCATGTTCTTTACCAGTTTTGTTTTCACTCTTTCCTACCGACCAGGTTCCCAGAACGCTAAGGCAGACGCATTGTCCCGGATGTATGACACAGAGGAGCGGTCCATGGATCACACTCCCATACATCCTGCCTATTGCCTGGTGGCACCGGTAGTGTGGGAGCTGGACGCGGACATCGAGCGGGCGTTACGTACAGAGCCCACTCCCTCTCAGTGTCCAGCTGGGCGTCTGTACGTTCCGTCTGCTGTCCGCGACGGTTGATCTATTGGTCCCACACGTCACCCTCCTCTGGTCATCCTGGCATCGGTCAGACAGTGCGCTGTCTAAGTGGGAAGTACTGGTGGCCCACTTTAGCTAAGGACGTTAGGGTTTATGTTTTCTCCTGCTCGTGTGCTCCCAGTGCAAGGCTCCTAGACACCTGCCCAGAGGGAAGTTACAACCCCTACCCGTTCCACAGCGGCTGTGGTCGCACCTGTATGTGGACTTCCTGACTGATCTTCCTCCCTCACAGGGTAACACCACGATCTTGGTCGTTGTGGATCGGTTTTCTAAGTCCTGCCGTCTCCTTCCTTTGCCCAGTCTCCGAAGGCCCTTCTTCAGGATTGGTGGGTCCCCTGCGGGACGGTTGAGATAACGTAGGCTAATGCGATTAGCATGAGGTTGTAAGTAACAAGAACATTTCCCAGGACATAGACATATCTGATATTGTCAGAAAGCTTAAATTCTTGTTAATTTAAGTGCACTGTCCAATTTACAGTAACTATTACAGTGAAAGAATACCATGCTATTGTTTGAGGAGAGTGCACAGTTTTGAACATTAAAAGTTTCAATAAACAAATTAGGCACATTTTGGCAGTCTTGATACATGATTTTGAACAGAAATGCAATGGCTCATTGGATCAATCTAAAACTTTGCACATACACTGCTGCCATCTAGTGGCCAAAGTCTAAATTGCACCTGTGCTGGAATAATACATTATGTAAAACGTCAGCCATCCTCTTCGGCGCCATCTTATCTCGCAAGACATCGACTTGTCTCGCTAGACAAAGACATCTACTGTGTGATACAAAGTTATTCACCCTGATCTGTTTCACTTGTCTTTGTGCTTGTCGCCACCCCCTATGTATTTATACCTGCGTTTTCTTTTTGTCTGTTGCCAGTTTATCTTGTCCCGTCAAGTCCTGTGCTCTAGTTTTTGTTTTTCCTAGTCTTCCCAGTTCTGACCTTTCTTTCTTAGAACTGCGACCTGGCCAAGATAAAGCAAAGCAGTGCGACACAAACAACAACACAGAGTTACACATGGAATAAACAAGCGTACAGTCAATAACACAATAGAAAAAAAGAAAGTCTATATACAGTGTGTGCAAATGGCGTGAGGAGGTAAGGTAATAAATAGGCCATAGTAGCGAAGTAATTACAATTTAGCAAATTAACACTGGAGTAATAGATGTGCAGATGATGATGTGCAAGTAGAAGTACTGGTGTGCAAAAGAGCAGAAAAGTAAATAAAAACAATATGGGGATGAGGTAGATAGATTGGATGGGCTATTTACAGATGGGCTATGTACAGCTGCAGCGTTCGGTTAGCTGCTCAGATAGCTGATGTTTAAAGTTAGTGAGGGAAATATAAGTATCCAGCTTCAGCGATTTTTGCAATTCGTTCCAGTCATTGGCAGCAGAGAACTGGAACGAAAGGTGGCCAAAGTAGGTGTTGGCTTTGGGGATGACCAGTGAGATATACCTGCTGGAGCGCGTGCTACGGGTGGGTGTTGTTGCGAAATAGGAAGCCGATTCTAGATTTAATTTTGGATTGGAGAGTGAGTCTGGAAGGAGAGTTTACAGTCTAGCCAGACACCTAGGTATTTGTAGTTGTCCACATATTCTAAGTCAGAACCGTCCAGAATAGTGATGCTAGTCGGGCGGGCGGGTGCGGGCAGTGAACGGTTGAAAAGCATGCATTTAGTTTTACTAGCGTTTAAGAGCAGTAAGAGGCCATGGAAGGAGTGTTGTATGGCATTGAAGCTCGTCTGGAGGTTTATTAACACAAAGTGTCCAAAGAAGGGCCAGATGTATACAAATGTTGTCGTCTGCGTAGAGGTGGATCAGTGAATCACCGGCAGCAAGAACGACATCGTTGATATATACAGAGAAAAAAGTCAGCCCGAGAATTGAACCCTGTGGTTCCCCCATAGAGACTGCCAGAGGTCCGGACAACAGGCCCTCTGATTTGACCCACTGAATTCTGTCTGAGTAGTTGGTGAACCAGGCGAGGCAGTCATTTGAGAAACCAAGGCTGTTGAGTCTGCTGATAAAAATGCGGTGAGTCGAAAGCTTTGGCCAGGTCGATGAAGATGGCTGCACAGTACTGTCTTTTATCGATGGCGGTTATGATATCGTTTAGTACCTTGAGCGTGGCTGAGGTGCACCCGTGACCAACTCGGAAACCGGATTGCACAGCGGAGAAGGTATGGTGGGATACGAAATGGTCAGTGATCTGTTTATTAACTTGGATTTCGAAGACTTTAGAAAGGCAGGGCAGGATGGATATACAGTGGGGGAAAAAAGTATTTAGTCAGCCACCAATTGTGCAAGTTCTCTCACTTAAAAAGATGAGAGAGGCCTGTAATTTTCATCATAGGTACACTTCAACTATGACAGACAAAATGAGGAAAAAAAATCCAGAAAATCACATTGTAGGATTTTTTATGAATTTATTTGCAAATTATGATGGAAAATAAGTATTTGGTCAATAACAAAAGTTTATCTCAATACTTTGTTATATACCCTTGTGTTGGCAATGACAGAGGTCAAACGTTTTCTGTAAGTCTTCACAAGGTTTTCACACACTGTTGCTGGTATTTTGGCCCATTCCTCCATGCAGATCTCCTCTAGAGCAGTGATGTTTTGGGGCTGTCGCTGGGCAACACGGACTTTCAACTCCTCCAAAGATTTTCTATGGGGTTGAGATCTGGAGACTGGCTAGGCCACTCCAGGACCTTGAAATGCTTCTTCTGAAGCCACTCCTTCGTTGCCCGGGCGGTGTGTTTGGGATCATTGTCATGCTGAAAGACCCAGCCACGTTTCATCTTCAATGCCCTTGCTGATGGAAGGAGGTTTTCACTCAAAATCTCACGATACATGGCCCCATTCATTCTTTCCTTTACACGGATCAGTCGTCCTGGTCCCTTTGCATAAAAACAGCCCCAAAGCATGATGTTTCCACCCCCATGCTTCACAGTAGGTATTGTGTTCTTTGGATGCAACTCAGCATTCTTTGTCCTCCAAACATGACGAGTTGAGTTTTTACCAAAAAGTTCTATTTTGGTTTCATCTGACATTCTCCCAATCCTCATCTGGATCATCCAAATGCTCTCTAGCAAACTTTAGACTTGCCTGAACATGTACTGGCTTAAGCAGGGGGACACGTCTGGCACTGCAGGATTTGAGTACCTGGCGGCGTAGTGTGTTACTGATGGTAGGCTTTGTTACTTTGGTCCCAGCTCTCTGCAGGTCATTCACTAGGTCCCCCCGTGTGGTTCTGGGATTTTTGCTCACCGTTCTTGTGATCATTTTGACCCCACGGGGTGAGATCTTGCGTGGAGCCCCAGATCAAGGAAGATTATCAGTTTTCTTGTATGTCTTCCATTTCCTAATAATTGCTCCCACAGTTGATTTCTTCAAACCAAGCTGCTTACCTATTGCAGATTCAGTCTTCCCAACCTGGTGCAGGTCTACAATTTTGTTTCTGGTGTCCTTTGACAGCTCTTTGGTCTTGGCCATAGTGGAGTTTGGAGTGTGACTGTTTGAGGTTGTGGACAGGTGTCTTTTATACTGATAACAAGTTCAAACAGGTGCCATTAATACAGGTAAGGAGTGGAGGACAGAGGAGCCTCTTAAAGAAGAAGTTACAGGTCTGTGAGAGCCAGAAATCTTGCTTGTTTGTATGTGACCAAATACTTATTTTCCACCATAATTTGCAAATAAATTAATTAAAAATCCTACAATGTGATTTTCTGGATTTTCTTTCCTCATTTTGTCTGTCATAGTTGAAGTGTACCTATGATGAAAATTACAGGCCTCTCTCATCTTTTTAAGTGAGAGAACTTGCACAATTGGTGGCTGACTAAATACTTTTTTTCCCCACTGTAGGTCTATAACAGTTTGGGTCTAGAGTGTCACCCCCTTTGAAGAGAACAAAAGAGAGGTGGAACAGACTGGTAATAGGAGTTGCAACAATGGCGGCGGATAATTTTTGAAAGAGAGGGTCCAGATTGTCTAGCCCAGCTGATTTGTACAGGTCCAGGTTTTGCAGCTCTTTCAGAACATCTGCTATCTGGATGTGGGTGAAGGAGAAGCTGAGGAGCCTTGGGCAAGTAGCTGCGGGGGTGCGGAGCTGTTGGCCGGGGTTGGGGTAGCCAGGAGGAAAGCATGGCCAGCTGTAGAGAAATGCTTATTGAAATTCTCGATTATCGTGGATTTATAGGTGGTGACAGTGTTACCTAGCCTCAGTGCAGTGGGCAGCTGGGAGGAGGTGCTCTTATTCTCCATGGACTTTACAGTGTCCCAAAACTTTTTGGAGTTAGAGCTACAGGATGCCAATTTCTGTTTGAAAAAGCTAGCCTTTACTTTCCTGACTGACTGCGTGTATTGGTTCCTGACTTCCCTGAAAAGTTGCATATCACGGGAACTATTCGATGCTAGTGCAGTCCGCCACAGGATGTTTTTGTGCTGGTCGAGGGCAGTCAGGTCTGGAGTGAACCAAGGGCTATATCTGTTCTTAGTTCTACATTTTTTGAAAGGGGCATGCTTATTTAAGGTGGTGTGGAAATTACTTTTAAAGAACGACCAGGCATCCTCGACTGACAGGATGAGGTCAATATCCTTCCAGGATTCCCGGGCCAGGTCGATTAGAAAGGCCTGCTTTAGGAAGCGTTTGACAGTGATGAGGGGTGGTCATTTGACCGCGGACCCATAGCGGATGCAGGCAATGAGGCAGTGATTGCTGAGATCCTGATTGAAAACAGCAGAGGTGTATTTGGAGGGCAAGTTGGTCAGGATAATATCTATGAGGATGTTGACGGATTTAAGGTTGCACCTGGTGGGTTCCTTGATAATTTGTGTGAGATTGAGGGCATCTAGTTTAGATTGTAGGACTGCCGGTGTGTTAAGCATATCCCAGTTTAGGTCACCTAACAGAACGAACTCTGAAGATAGATGGGGGGCAATCAATTCACATATGGTGTCCAGGGCACAGCTGGAAGCTGAGGGGGGTCTATAACAGGCAGAAACAGCGAGAGACTTATTTCTGGAGAGATTCATTTTTAAAATTAGAAGCTTGAACTGTTTGGGCATAGACCTAGAAAGTATGACAGAACTTTGCAGGCTATCTCTGCAGTAGATTGCAACTCCTCCCCCTTTGGCAGTTCTATCTTGGCGGAAAATGTTGTAGTTAGGGATGGAAATCTAAAAAAATTTGTTGGCCTTCCTAAGCCAGGATTCTGACACGGCAAGGACTTCAGGGTTGGTGGAGTGTGCTAAAGCAGTGAATAAAACAAACTTAGGGAGGAGGCTTCTGATGTTAACATGTATGAAACCAAGGCTTTTCGGTTACAGAAGTTAACAAATGAGAGTGCCTGGGCATACGCAGGGCCTGGGTTAACCTCCACATCACCCGAGGAACAGAGGAGGAGTAGGATGAGGGTACGGCTAAAGGCTATCAAAACTGGTCGTCTAGTGCTTTGGGGACAGAGAATAAAAGGAGCTGATTTCTGGGCATGGTAGAATAGATGGTAGAATAGATTCAGGGAATAATGTACAGACAGGGGTTTGCTGGCGCGGGTACAGTGGAGGTAAATCTAGGCATTGAGTGATGATAAGAGAGGTTGCAGCTCTGGACGCGCTAGTTATGCTGGGTGAGGTCACCGCATGTGTGGGAGATGGGACAAAGGAGGTATCTGAGGCATGTTGAGTGGGACTAGGGGCTGCGCAGTAAACTAAAGCAATGATAACTATCCTAAACAACAGTATACAAGGCATATTGACATTTGAGTGAGACATAAAGCGAGGCATAAAGCGATCACAGGTGTTGATTGGGAGAGCTAGCTAAGACAACAACGGCTAATCAGCTAACAACAGGAAAATGGCGATGAATGGGCAGAGAGGGTTGGTTAACTACACACAGGGCCTGAGTTCGAGGCCGACAGATAAACAAAAAAATTTACAAAATGGAGTACCGTGATTAATGAACAGTCCAGCAGGCATCAGCTACGTAGCCAAGTGATCATAAGGTCCAGTGAACAGCAATAGATGAAACAGGGAAGCCGCAGGCTGGTCGTTACTACGCTAGCAAGTGGGAGACACACCGTTTAAAGTTAGCAGGCCGGGGCTAGTAGAAGCGTCTGCTCCAATGTCTGGCAAAGGCCAGTTGAGGGCACAGCGGGTGGAGTTACGTCAGTACGGCGGGGCGTCGTGTCGACAAAGGGGTCCAGGCCAGTTGGCGAAAGAGGTATTGTAGTTGTAGTAATTTCGTTTGCTAGCCTGGAGATGCGCCTGACTCGCGGCTAACTGGTGCTAGCTTCGGGACAGAGGTGTTAGCCTCTATAGCTACTCAGTAGCAGCTAGCTAGCAGCAATGATCCGATGCAAAGGTCCAGAGCTTACGACAAGGATCCGGTGGAGTAGTGGATTCTAGCCGTGTTGGGGTAGAGTCCGAGAGGCATCAGCTGTGTAGCCGAGTGATTACTGAGCAGGCTGGGAGGTGGGCCTGGCTCAGAGCTAGCTTTGGGGCTGGGCCACTCGGTGGCAGCTAACTAGCTTTGATGATCAGGAGTAATGGTCCAGGGCTTACGGCAGGAATCCGGCGTTGTAGTGGAGAAAACAGTCCGATACTGGCAGGCTGGCAAGTATTATCCAGGCTAAAAGCGGCTGGTGTCTGTGCAGATGGTAAAGTCCTCTAGCAGTGGCTGACAATGGCTTCTGATGGAGGTTCTGGCGGATCCGTGTCACATTGGGTGAGGCAGGTTACCGGAAGGTATATTTAATTTAAAAATGGAAGAGATTGAAAATAAAGTGAAATATATTTTTTAAAAGACAGAAAAGACTAAATGTACACGGAAGAACAACAAAACACGTCTGCACTGCTACGCCATCTTGGTGGATCCTGCTTGCCGTCCTGTACCTGCTTGACTGATTTGGATAACGACTCTTTGCCTGCCTTGACCTACCGATTGCCTGCCTTCCTGTACCTGCCTGACTCTGATTTGGATCACAACTCTTTGCCTGCCTTGACTTACCTTTTGCCTGCCCCTTGTACTATAATAAACTCTGACACTCGTGTTATCCGACTCCTGTGTCTGCATCTGGGTCTTAGCCTGAGCCGTGATAGTACGAACTGGCCATGACTGACCCAACAGACTCGGACCAGCTCCGCAACGCTGTCTTCTCCCAAGGAGCCACCATTGGAAGACACGAGGAGTTACTTAAAAACCTTTTGGAGGGACTCTATACCCTGGCAGAATGCCATAACCATAACCGTTCGATACATTGCTGGAGCAATTACGCTGATTCCCAACTAGGCAGCAAGTCACAACAGTAATCCCCCAGACTCTCAACCCGCCACCTCCAGCGCTTCTTCCCAGCCTACCCCGGTGTCCCAAGAACCTCGCTTATCTCCTCCGGAGCTCTACGCTGGAGATTCTGGAACCTGCCGGGCATCTCCCAGTGCTCCCTAATCTTCGAGCTGC
This sequence comes from Brachymystax lenok tsinlingensis, assembly GCA_030435695.1. NCBI lineage: Eukaryota > Metazoa > Chordata > Actinopteri > Salmoniformes > Salmonidae > Brachymystax > Brachymystax lenok. The sequence continues at coordinate 81,780,515 of CM059791.1, read as the reverse complement.
AGCCTTCTTCGTTGCCCTCGGACCGCTCGAAGATAGCATATTTGATAACGCTAATGTCCAGGAGGGAACTCGCCTGGGCTATGGAGGTACGTAAAGTGTTCGATTGTCCGGGAGAGAAGCTGTTCGTAAGCTGCTCCAACTACGGCAAGACTCCCATAGTGTGGCAGACTACGCTGTGGATTTTCACACATTGGCGGCTGAGAGTGCCTGGAACCCGGAATCTCTTTTCGACACATTCCTTCACGGATTATCGGAGGAGGTTAAAGACGAGCTTGCAGCCTGGGAGCTTCCAATGGATCTCGATTCCCTCATCGCCTTGACCTTACGGATCGATGGGCAGGGAGAGGAGGTCTGTTCCTGGTCATACTCGCTCGTCCACTGCTCCCACCTCGCCTACAAGGAAACCCGGAAGTTCCCGCTGTTCACCTTACCGAGAGAATCGAAGGTCACGAGAGTGCCTACCGGAATCACCGGGGGCAGTCAACTTGCCTCCTCCAGAGCCCAAGCTACTGGGAAAGGCTAGATTGTGTCCGGATGAACATTTACGCAGGTTGAGCACCAGGAGCTGTCTGTATTGCGGGACAACAGGACATTATATTTCCACCTGTCCATTAAAAATACCAGGCTCATCAGTAGGTTTGAGTACTCTGGTGAGCCGTACGGGGATTTTCCAATCTCCCATTACTCGTACCCCTCTCCATGCCACCCTGTTGTAGGGTGACCAGGCCAAATCTCTCCGGGTGCTCATTGAACTCGCAATACGGTTCCTATCAACTTACGAGTATCAAGAAATCACAGTGAGTGTGTGCAGTTCCTGCTCATAGAATCTTCCCATGTACCTGTGGTTTTAGGGTATTCATGGCTCCAGAAGCACAATACCCCCGATCAACTGGGCTACTGGTTCTATGGTGGATTGGAGCCCGTTCTGTCTTAAGTCGGCACAGCCTGCCCCGGGACGTCTTCCTGCAGTCTTGGTAGAAGCCTCGGATCTCTCTGCATTTCCAGTGAGTACCTGGACCTCCAAGAGATCTTCAACAAGGCCCGCACTACGTCTCTCCCTCCACATCAACCCTACGACTGCACCATTGACCTTTTCCCGGGCACTACACCACCTCGGGGGCGGCTTTACTCCCTGTCGGGTCCGGAGACCAAGGCTATGGAGGAGTACATTGAGGACTCTCTCGCTGCAGGGAGTATTCGTCCATCTGCCTCTACTGCCGGCGCAGGGTTCTTCTTTGTGGAGAAGCACAAAACTCTGCACCCGTGTATCAACTACCGGGGCCTTAATGACATCACACTAAAAAAAATGTTACCCTCTACCACTCCTCTCCTCGGCTTTCAAACCTCTTCAGGGAACGACCATCTTCTCAAAGTTGGACCTTCGAGAACGCCAACCATCTCGTTGAGATACGGGAAGGAGACGAGTGGAAGATAGCCTTTAAGACGGCTAGAGGATAATATGAGTACTTGGTTATGCCATTCGGACTGACTAACGCTCCCGCCGTGTTCCAGGCCCTGGTCAACGATGTGCTCTGGGACATGCTGAACCGGTTCGTGTTTGCCTACCTCAATGACATCTTTGTCTTTTCCCGTTCAGCTCAAGAGCACACCCTCCACGTCCAACAGGTCCTTCAGCATCTCCTGGAGAACCAGATTTTCGTTAAAGCGGAGAAGTGTGAATTCCATTGCTCCACCATCTCCTTCCTAGGATACGTCATTGCTGCAGGACATATACAGATGGATCCAGACAAGTTGAGAGCGGGGGTGGATTGGCCTTATCCCACATCCAGAGAGCAGCTGCAACGTTTCCTGGGATTTACTAACTTCTACTGCCACTTCATCTAGGGTTACAGCACCCTGGCTTCCCCTCTCTCAGCACTCACCTTTCCCAAGATTCCATTCACGTGGTCTCCAGTATCTGATCGGGCGTTCTTGGACCTCAAACATCGATCCACTACAGCCCCCATCTTAGTCCATCCGGAACCCGTCCCATCAGTTTGTGGTGGAGGTTGACACCTCGTATGTCGGAGTGGGGGCCTTCCTGTCCCAGTGTTCTGCCCAGGACCAAAAGCTGCACCCCTGTGCTTTTCTCTCCCATCGTCTTACCCTTGCTGAGAGGAACTAAGATGTGGGAAATTGAGAACTTCTTGCCATGAAGATGGCGTTGGAGGAGTGGAGGCACTGGTTGGAGGGACTGACCATAAGAACCTGGAATATGTCCGCACCACCAAGCGCCTGAACTCTAGGCAGGCTCGTTGGGCCCTGTCATCACTCGTTTCAATTTCACTCTCTCCTACCGCCCGGGTTCCAAGAATGGTGAAGCCTGACGCCCTCTCACGTTTGCTGCTACTCCATCTGACCCCGAGACCAGCCTCCCAACCTCCTGTCTAGCGGCTGCTCTCGTCTGGGGTATAGAGAGCCTGGTCCGTAAGCGCACCGTTCCCAGCTGGATGTTTGTCCCAGACTCTGCCCGATCCCCAGTCCTGGAATGGGCATATTCCTCGAGACTGACCTGCCATCCAAGCTCCTGTCGGACCCTGACTTTCATCTGACGACACTTTTGGTGGCCTCCCATGATTCCTGATGTCTCTGCATTCATCGCCGTTTTCTAAAGCCGCCCATTCTATTTCCATTCCCAAGTTACCCTCAGCCAAGGAGACGGCTCAGCTCATTGTGCAACATGTCTTCCAGATCCATGGACTTCCGGTTGACATGGTCAACGATCGAGCTTCTCGTCCCGGTTCTGGAAGGCGTTCTACACCCTCATTGGGTCGTCGGCCAGCCTGTCCTCTGGTTTTCACCCCCATCTAACGGCCAGTTGGAGCGAGCCAATCAGGACCTGGAAACGGCTCTTCGTTGCCTCGTCTCCGCCAACTCCACCACCTGGAGGCAGCAACTTGTGTGGGTGGAATACGCCAGCAACACCCTTCCCTACTTGGCCACTGGTCTCTCGCCCTTCGAGTGTTCCTTGGGATATCAGCCCCCACTCTTCCCTGAGCAAGAGGAAGAAGTCAGCATACCCTCTGCTCAGATGTTTGTCCTTCGCTATCGCCGTACCTGGAAGAGAGCCCGGGCCGCTCTTCTGAAGACCACATCCAGGAATCGGCGACAGGCTGATCGCCACCGGAGCCCTGCTCCCCGCTATCGGCTCGGGCAGAGGGTATGGCTTTCCACTCAGAAAGCCACCTGCCCCTCCTGGTGGAGTCCAAAAAACGTTCCCCCCATTTCATCTGCCCTATCCCCATCTCTAAAATCCTTAGTCTCTCTGATGTTCGTCTTCTGTTGCCCCGCACCCTCCGTATACATCCCAATTTCCATGTGTCTACGATTAAACCTCTGTCTCACAGCCCTTTGTCTCTGCTGGTTTTTGGTTTCTACTTTTAATGTGTCCAATTAAGATGGATTTGCAGTCAAAGCAAATTTCAGTGCTTTCAACAATTGTACAGCCATTCTATTGTAACTCATTACTCACCTCATTGATTAGCTAGCTACATTAGCTCATTGACTTGAAGACATTGGGTCACAATGTAGGTTAATAGGAATTGATCTAGGAAGTGGCTCCCTGGGTTTCAGGAAGCAAGAATTAGTTCACTAATGTTTTGTTGTCTTAATTCCACATAATTTCCCCCCCCCGATTAATTATGACAGTTGTGCAGAATCTCAGCATAATAAATTGGGGTAGTCAAGCCTGATAAATGTGTCACAAATCATACATAACATTTTCTTCCTTTACCTATTTTATATTTTTTTCTGTATTTCTGTTCTCAGGACAGAATACTTGTTGATCTTGTTTTGTAAAAGCAACTTCTTGATATTCAACATAGAGAGCTTCAGGATGACTATGGAGTAGAGAATCTGTCTTCTAGCTCCTCCTGCTGGCCCAATACATGTTAGTAAAGTGTTATCCAACATTCAGTCTCTTTGAAGCCTTTTTGAAGGACAGACATTAAATTAACATGATCAAGCATTTAAGAAGACTCAATTCAAAAGTGGCTGAGTTTGAAATCACATTTAATGTTTGTTCAGGAGCTGATTCACATGAACCTCAACCCTTTGTGTACAGTACAATTCTTTAATATTTTTATTATCATCAGATCATGGTCTTAGCTCTCCACAGGCACTCACACACTCATTCACACACACACCAACCCTCTGCAGCCAGTCATACCAGCTGTGGGGTATACACAGGCAATCTTAAAGGGGACTTAGTTGTAACACCCGCGGAAACTCATCTTACACGGTAACACAGTCACAAACCTGCCAGAGGCTAACCCTATCACGATGTGAACACTCACTGGTGGAGAAAAATCGGAACGTGCAAAAGGGGACCCCTTTAAAGACTGAAGTATTTAGAGTCCTCTGATCTTAGGACACGACAATCACTCATTTTCTCCTGTCTTCAGTCACTCCCCATCCTCACCATCCCATTCTCATGAGCACCAATGTTCAGCTTAGAGAAACTAGCTAACAAAGAAAATAAAAAATACTTATCAAGGTTTCACCTCCTGGACTGCAAATACAGAAATGCACAGAGCAATAAAAATACATGTCATAGAAGATTGAAACTAAATCACGATAAAAGGAATCAAGATCCATTTGTTTTGTAACTAGCTGTCAATAGCTCTAATAGCATCAACAGTTTCATAAGTACATGTTATATATATGTATCTATATTCCATAAAAGGTATGGGGGATTGTTAGGGTCGAACAGTCATGTTTAATGCTGGAACAAACTTGAAAAGTTAATTTCCGTATGGACTCTTCAGTTATTGCGTCACTTTGCAGGCAATATAAACACTTACCTGAAGCAATGTGAAGACACGCTGGAGCGACAGCGTCACCCCAATTTAGAAGCTGTTCCACCAGAGGCCATACGTACTGCGTCTGGATTTAAGGGCACCAATACTTCACAGAGCTCTGACAGATAACAACCTCTGTGGGCGTCCGTGTACAGGGTGCAATAATGCAGTAGTGTAACAGTTCCATGAAGCCAAGGCCGCTTATGTATGTCACTGCAACAGTCAGTCAACTCTGTGGTTCACATACTGGGAGACACTGGATCCAGATGTACACCGATACATGTCCCTCGTCCAATGAGGAGCCTTGGTTGCTCCGTAGCTGTGCAGAGCTCCTCCCTATGAACAGGTCCCATGTAAACAGCTTACAGAGGCGAGACCAGGGAGTAAACACACTCTTTGGCACATCCTTAGGAGAATTAGCGGATGCAGTCAAGTCCTGATCAGACTAAATAATAGACCAGATCCCATGATTAGCTCGATTTTAGCTACGGAGAGGTCCTGTTTGTTAGCTACTGTTGACCTCTGTCTAGCATTTAAAAGTCATTGAAAGACATACATATGCACCTCTTGTGCAAAAAAACACGCACAAACAAACAAACACACATAGCTTATGCACTTAGATAAAAGTGTCACTGACCTCATTTCAAACATTCCAATGTTCTAATTGAGCCTAAAAACAACCTAATTCACCACATTCAAATGTATAATAAATAACAACCAAAGTTTTGGGTTTCATTGACAAGGCAAGAAATAAATGGCAACATTTGTATGTATGTCCGCATTGAAACTTGAAATAGTGACCTTCAACACTTCTATGGACCCTTTCATCTAAAGAATAGATGAGTATCATCAAGAGCTTAAACGCTGTTAGCTAAACAGTGTTGGGGACATCAAACTATGGAATAACATAATGACCAGTCTAATTTAATATGGGACAGTCATCTCAAAGAATAAATGCATTAAAAGGATAATTCACCCAAATTACAAAAGTACACATTGGTTTCCTTACCCTGTAAACAGTCTATAGATAAGGTATGACAGCAATCCACGCTTTGGTTTAGTTTCCTTGGCACAGTTTTCAAATGCTAACGTTTTAGCATTTGTGGCACAAATCCCATGGGATCGATATCAGCATTAATCTATAAGTGACTTTGTTATGCTTTACAATCAATATTAGACACTTTCGAATGATTTGGACATGATGTTCGAAAAATGCTAATATCATATACCCATGACTTAAATGGGATTGGTGCCACAAAATTTGGAAACGGTGCCATTGAAACTAAACCACAGCATGGATTGCTGTGATACCTTGTCCATAGACTGCTTACAGGGCAAGGAAACCAATATATAATTTGGGTGAACTATCCCTTTAACTACATTCAGAAAACATTGAGAGTTACTGTGTGACTGCACCTGTCAGCCTGACACTAAGGTAAATGGGACGTCCCTTCAAGGTGCTGCTTCCTCTACAGGGTCCTTCCTTTTCTCTTATAGGGGCCTTTTCCTCATCATCACTGCCCTAATCAATGGGGCATTTAGTTAAGTGCTCTGTGACATTGTCTACGTTAAAATTGCCTTATCAAAATAACGTGTAAATGGTCTTTTTAAGTCTGTACCATAGACTAAGCATGAATACAAAAACATTATTTAAACTCCTTTTAAAATGTTGTTGAGGGGAGTAAAGCAGGAGCCATGAGTGTGCTCCTCTTAATTAAGTGCTTCAAATATAAATGGGCGGAGCCTCTCAGGTCTTTGTAAAGCACTGTTTAGAGCAGGGAGATAGGTCAAAGTTCAATATGGTTTAAGTTAACCTCTCGGTTAACCACTGAGCGGCAGGAAGTGTAACTGTCCACGTTACAAACTGAACATTCAGCTCAAACAAGTCCAAACAAAGAAGAAACAGCAGACCCCAAAGCCCTGGACAGCTACAATCACCCACTCTGGTCAGGAGCTTGGGTTCCCATGGCAGTGGGGCTTTGTAACCATCTGCAGAGCTTCCTAGGAGAGGCTGGGGGTTGAGAGAGCTCTTTGGGGAAAGCTTCTCTTTAAAACACTTCAACAACAGGTTCCCAGTGTTGAGGCCGAAGGAACAAGTGGATGGAAAAAAGGCATGGCAAAGACGTGGCAGAACAAAATGGTTAGAAGAATGTGTGGATTGTTATGGACCTGGGGGTTACAATGCCGGGGTGGGGATGGGGATCAGGATTGGGGTGTGGGTGGACTCTGCTGAGGCTGTTGCCATTGGAATGGCAGTGACAATTGGAGCAGACTCAGCCATTGGGGGAGGTGAGGGGCTGCAAGGAGGGAGAACAGTAGGAGCTGTGGTGTGGGTGTGGATGGAGGGTGGGGTTGAGGTGGGGGCAGGAGTTGTGGTGAAGCTGGAGGTAGTGGCTAGGACTGAGGTTGAGGTTGGGGTTGGGTGGTGGTCTTGGGCTGGGGGATCCGTGGCAGAGGGAGCAGGCTTGTTGTAGTTGAGGTTGAGGATGTGCTGCTGGAGGTGGCGGATCCAGTCCTCCTGCACAGAGAGAGGACCCTGGAACTCCACCTCACAGAACCTGGCGGAGAGAGGCAGAGAGCACACTGTACTCACACATCATTCAACCAAATAAATCAACAGATTATAATTATTGTGAACGTTTTTTATGGCCCCTGGGCCGACAGACTAAAAGCCCTCATTCACACAACTTCCAAATCTCAAGTGCCTCCCTATTCCCAAAATAGAGCATAACGTCTGACCAGGGCTTTAAAGGAGTGCACTATATTGGGAATATGGCATACTTTGAGATTAGCCGATGAGTTCAGTACTGCACAGTTCCCCAGAGAAACTCACCGGCACTTGAGGGAGTAGATCTTTCCCACCACTTTGACCAAGGGGGTGGAAGGGGGTTTGGGCACCAGGGCAGGAATGGTGCCGGTGCGAGGGGGCTTGGGGGTGCCACTGTCCCTCTCTCCTCCCTCTGAGTGGGAGGGGTGTTTAAGAGGTCGCCGCTCAAAGCCTGGACATGAGGAGGAGAGAACACCAGGCTGAGCATGAGATGGACAGGTATGTGTGTATGGCGAATAGTTGTGTGTGTTTGTGTGTCACACTCACCTCTGGGCAGGCGCACGTTGAGCTCGCTGCGGGCCACCTGTGTGTGGGGAGGGAGGGTGTTGGAGAGTCGGGCGGGGCTGGGACTGTGACTGCTGTGGCTGGGTCGGGAGGGGGGAGTGAGACCTGCATCACCCTCTGCTGCCCGAGGTGATGCCAGGGTGAGCTCCCGGCCTACCCGTCTGGCCTGGGCCAGCCCCAGAGCCGCCCACTGGGAGGAGGAGGAATGCTTCTGGGAGGGCATGGGGGGGAGGAGGTCCGAGTCGGACGATGGGGAGAGAGACGAGCTGCTTTTCTGCAACATAAAGGAGAGGGATGAGTGCTTCTCATTAAAATAGCTGTCTCAATGTACTCTAATAGAAGGATATTACAGAGTAATCTTCTAGTCTTTATGTGTGTCAACTCATCACAGAGGGAGTAATGGTGACGCAAATACACAATGCTAATTCAGGAGGGATGGAAAAGTATATTTTCTAGAACATAATTCATCTGAAGATGAAGGATCTATGTCACCCAGTGCTCTGGTTACTATAGCAACTATTAAGTCAATACATAACCCTGTTGTGTCCCCCACAAGGGACATATGCTGATATGAGAATCATTGTGTTTAAATCACAAAATGGCTGGTGGTGGCTGAGGCCAATTCCATCTTTTTACCTTTAAATGCCCATCTCGTGGCAGGTGTTGTTAGTTTGAGAGAGCTAAAGCATTATGGTAAACAATTCACCTGACCTTTAATGATACTGGTTGTCATGTTAATGCTCTAAACAGCCCTCATAGTGGTCTGAAACCCACAAATGGACGAGGTCAGCACTAAATATAAATAATTGCTGCCTTCGCATGGACATTGGAAAAATAGAACTTTCAAGATAAATCTCACTGCAAGTATTGTGAGTAACATAGTTATTTTACTATCATCTATCACCATTAGATAAACTACTAAATAAATCTATTCCTCCCTGACCTTCTTGGAGGTGGAGCGGTTGGAGCCCTGCATGTAGCTGCGGTGCATCTCCACCACCTTGTGGGGACGGCTGCGCATCCAGGCACTCAGCGTCTCAATGGGCGAACCGTTCACACACCACTCTGTCACGCCAAACTGCCGCAGGTGGGCCCGCGCGTGGCTAGCCAGCGCCTTGCGGTTCTCAAAGTAGAACCCACACAGCTCACAGCTGGCATCTGGGGAGGGGGTCAGGGGGTGAGAGAAGGCAAAGGAGGGGTGTTGTCAGTCAGAGCTGGGCTTAAGTTAGAGATATTTTAATCATGTTTCATAAAATGAAATGTATATAACATAACATACAGTGGGGAAAAAAAGTATTTAGTCAGCCACCAATTGTGCAAGTTCTCTCACTTAAAAAGATGAGAGAGGCCTGTAATTTTCATCATAGGTACACTTCAACTATGACAGACAAAATGAGGAAAAAAAAAATCCAGAAAATCACATTGTAGGATTTTTTATGAATTTATTTGCAAATTATGGTGGAAAATAAGTATTTGGTCAATAACAAAAGTTTATCTCAATACTTTGTTATATACCCTTTGTTGGCAATGACAGAGGTCAAACGTTTTCTGTAAGTCTTCACAAGGTTTTCACACACTGTTGCTGGTATTTTGGCCCATTCCTCCATGCAGATCTCCTCTAGAGCAGTGATGTTTTGGGGCTGTCGCTGGGCAACACGGACTTTCAAAGATTTTCTATGGGGTTGAGATCTGGAGACTGGCTAGGCCACTCCAGGACCTTGAAATGCTTCTTCTGAAGCCACTCCTTCGTTGCCGGGCGGTGTGTTTGGGATCATTGTCATGCTGAAAGACCCAGCCACGTTTCATCTTCAATGCCCTTGCTGATGGAAGGAGGTTTTCACTCAAAATCTCACGATACATGGCCCCATTCATTCTTTCCTTTACACGGATCAGTCGTCCTGGTCCCTTTGCAGAAAAACAGCCCCAAAGCATGATGTTTCCACCCCCATGCTTCACAGTAGGTATGGTGTTCTTTGGATGCAACTCAGCATTCTTTGTCCTCCAAACACGACGAGTTGAGTTTTTAGGTGCCATTAATACAGGTAATGAGTGGAGGACAGAGGAGCCTCTTAAAGAAGAAGTTACAGGTCTGTGAGAGCCAGAAATCTTGCTTGTTTGTATGTGACCAAATACTTATTTTCCACCATAATTTGCAAATAAATTCATTAAAAATCCTACAATGTGATTTTCTGGATTTTTTTTCCTCATTTTGTCTGTCATAGTTGAAGTGTACCTATGATGAAAATTACAGGCCTCTCTCATCTTTTTAAGTGAGAGAACTTGCACAATTGGTGGCTGACTAAATACTTTTTTCCCCCACTGTATGTGTCATTCTCTGCTAAATGCAATGAGTCTGTACTAAAAGACAGCCAGCAAGTTACAGGATGACTGCAACTCTTCTGAGGATCTTTAGTAAGGTCATGGCTTACCCAGGTGCCCTCCCGCATTCTTGTCTGGAGAGGACTTCCCTTTGATGGAGAGGTCATGTGGCAGGGGCGAAAAAGACTGGGGGTGGGATGGTGACCTCTCAACTGGACGGCCCTCTTCCGACATGGGTCTCTTACCCAGCAGGGACACTGCAAAAAACTTCCCGGCGGGAGGGGTGGAGGAGAGGCCCACCGCCCCCAGGCCGTGCTTATGAAGCCGGGAGCCAGAGTGCAGCAAGTTGAGGGGGGATTTGCGGGAGAACTTGGGGGACTGGTAACCCAGGCCCCCCACCAGGCCTTCCCAGGTGGGGCTGGACCCCTGGCTGGTCTCCTTCTCCAGCCCCGGGGCTGGGGACGAGGTGCCCCCATTCTTGTGCATGAGTTCTCTCAGGGTGTCTATGGGGGAGCCGTTGACTGTCCACTCTGTAATGCCCATCTGGCGCAGGTGGGAACGGGCGTGGCTGGAGAGACCTTTACGGTTCTCAAAGTACTCCCCACAGAACTCACAGCGGATGTCCCGAGTGGGCTCTGCTTCATGGGCTGTGACTGTGGGAGGAACAAAGGGAGGGGGGAGGAGACAGAGAGATGGAAAAAGAGACAGTAGTGAATAGAAACAAGGCATCACTTCAGTATGGATATTATCTCAAAAAAGATGGTCTTTCAACTTGGACTCACCCAAGTTAAGAGGGAGCATATTGTCGGAGCTGCTCCAGCTGCAATTCAGTGGCTCAGAGGAGTATCCCGCTGCTCCCCCCACCACTCCTGGCATGGTAACTTCCAGCTGCATAGGCTCAGGCTTCAGCTTGACTACCAGGCTAGGGGAGGCCGGTGGAGCTGAGCCCATCTTACGCACTGTGGACTGGTGGCTGGGCGGGTGGGCGAAGGCAAAAGGGAGGCGACTCAGGAGGCTGGGCGAGGCAGGGGAGGACAAGGGGGAGCGAGGGGGTCCGGGCGATGGAGGGGGAGATTTTAGGGGCTTGAGGGGCAGGGCGCATGGTAGACCTCGACGTGTTATTAGCTCTCGCAGGGTGTCTATGGGGGAACCGTTGACTGTCCACTCTGTGATGCCCATCTGGCGCAGGTGGGAACGCGCGTGACTGGAGAGGCCTTTACGGTTTTCAAAGTATTCCCCACAGAACTCACAGCCGATCTCCTTCACTGGTTCACCTGCAGTAGAGATGGAGAGTAGAGATGAAGATCAACTTAAAATAAGCACCTCAAGAAACTGTATATTAACAAGTCACTGATGCTGTATTGCATTGAATGGAGTATGAGTTTAGTTTCCATCATATGACAAACACTCACTGTGGGGGATGGGCGTGAGTTCCCCGCCACTCAAACGGAAGACCTGTAATTTGGAGGACTTGGGACGTTTGGAGGGCGGGCCAAACATTGAGGAAGCTGAAGAAGAGGTAGCTTTGGACCCAGATCCATCCCCCATCGTAGTGACCTTGTAGAGGAGAGGTGTGGAGGTGGTGAGGAGGGAGCGTTTGGGGGAGGAGAGGCTGGCTGTGAGGCCCCTGAGCCCCTGGGGCCCCTCAAGCTGCAGGGCGCTGGCTCTGTGCTTGAAGTCATCAGTGTGAATGAGCTGGTTGAGGAGGTTTATGGGGGAACCTTTGGACTCCGAGTACTCCACCCCAAAGTGACGCAGGTGGGCTCGGGCATGGCTGGACAGGCCCTTCCGCGTCTCGAACCAGGCACCACACAGCTGGCACACTATGTCCTTGTTGGGGTCCACCTCCAATGCTGCACAGATGAGGAAAAGGGGGTATAAGGAAATGTTTACTTCAGACACCTTTACAGCCTGTGCATTAATCAGTTGGGGATGAATGACCAGAGAGAGGGGACTGACACACTTACTGAGGTTGAGTGGGACATCAGTCTCCTGTGGAGCCCAGAAGGGTTTGGCAGAGAGGTTAGAGGTGGTGCTCTTTACCCCTCCAGGCTTATGGTCCAGACAGCGCAGGGGGGGAGGACACAGGCAGCAGGGAGGAGATGGGGGCCTTCCTCACCACAGGAGAAGGGGAGCAGGCCCTGATGAGGGAGGAGGGGGGAGGGGAGGCCACAGGGGAGGGGATGGAGAGAGGGATGGGTTTCTCGTCCATGTCTGTGTCTTGATATCTCTCCTCTTTCCGTGGGGTTGGCAGGACGTGAAGGGGCTTCTTGGCGACGGGGGGCCGGGGGAGGGGAGGGGGGAAGTGCCCATCCAGACCGCGCTCCTTGGTGATCTGGTAGAGGAGGTCGATGGGTGCCCCGCTGCTCTCCGACATGCCGATGCCCAGCTGGCGCAAGTGGGAACGGGCGTGACTAGATAGGCCCCCGCCTTGTCTCGAAGGGGGCACTGCACACCTCACACTTTAACAGGTTGGACACTACAATAGAGAGGACAACAGTAAGAGGGGAAGAGATGCAGCTGACCAGCACACAGAAAAATAAACAGAATATGGGAAAATGTCCCATTGCACATTTTATTTCAGTCATAGTTCAGCACTACTGTATGTATTATTACATCATTTATAGCACTTCAATTAACGGACGGTGACAAAAAGAGCATGTAGAGGCTGTGTAGCTGAGAATTCTCAACTCCATGATACGATGGAGTTGGGTGGCAATGAGTTTGCTGCAATCCGTAGTTTTTGATACAAACAGCATTTTACGTGACCTACGCCGTTGTTTACTAATGAAGAAGGAACAGCCCCGTCACTGAAGGACGATTTTTTTTGTTTTGGTAGGAGATGCATAGAACGCAATTTTCATAAAAAAAATATGGATACAACTCCCTCTGACAGCTGTTTAACAATCTGGACAAGCAGGTGTTATATTTAAAAAATAAATGTAAGTATCGAGTGGCAGTGCATGTTAACTAGTCGCTAACTTCCTACTCCATTGGAAAACAGTGAATTACGCGGCACAATTTGACAAGTCACATTATAGCCCTATTTGGACGGGACTAGTATTAGCAGAGACGCTGGTTATGTAATTAATACCCCAGCATTTGAATTATTCCAGAGGACAATTCGCACGGTATACGTTTTTACAAACTGCCGCCTTTAATTCCTCATTTATTTTCATTCAATTGACTCTTATGACGGAAGCCTGGAGAGTATTATTCTAAGCGTGAAGATATGTCAACAACATGTCTAGACCATAAAGGCTACCCTGATAACTCATGCTTGGCGGCCAAATGTAAAGGTGTCCCCATAATGTTTAAATTGCGGAAGTGTGATCATAATCATTATTTTAGGGATTGACGGTAGACTGTCCTAATGAAAAGGCCTCCCATCCTGCTGATGTGAGCTGTTGAACAGTGCTTTTGCACTTGAGATGCGTTTATGGATGAGAAAGTGAACTTGCCAATTCCAAAAAAGTTTAGCTCAGTGGGGAATCGGGGATGCCCTGTTTGCAATCTATTGCCTACATCAACAGCCACGGTTGTACATTTAATTAAACTGACGCATTTGTCGATGTTCAACTTCAATTCATTGGCACAAAACGTAGCCTATAAACAAAAGTATTCACTGTGAAAGTTGATCAATTTAAGCCATTCATATAAAATATATGTGTAGCACTTTGTTTAAGCATCAATTTATCAAATCAGTTCTTGTTTCCATGCTCAAACTGTGCGCAGCACCTGTCAAACTCTTGTAATTTCTCAAAAACGCACAGCACTAGCATTATCAGAGGACCTTAGGTTATTCTGGCTGGAATTGTTACTCTCCTGCCATGTAAAACTGACTGACTGGCAAATTCGGACGAGACTAAAATTACGGATGTGGTGTTTTTTGTTCGTGCACATAATTACATTACCCGACCTCTCCCAATAAAACGTATCCCGTCCGAATAAGGATATAGAATAAAGTTTTAATCATAAACTACGGAATTCAGCACCTAAATAAAATAACGCCTTTACACAGGACAAACATAGGTACAAGGTACGCATTAAAGAATGGCAATATTTATTGTCTGATATCGACTCGATGTAAGTACACTCCAACAAAACGAATTGCCACTCAACTCCATTGAGAAGTGATGTACGTATCGTGGAGTTGAGAATTCTCAGCTAGGGGCTGTGGTAACCTCAGCCACATCTGTCTGCCACCTAACAAAGCCTCCAGATCCCAGGGGACCTTTATGTCTCATCTCATCTTGCCCCATGTTGTTCAGTCTCACCCTTGATGTCAGCTTCATCCCTCGGAGAGGGGCTCTCTGGGTCCAGGGTAAACAGACCCTTCCTCCCTGGGCTGGAGGTCAAGCTGTCCAGTGCTGGCATCTGCTCTTCCTCCTCCCTGCCTGAAACACAACACACAACCAAATGAATGAGTCATTCATTAAAGAGTCATTAACCTGTAAGGATGTGAACTAAACATGTGGCCTAATGTCACCAGGAAAATTACATAAGCATTAATTTTGGTAACTAGTAATGCATGAAAATGATGAAAAGTATGTGGACACCAGCTCGTCGAACATCTCATTCCAAAATCATGGGCATTAATATGGAGTTGGTACCCCCTTTGCTGATATAACAACCTCCACTCTTCTGGGAAGGCTTTCCACTAGATGTTGGAACATTGCTGCGGGGACTTTCTTCCATTCAGCCACAAGAGTCTTAGTGAGGTTGGGCATTGATGTTGGGCAATTAGGCCTGGCTCGCAGTCGGTGTTCCAATTTATCCCAAAGGTGCTCGATGGAGTTGAGGTCAGGGCTCTGTGCAGATCAGTCAAGTTCTTCCACACCGATCTCGACAAACCATTTCTATATGGACCTCGCTTTGTGAACGGGAGTATTGTTATGCTGAAACAGGAAAGGGCCTTACCCAAACTTTTGCCACAAAATTGGAAGCACAGTATCGTCTACAATGTCATTGTATGCTGTAGCGTTAAGATTTACCTTCACTGGAACTAAGGGGCCTAGCCCGAACCATGAAAAACAGCCACAGACCATTATTCCTCCTACACCAAACTTTACAGCTAGCACTATGCACTGGGGCAGGTAGCGTTCTCCTGGAATCCGCCAAACCCAGATTAGTTTGTCGGACTGCCAGATGGTGAAGCGTGATTCATCACTCCAAAGAACGCGTTTCCACTGCTCCAGAGTCCAATGGCGGCGAGCTTTACACCACTCCAGCCGACAATTGGCATTATGCATGGTGATCTTAGGCTTGTGTGCGACTCCCCGGACATGGAAACCCATTAAAAAAATTCTAAATTACCTTTATTTAACTAGGCAAGTCAGTTAAGAACAAATTCTTATTTTCAATGACCACCTAGGAACAGTGGGTTAACTGCCTTGTTCGGGGGCAGAACGACATATTTATACCTTGTCAGTTCGGGGATTCGATCTTGCAACCTTTCGGTTACAAGTCCAACGCTCTAACCACTAGTGAAGCTCCCGACGAACAGTTCTTGTGCTGACATTGCTTCCAGAGGCAGTTTGGAACTTGGTAGTGAGTGAGTGCAACCGAGGACAGACGTTTTTTTATGCGCTACGCGCTACGCCTTTTTGCATGGCTGTGTGCTCGGTTTTATACACCTGTCAGCCATAATAACTATAATAACTCTGCTGTAATAACCGAATCCACTAACTTGAAGGGGTGTCCACATACTTTGTATATATATTGCATGCATAGGCAAATTAAATAGTTTTTAAATAATACATACATAAAACCTTTACAATGGAGTAGCTAATAATAATAATACGATATTCATTAAACTAACTGCAATTTGCAGCGCTCATCAATTATTGGCGCTTAAGACATAGTCTGTCTAATAAATCACTTCTTCAAGTGTGTAGACCTGTGATTATGGCAAAACACTGTTCGTTTTCCTGCTGTTGTATATTTCGTAACAGACACATGCCTTTCAGTGCAATGGTGTATTTCTGGGACAAAACTACCATTTTCTGCGACAAAACGGTAAATCATAAGCGACGTGAGTAGACAATGCTTTTTGTCTGGTGGGCGGCTCTGCGCTTGTCAGTTGATCTCGTCTCAGGGTGCTCGCAGACCAAATGACACCTTTGATTTTTCTCGCTTTATTTGCAGCATCAAACATGTGATCACTGCAGCAAAATGATACTGTGGTTAGATAAAACTATTAAAAGTAACAAAGTTACAAAATCCGGACTTCAGTTTTCATTATATAGCAGTATTAGGCCTACAGTAACATCAAGTAACCTGACACTTAATAAAGTGACACTTACACGTATTTTGAAGATCTAAATAAGTTTTGATACGATTACAGATTTGTAGTCCGTTATTCCTGTATTATAAGCATGAAGCAATGCATTCATAAAGAATGACACCAGAGCGACCACATTCAAGAAATCAAAGGAAAGTAAAATGGCGAGGATTTGGGAACTGTAGGTAATTTTAGAAATCCTGCAGTATTGGAAATAGTGAACGTCATCCGAGACGCACTAAATATATCACACAGAAAATGACAGTCCGCATCAAATGTTGCAAAACACATTCCTGCGCGCGTAGGTACAGTGGTACAAGCAACTCGAACAATGACAAGAATGACACATTTGTAGCCAATGCCTTGACTTTGTCTATCTCACCTTTAGTGCGCGACAGTGATTTTAAATGGTCTCATATGATTAGATGTTTTTGACGGCTAATGTGTCTAGAGACAATTTTGACGTACAGCAAACAATACGGGCTACGACGCGACGTGCAATAATGAAGCCGATTAATGTTTAAAGGGCACGGGCGTTACGGTGCGTGGTACTCACCGGTCAGTGGCTGCGGTGCATCGGACTCCCAGCAGCTAAAGCCAGACAGTTTTTCCGCTATTGTTTGTGTCTGCGGGGAGGTGGAAGCAGCCATTTTGCCCCCATACACATGCACCGCTAAACTAAGGCGTGACCAATCGAGCTGAGGCTGGGACAAACGCACTGAGCACCACATCAACCATGGGCATCTGAGTCTCTCCCTCTAATATGCTTGATTTACAGTAACAATTTGTCCCAAATACTGCAGTTCATCATAGACAAGAAATCTTCTACATCACACAAGTCTCACAACTGGGGACTGACTTACAACACCAACAGGCAAAGTGCCACATTAGGAGAGTAGTTCCATAATACAAAATAGTTGCAAAACTATTGCACAGAATCGTTTTCATCATTCAATATCCCTTGTGCATTGCATTGCCACTGTAGTCACCATTGAGTTACCACATTCAGCACTGAGACATTTATTTGGAAGTCTTATTCACGCTGATCAACCATCATGTAATCTACCAACAACCTATAACACAGTCAGACCACAGTGTGCTGTATTCATAAACCACAGTATACACACCAGGTACACACACACCTTCAGGCTCACCAACGCTGTGGTCTTTCTTCCAAGGCTGAGAAGGCGACGATGGCAGTAGGTTGGAGACTGTAGCACCTGTTGCCTCTTCACTCCCCTCCCTTCCCCCTGGTTCTTCCTCCTCCATCTCCAGGTCTTCCTCCTCCTCCTCCTCGTCTGAGGCTGGGCTGTGTGGGGGGGCTGTGGGGAGGACCAGGTCTGGGCGGCTAGAGAAGAGCTCCCGGAGGATATGGATGGGCGAGACAGTCACCTCCCAGTTAGTAATCCCAAAGTCCCGCAGGTGCGCCCTGGCGTGGCTGGACAGGCCAGCCCGGGTGTCAAAGCCAGCATTGCAGAACTCACAGCGCATCACACTGAACGTATCCGGGTCAAAGTTGGCAACTGAAGAGAGAGAAGGGCACATAAAAGGTTAGCAGTTTACAGGACCGACTTGGAAGTTGTACACATCCTCTACCATGACTGATACTTGTTACTTTGTTATATTATAGTTTATTACAAATATACCCCATCATACACCAGACAAGGTCCTAACAATGTAATAACAAAGATTCCAGATACCTTTTTTCTTCTTCTTCTGGTAAGAGAATTTCTTCTCAATGGCATTGACCTCCTCAGGGGATATGAAGTGGCGCACGTTGTAGCTGACACCAACTCGGTTGAGGTGGCCCCTCACGTGATTGGCCAGCCCGATGCCATTGTGGAAGCGATCAGGGCAGTAGGGGCATTTCCTCTCCACGCTCTTCAGGGTCCCCGTCTCCTCATCAATCTCCTCATAATCCTCATCCGATATGCCCTCTGCTAGGAAACGCCGGATATTCTCCTCTTCCTCTTCTTCGTCATGATCATCGTTGTCATCATCATCATCGGCATTTTCAGCAGCAAAAACCTTGTTACTCTTCTTTCCAAAAGCAACCTTTGGCTCCCCGTCCTCTTCCTCTTCCTTCACGGGCTTCCCTTCTGTAGAGCACGAGGCTGTGAGGCTCTGTTGTTTTAGAGAGGAGTCATCTAGCACAGGAAGGAAAGGGATATAGTATGAGGCTGTGCTGAGACAGCCATTTAGTACACAGTATTATAATAGAAAAGTGTTCAATCCCAGTCCTGGAGAGCCAATGTGCCGCTGGGTTTTTGCTGTGTCAGTAACTGGCACAATCAATCTTCAACAGCAGATAAGATAACTTTATAACACATCAATTTACTATGTGCTGTAGTGGCACATCAAGAATAGGCATCATATACAGAGACCCTTCAGGACAGAGATGGAACAAACACTACAGAGGCCATTCAAACAGACGCAACATGAAGAACACAGTGATAAGATGCAATGGGGTGAAATTAGAAACAGACATCTACTCACCTAGCAACTGAGCCTTTATATATTTATTAGGGGAGCGCGCAAGGAAGCTAAGGCTGACTATATTATATTTGGTGAGGTGGCTAACTTTACAACTCAGCCTGTCACTCACCCATCGCCTTGCCTCCCTCCCAACGGCCAAGGTAAGAGAGGAGAGTTTGGGGGTCAAAGCGGTTGGGCTCATTGAGGACAAGGGACAGCGTGTGTCTTAGCTGAGCCAGCTGGCCCTGTCAGCCCCATGCACTCTGCTGCCCCCCACAGGCTGGCTAAGAAAATGCGTTTCAGCTGCATGGCCGGGCAAGCACCTCCACAGGGCATGGAGGGGAAGCAACGGGCAACCCAGGTTCAGTTATGGGCCAGGCAGGGACTGCTGGGCATTTTCAGTTACGGCCAACCCAGTGACTGATCTGCAGGCTTGTGATGTTATTTGATAGCACTGTCCAACATTACACATGCATTAAGCACAAGTTATGTATTCTAGGTGAATATAATTTCAATATCGAAGGACAAATATCACAGGTTACCCAACTGTGCATGTCCAAGGTGAAAATAAAAAGAGAAAATATTGAATTGGAATTCGGAGTAGCCTCAGGAGTCTAAAATATTCTGGACAGTAGAATATTTTTGCTTATGCATATGCATATAGTGTGGCTATTCTCTAGTGCAGTGGTTCCAAACTCCAGTCCACAAGTACCCCCAACAATATACATTTGTATTGGAGCCCCAGACAAGCATCAGGCCCTTATGAGGTGTTTTTTTGTCCGGGACTACAACAAAAAGTGTGCTGTTGGGGGTACACGAGGACTGGAGTTGGGAACCACTGCTCTAGTGTATCAGACCATTAACGATGAAAGGTTTGTCTTAGAATTAGCATGAAAGGAGTGCAATAGGTGAGACTCTAAAGAAAGTCTAAGGTATTGGCTTCTTTCATCTGTATTCGAGAAGGCTTGAGGGGATAGGTTCTGCTGCTTAGTCTCACCTCGGAAGGATCGAGCCCTGGTGAGTGGTTTGGATTCAACAAGTGATTCAGTCTCTTTTTGGTTCATATCGGTTGCCAGGTCAGGGCTCTGGCCCTGGCTTTGTGCATCATCGGTCTCAGGTGGCCCGCTGTCCAGTCTGGGATTTGGCCGGAGGAGTTCTGTCCCCGCCTTCCCTCTTCTATTTGCCCTCTTGTTCCCGATGGTCTTAAAGGCTATCTCTCTACGCTGGGGAACTGTAGCAGTGTTTGATGGTTGGGGCTGTGTGTCACTGTCCTCCATAGCAGAGATCCAACTAGAGGAAAAATACTTATTGGCCTTTGACTGGCTTTGGCCCTCTGGTGGAGAGACTGGCTTAGAAAGCTTATCAGAGCATGGTGGAGAGGAGGCATCAATTCTGGACCCTGGACCGTTAATCTCTTCGGGCCCTTCCCTACAGATGGAGGTCTGCGCGGGGTGAGCCACGTGTTGGTGCTCCTTCAGAGCAGTTTGACTGGAGTCCTGGAAGGCACACTGATCACAAGTGAGAGAGATGGAGGTCAGGCCAGAGGCAGATCCAGGTGACACAGGCGGCTCCATAGGAGTGTGCTTTGGCTGAAAGCGCGGAGAGGCTCGCTGCAGACCAGTAGGTTTTCTGTTGTGGGTCTTGGCATGGTTGGCCAATGCCTGTGAGGTGCGTGTACTGAAGTCACACTTGAGGCAGAGATAGCAACGATTGGCTGGGCCTTTGACCTTTGCTTTGACTGGGGTTTTGGCTCGAGCTTTGACTGGGGCCCGGACTGGAACTGGGACTGGATCTGGCTCTGTGAATGGAGCTGGGACTAGCTCTGTGAATGGGACTGGAGCTGGAGTCGTGACTGGAGCTACAAATGGTTCTAGGACTGGGCTTGCAGGTTTGGTCACCTTGCTCAGCTCACCCTGCATAGTCTCTCCTTTCCCACTGTCACTCAGCTTCCCAATCTCCTCTAGGATCTTCTGACGAGACTCCTGGTGTCGTCTGTGGTGGTCCGCCAGAGCCTGCCTGTTTGACAGGTTCCATCCACACTCCACGCACCGAAATCGTGCGCCCTTCACTACGCGCTCCCTCCTGCCAGCCCCCGGCCTGCTCGGACTGTGCTCTTGCATGTGATCCTGCAGGTAGACCTGCTTCTTGAAGTAAATGCTACATTCCACACAGGTGAAAATCTCTTCACCAAGCTCTCCCTCTCCTCCTCCTTCTTCTTCACCACCTTTTTCCTCTTCTACCTTCTCCAGATCCTCTGTTGCCTTTTCCAAGTCCTCCTTAAAGTCATAGGCCCCTCCACTCACCTTTACTGGCCCCAAGCTCTTTGCTCTTGAGGAAGCACCCCTTGCCTTCTTTCCAGCTCCTGTTGATGTGCGTTCCCAGCAGCCCTGGCCAGAGAAGGGCCTGAGCAGGGCCCTCTTCTTCTTCCGACGCTGGATGAAGGTGCAGTGTGCCCAGGGTGCTGGTGGGGGGCTCTCTGTGTCTGAGTCCCCAGGAAAGGTGTACACATCCCGCTCAGGCTCCTTGTCCTTCCCTGTCAGGTCCTCTTCCTGTCCTTCCTCCTCAATTTTGCACCTCTCCTTTGATGTCACTTTGGACTGAAACAGTTCAGCTTTCTCCGATATATTCCAGACTCTGTCATCTACCACTGTGGATGGTCAAGAGACAAAAGGATATTAGAAAATGAGTTTTTTCGAAGATAAACTATGTTTTATCTAGTGTTTTCCCTTGCTTCCCATCATGCTTACATTTTTTTGAACTGGGTTGGGCCTTCTTTGGCTCCTCTCTGTGTGTGTTAGGCTTGTCTTGGTCCCGCTCCTTCACAGGGCTGAGCAGGTTTGTCTCAGTGGGTAAGTGCTGCAGTTGTTCAGGTGCTTGTTCATCCTCACTGTCAGGTCTGGACAAAATTATACAGAAAGAGGCAGTTGTATGAGTGGGTCAGAAAGAGCAATGAATCCCTATCTGTCTATCTGACCATGTGTTCGCCTAACCTGTTAGTGTGTCCGATTGTCACTTTATATGACCGCTCTGCTTTACTGTCTGTCTGCCTTGTGGTGTCGTGTCCTATCACACATAACTATCTTCCTGCTGGCTGCCCTTCTATTCCTCCATCTCACCTGAGTCCAGAGGAGGGGGATCCTGGGCTGTGAGCGGCCAGACCGTGAGGGTTAGAAAAGTGCTGTAGCTCCTCCTCTGACAAACAGCGCAACCCACAAAACAGACAACAACAGGAACATCACTTCACATGTCGGCCACCCACAGGTAAATTCACAGGCAAAGATATACAGTAGTCATTACCTAGTAAGAGACACAGTTCTGACTACAAGCAGACGGAGGAACATTCAAACATTATGGAAGTGACAGCAAATATAGCTGAGGGTGATAGCAACAAGTTTAACTGATAGCATCACATTTAAGAAAGCCCATAACTGCACTACTGACATAGACGGGACACAAAATTCAATAGTATGATTCATATTGTGTTCATACAAAGCTCAGTAATAAACCAGTGTGGTAGCTACCGTCTAGTGTCTCTTTCTCAGAGTCAGAGTCCCAGGTCAGGGAGGAGGGAAAGGCTGAGGGCCTGATGCTCCTCTGTGCACTCCTCCCTGATTCCACCTGGGATAGGGGGCCTCCGGTGCTCTCAAAGTCCCCATTGCCACCACTGGACCATGGGCTCCCACTGAAGGTGAGCTCGTCTGAAACCTGTTGATGACATTGACACAATCTCACAGCAAGAGACAGCATACTGAATGCAACTGACATTGATACTGAAGTCTGTGATTTTTTAAAAGCCTGTGCTTCAGCAAATGCAGCATGTGGTGGTTGACCATGATAGGATTCTCTTTACCTGTAAGGTGTGATTCAGGAAGTTGTGGGTTGCGGTGTCCTGTGCTGAGAATGAGGGTGGTGGCCCATAGCTGCTCACTGAGGTGAAGGAATCCCTGGGGGGAAAGAGAGTCCCCCCTCTAGCTCCATGGTCCACAGAGCACAGTATGGCGTCCCACTACTGACCACTACAGTCTACATTGTGTGTGGTGTTCTCTTCCACTGTTTTCATATACACAAACACACACACACACACACACTTCCGTAATACTGTCATAACACTGAGATAAGCAGCACACCAGAAAATGTGTTCTGATGCACACAAAACAACCAATTTAAAGTAATTGGAAAATCATGTCACTAATTTGTGGGTCTGGGTTGGCCACTTGATTTTCTGCTTCAAATGCTGCATTGTTAGTGAGCCACAATATCACACCAAGACCTTGATGAATTTGACAAATCGTAAATGCAAGACATGGTAACAAGCATAGCGCAGTGGCGTCATAGGTTCAGCCCACTGCAATTTTGGGACTGTCTGACCCATTTTCACAATGTCTGGTGATATTGTGAGAATATAACATATTTCCCAAATGGCCACGTACAAAAGTATACTTTAATCAGGCCCTGTCTCGCTTGTTAGCTAAAAATAAACGCAAATGCAAGTAGCTAACACATCAAGATGGACAAAAATGCGATCTACCTGCAAGGGCATTGTGGATGGATGTAGCAAGCATTATATAAATATGTGCAAAAATGTTTAGAATGTTATAACGCCCGTTATTAAGTACTCACGGAAAACGGCCTGGCTTGTGGTCAGAAGAAAGGAGTTGTTTACGCACCGTTCTCCATGCTTTATATGGAACAAAGCTACGAATATCCTCAGTCCATGAATGCATGTAGAGTGTGTTGCTATATTTTTGTCACATCGGTGCTACATTTTTTCCATGAACCCGCTTGCAGAGACCACACACTCGACTCCATGTTATTTGCCTGCAGACACGCCACGGCTACGTGAGTGACGTCGATTTAGAACTGCGGTCAGGCTATCCCTCTCAAATCCATGTTACAATTTATCTGCGCCACTACGCTGACAATACGGTATAATGCAGATAGTTTGACCACGGATAGCTTGATCGCAGTGATGGACAGCGGAAAAGAGTTTGGAGCAAACGTTCAAGTTCAGCCTCTGCGGTCAAGTTCAAGTTGATTGCATTGCACTGGAAAAGTGCAATGGTAAAATGTGTGTGTGTGTGTGTGTGATTTTACGCACTAGTTTTTTTTTTTTTTGCATTTATTATTCAACATGATAAACAGAACAATATCACAAATTGTGTACTAAAATGTGTAAAGCCTTGTTTGTGTCTTTTACATTTTTTTACAGTAGGTGACACTAGTGAGCTGCCTGTGACCAACAATAAGATTATGTACTAAGCCTATGACTATGTAGATTTATGAAGACTTTTAGCCCATTTACTGAACTATATCATTTCTCACATCACAAACAGCATCAAATTGTGTAGTATGACCATAGGGGCGAGTTAGAGCGTTGGGTCAGTAAAAGGTTGCTGGTTCAAATACCAGCACCGACAAGGTGAAATAATCTGTTGCTGTGCCCTTTAGCAAAGCCCTTAATCTTAATTGCTCTAGGTGCGCTGTACAGTGGCGCCCCTGGCCGTGACCCCACTCTCTTGGTGTCTCACCAAGATGACCAGGTGTACACAATGAAAAAGCAATAAAAGCTGTCAATTGATTGATTGGTGACGACGCAAAACTGACAACATGATTTCCAGACTTATTCAGATCAGCTCTATCAGAAAGTCATATATAACAGTTGTTGATTAAAAAAAAGGCAAACACTGGAGCCATTTTAGGAATTAAATATTTATTCTGTGATACTGGTCAAGATTAATCACTCCACTTTTCACTATATCTTCAGTTTTGAACCTCCTGGGGAAAATGGGAAGAATGAAAGTAACTTTGTGATAAGATAAGACCATTAGACATGAAATAACAAAAACACATAGGCCTGTTCATTGTTAATAACTGCCTAATAACCCACACATATACATGTACACACAGACGTAGGCTCTTAATTTGAGTCAGTTTTCTGCAGCAGGAAAATAATCCAGCAGCAACAAGAAATTTGAATTATTATGTGGATTATAATTAATGGATATTTTTTTAGGGGTTGATAAATTTTTTTTAAATGTCCTGCATTGCAGGAAAGTTATCCTCCAACAGGGTGATCAAATTAAGATCCTACATCTGTACATACTGCACACACTCTCTTACCCCAAAGTGCTCCCAGCCTGTGATCTCTGAGTAGAAGGCGTCTCCAGGGCAGGAAGTCTTAACTAGCTGTCTGTGGCCATACAGGGTGAAGTTGCCGACCAGTCGCCCGCCTCCCACAGCACAGGATGCCAGACGATCTCTCACCAGCTCCATGGTCTGCAGCAATGGCAAGCTGGAGGTGTAGTCACCGATGAATGACACCCCGTAGCCCTTGGAGTTGTAGCCCTTAGTGTGGGCCCCTTGCCAGTGCCACCCACGCCCCTCATAGAGGTACCCGTCAGAGCCTGCCACAAAGCTGGAGGCAAACATTGGCAAAGGATGAGTCATTCATCATGAGTGATTCATCACCAAGTCCCATTTTGCTTGGTAAACAACAATTCCCAGAAGCATTGGACAGTGGCTAATTTATAACTCCTAATTATAAGAGCGACACACACACACACATACTGTATACTCAAACTTGACACATTACATAAGCATTATGGTTTGCGGGGAGGTTGTGTAGTGTCCAACTGTACAGCGCCTTCAGAAAGTATTCACATCCCTTTACTTTTTCCACATTGTTGTATTACAGCCTGCATTTTACATGTATTAAATTTAGATTTTGTGTCACTGGTCTACACACAATACCCTATAACGTCAAAGTGAAATTATGTTTTTAGACCATTTCTAAAATTCATTAATAATGAAAAGATTAAATGTCTTGAGTCAATAAGTATTAAACTACTTTGTTATGGCAAGCCTAAATAAATTCAGGAGTAAATATTTGCTTAACAAGCCATATAATAAGGTGCATAGTGTTTAAGGATCCGCCCCTTTTTTCAATTTTTGCAGAAAATGACATACTCTAATCTAACTGCCTGTAGCTCAGGCCCTGAAGCAAGGATATGCATATTCTTTGTATCATTTGAAAGGAAACACTTTGAAGTTTGTGGCAATGTGACAGGAATGTAGGAGAATATAAACACAATAGATCTGGTAAAATATAATACAAAGAAAAAACCAACCGTTCTTTTGTATTTTTTTTGTACCATCCTCAAGAGAAAGGCCATAATGTATTATTCCAGCCCAGGTGCAATTTAGATTTTGGCCATTAGATGGCAGCAGTGTGTGCGCAAAGTTTTAGACTGATCCAATGAACCATTGCATTTCTGTATCAATTTTGTATCAAGACTGCCCAAATGTGCCTAATTTGTTTATTAATAACTTTTCATGTTCAAAATTGTGCACTCTCCTCAAACAATAGCATGGTATTCTTTCACTGTAATAGCTACTTTAAATTGGACAGTGCAGTTAGATTAAGAAGAATTTAAGCTTTCTGGCAATATCAGATATGCCTACGTCCTGGGAAATGTTCCTTTTCTTTCTAATCACATTAGCCTACTGTACGTTAGCTCAACTGTCCTGTGGACGAAGAAGTTTTAACATGATTTTTGAATGACTACCTCATCTCTGTAACCCAGCCCACACATATAATTATCTACTGTATAAGGTCCCTCAGTCGAGCAGTGAATTAAAAAAACAGATTCAACCACAAAGACCAGGGAGGTTTTCCAGTGCCTCGCAAAGAAGGGCACCTATTGGTAGATGGATAAAACAAAACAAAAAAGCAGACATTGAATATCCCTTTGAGCATGGTTAAGTTATTAATTACACTATGGATGGAGTGTCAATACACCCAGTCATTACAAAGATACAGGCGTCCTTCTTAACTCAGTTACCAGAGATGAAGGAAACTACTGGATTTCACCATGAGGCCAATGGTGATTTTAAAATAGTTACAGAGTATAATGGCTGTGATAGGAGAAAACTGAGGATGGATCAACAACATTGTAGTTACTCCACAATACTAAAATAAATGACAGAGTGAAAAGAAGGAAGCCTGTACAGAATAAAACATATTATAACAACTTCCGGCGCCGACAGAGATGGCAGCCTCGCTTCACATTCTCAGGAAGCTATGCAGTATTTTGTTTTTTTATGGATTACTTTTTACATTGTTACCCCGGGAAATCTTACGTTTTATTACATACAGCCGGGAGGAATTATTGGATATAAGAGCAACGTCAACTTACCAACATTACGACCAGGAATACGACTTTCCCGAAGCGGATTCTCTGTTTGGTCCACCAACTAGGACAATAGACTGGATCCCAGCCAGCGAACCAAAACAACGGCGGCGGAGGAGAAGGGGTAAACGCGGCGGTGTTCTGGTCAGGCTCCGTAGACGGGCACATCGCGCACCTCTCCCAACTATACTACTTGCCAATGTCCAGTCTCTGGACAACAAGGTAGACGAAATCAGAGCAAGGATTGCCTTCCAGAGAGACATCAGAGACTGCAACGTTCTTTGCTTCACGGAAACATGGCTCACTCAGGACACGTTATCAGAGTCGGTACAGCCACCTGGTTTCTCCACGCATCGTGCTGACAGAAACAAACATCTGTCTGGTAAGAAGAAGGGCGGGGGTGTGTGCCTTATGATTAACGAGACGTGGTGTGATCATAACAACATACAGGAACTCAAGTCCTTTTGTTCACCTGACATAGAATTCCTTACAATCAAATGCCGACCGCATTATCTACCAAGAGAATTCTCCTCGATTATAATCACAGTCGCATATATCCCCCCTCAAGCTGACACATCGACGGCACTGAAAGAAATTCAGCATTTATTGTGGTTGGGGATTTTAACAAGGCTAATTTGAAAACAAGGCTCCCTAAATTTTATCAGCGTATCGAATGTGCAACCCGGGCTGGTAAAACCCTGGATCATTGTTATTCCAACTTCCGTGATGCATACAAAGCCATTCTCCGCCCTACTTTCGGCAAGTCTGACCATGACTCCATTTTGTTGCTCCCAGCCTATAGACAGAAACTAAAACAGGAAACGCCCGTTCTCAGGTCTGTTCAACGCTGGTCCGACCAATCTGATTCCACGCTTCAAGATTGCTTCGAGCACGTGGACTGGGATATGTTCCGGACAGCACCGGACAACAACATTGATGTATACGCTGATTCGGTGAGCGAGTTTATTAGCAAGCGCATCAGTGATGTTGTACCCATAGCAACTATTAAAACCTTCCCAAACCAGAAACCGTGGATTGATGGCAGCATTCGCGCAAAACTGAAAGCGCGAACCACCAGGGTAAGGCGACCGGAAACATGACTGAATACAAACAGTGTAGCTATTCCCTCCGCAAGGCAATCAAACAAGCTAAGCGTCAATATAGAGACAAAGTAGAGTCACAATTCACAGGCTCAGACACGACAGGAATGTGGCAGGGTCTACAGTCAATCACGGACTACAAAAAGAAAACCACCCCCATCGCGGACCACGATGTCCTGCTCCCAGACAAACTAAACAACTTCTTTGCTCGCTTTGAGGACAATACAGTGCCACCGACACAACCCGCTACCAAAACCTGCGGGCTCACCTTCACCGCAGCCAATGTGAGTAAAACATTTAAGCGTGTTAACCCTCGCAAGGCTGCCGGTCCAGATGGCATCCCTGGCCGTGTCCTCAGAGCATGCGCAGACCAGCTGGCTGGTGTGTTTACGGATATATTTAATCAATCCTTATCCCAGTCTGCTGTTCCCACATGCTTCAAGAGGTCCACCATTGTTCCTGTTCCCAAGAAAGCTAAGGTAACTGAGCGAAATGACTATCGCCCCGTAGCACTCACTTCCGTCATCATGAAGTGCTTTGAGAGACTAGTCAAGGATCATATCACCTCCATCCTACCAGACACCCTAGACCCACTCCAATTTGCTTACCGTCCCAAAAGGTCCACAGACGACGCAATCGCAATCACACTGCACACTGCCCTAACCCATCTGGACAAGAGGAATACCTATGTAAGAATGCTGTTCATCGACTACAACTCAGCATTTAACACCATAGTACCCTCCAAACTCATCATTAAGCTTGAGACCCTAGGTCTCGACCCAGCCCTGTGCAACTGGGTCCTGGACTTCCTGACGGGACGGCCCCAGGTGGTGAGGGTAGGAAACAACACCAACACCCCGCTGATCCTCAACACTGGGGCCCCACAAGGGTGCGTTCTCAGCCCTCTCCTGTACTCCCTGTTCACCCATGACTGCGTGGCCAAGCACGCCTCCAACTCAATCATCAAGTTTGCTGACGACACTACAGTGGTAGGCTTGATTACCAACAACGACGAGACGGCCTACAGGGAGGAGGTGAGGGCCCTCGGAGTGTGGTGTCAGGAAAATAATCTCTCACTCAACGTCAACAAAACTAAGGAGATGATCGTGGACTTCAGGAAACAGCAGAGGGAGCACCCCCCTATCCACATCGACGGGACAGTAGTGGAGAAGGTGGAAAGTTTTAAGTTCCTCGGCGTACACATCACGGACAAACTGAAATGGTCCACCCACACAGACAGCGTGGTGAAGAAGGCGCAACAACGCCTCTTCAACCTCGGGAGGCTGAAGAAATTCGGCTTGTCACCAAAAACACTAACAAACTTCTACAGATGAACAATCGAGAGCATCCTGACGGGTTGTATCACCGCCTGGTACGGCAACTGCTCCGCCCACAACCGTAAAGCTCTCCAGAGGGTAGTGAGGACTGCAAAACGCATCACAGGGGGTAAACTACCTGCCCTCCAGGACACCTACACCACCCGATGTCACAGGAAGGCCAAAAAGATCATTGAGGACAACAACCACCTGAGCGACTGCCTGTTCACCCCGTTATCATTCAGAAGGCGAGGTCAGTACAGGTGCATCAAAGCTGGGACCGAGAGACTGAAAAACAGCTTCTATCTCAAGGCAATCAGACTGACTTAAATCTCTAGACACTTTAAATAACAGAAAATTGGATGTAACAAATGTATCACTAGCCACTTTAAACAATTTTGTATATAATTTTTACATATCCGACATTACTCATATCAATGTATACACTGTACTCTATACCATCTACTGAATCTTGCCTATGCCATTCAGCCATCGACTCAAATCTCTAGCCACTTAAAAAGTGGATGTAATAAATGTATCACTAGCCACTTTAAACGATGCCATTTGTATAATGTTTACATATCCTACACTACTGATCTCACATGTATATACTGTACTATATACCATCTACAGCATCTTGCCTATGCCGGTCAGCCGTCGCTCATCCATATATTTATATGTACATACTCGTATTCATTCCTTTACACTGTGTGTATAAGGTAGTTGTTGTGAAATTGATAGATTACTTGTTAGATACTACTGCATGGTCGGAACTAGAAGCACAAGCATTTCGCTACACTCGCATTAACATCTGCTAACCATATGTATGTGACAAATAAAATTTGATTTGATTTGATTTAGAAAACATGCATCCTGTTTGCAATAAGGCTGCCAAACATGTGGAAAATAAATAAACTTTATGTCCTGAAAACAAAGCGTTATGTTTGGGGCAAATCCAACACAACACAGTAACACTCTTCATATTTTCAAGCATGGTCGGTGGCTGCATCATGATATGGGTATGCTTGTCATTGGCAAGGACTGAGGAGTTTTTTAGGATAAAAAATAATGAAATAGATCCTAGAAGAAAACCTGGTTCAGTCTCGTGAGAGACTACTGAGACACTGGGAGACAAATTCACCATTCAGCTGGACAATAACCTAAAACACAAGGCCAAATATATACTTGAGTTGCTTACCAAGACAACACTGAATGTTCCTGAGTGACCTAGTTACAGTTTTGACTTAAATCAACTTGAAACTTGAATCTATGTCATTATTTAAAAATGACTGTCTAGCAATGATCAACATCCAACTTGACAGAGCTTGAAGATTTTATTAAATAATAATGTGCAAATATTATACAATCCAGGTGTGCAAAGCTCTTAGTGTCACGCCTGCTCCCGCTCCCCCTCAATGGTGCTCAAAGGCACCAGGCTCCCCAGCATTACACACTCATGCCACCATCATTACGCACACCTGCCTTCCCCGTCATGCGCATCAGCGATTATTGGACTCACCTGGACTCAATCACCTCTGTCATTACCTCCCCTATATCTGTCTGGTTCCTCGCTCTGTTCCCTGTGTCAGCATTAATTGTCGTTTGTTGTTTTGTACCCGTGTGCTGACGCTGTTCTTGTCTTGGTCTTTGTCTGTTTCCTGATTAAATGTTGACTCCCCGTACCTGCTTCTCATCTCCGGAGTTGGTCCTTACACTTAGAGACTTAACCAGAAAGACTCATAGTTGTAATTGCTGCCAAAGGTGATTCTAACATGTATTGATTCAAGGGTGTGAATACTTATGTAAATTAGATATATATATATTTTTTTTTTTTTCACTTTGTCATTATGGGGTATTGTGTGTAGATGGGTGAGATTGTTTTATTTATTTAATTTATTTTTAAATCAGGCTGTAACACAACTAAATGTGTAATACTTTCTGAAGGCACTGTATATCCTAAGACCTGTGTACTACACATACCTGTACCCAATATCGTCCCAGCCCCGGTCATCCTGGTGAAAGCGTTGCATGGACCTCATGTCTGCAGAACACTGCTGAAAGGTGAGACAAGGCTGGCCAGGCTGGTAGGAGTGGTGGATGTACATGAACGAGAGGGGGAGGGACAGAAGGGTGGGTGTGCCCCGGTATGGTGCAGCCCCCCATTGACACCGCGGGATAATAGCTGGACAATCTAGAGGTAGGGCGATCAAGAGAGAGATTGAGTTTTAACATGTTTATCCACTCCTTTTTTCAACAATAACACCATGTCTCAATTATTGTTACTGTTTGTGTTTTCTTGGATCAAAGTCAAAATTATTCCAATAAATGTTGACCTATCCTTTTTAGCTTTCCCTGCACTATAGTTACTCTCTCTATCTCCACTGTCTCCCTCTGCAGTGGGGTTTACTTACCCATGTATCTGTGGACAAACTCGTTTATTCCTTCCCTCACCACAGCTGTCAGCTCTTCCTTTTCCTGTGCCAACATCGTAGAGTGGTCAATCAGTCTTCTCTGTAGGACCAGGGATCTCACCACCTGCCTCTGCAGGAGGGGGGGCCTGGCCAGTTCTCTGAAGTTCTCCCTGCGTAGGCGGCTGATCAGACGAGGAGCCACGTCCAGTCCTTCCCCCTCAAGACGATGACAGTAGTACCTCCTCAGTAGGCTGCTCAGCTTGAGAGGACGCTGGGACTGTGCTGAGACCTCCAACCCCAGAATCACACCATCCATACCGCCGTTAACCAGGGCATCGGTGGCGAGGGAGGGCTTGTCGGAGAGGGTGAAGACCTGAGGCGAGGTCACGTCATCCCAGCAGCCATCAGGGCCCAGGCGTTGGGAGAGGAGAAAGCTGTGGAAGCGCTGGAAGGACAGGCCCATGTTCCTAGCCAGAGTGAGGGGGTACAGGCCACGGACCCGACACCTCGTCTTAGACACTAGCCCAGCTTCAATACCCAGGAGGACTGGGCTCATAGCAACCGTGGTGCCATCAGCAGTAAGGACAACCCCTTCCTCTCTACCTCTCTCCGTCACCTTGTGGCGCATAGCCCTGCCAATGAAATCTGAGAGATTGGAGTCCATGACTGGTGCCTCTGAGGTGCTGTCCTCCCTGATAGTGCCCAAGAAGTGCTGCACGAACTCATCTCTGAGACCAGTTGACCTGCGCAGGCCTCTCAACACATTTACAGGCTCCAGTCCAGGGTTACTGTCTTCTACCTGCTCCAACACTCTGATGAAGTCGTCCATATGCTGGGAGGACGTGACTGAAATCAGAAAACACGCTTGTTTACATTTGATAATACTCAGCATCGCTTTTCTATAAACAGAAACTACATACTGTTCTGTAATGTGTATTAATAACTGCACCCTATATTGCCTAAAATAGCATTTTCTTGCAACTTCTTCCTCTAAGTAGCTGTAATGCATTTCCTTGCTGACTTTCTTGCTCTCGAAAAGAGTTTGACTGGTCACGACCTCTAAATAAATAGGAAATAAGTGAACGCAAACAGATTGAGTTACCTTTGGTATCAGTGTGAGCACTGACCAAGACCACAAGAAAGGTCAGACACCATTTCCAGTGCGGTTCCATTGGGGAAATCATTGAGTCTTCAACGCCCTGTGCTCCTGACATGTATTATGCATTGCATCGCCTACCTTGAAACATTTATAGGAAGGCAAACACATCAAGTGAATTATGCAACCACTGTACAAACAGATACGGTGCTGATTAATTTGAGCCATTTATTGAGGGACATGGTGTAGGAAATTGGCAACTGTTAGGTAAGTGTGTGGTCATGTGTTTGTCCTTATGGCTCATAGTCTTTCTGAATTTAAATGTTTACCTTATTGTATTAGACCACTGTCACAATTACAACCTTTAGGTTGGCAATTTATCTTCCCCCTCTCCTTGAGTACTTTGCATAGACTGTTGTTTCATAATATCTCAAAATTAAACAATATTCTGTTTAAAACTACTGTACAGCAGCATCACATGTGTTGTGTTCAGGTAACAGTCTCTTTTTAATCATTGAAAGGTCTGTGACGCATGAGAATGCAAGCATGTTCTTGTTCCTTTTCCAAATGGCCCTGGAAATACACAGCAAGATCTCAAAAAGGAAATTCCCATGCATCATTTCACAGGAATATTTTTTTAAACCATGTTATTGACATTAGAACATCTAGCATTTTTTTTTTACTTTTTCAAAGTAATTTAGATTACACATGTGGCAACAGCTATATGTCAGATGAGCACATGCACTGCTGATCATAGATCAGTGCTTTACAAGAACAAGACTCGTGACCAGAACAGGAAGTCACCAACACAGCAGCAGGCTGAAAACATTGAAACACGGTAAGGGGTTTTAGGTCCTTGTATAAGAATAATTAACTAACTAAATACATATGTTTAGCTTGTTAACATTGTAAATGACGGAGTAGTTTTGGCCTTTTTGTCGTCGAGTGAGTTCGCTAGCTTGCTTGCCAATTTTATCTAGCTAAATTAGCACTAGCTAGCAGCTACATTAGCTGGCTAGTTACGCTAGCATCCAATATACTTTATTATCTTCCCCTTTCATCTGCGCTAGCAGCCACTTTGCTGTTTTTTCAATGCAGTTAGCTCCTCCTAATTCACGGAATCGTCGTTGGCTAATCTCTTTGCATATGTACTGCAGGTAAAGATTTCCGCAGCCCGCGCATGCGCCGATGCTGGCCATCTTGAGGCGCGGCTACCTGAATCCCAAAACAACCCCCATAGAGCCACGTGACTACACAGCGAGCTGTGACGAATTCGAGAGGTCTGAGCCAAACTACTACCGCCCTAGGCACTTGTTAAGATCTAAAAAATAACGAATAAAATACTAACTTGTTAAGATGGATAGGTAAACATTGTGGTTGAAGATCCTGCCCTCTAGGCTAGTTGAAAATGTTGCCAGTTATCTAGCTATAGCTAATCCTCTCAGATCTTCACGTGCCTAGGGCAGTGGTGAGGGGTTGATTTGGAATTGAGATGGCTAACGTTAGCATAGTATCACTTCAGGGTATTTTACTTCTATTTATAGATCATTCTCTTTCAGAAAATGGACACTCGGTTCACGAGAGGAAAGTCAAACATCCTGGAACGGCCTCTAACCCGTCCCAAGACCGAAGTCAGTGTGAGTGCCTTTGCACTGCTCTTCTCTGAGATGGTGCAGTACTGCCAGAGCCGTGTGTACTCTGTGTCCGAGCTGCAGCAACGCTTGGCAGACATGGGTCAGAGTGTTGGCGCCAGTATGCTGGACGTGCTGGTGCTGAGGGAGAAGAATGGGAAGAGGGAGACCAAGGTGCTTAACATACTGCTCTTTGTCAAGGTACGTGCTTACATGGGCTCAAGGTAGATACGTTCATATGTAACAGTCTCATAAGGTGTAACACCACTTGTCATTATTCCAATGCATAAGTACATGTCAATAATTTTCTATTTGCTTCATATAGGTGTCAGTATGGAAATCCATGTTCGGTAAGGAGGCAGACAAGCTGGAGCAGGCCAACGATGATGACAAGACCTACTACATCATAGAGAAGGAGCCACTGATCAACGCTTACATCTCTGTGCCCAAGGAGAACAGCACACTAAACTGTGCTGCATTCACCGCTGGCATCGTAGAGGCCATTCTCACACACAGTGGCTTCCCTGCCAAGGTCACAGCCCACTGGCACAAGGGCACCACGCTCATGATCAAGTTTGATGAAGCTGTGATAGCCAGAGACAAGGCCCTGGATGGCAGATAGAAAGAGTGTTGGTGTAGACATGATAGAATAGGAGAATGATGAAGTTGATCATCATTCCCGCTATTAGGTCTCAATATGCTCTGGCGTGTGAACGAGCCAGTAATGTGATATGTGGACTGAGTGAATGAGTGGTCTGTCTTTAGGCAAGTCTGCATAGGAGTAGTTGAGTTGTGAATATACAGTATATTGAGAAGTGAAACAGAATGTCTTATCACCACATGAGAGAGAGTAAATATGAATGAATGATTAGAATGTTAATCCCAATTCTGAGCTATTACATTTATTTGGTCCAAGAAGAGTCCATATGAGATGACATTTATAAAGGTCAATTCTTCTTGTGAATCTTCTCAGTCAGTCAACCCTTATCTAATGCCTTTGACATTCTCACTGACAGTGTATCTTAAGCCATCTCTCAAGACTGCATAGGACGTATGTGAATGTCATCTCTTTTGTTTTTGATATCTCAAGACATTTCTGAATCACACAAAGGACCAACACATTGAAGATATGGGCTGCAGTATAATACACCAATATGTGCAATGGTTTACCCTCCAACTGAGTTCAACATGGTGCAATTAAAGACTGTCATTGTGTTCCCTAAACAAATTACATTTTAAGCTATTATTCAAAATATGTGAAATGTGAAAGTTATCAGTGGTCATTTCTATAGAGTATTATGTTGGCAAAAATGTCCTGACTCAGGGGTTTGTAGGTGTAGTTTCATTTTACACGTTTATTTGTTTCTATCTAGACATGTTTGAAATCCTTTTACTGTTTATCACCATGTTTAAGCATTTTAGCAATTAACTGATATTAAAGACTTGCTGAGTAATTCTAAAGATCAGGTGATCATATGTAGAAAATCGATGAGTCCAGGGGTGTGTTTAATTTGTTTGAACGTTTGCTACGTTCAATTTGTATTTAACATTTACATTTTAGTAATTTAGCAAACGCTATTCTACACGTTTTCTCTAAATTCCTTGTACGTTTTTTAACAGAGTGTGACGTACATTTGCTCCGTACGGTGGGTGTGCCGGAGTGTAGCTTGAAGAAATTAGTGACATTTAAGGGGCAGCGGATACATTTTGAACCCATATATATTGTACTGAACGCAGCCTAGCTTTGATCATTTGACTATCAATGCAATGGGTGGGGCTAATCGGGGTTCACAAACGCTATCACAAATGAGATATTTGGAGACCAATGACCATCAAGGCATTTTCCAGACATGTCACATGGTGATTGTCATGTGACCATTGGAAGCCGTAGAGCCCTATTCTCTTGTAATTTGTTTCCTCAATGTTTAGCTTTCTGACAGTCCTAAAATATCATTTATATTAACTTCTTAAATTGTATTATTCTTATGAATTCATTCATGTCCTGCAAAGCATCATCGAACTGTAACTGCATCCAAGACGGTACAGGTTGGTCATGTACTTCAATTTTTCAGTCTAAGCCTCATTTTTAAAGTTAACCAACATTTACCAAACTCTGTCCTCGGCACCACAAGGAGTGTACGTTTTGGGTTTTGCCCTAACACTACAAAATTATCAAAGCTTGATGTTTGGTTATTGATGATTTAAATCAGCTGTGTAGTGTTAAGGGGGGAAAAAAACATGCACCCCTTGGGGTCCCGAGGACCGAGTTTGGTAAACCTTAAGGTGTATAAAATAACTATTTTCATAAGGATTATGTATGTGTTGTATAGTGTTAAATGAAAAGGCTGCGTGTCATCTGTGAGTGCCCAGCATCGCAATATGATCATAATTGGCTAATTGTATGTCAATAATGCTTCCATTGCTGTATCATACCTAGCCCAAGAATATACCAAATGTAATTTTCAGAGGCGAATTGACTCTGGCAGCCAAAACAGCCAAATAATCAATCTAAACGTGAATCGATCCTCAATTGCATTACGGTTCTAGAAACATTAAGCTTTCTACTTTCATATCACCAAAATTTCACAAATTCAGAACATACACTTACTGTACACTGTTTCAATAGTTGCAGCAGGCAATAACTAATTCACCGTTTGTCACAGAATCATCAAACTAGGTATGATTTATTCTATAAATGTCTTGCATACTTTTACAACCTTTGTTTTGAATACAAATTCCAGTTTTGACTTGTTATAAATACATAACATCTATAAAATGCCATTTTAAGCTACATAAATCAATAACGTTTTCACTGTTTATGACAATCATCAAACTAGGTATGATTTATTCTATACATGTCTAGTGTAATTTTACAACCTTTGCTTTGAGTAGAAATTCCAGTTTTGATTTGATAGAAATACATAAAATCTCATATTACATTTAAAGATGAAGAAATCAATAACAAATTCAGTGATTGTCGCAGAAAAGTGAAAATATGCATTTTATTTGCATTAACTTTAAAGAAATGTTAATTTCAAGTGCAATTTGTTCTATATAATGTTCGACAATGTTTACGTAAAGTTTTACAATGTTTACAATCTTAAATTGTATGCCAAATCAATATTTGCATTTTTAGTGCAACAGTTCCACATTTTAAAGTAGTTACAAGGCACAACAGTCATTTATTTATACGTCTCTAATTTAACAGCAAAGAGGCCCCTTCCAATTATTTTCTATTTTGGCTTTGTTGAAGTCCTTCTTTGTCATCCCCAGACAAGCTGAATGGTACCATCCATCTCCTGAGGTAATAGATTCAACTGTTCAACACTTACAGCCAAATGTTTAATACCCTGGTTATTCCCAGAACACATTCTGGAAAGTCTATAGATTCAGTGGTCACTTTATTAGGTACAACCCCCTTTGCATCTGGAACAGCGTGAATTTAAAACTGTTGATGAAACTGGGACAGGAGATTTTTCTTTGCAACTCTGTCTAGAAGGCCTTCACCCTGGAGTCGGTTCTTCACTGTTGACGTTGAGACTGATGTTTTGCAGGTACTATTTAATGAAGCTGCCAGTTGAGGACTTGTGAGGCATCTGTTTCTCAAACTAGACACTCAA
Organism: Brachymystax lenok tsinlingensis; assembly: GCA_030435695.1. Lineage (NCBI taxonomy): Eukaryota > Metazoa > Chordata > Actinopteri > Salmoniformes > Salmonidae > Brachymystax > Brachymystax lenok. Next base: position 81,742,164 of record CM059791.1, on the reverse strand, counting down.
ATGTACTTGTCCTCTTGCTCAGTTGTGCACTGGGGCCTCCCACTCCCCTTCTATTTTGGTTAGAGACAGTTTGCGCTGTTCTGTGAAGGGAGTAGTACACAGCGTTGTATGAGATCTTTAGTTTCTTGGCAACTTCTCGCATGGAATAGCCTTCATTTCTCAGAACAAGAATAGACTGATGAGTTTCAGAAGAAAGCTCTTTGTTTCTGGCCATTTTGAGCCTGTAATCGAACCCACAAATGCTGATGCTTCAGATACTCAACTAGTCTAAAGAAGGCCAGTTTTATTGCTTCTTTAATCAGAACAACATTTTTCAGCTGTGCTAACATAATTGCCAAAGGGTTTTCTAATGATCAATTAACCTTTTAAAGTTGTAAACTTGTATTAGCTAACACAACGTGCCATTGGAACACAGGAGTGATGGTTGCTTATAATGGGCATCTGTACACCTAAGTAGATATTCCATAAAAAATCAGCAGTTTCCAGCTACAATAGTCATTTACAACATTAACAATGTCTACACTGTATTTCTGATCAATTTGATGTTATTTTAATGGACAAAAAATTAGCTTTTCTTTCAAAAACAAGGACATTTCTAAGTGACCCCAAACTTTTGAACGGTAGTGTATGTTATGGTTCACTCTTAGTTTTCCTTACAGTATCTCTACTGTGGAATGTCCATGTTGATCCTCTTGGTTGTCTTGGTCCTCTTGATCCATCCACCTGTCTTTGTTAGTCAGGCCTGACCCCTTCATCCTGTAGTTTTTCCTGTAATCTAATTTAATATGACTGAAGATGCAGAATATTCTGCCAGGCCCCTTCTAATAGCGTATAACAGACTCGTTAGAACTTTGACCACACGCCCTCTAGACAGACTACATGCTCTCTATCAAATCAAAACTGGAATTTTTACTCAAAACAAAAGTTGTAAAAGTATGCTAGACATTTATAGAATAAACCATATCTATTTTATGTTTCTGTGACAATTAAATAGTTATTGATTTTTACCATTTTAAATGGCTTTTGTCGAATATCTGTCGAATGTCCGAATATAAAACCAACTTTACCTCGGTCGTAAGCAAGCGCTTTAACATGGAAATGTGGCTGTGTGTGAACCCTCTAAAGGTGTATTAATTTAACTTTTTGGTTTTTGGAAAATTATTTGATGATATGGAAGTGAAGTTCCATGTTTCCAAAACTGTATCTCTTGCAAGGCCTATTTGCTTTTAGAAAGATCTTCAGGGCTCTGTCAGAGCCTTGGACCACCCCAGCTAACAAACGTTCCCACAACTTTAGAGAAGTTAAGAGTCTCTTTAGTTCATCAACTAACTTTTTCATAGGAATGTTCCCGTGATGTGCAAAGAATGTTTCCAAGAGACCATCCCCTTAATGTCAAATAGAACTTGGTTGCCATGCTCTCCAGAATTTGAGATATTAATGTTCTAGATAAGTTTCATAAACATTGGGCTCCCGAGTGGCACAGCGGTCTAAGGCATTGCATCTCAGTGCTAGAGGCGTCACTACAGACCTTGGTTCGATCCCGGCCTGTATCACAACCGGCGGTGATCAGGAGTCCCATAGGGCGACGCACATTTGGCCCAGCGTCGTCCGGGTTAGTGTAGGGTTTGGCTGGGGTAGGCTGTCATTGTAAAATAAAAATTAGTTCTTAACTGACTTGCCTAGTTAAATTAAGGTTAAATAAAATACAAATGAATGTGTCCAGTTTTCTGAGGGTTAGGAGAATATTCCATCAAAGTCCCTCCAAACATACTCAGAACATGATTGTCATGTTGTCAGAACATAAGTTAATGTTCTAGACGAGTGTCATGGGAACGTTACAAGAACATTTCTGTATCAGTTGTCAGGACATTGGCCTGTTTTAATGATATTCCTGAATCACTATGATCAATAAAATTGTTTTTCTTGAGTACTTTTAACAGAGGTGATATTTACTTCAAATAGCATTCACCCTATTGCTTAAGTCGACCAAGTTGTTTCATCTATAAAAATGCTATATGAAGGAAGGGTTAGGGTTTCTTCTGGACAGGGCCTATTGACCTAACTATACTGGCCCGTTAAGCACATGCCCAAGAGATGGCATTATTGGGACAGTGGTTAGGGCATATGTCATTGGTAATGGAGACCTGTGTTCCAGACCTGCTAGGAGAGTCACCCTACTTTCTCATTCTTAGCAATATACACTGAGCGTACAAAACATTAGGAACACCTTCCTCTAATTCAGTTGCACCTGCTTCTGCCCTCGGAACAGTCTCAGTTCATTGGGGCATGGACTCTACAAGGTGTCAATTGTTCCACAGGGATGCTGTAACATTTTGACTCCAATGCTTCCCGCTGTTGTGTCAAGTTGACTGGATGTCCTTTGGGTGGTGGACCATTTTTGATGCACACGGGAAACTGTTGAATGTGGAAAAACCCAGCAGCGTTGCAGTTCTTGACACAAATCAGTGCACCTGGCACCTACTACCATACCCCGTTCAAAGGCACTTAAATATTTTGTCTTGCCCATTCACCCTCTGAATGTCACAAATACAATCCATGTCTCAAGGCTTAAAAATCCTTCTTTAACCTGTATTCTGTGCAATTTTATTTGAGATATAGGTGAGGAGACAACAGGTGTAGACCTTAGAGTGAAATGCTTACTTACAAGCCCTTAACCAACAATGCTTTAAAATAATAATAATTGTTAAGTAAAATTTTTTAAATAGAAAATAAAAGTAACAAATAATTAAACAGCAGAAGTAAAATAACAAGCGAGGCTATATACAAGGGCTATTGGTACAATGTGCGGGGGCACCGGTTAGTCCAACTAATTGAGGTAATATGTAGATGTAGGTAGAGTTAAAGTGACTGCATAGATTATAAACAGAGTAGCAGCAGCGTAAAAAGAGGGGTCTGGTCTAGCCCATCTACACTGATTTGAAGTAGATTTAACAGGTGACATCAATAAGGGATCATAACTTTCACCTGGTCAGTCTGTCATGGAAAGAGCAGGTGTTCCTAATGTTTTTCATGCTCAGTGTATGTTAATGTCATTATTTAGCAAGTTACAACACACCTACAGTATAGTTGGGCCCTGTCCAGAAGAAACCATACCCCCTCCTCCCTAGGCACTGAGTAGATCTGAAACAACTTGATAGGTGTAAGGATGTAAGTAATTGGGTGAATGCACTTTGAGGTATATCTCAGCTCTGTTAAAAGTACACGCAGGAAAAACTTTTATTGATCATAGAGATTCAGGAAAACAGGTTAACGTGCCTAACCAACATTAGACAACTACACTGAAAACCCTTAAAATGCCTAAATAAGTAGGCCTAAATCAAATCAGTGATGAGACTAGTCAGATTAACCAATACAGGTATTTCAGTTCATTAAAATGTAAAAAAATTGATGCCTTATTTACATAACTATCCAAACCCTTTGCTATGAGACTTGAAATTGAGCTCTGGTGCATCCTTATCCTTGAGATGTTTCTACAACTTGATCGGAGTCCACCTATGGTAAATTCAATTGATTGGACATGATTTGGAAAGGCACACACAAAAATCAAGCAATGAGGCTGAAGGAATTGTCCGTACAACTCCGCGACAGGTTTGTGTCGAGGCACAGATCTGAGGAAGGGTACCAAAACATTTCTGCAGCATTGAAGGTCCCCAAGAACACAGTGGCCTCCATCATTCTTAAATTGAGAATGAGCGGCCAGCTCTCTTCCTAGAGCTGGCCTCCCAGCCAAACTGAGCAATCGGGGGAGAAGGGCCTTGGTCAGGGAGAGCAGAGCTGACAGAGCTCCAGAGTTTGTCTGTTGAGATGGGAGAACCTTCCAGAAGGACAACAATCTCTGCAGCACTCCACCAATCAGGATGTTATGGCAGAGTGAGCAGATGGATGCCACTCCTCAGTAAAAGGCACATGACAGCCCGCTTGGAGTTTGCCAAAAGGCACCTAAATGACTCTCAGACCATGAGAAACAAGATTCTCTGGTCTGATGAAACCAAGATTGAACTTTTTGGTCTGAATGCCAAGCGTCACGTCTGGAGGAAACCTGGCACCTCCCTACGGTGAAGCATGGTGGTGGCAGCATCATGCTATGTAGATGTTTTTTAGCGTCAGGGACTGGGAGACTAGTCTGGATTGAGTGAAAGATGAATGGAGCAACGCCCCTAAGCACACGGCCAAGACAACGCAGTGGCTTCGGAACAAATACAGGTGTGCCAAGCTTGTAGCGTCATACTCAAGGATGTAATTGCAGCCAAAGGTGCTTCAACAAAGTACTGAGTAAAGGGTCTGAATACTTATGTAAATGTGATATTTTTGTTTTTTTTGTTTTAATACATTTACAACATTTCTAAACCTGTTTTTGCTTTGTCATTATGGGTTATTTTGGGTAGATTGAGGGGAAAAAAATATTTAATCAATTTAAGAGTAAGGCTTTTTTATTGAATGGGCTATATTATATCTACTGATCAAAAGCATGTTTGAATTATATAATTATAGTAAAATTATAATACCACATCGCTTCCCACTTCCTCTTTTTCAGCAGCAATATCAAGCTTATGATTTCTCTTTTCAGATATGCCTTCCCTATGTTGTATGTAGAAACCCATGTCTGTCCTTGATTCTCTCAGAGAAGGATGAGCTGTTCTCACCTGTGAGCAGCTACAGGTCCGATGACCTCCGTGGCGGGGACCCCCAGCTCACTGGTCTGGTAGGCTCAGAGCTCAGGCAACAGCAGCAGGAGGAGGAGGCACTGCGGAGGAAGCTCAAGTACTTCTTCATGAGCCCCTGTGACAAGTACCACGCCAAGGGCCGTAAGCCCTTTAAACTGGTCCTGCAGCTGCTCAAGATCCTCATCGTCACTGTACAGGTGGGCCTTGACTGAACTGAAGAATTGGTATTCATGATGGGGCTTCTGTTGATTTTCATTGTTTTAACCTTTAATCCCCTGTCCCTCCCTTCTCTAGTTAGTCCTGTTTGGCTTGAGTAACCAGATGGTGGTGACATTCAAAGAAGAGAACACAGCATCCTTCAGACACCTTTTCCTTAAAGACTACCGGGATGGCTCTTCAATGGCAATCCACACACAGAGTGAACTCTATAGCCATATTTATTATGCTGTAGATCAGGTACTAGTATATCAATACGCAACACTAAACAGAGAACGGCAGATGAGTGACTTCTCAACCCTCTCATTGTGTTCTATGTAATGCCTTGTGTTATTGCTGTGTTTTTAAATTATATTTTGTCTTCCTTGTCTGTCTATATGATGTCTTGCTATTAGTATAACTGTATGTTACCTATTCCATTCATCATCCTTTCTATTTTCTTTTCCTCAGTACCTGGCTCTACCACAGACATCAGTGGGTCGGTATGCATATGTGTGGGGTGAGGGTGTGAATGGGAGTGCTCTCTCTCTGTGCCAGCGGTACTACAAGAGGGGCATCATCGACCCCATCAACGACACCTTTGACATCGACCCCGAAGTTATCACCGGTACCCTGGCCACATTCTCCTTTTTTTCTGTTCATTAAGTTGTCTATCAAATTCCCCCTGTATTTCACATCAATCTGTCGGTCTTATTTTTTTTTTATCCACTGCCAGTTGTCTTTGGCCCTTTAGGAAGTAACTGTTAGTGAGTCAAATCTCCACATATGTCAGGAGTTGCCCTCTAACCGTGCCCTACTTTCAGTGCTGAGAATAGATCCTGCCCATAAAAGCATTAAGCATATAAGTGCTATTTCCACTAACATCAGCAAAATAATAGAGAGCTGGCCAAATGGACGTCTTCTGTTCGATTCACCTGCTGATTTCACAAAGATAGTTAATTAGCACACCGTTTTTTATGTGTTTTGGCAACGGACCAATAGTTTGTGCAACACAATATTAGAAAGGTGTTCCTAATGTTTGGTATACTCCGTGTATATGGTTCTGGAAATGAAAATCTTCTGGATTTCTGTTTTTGTTCCTACTCTCTCTCAACTTGCTTTTATTCCATCCTTCTGTCTTTTTCAGATTGCATTGGTGTGGACCCACTACCAGACCCTCCTTCTCCTGATTACAGTGACTACAAGAACTTCACTCTCCAGTTTCACAAGTGAGACACACAATGGTCTCCCTTGCTCCCGCTCCCCTTTTATTCTTGCATGCAATTCCTCATGGGGTTTTGAATCCCATTTTTGTAATTTTGTCAGTCCTTTCTTATGTTAATGTTTTGCTTATGGTAATGCTTATGTAACTTGAGTCGTTTCAGCATTACATATCAACATGGAACATTACTGGGTAAAATCACTTCTCTATTGAGATTACATGCATGCATTCCTCTTACTGGATCTTGTCTTCTTCTTTTTCTTGGCCTCCAGGCTGATCAATGTGACCATTCAGTTCCAGCTGAAGGCCATAAACATCCAGACCATCATCAACAATGAGATCCCGGACTGCTACACCTTTGTTATTATGGTGAGATGACCTACCATTTTCCCCTGAACAGCCCAGTTTCCCCTATATGCATTTCAATTGTGGCCGTCACAAATGTTTTAAAATGTTTTCAGTGTAAACTTAAGCAACTAAATAGAGATATAATGTATGTAGAAAATATAGGATGGCGCAATATATTTAAAAATAAGATCATCTTTCAGAACTAACAATCACCAAAAAGAAACTAGGCAGTCATGGCATGTGGCCCCCACTGCTTTTGTTAGAATTTGAGTCACTCCGATGGCATAAGAACACGGCATAAACCATGGTGAAATGTGTAGAATTGCAGGAAATTAGCTTTAAAACAGCAAAATTGTCTCTGCGGCCAAGAGGAGGGCCTCTAAAACTGCACCATTGGCCATGCCCAGTAGCACGCCACACCCCTTTGTCCAACTTTGCCACCGCTGCTGAAAGAATTCCTAGGGGAAACACTGCAGCCCCATACAGCCCACTGTATCTTAGACAGCTGTTATAAAGCCAGGATTTGTGTTGTAGCTACATTTACAGTGTGTGTATTGTGGCTGCTGTCAGGTTGTCCTGGATAACAAGGCTCACAGCGGCAGAGTGAAGATCAGCCTGCTCAACCATGCCTCCATCAAGAAGTGCAAAGACCCCAACGTGTGGGGACATGGTGAGAGAGCGAGGGATGGGGGGGTACTGACATTTTTGATTGGGGGAGGTAAAGCTTGAGATTGATTCAATTCTTTCCTGTTGTTCCTTACTAGCTGTTTGCCTCTTCCTTCCCTTCACTCCCAGACTTAATTCATTCAAACACCCCTCCTCTCTTCTTCCGCCTATAGCGGAGAACTATGCACGGGAGGCTTTTGACGTGCTGGTGGCCATAGTGTGTCTGCTGTCCCTGCTGCTGTGTGGTCGCTCCATCCTCAGAGGAGTCATCCTACAACATGTAAGGCCAAGGCTGAGCCCAAAAGTCTAAAATGTTGTTACATTGTCATTTTTTATGAACAAAAATATAAATGCAACAATTAAAAATATTTTACTTATAGTTCATAGAAAGAAATCAGTCAATTTAAATTCATTAGGCCCTAATCTATGGATTTCACAAGACCAACAAACAAATGATAGTCCCACTAAGTGCAAAACAGATGGGATGGCGTATCGCTGCAGAATGCTGTGGAGCCATGCTGGTTAAGTGTGTTAAATTTGAATTCTAAATAAATCACTGACAGTGTCACCAGCAAAGCACCCCCACACCTGCTCCTCCATGCTTCACGGTTGGAACCACACATGCGAGATCATCCGTTCACCTACTCTCTACGTCTCACAAAGACATGGTGGTTGGGACCAAAAATCTCAAATTTGGACTCATCAAACCAAAGGACAGATTTCCACCGGTCTAATGTCCATTGCTCGTTTCTTGGCCCAAGCAAATCTCTTCTTCTTATTCATGTCTTTCCGTAGTAGTTTCTTTGCAGCAATTTGACCATGGAGAACTGATTCCATGCAGTCTCTTCTGAACAGTTAATGTAGAGATGTGTCTTACTTGAACTCTGTGAAGAATTTATTTTGGCTGCAATTTTTGAGGTGCAGTTAACTCGAAAGAATTTATCCTCTGCAGCAGAGAACTCTGGGTCTTCTTTTCCTGTGGCGGTCCTCATGAGAGCCAGTTTCATCATAGCACTTGAAGGTTTTTGCGACTGCACTTGAAGAAACGTTCAAAGTTCTTGACATTTTCCAGATTGACTGAAGTAATGATGGACTGTCATTTCTCTTTGCTTATTTGAGCTGTTCTTGCCATAATATGGACTTGGTCTTTTACCAAATAGGGCTATCTTCTGTATACCACCCCTACCTTGACACCACACAACTGATTGGCTCTAACGTATTATGAAGGAAAGAAATTCCACGAATTAACAAGGCACACCTGTTCATTGAAATGCATTCCAGGTGACTACCTCATGAAGCTGCTTGAGAGAATGCCACGAGTGTTCAAAGCTGTCATCAAGGCAAAGGGTGGCTACTTTGAAGAATTTCAAATATAAAATATATTTTGATTTAACACTTTTGGTTACTACATGATTCCATATGGGTTATTTCATAGTTTTGATGTTGTCACTATTCTACAATGTAGAAAATAGTAAAAAGAAAGAAAAACCCTGGAATGAGTAGGTGTCATCTTTTCATATCAATCAATCAAATGTATTCATAAAGCCCTTTTTACATCAGCCGATGTCACAAAGTGCTGTACAGAAACCCAGCCTAAAACCCCAAACAGCAAGCAATGCAGATGTAGAAGCACGGTGGCTAGGAAAAACTCCCTAGAAAGGCAGGAACCTAGGAAGAAACCTAGAGAGGAACCAGGCTCTGAGGGGTGGCCAGTCCTCTTCTGGCTGTGCCGGGTGGAGATTATAACAGTACATGGCCAAGATGTTCAAACGTTCATAGATGACCAGCAGAGTCAAATAATAATAATCAAAGTGGTTGTCGAGGGTGCAACAGGTTAGCACCTCTGGAGTAAATGTCAGTAGGCTTTACATAGCTGATCATTCTGAGTTAGAAACAGCAGGTTTGGTAGAGCGAGAGAGTCGAAAACAGCAGGTCTGGGACAGGTAGCACGTCCGGTGAACAGGTCAGGGTTCCATAGCCGCAAGGAGGAACAGTTGAAACTGGAGCAGCAGCACGGCCAGGTGGACTGGGGACAGCAAGGCCATATAAGGCGACCGCTGGTTTATTCTGTTAATTTGTCTGTCCTGTCTCTGTGTGTTTCTGACAGGAGTATGTCCAGTTCTTCAGACAAAGGCTGAATCACAGTGTGTGCTGGGCAGACAGGATGGAGTTCATTAACGGCTGGTTCATCCTGCTCATCATCAGTGACCTGCTCACCATCACCGGCAGCTTCATCAAGATTGGCATAGAGTCCAAGGTAGTACAGAACAATGCATTGCTTTTAGTCTCATATCTTTCCAGGCCTGCGCCAGTCCCCCCACCATTAGAATTAGACAGAGCAAATAATATAATTTTTAATACAAATAATTTAATTTGCTCTGTCCTTCAGAACATGTCGTTGTATGATGTGTGTGGGATTCTGCTCGGTACCTCCACTCTGCTGGTGTGGGTGGGAGTCCTCCGCTACCTCAGTTTCTTCCAGAAGTACAATGTGAGTGACATATAATCAGTCACACAAAAATGCACACATTGACATTTAAGTTGAATGGCTTTCTGAGGAGGTTTTGCGTCACTTCCCATCTCTTTTTATTTTTCCATGTGTAAATTTGTCTTACGTTTTCAATTTTCCTCATTCTCAGATCCTGATTGTGACGCTGCGGGCTGCCTTCCCTAATGTAATCCGCTTCTGCCTCTGTGTAGCTGCCATATACCTGGGTTATTGCTTCTGTGGCTGGATCGTGCTGGGTCCTTACCATACCAAGGTATTTGGTCATGGACAGGACACACACATGTATTGTTAATGAATAATAAAACTATCACAAATTGCTGAAACTGTGAAAAATAAACATGTTCTAATACACCAACTGATCCACTCTGTCCACGCAGTTCCGCTCTCTGTCCATGGTGTCAGAGTGCCTGTTTTCTCTGATCAACGGGGACGATATGTTTGTGACGTTTGCTGAGATGCAGAAGAGTGGCACGCTGGTGTGGGTGTTCAGCCAGGTCTACCTCTACACCTTCATCTCCCTCTTCACCTACATGGTGCTCTCCCTCTTCATCGCTCTCATCACCGGAGCCTACGATGCCATCATGGTACTGTGGGAGGGGAGGGATGAAGGATGAGGGGAGCAATAGAAGGGGAGGATGAGGGGTGGCGGGTGGAATGAGTGAATGGAGAAATGCAGGACAGATGATTTAGTGACATTAAAATAAGATGGAGTGTTGATGAGTGCCATAATGGGGGGGAAAGGGTGCAATGTACAGGAAGTAGGATGGAAGAGGATTCTTTACAGTAGTTTTATTGAAGCACTCTGTCTCTCTACAGGCCCAAACCCAGGAGCCAATGCACATCACAGACCTGCATGCTTTCATAGCAGAGTGTACTGATACACCTTGCTCTGGAAAGTTCCGTGGCCCAGAGGCATCCTCCTGTTCATTTTTCTGCTGCTGTGACTGAAGAGAGAGTGAGTATGTTCGTGTGTGTGTCATTCAGGGTTTGATGTTTTTGTCTTTGAAGTAATCTCAATTCCATTGACATAGATTGGTAATTTCTCTATTTCAGATCCACCAGTGGGAGGATGTCTTCTGGGTGATCTGATGTACGTTGTGGTGTCCTCTGTAGGATGTGGCACATTGGTGCATTTAATTTCAGACTGGTACAGTACAACGTACATGTTACTAACTGCTGTAGATCGCACATTAATATTTAATATGCCAGTTCATTGGGTTTTAGTAGCTAACAAGTTACATTCATATGGCTAGCACATTCTGCTAGATAACTGTAATACAGCAATGTAGCTAGCTGTCCTTTCAGAGAGGAAACTGATTTTGCACAACGTACTGTATATCTGAATATGTTTTACTAAATAGGAGTTTTATTTATGGTGCAGTTTTGATTTATATTGTTGATAAGCCTTTGTTGAATTGGGTCTGCATGACGGCAATGAGGGACGGCAATGGTTTAATTGTGCTTCACTATGCCTGGGGGCCCTGAACGTTATTATTGTCCTCTGAATCATGTTTATGACAGAGACACACACTAACAGACAGGCTGAAACATGCACACCATTATGTACAGTTTTTTTAGTGAAGGCTACTCACTCTTTGGTCCTTTGTTCCCTTCTCCTCCTCTGGATGGGATGAGGACAGGACCTGCAGCCATAGTTAGTCATCAATATGTATGAAGCCTTTGGTGTAAAGAGACCGGTGACCCTGACCTGTACACCAATGCACTGCAAGACAGCCATAGGGGGTTTTATAGTGCACTGTGCAGACTCCATATTGCTGAGGAAAACACTTTTTTTTAAAACAATGCTACATTTTTTAACCACCCTTATTAATTATTTTGTTGGATGACTGTTGCACCTGACTGAAATGCATGGCCAGTAAGGGATTATTTTATGAGATGACATTGTTATATTGAATTCAGTGTTAATTTATTGAAACTCTCTGGGCAAATTAATTCTGCAAACCAGTATTGGGTCCAAATCATGATTCACTGGAAAGGGAGTGAATGATCATATTTGATCTGTTTTATTTTAAAAACCTTTTGAAGTGATAATGTAATTTCATTGTATGAAATGTTATGAAAGCTTATAGTGATGTTCATTAGGAGAAAAAAGGACTCCTTGCACAAGATTTGTAAGCGATCAAAAGGAAGGGAAGAATTGTCAGGATAGGACAAATAGAGAAATCATTGATGCCTACCCAAAATGCACTGTTTCTGGTGAAGGTGTTTTTCCATGAAATGTTTTCAAAATGACTTATTCAAGTATGTGTTGATGACCAGAAATTTACTTTTTTTTTTTTTTTTTTTTTCATTCTTTGAATGTTTTTACTTAGTACATTTATCTTGCTTGAGATTATCAGGTACACATATACGATGAGTCGTGATGACAGAAGTTGAAGCGGTGTTAAATGTCTCATGGTATGCAGCACAGTGGCGCAGCAGATTACATGTAAGGGTAGTAGTAGTACTGTATTTCTTAACTACATGTGTTTTATACTCTGCTAACGTGATAATTTCTGATGTATTTCTCATTGTTTTACTTTTTGTTTTAAAAATGTTATGTTGGGTTAGACTGATACTAATAATTTTAGTGTGGCCAAATTGCTCAACATCTACATTTTGGATGAGGGTCTCGATTGTACATATTTTTTTTAAAGACGTTCTCGTTTCATGCACTTTTTTTTATTCAGTACATTTCATTCCTCTCTGGCTAATGCCAGTAAACCACCTCCAATTAAAACTATTGAAAAGCGTACTGTTTATTTCTACCAAGCAGAGTCCTATTTTCTGGTGATGTGATCCATGGTACTGTTTTTCTGCTCTCTCTCTCTCATCAAGGACATTTTACATGTAGTCCTCTTCATGGTCACTGAGGCATAACAACCATTTCCTTTTGTTAGTTATATCGGTTGAGTGCTTGACCTCAGTGCTTGACATATTCAATCAATACCTATCCCAGTCTGCTATGCCCACATGCTTCAAGAGGGCCACCATTGTTCCTGTTCCCAAGAAAGCTAAGGTAAGTGAGCTAAATGACTATCGCCGCGTAGCACTCACTTCTGTCATCATGAAGTGCTTTGAGAGACTAGTCACGGATCATATCACCTCCACCCTACCTGATACCCTAGACCCACTCCAATTTGCTTACCGCCCAAAAAGGTCCACAGACGACGCAATCACACTGCACACTGCCCTAACCCATCTGGACAAGAGGAATACCTATGTAAGAATGCTGTTCATCGACTACAGCTCAGCATTTAACACCATAGTACCCTCCAAACTCGTCATAAAGCTCGAGACCCTGGGTCTCGACCCCGCCCTGTGCAACTGGGTCCTGGACTTTCTGACCGGCCGCCCCCCAGGTGGTGAGGGTAGGAAACATCTCCACCCCGCTGATCCTCAACACTGGGGCCCCACTAGGGTGCGTTCTCAGCTCTCTCCTGTACTCTGTTCACCCATTACTGCGTGGCCATGCACGTCTCCAACTCCAAGTTTTCAGACGACACAACAGTGGTAGGCTTGATTACCAACAACGACAAGAAAGCCTACATCGACAGTGTGGTGAAGAAGGCGCAACAGTGCCTCTTCAACCTCAGGAGACTGAATACATTTGGCTTGTCACCAAAAACACTCACAAACTTGTACCGATGCACAATCGAGAGCATTCTGTCGGGCTGTATCACCGTCTGATACGGCATCTCAAGGCCATAAGACTGTTAAACAGCCATCACTAACATTGAGTGGCTGCTGCCAACATACAGACTCAAATCACTTGCTACTTTAATAATACAAATTGGATGTAATAAATGTATCACTAGCCACTTTAAACAATGCCACTTTATATCATGTTTACATACCCTACATTACTCATCTCATGTATATACTGTACTCTATACCATCTACTGCATCTTGCCTATGCCGCACGGCCATTGCTCATCCATATATTTATATGTACATTTATTCTTATTCATCCCTTTACACTTGTGTGTGTATAAGGTAGATGTGAAATTGTTGGATTACTTGTTAGATACTGCTGCACTGTCAGAACTGGAAGCACAAGCATTTCGCTACGCTCGCATTAACATCTGCTAACCATGTGTATGTGACCAATAAAATTTGATTTGATTTGACCTGTTATGAACTTTTAAAGGGTATGTGACACTTGCTTGAAGACAATTTTCTATGTATATGGATTCATGGTGAATTGTACTTGATCAGATCATCATTGCTGCTCATGCCAGGGCCTGCCCAGTACAGTGCCCCTGTGACTGAGGTGGTATGATAGCACCACTAGAGGGAGAAAGTAGCCTATTGTCTGACTACATAACCTCTACCAGTCAGCCAGTCAAAGGAAATCAATAGCTGTCTGAGGCCATAAAGAAAGAAGAGAAGACAGAAACAAAGGGTATGAGAGGTAAATAGTTTAAAGTAGCTTGTCTAGATAAATGCACATAATTGAAAAAGTACACGTGTCAAAATGGGGAGGGAAGATCAGTGCAGAGAGCTGCACAGTCAGTGCTCTTAATGTAGCTTCGTCTGAGTGGTATAGAGGAGAGGGGCCCCTGTCCGATACCCTTAGTAGCAGCATGCATTATTAACGGCAGGATGCAGCCAGAAAGGGCTGCGAAGCACTCCCACTAACCCATCAACCAGAAACTGGCCTGCCTGGACATCATCAGGTTTCAGGGTAACAACACCAATTAAACAGAAAGTCCTCTAAAGCTAGCCACATGAGACATGAGGCCTCTATTTTAGTGTTTAGAGTGAAACTAGGTGATAACATGAGTTGTGGATTTTACTAGGCTGTGTGCATAATGCAGTTGTATGATACAGCAATCTTTGTTTATCTGAAATGTTCTATTATGACATTTTGTTTTAACAAACGTTCAAGTCAGCATGTCGCAGTGAGATTAGGTTATTATTGACTGTAGTAGTAAGTATATAGTCAGTGCTGTATATGTGTTACATGTTCTTCAAGTGTGTTAGTATGCAGCATGTTAATGAAATGCTGTGTTGGCATGTTCTGTTCTCCTGGGAGCCCATGCTCACACAGAACAGAAGCAGGTGCACTGCTGGCATGTGCTAACTTGTGAACATGGTATTCAGAGGCATGTAATGATGAACAGGCTACCATGTACTGTGTGCCGTGTTGTAATGTTTATGTCCTAGATATTCCATTTCTCGACCAGAAACACGTGTCTGTGAATTTCCTTTGAGGATATTGACTAGGTCTGATAAGATGGGTGTCTCCCTTTTTTTTTGCACAATACCTGCTTCGACCTTTGTGATTTGACTGATATGAGAACAGCCTGTGTTACAGCACTCAAGCGTGTGTGTCTGCTCGCAGGTGTTAGTGTGTATTCCTTGTCAAAGTTAGCACAACAACATCCAGAGGCTTGGCTTTGTTTGACTGAGTGTGCGCCAGTTCTTTTGTGCTGCGTTGCCCCAGCTGGGCTGCTGGCCAAGGGGAAACAACAATGAGATAAATAACAGGGGAACTAGGTGGCGAGTACACTGCCCTGCCCCTTCCTGTCTCCACTGCAGCGCACCACAGCCTGTGTGAAAAAAAACTTCCTCTCTTTGTTGTGCCTGTTTCACCAAGCCAATACATCCATCTCTGGCAGGCCGAACCTAGTATAGGACCCTCAAACTCCCACTCTCTTTTCCTTGCCTTTCTCTGTTTTTCCTCTCCCTCTACTGTGTGTGATAAAGATGTGTGTGGTAGTTCTTGTGTGTGTGGGGTACCTCTGTTTAGTGTTTTTGCTATGTTTCTACTTCTCTGCTTCCCTCACAATACATTTCCTTCACTACATTTCTACTGTCTGCTTTGGTCTGTTTGACTGCAGTGTGTGTGTGTGTGTGTGTGTGTGTGTGTGTGTGTGTGTGTGTGTGTGTGTGTGTGTGTGTGTGTGTGTGTGTGTGTGTGTGTGTGTGTGTGTGTGTGTGTGTGTGTGTGTGTGTGTGTGTGTGTGTTTATTGAAAGTCATGTTAGTCAAGGCTGTGTAACTAATTGTGTAGGTGTGGGCCTTTGCTGATAATTTTGAGAGAGAGAGAGAAGTGCGAGAAGACCTGTAGGGAGTTGGGGTTATTGCATGATAGAATACAAAACAAGCGATATCAATCTTAGCATATCACAAAGGCATGGCAGCGCAAGGCTACTTTACATTGCCTAGTGACAGTGTAACCATAACACAACCACACAGGTCAGCGCACCACTAAGCAACTGTTCACCGAGGTCAACATCCTTGGGAAATGAAGTGTGTGTGTGTGTGTGTGTGTGTGTGTGTATTATGATGATGAATTCCATAGGGTGAGAGCTGAAGGGGACACAATGTGAAGCACAATGCTGCCTAGCCAGTGCAGCCCCCGGCACAAAAGCCTGGCTCATGTAGACAGCTCTGGCTGCACTGGGAGAGCTGAACAGCAGCAGTGCAGACGGACAGGCAGCATGCCCACCGAGTCTCAGAAGTCTGGTGTGAAGACAGGAGCGACACACACAGACAAAGCCTATGAAAAAACGCCCACAATCAGTAGAGGGAGACAATTGTGTCTGGGGGAAAAACACTGTACAGACAGCGGCAGCTCCTTCCTCTGTTTCTAATCCCTCTTCATCTTGTTTCTGTCTCCTTCGATTCCGCTGTGTCTCTGACTCTGTTACAATCTGACATAAAATTGTGTATCTTTATGCACTGGTGATTCTCCTGGCAGCCTCTTCTTTGACAGGTTAAACATGTTTGGTCTCGTCTGTGTGGGGGCTTGTCTGCAACAGATTGGATATCTTGTCCTTACAATAAAGAATGTGCCACCAGGAAACCTAGTGTCATCAATATCTCTGGGAAGATAGTGTTTATGGATATTATTATATTACCTGATTCTTTAACTTTACCACTCATGCTAAAATGTGTCAATCAATATTCATTATGTATGTGCAGCAGGATTTTTTTTGTCCTTGTAGAACCAATAAAGATGTTTGTTTCATTACCATATTAAAATAATATGATAGTAACTAAAATGGCAGTAGACCTAAAGAAAATCAAAATATGACAGTGGTAACCTTTGTGACTGAAATCTCAGCTTCCAGTGGTCCAGAACCAATGGAGAATCCTAACATGCCACCATTGTGTGGAGAGAATGCACTGTTGAAAGAAACTGCAGGAGGTGTGTGCAGGATGAGCGTGGAGTCGGGCATGGAGGGAGGGGACGCGGGAAAACTGTTGGAGGCATACGGGAAGGGGGAGACAACCAGTGCAACTTGGGAAGGATGGGAAGAAAGAAAGTAGGGTGATTTGAGAGATGACATCATTCCTAATTTGAATAAATCCCAGCCGGGGTAGTGATTGGTCGTGAGCTGGAGAAAGTCGAGTTACTTGGCTATTCATCCCTTTCAATTTCACCCCCGCGCGCAATGCCGTGGTAAAACCCTCTCCGCCTGTCCATCAGTCCCGGCCAGTAGAGAGTGTGTGCGTGGACTGCAAATCGCTTTTCCTTTCTTTGGAAGGAACGTGCATTACTTCTGAAACGGCGGTCGATAGAAGTTTCTTGGTAATCTGGCTGCTGTACTTTGGCCTGTTTCTCATCTTGTTCGGTTTCATTTTCCAATTTGTTACACTTTGTATTCAAGGATTCTGAAAGGAGTCGGAGGATATTGTCAAACACTGGGCGTAGCTGGAGATCAAGCTATAGCTAGCTACACTGCGTTGGTAAGTCTAGAGACCGGTTGAGCGTTAGCATGCTAGCTAGCTGTGTAACTAAACGTACTGTAACGACCCTGGTACTCTTAAATCACAGAAAATATAAAATGCAAGTTACGTTGTGATGCTTTAACAAATGTTTTTCGTTTCCTAAAATATTAGATTTTAATATTTAGAGTTTGGTAGTTAGTCTGGGTAGAATGGGTGAATAATGATATGTAGTGGGTGACTGTCTTTGTCGACATTGTAAGTGCAATTCATGAATTCCTATTGGAAACGCAGGTTAGCGCTTTTCGTCATGAATCTTGTTCTGGAGGCAGGTCTGCAGAGTGGTCACTAGCTGGCACAACCACAGTCATAAAATCAGATTTTTAAACCTAACCACACTGATAACCCTAATGCCCAACCTTACCTTAAGACCAAAAAGCACATCTTTGTTTTCGTGATTGTTTAAAATAAAGTCAATTTTGACTTTGCAGCTGGCTCATCTAGCGGAAAGCGCTCAGTTACGCCTTGGGGGCAAGATTCATGACATAAACTGCAACTTGAATTGGAAACCATACAAATAAGCCTTGTTGAAATGCTAGCTAACTAAATAGGCTACTTGCTAAATGAACCATCCATGCGAGTCTCTGTTGGGTCGCACAAAAACGAGAATAGGAGCCAGGGAATTGTTGCATTTTCCTTCTGCAAGTGAGTGGCTCACGCGGCTCAGCCATAAAGAGGATGTCTAGATTCTGAATTCCATTTCAATTGGGAGGGGGTGACGGGGCGGTGGCAGCCCTGTGTGGTGGCTGAAATTGATCTCCAGTTGTTTAGCTAACCGACGAATGAACTGGCTAAAATAACAGCCTTCCTTTTGTGACGGGATCGGTGTGTAATAATTTGGATTATTTGCCTTTTCAAAAGACGTATTCACTTCATTATATCAACTTTTATTCTCTCAGGCTCTTCATCCTCCATGGCTGACGCCTATTGTTCTTAGCGGCCAAGTGGTCTCTAGTGAGAACGGCTTCGTTCTTTGCCTCAGGCGAAATGTTGGGTAATTTAGGCTAATTCTGTTAGTCTTTTGCATTAGTCAGCGA
This sequence comes from Brachymystax lenok tsinlingensis, assembly GCA_030435695.1. Taxonomy (NCBI): domain Eukaryota; kingdom Metazoa; phylum Chordata; class Actinopteri; order Salmoniformes; family Salmonidae; genus Brachymystax; species Brachymystax lenok. The sequence goes on along the minus strand of CM059791.1, from coordinate 81,723,763 downwards.
ACATAGTATAGGCGACTTTTGTAGGATGGTTTAAGTGCTATACTTTATTTGGTTGAGAGGTCTTTGAAGGCTCACCCAATTATTAGGATTATTAGAATGTGAGTCATGACAAGTACTGTACTCTCAATGCAATAAAACACAATTTGTTCAAACTGTATCATATAGGCTAACATTGGCTTCAGACCATGAACTCAGAGCTATTTTTAGCTTGTGTTAATGTTAGGCAACCAGACCACACTCCTCTCTCCAAAAGAACAATGGTGAATAATGTTAGTCTCCAAAACCCTCAATGTGCAGGTACCATATACATTTACAAATAATCATTATAGATGGCCCACAGGCCTAACCTCTGCCCCTGATGTTCTGCTGACAATAAGTGATATAGGGTGGGGTAGTGGGCATGGGTAGGTCAATATTCTGCAATGATCTGCCATGAGGTATTGATGCCACTCGGGAATAAATTGCATCCCAGGGCGATTAATGTGAGCACTTTTCGGGCATGGCCTTGTCTGGCTTAGAGAGGCTCCAACATGCTAGTCAACCCTCTGGTGCATTAATGAGCGATGGCTGACTCACAAAGCAAGCAAGTGAATGAGGCGGAGGGATAGAGACGCGCTCAGACATGGGACTAATGCGTTCATGTGAAGTTAAATGTAGATCCTGTTTTACCCAAGTGCTGCTAGCTTGTTATGTAAAAATAAAAAAATTCTGTCATGTCTATGAATCTAATGATAAGACAGATTTCGTGTTCAATATACTTTATCTTGTTTTAGCAAAAGAGTGTTATTTTTGCACTTTCAACCAATGTGCCAGCATTGACATTTGGTACCAAATTCCCTTGCCCACCTCACTTTCACAATAGGCTGAAAATGGATTCCTCCTCCGCTCATGTCTCCGCAGGCATTTTGTTTATTACATTGTCTGTCACACCTATTTTAAGTCTCCTATAATGCCATGCACATGTTTTAGTAAGCCTGCCGAAACAGTCGGCCAAAGGAGGGCTTCATGCGGAATTCATACCATAGCATTCTGGGGTGATTTTATGACAGACAGTTCTCTTTGCTCTGCCCTTCCTCTGACCTATGATATGGGCTGTTGGGAAGATGCCTACAGTAATTTGTGCCTTGGCTTTCCCTCCGGCGTAGTAGGCTAAATAGGTTGATTCAGTGACCTCCCCAAACTGTAAATATTCAAATTGGTGTGTCCTCTGCCTGCCCTGGACTGGTCCCCCTACTCACCAGATCCCTCTCAGGCTGAACCAAGGATCAGGGTTCCGGTCTGGAAGCACGCTTCCGACTGCACCTACAGTCTTGCTTCGGTACTGCAGTTTAACTGATGTCAGGCCCAGGAAGACAATTCCCATAGACTGCCCCATATAGAAGTCAGATTAAACCGGATGCACCTCGGATATAGACGATCCATGAATTGGCCATCTTGGACGCTGTCTCTAGTGCTTTTATTGCTCAGTGGGCTGAACTGTATGACCTTTTGGCACTTTCCGTCACCATCGCTTATGAGCAAAGTCAGAGCTGGCAACTGGCCTGCAGTCGTGAGACTATTTTAACCACAGACTTGGGGCTGTTGTAGTGGTTTCTGCAGTGCCACTCAATTGTTTGCTGTGCTCGTCACTACTGTAATGTGTACTTTCCAGATAAAGGCCTAATAATTCTGCTACGGACATTGGTCCAGCCAAGATAGCTGCCTCAGTGGTATCACAGTTGTCAGTCCTGACAGTTGCTGTGCAGTTTTGAGGGTATATATGCCAGCAGCTGCAGTAATTAATTTTCTGTGTTGAGGCTCTGAATTCTTCCAGTGGGAGGCTGGATAATGGACATGGTTCAGAGCCCTGTTGCTATGCATCCCTCACCACTTTCAGAATTTTGCCTGGATTGCTGTGGTTGCTGCAAGACTGCAATTTGGCATAACGTCTAATCAACATGGAAATGATCTTTCATACTGTCAGAAACTAAAGGATTGCTGGTTTCTAGTAGGGATGCACGATATATAGGTAAACCTATCAGAATTGGCCGATATTAGCTAAAAATGCCAACATCGGTATCGGCCCGATGTCTAGTTTAACGCCGATGTGCAAAACCGATGTTAAAGCTGACGTGCATACCTATATAATGTAGGTACATGACGTGATGACGCCACATACAATTTTGCGCTACACGTGAAACACAGCATTCCTAACCTAGCCCCCAATATATGCTGTGTGGATCGAGCTGTCATTTGAAAGAGTAAACTCAAAGGCGAAATCCATTAACGCTAGGATAATGGAATTCATTGCCCTTGACAATCAACCGTTCTCTGTCGTGGGTGATGTTGGCTGGGTAGACTGATACCCCATGTCATTGATCCACAATCCATAGGTAAGGCTGTACAGTGAAATAAGTATTTTTTTATTTCACCTTTATTTAACCAGGTAAGCTAGTTGAGAACAAGTTCTAATTTTCAACTGCGACCTGGCCAAGATAAGGCAAATCAGTGCGACACAAACAACAACATTTACACATGGAATAAACAAGCGTAAAGTCAATAACACAAAAAAAAAAAGTCTATATACAGTGTGTGCAAATGGCGTGAGGAGGTAAGGCAATAAATAGGCCATAGTAGCAAAGTAATTACAATTTGGCAAATTAACACTGGAGTGGTAGATGAGCAGATGATGATGTGCAAGTAGAAATACTGGTGTGCAAAAAAGTAAATAAAAACAATATAGGGATGAGGTAGGTAGATTGGGTGGGCTAATTACAGATGGGCTATGTACAGCTGCAGCGATCGGTTATCTGCTCAGATAGCTGATGTTTAAAGTTAGTGAGGGAGATATAAGTCTCCAGATTTTTAGGTTAGAATAGGTTTTGATTATGTTTTACTGGTAATGAGGACTCCCAATCACGGCCGGATGTGGTACAGCCTGGATTCGAACCAGGGACTGTAGTGACTCCTCTTGTACTGAGATGCAGTGCCTTGGACCACTGCGTCCGTGTGTGTGTAAACGTCTTAAGGGTCGGTGGGGCGCTACAACATCCGGTGAAATGCAGCGCGCCAAAGTCAAATGACAAAAATAGTAATATTAAACATTCATGAAAATACAAGTGTTGTTCACCATTCTTTAGCTTAGAATCTTGGTAATCGAACCGCGTTGTCCGATTTACAATAGGCTTCACGGCGAAAGCATAGCGTTTGATTATCTGAGGACAGCGCCTCGCATACTTCCTGCATATAAATATATTTCAAACTAGCGCATGCCTTACAAAATCAAATATAGCAATCCCACGGGTCACAGGAACACAACTAATGGTTTTTTGTTTGATAAAGTCCCTCTTTATATCCCAAATACTCAGTTTGGTTGGTGCGTTTTTGTTCAGTAATCCACTCGTTCAATATACAGACATAGAAAACCTAAAAAAGTTACCAATCAACTTTGTCCAGACAAGTCAAACAACGTTTCTAATCAATCCTCAGGTACCCTAATATGTAAATAAACGATACAATTTAAGACTGAATGTATTAATAAATACATAACGAAGAGCGCGCTCTCAGTCATGCACGCCACAAGACTACAGCCAGAATGAGGGACACCTGGATTTCCTTAAGCTACTTCTTCATTTTTCTAAATAAAAGCCTGAAACCTTGTCTAAAGACTGACATCCAGTGGAAGCCATAGGTACTGCAATCTGTGAGCTATTCCTTTCATTGTTCAATAGGGAAAGGATAAGAATGGACAGGGAGGTCATTATTATTTATTTTTTTTACGGATGGGTTTTCCTCTGGTTTTCGCTTGCCCTATCAGTTCTGTTATACTCACATACATTATTTTAACAGTTTTAGAAACTTCAGTGTTTTCTATCCAATACTACCAATGATTTGCATATCCTGGGCCTGAGTAACAGGCATTTTACTTTGGGTACGCCAGACTCTCCGAACTTCCGAACACTGCCCCCTAGCCCAAACAGGTTAACTATTTAACTGTACTAGAATGCTTAAAAGTCGCCACCATGCTTCACCATAGGGATGGTCCCAGGTTTACTCCAGACGTGACGCTTGGCATTCAGGCCAAAGAGTTTAATCTTGGTTTCATCAGACCAGAGAATCTTGTTTGGTCTGAGTGTCCTTTAGGTGCCCTCTGGCAAACTCCAAGTGGGCTGTCGTGCCTTTTACCTAAGAGTGTCTTCCGCCTGGCCACTCTACCATAACGGCCTGATTGGTGGAGTGCTGCAGAGATGGTTGTGCTTCTGGAAGGTTCTCCCATCTCCACAGAGGAACTCTGGAGCTCTGTCAGTGACCAATGGGTTCTTCCTGACCAAGGCCCTTCTCCCCCGATTGCTCAGTTTGGTCGTTTCAAACTTCTTCTATTTAATTAAGAATGATTGAGGCCACTGTTCTTGGACCTTCAATGATTCAGAAATTTTTTGGTACCCTTCCGCAGATCTGTGCCTCGACACAATCCTGTCTCCGAGCTCTACAGACAATTCCTTTGACCTCATGGCTTGGTTTTTGCTCTGACCTTATATAGACAGGTGTGCCTTTCCAAATCATGTCCATCAATTACGTTTACCACAGGTGGACTCCAAGTTGTAGAAATATCTCAACGATGATCAATGGAAACAGGATGCACCTGAGCTCAATATCGAGTCTCATAGCAGAGGGTCTAAATACTTATGTAAATAAGGAATTTCTGTTTTTTATTTGTAATTTGCAAAAATGTCTAAACCTGTTTTCGCTTTGTCATTATGGGGTATTGTGTGTAGATTGAGGTGTGGGGGGGGGGGGCAATTTAATCAATTTTAGAATAAAGCTGTATCGTAACAAAATGTGGAAGAAGTAAAGGGGTCTGAATACTTTCCGAATGCACTGTAAGTATTGCCATGGCTTCCACCTGTTTACTGTCAGTTGTGTTGCATTTTTTTCTGCCCGATTCATTCAGTATTATGTCAGTGCTGTGGCACCCTGTCTACACCATGGGCCAGTCTGGCATGACATGGATGCATAAAGTTCCCGATGACAGAATTATGGCTATGTTTATGAGAGTTGACAGGGGGGAGATTTTGTCAGATGTTTTGAGTCATTTGAAATGCTATTGTCCTGTAATTTCTATTTAAGAAGCCTTTTGACCCAAGCCCCAAATACCATGTCAATTTCTGGGTAAAGGCTAGGTACAGTTTTATGTGGTGTTAGCCCAGCTGTTATTTTGTTGAAAAGCCATGGTTAGCCCTGGTGGTGTGGACAACCTGCGAGGGATCAGATTCCATATGGAACGTGCCTGCTCTGCTTCAAACAGGAGGACATAATCCTCTTATGGCCAGAGTCAGTTCCAGTAGTGAGTTGCTGCTAGAGAGCTGGAGCCTCAAGGGTATATTTTGCTGTCATGTCCAGATGCCTGCCTTGTTCCTCTCCATCTTATCTGGTGTCATCGATCCAACCCACCAGCTGGCTCTATCTGGCCTAATGTAATTTACCCCCTGAGTGAAGTCTGTCAGTGGGCACACTGCCCATTATGGAGAAGGACCTGCTCTTCAAGTTACACATTACCCTAACCCCCAGGCAAGGGACTCCATCAGTGGAACAGGTCCCTGTCGGCGTCTAATGCACTGACGCTTCTCACCATCTAAGTAGCCCACATTCTCACTTTCTCCCCCACGATCAATATCCACATGGTCAAGATCACACCCACCCCGCTGTTCCTCTCAGCGGTCTACTGTAGCTAGACCATGCACTGTTGGGACCTTGTTTGTTTTCGGCTCCGTCTCTCCATTGTTGTGATGGAGCCAGGTCTTTTTGTTTGTTTTCTGGGACACACTAGGCCTCTGTCCTGGGCGCTCTCTATCTCTGTGGGTAGTCTCTGGGCTGGCGCTGGAGGACAGTCGGGCTGATCGTACAGGATTAGCAAATCTCTTTGTCCAGGGTTAACACGCTCTGTCATGTGTTAATCTCCCTGTCCCCGGGGGGCCGAGTCTCCTGAGGCTGGGATATGGGTGACGCACACTGGTAAAGGGGGGGTAGTGTGTGTGTGTGTGTGACCAGCATTTTCACCGGATGGGTCCGGGAGCGAAGGCATGTGATGTAGATAGTACCCTTCTCTCACTTAGTCTCTACTAGTCGTGCCATGGCGGTACAGACTCTAAACCTGCTTTTGGCTCCTATTAAACCTCTTTGGAGCACAAGGATTACAGTTTGTCACATCACATGGTTCTGTGATTCAGGTGTCTGTCACACAAGATGTTGCCTTGACTGACACAGGCAGCAGACCAGTGAACAAGAGAAGCATATTCCTGAACTGAGTTCCATTGTCTGTTACCAAGACCATTGAGTGGTCAATGGAAATCATAAGGTTGACACCATTGTGCATTGTAGGCTATAGCCCAGGAGATAAAGCAGCTGATTTGGAGCCTGTCTGGGGAGTTAGTGTCCATAACCTCATTTGTCGAGCATGTCCTGACGTCACCGTCCAAGAAGGGTCTCACAATCCCTTCTCGTCTCCCTCCTACACTGTGTCCAGGGAAGGAATTCTGTGGAGAGGAGTCAACTTTGTTTGGAGTGGTTTGTTTGTGTGTGGGGCAGGGGCGGCTTCCTGACCTTTGGCCGGGTATGTTTGGGAATGTGCGAGCCGCGATTAATATCAGGGTGATGAAGGCAGCACACTGACTCAGCTGGGACACTGTCATGCGTCTTTTGTGCTCCCCTTTCTTAGCTGGGCAGCGCACCGCAACAATCAGTCCCTCAGTCTCTTGGGTTCTGTTTTAGATAGCCGCCCCAAGGCTACAGAAGTGAATAATGGTTTCTATTAAAGCAGAGAGGGGGACGGTACCATGCAGGGAAAGCTTCCTGCTAATTGAGTGGATAGATGGACTGGTGTGTACGCTAGTCGCTGAAAGGGACTATGATGATGGGTGTGGTGTTATGTAATGCTTTTATGAGGATGATGATGCTCATTAGGTCTCTTGAAGCCCCAGATAGCATGTTTTTGGGTGTGATCTATTTTAAGTTCCTGAATGACATTTAACCACACTTGCAGATTTGTCATTTTCCGCAATGTATTAATTGTACTTTGAAATGAATTATGATATTAGTAATGCACAGCAGCTGTTCAGGGTTTAGTGCCAAGATTTCCCTCTGAGATGTATGATAGAGCGTATTAATGGGGGAGGATTTTAGCTTTGAGGCGGTGCTGTTAGTTTCTGTTTTAGGCCCTCTCTGTAGCGCCCTCTAGCACTCCTCTGTTTCCCTTCTCTTCTTTTGTATCAGAACCACCTGCACCACCCCAAAATGAAGTTGTTGCCATGGGTCTAACCTTTTATTCTTTGTGTAGTCTTGTCTAAGACTGGTAGTACCACCCATTCTGGGTTCAGCTGCTACTGTCTCAATTCCCCAGACTTGCTTGTTCACTCAATGCTGCATCATTCAACAAAGTTTTTCATGTGTTCTGATCTCAACGCACCATGTCTGGTGTGTATGCTTGTCCTCCCTCAGAGGAATAGTGGACTGCTGCAGGGTTTCTGTTTTGGAGTTTACCTCTGGCCCTATGCCAGCGCGTGGTTCCTCAAACATTAATGTTCACTTAACATATTGGAATGTTCCTTTTGAAATCGTTTAACTGATATTAACATGTTCGCTTCGAACAGAAACCTTGTGGAACTTACCTCAGCGGTGTTGAATAAGAGCAGTGGTTTCTAGATGAAGACGCCACAGTCTCAACATTAAACTGAGAGCTGTTCTGTCAACACAGGCACCAGGGCGTCTTAACACTGGCCGAGGAGGAAAGACACCAGATCCCAGTGTTTGCAGCATGTGGTGATGAATGTGTGTGGATGGGTTCAGAGGCCGTTAAACTGGCCTCTTCAGACCAGACTCCCGACCGTTAACTCTTGAATCCTCTCTCTGGTGCCAGGGTTATCAATTCTATCGTTAGGCATTAAGGGAAGGTTATGGGAGCGTTAGGAAAAGCACACTAAACTGATCTCCTGTTCGCTTGCCCCAGCTTCCTTCCGCTACAATCCTCCCATTGACAGTTATTTACAGCTGACCCTGGGGGACATGCAGGCACAGAGAATGTATGTTCACACAGCAGTGTACTAGGAAAGCAGTGGCGGTTGCCATTGCTAGCTATTCATAAGTGCCGTTGACCGCTGTGATTTTCAGTAGCCAGGCTCTTGTTCCTGGCAAAGGGAGGCCCTGATTAGACATGCACACACAGGCCACCAGCAGAGCTGACATTAAGTTAGCATGTAGCCCACCCACTCCTGCTGGGGACATGAATTGGAAATTTACCATGTATCATTTACGCCAATAGGTTTTTGTCGATCGTTTTATCAAACAAATTGACCTAATGCCCCAAAACACAGCCATACACATGCAAAGGCTTGTATAGGTGTACACACTGAGACTCTGCACTGTAAAAGGTCAAAGTGGCGATTACCGTTAGAATATACTTATGACCTGATTATCGGCCGTGATTGGGAGTCCCGTAGGGCGGTGCACAATTGGCCCAGCTTCACCCAGGTTTGGCCGGTGTAGGCCGTCATTGTAAATAAGATTTTGTTCTTAACTGACTTGCCTCGTTAAATAAAAAATCGGAGGACTCCTCTCGCTTGTGTGTCTAGTCAATCAGAAAGGCTGGGATCTCCCAGTGCTGTTGGAGGCCTGCCAGATATCAGTATATGCAGTATAGGCCTGTAAGTGTCTGTGAGACACGGAGGCAGGTTAGTTTACATTGAATATGGGTCTTGGAGGATGATCATACTTTGCCCAGCTGGTGTTCTATTGTCAGCTGCTGAAGTGCATTAAAGTCTTGTCTATGATTGATTAACAATAAAGAGAAAGGCGTGTCTGTGTGCGCCTTCATCCTATTGTTTGGTTTCTCCTTGACATGACAGTGAACCCCTGCCCTTGGTGTGTGTATGTGTAGTATTTTGTGTGTGTTCTTTGTTCCCTGTATCTGTGTTGCTCATCGGTGAGGCTTGTAGAGAATGTTATGTGGGATGCAGTTTGATAAGATGGAGCGGCTGTTTGGGAAGATATCGAAACCATCACTGTCCAAGGGACATTTTAAAAACTAGAACTTATTTATCTTTCTGAACGTAAGCTAAGGATGTATAAATAAAAACATGCAACTCTACTACATGACAGTAACAACAAATACAGTTGAAGTCAAAGTTTACATACACCTTAGTCAACTACATTTAAACTCACTTTTTCACAATTCCTGACGTTTAATCCTAGTAAAAATTCCCTGTCTTAGGTCAGTTAAGATCACCACAGTATTTTAAGAATGTCAGAATAATAGTACAGAGAATTATTTCAGCTTTTATTTCTTTCATCACATTCCCAGTGGGTCAGAAGTTTACATACACTCAATTAGTATTTGGTTGCATTTCCTTTAAATTGCTTAACTTGGGTCAAACGTTTCAGGTAGCCTTCCACAAGCTTCCCACAATAAGTTGGGTGAATTTTGGCCCACTCCTCCTGACATAGCTGGTGTAACTGAGTCAGGTTTGTAGGCCTCCTTCCTCGCACATGTTTTTTCAGGTCTGTCCACACATTTTCTATAGGATTGAGGTCAGGGCTTTGTGATGGCCACTCCAATACCTTGACTTTGTTTACCTTAAGCCATTTTGGCACAACTTTGAAAGTATGCTTAGGGTCATTGTCCGTTTGGAAGACCCATTTGCGACCAAGCTTCAACTTCCTGACTGATGTCTTGAGATGTTGCTTCAATATATCCACATAATTTTCCGTCTTCATGATGCCATCTATTTTGTGAAGTCCACTAGTCCCTCCTGCAGCAAAGCACCCCCACAACATTATGCTGCCACCCGGTTGGGATGGTGTTCTTCGGCTTGCAACCCTCCCCCCTTTTCCTCCAAACATAACGATGGTCATTATGGCCAAGCAGTTCTATTTTTGTTTCATCAGACCAGAGGACATTTCTCCAAAAAGTACGATCTTTGTCCCCATGTGCAGTTGCAAACCGTAGTCTGGCTTTTTTATGGCGGTTTTGGAGCAGTGGCTTCTTATTTGCTGAGCGTCCTTTCAGGTTATGTCGACATAGGACTCGTTTTACTGTGGATATAGATACTTTTGTACCTGTTTCCTCCAGCATTTTTACAAGGTCCTTTGCTGTTGTTCTGGGATTGATTTGCACTTTTCACACCAAGGTACATTCATCTCTAGGAGACAGAACACGTCTCCTTCCTGAGCGGTATGCCGGCTGCGTGGTCCCATGGTGTTTATACTTGCGTGCTATTATTTGTACAGATGAACGTGGTACCTTCAGGCGTTTGGAAATTGCTCCCAAGAATGAACTAGACTTGTGGAGGTCTACAATTTTACTTCTGGGGTTCTTTTGATTTTCCATTATGTCAAGCAAAGAGGCACTGAGTTTGAAGGTAGGCCTTGAAATACATCTCACAGGTACACCTCCAATTGACTCAAATTGTCAATTAGCCTATCAGAAGCTTCTAAAGCCATGACATCCTTTTCTGGAATTGTCCAAGCTGTTTAAAGGCACGGTCAAATTAGTATATGTAAACTTCTGACCCACTGGAATTGTGATACAGTGAAATAATCTGTCTGGAAACAATTATTGGAAAAATTACTTGTCATGCACAAAGTAGATGTCCTAACCGACTTCCAAAACTATAGTTTAACAAGAAATTTGTGGAGGGGTTAAGAAAATTAGTTTTAATGACTCTAACCTAAGTGTATGTAAACTTCCGACTTCAACTGTATGTCTGTACTCCTCTATTGCTTCCCTAAATAACAATGAGTCCTCCAGACAACATGGACAGGAAGTTGTTCCTCTCCTCTTGGGGGGTGGCGAGCGTCCTTGGGTTTGTGATGCATCTGGTTGACCCTCAGGCCACAGACTCACTGCCTTGTCATCTTCTATCTAGGCTACAATCCTCTAGCTGTTTAGCAGCCGACAGCTTCTGATATCCCACTCCAATGAACAAAGTATATCTAACACACTACCATCTGTGGAGAATCAGCTTGAGATGTTTTACGGACAGGGAATCCTAATGCCATCCATCTCTAATCAAGCATATGACTGCAAAGAATCCAAAAGTATTTCACCAAAGACAACTACAACACTGCAGGGTTGTCCAAAGTCTGTCAAAATATTGCCAGTGCCAACACATGTATCATTGGGCGTGGATGTATGTTCCCTACTACATAGGGTGATGTTTGACGGGGCGAGGGCCTTAGACTAGGGCTGTGTAATCTCCCAACTGGAGGTAAAAGAGCAGAGCAGTGTTCCTCTGGCTGAGGGCTGGAGATTTATCACCACAACAGAGTAGAGCTGGGAAAAGCACAGTCAAGCTGTCTGGCTGTTCAGCAACTGCAGGAATAGAACCCTTCAGAACACAGGAAGGGGAGGTAGAGGGAGCAAGGCACCGATTTGGATTTGTTTGACTTAATGTTTTCTAGTTGAGTTGTCAGGGCTATTGATGTCTGAGAGTCCCTGGTGTCAATCTGGAGTTAGATCTTTGTGGTTGGTTTTCTTTTTTAAGGGTTGGGGTCAGGGCAGGGTTCTGATGTTAGTGTAGAGCTCTGTTATAGGCAGAGCAGTATGGTGTGAGGACTTGGTGTTCTTGAACAGAGCGTCTTTGTTGGACTGAACTTAACATGTAAATGTGTGAAACACGGTTGCTATTGCTTTCACTTGTATCCAACACGCGCGCACACACACACACACACACACACACCTCACTCCAAATATGACTGGTGTGTCACTCAATTAAGCTGATTGCCCTGTGCGCTGTGGCAGATTTCTCTCCTCCCCCTCTCACTGTGTGTGTGTGTGTGTGTGTGTGTGTGTGTGCTGCTTGCAGTATGGATTTTCTACCCAGGGCTTTTCCATCTCTCCTTCTTCCCCTCTGGCCTTGCTCAGCTGCTCAGGCCATCTGTGTGAACGCAAACAGAGAACAGAGGGGTAGAAAGAGGGCGAGGGTGGGGGAAGTTGAGGAAAAGGCTTGGAGAAAATAGGAGGTTTGGCAGGGGAACGAAGGAAGGCACAGTAATGTATTTTGTTTTTAGAGGATGAGTAAGGGATGAGAGCAGAGAGAAAGGGGGGCTGTGTGGGGAGTGGTTCCAGGAAGCTGACAGTATAAAGATGGACTCTCTCCTCTAGAAAGGAGGGGGAGTAGCAGTATCTGGGTGTGGGGGAGAGAGGGGCTGAGCGGAAGTGGAGAGGCCTTCTAGAGTTCCAAGCTTTGCAGACTGTATCCCCTCTCCTGTTCCCTTGCTCCTCAGGCCAAGCCACTTCCTCTACCTCAGTGTTGCTTCACCGTGGAGCCAAGTCTCCTGTCCTGTCAGACAACTATGACTCTCTACGTTTCCCTGTTATTAGGTCTCTGCTCCACACTTCAGGCCTTACCTCTCCAGCCTGACAGCAAAGCATCTGTGTTTATGGTACTTCTCCAGCGCGACTGCATGCTAGTCAGTGCTTATGGCATTGTTTACATGCTTGACATGCATGTCTTTTCCCCTCAGCGTGACCTTTTACATTGTAAGTGGTTTGGTTCACCACATCTGAATGGCGTCTGGTTCCTTAGTTTTGCTTGTCTGATGAACTAGAGCATGTTGTAGAGAGAGCGCCTTCTGACTCTGTTTGTTAGGAGTGGAAGGGATTTTTGCGATTCCCCTTGTCTTCCACACTAGTAGGTCTGATGCCTTTTCTGTATGTAGACCTAGCATATAATGCACTCCAGTGCGTTCTCTGGCTTGTTAACTTCTTAGGGGAGCAGCAGCTGAGGTGTCGGTTTTGGAGAGTCTGGTGTGCCCAAAGTAAAAGGCCTGCCACTCAGGCCCAGAAACTAGGATATGCACATAATTAGTACTATTGGATAGGAAACACTGAAGTTTCTAAAACAGTTAAAATATTGTCTGTGAGTATAACAGAACTGATATAGCAGGCGAAAACCCAAGGAATTTCTGTCCTGGAAAAAGTCTTTTTGACACACTGCCTCATTTTGAACCCCTCCCTATTGAAAACAGCCATATCTGGGAGTAAGATTGCAGTACCTATTGCTTCCACTGGATGTCAACAATCTCTAGACAATGTTTGGTGGTGATAGGTTGCTCTGGATGGTAATAGAAGAAGAATTTCGAACTAGTCACAGGATGTAAACAGAAGAGGAGGCGCGTTCACGGGCTCGCACACGCTGTGGTTTTTTCCTTTCCTATCGTCCAGTTTATAATCCGGTTGAAATATTATAGTAAATATACATAAAAGTGTTCCTAAGGATACATTATCAATGATGTTTGATTGTTCTTGGACAAGTGTATAGGTTGAACGCGTTCTCTTCACGGTTCAATGGGCGAGTGGACGCTGTATTTTATGAACATAACGCGCCAACCAAACAGAGATTTATGGATATAATAAATGACTTTTTCTAACAAAAGAACCATTGGATGTCTTCGTTGGACACTTGGGAAGCCCTCAGCAGAAGTTCTTCAAAAGGTAAGGGATTTTATATTAGCGATTTTATGCGTTTTATGAGACCTGCGTTGGTTATGGATTTATGCTAATGCATAAAATATGAGGGGCTATCCTCAAACAATCAAATGTTGTGCTTTCGCCCGTAAAGCCTTTGAAATCTGACAACGCTGTGATATTGCCAAGAATCAGAGCATTTGATGACTATACTTGTATATTGATGCAACACTTGTATATTGATGAATGTTTAATTCAACTTTTGGATTTTGAATTTGGCGCCTTACATTTCACCGGGTAGTGTCGGGAGTCTAGCGCCCCACTGCTCCCTAAGTAGTTAATGTTTAAAAAACAAGATTTGCTAGCTCTCTGTTTTGCCTCGAGTTTGTACTTAGATTAGAATGTGTCTACATAATTTATGGTTGTCCTCACTTCCCCCAGAATATATTGTCGTGTATGTGTGTCCCCTCCAGGGTTGTTTAGCAATGAAGCTCTCTGCAGAATGGCACATCCTGTTCTGTCTGCTCTTAATCTGTTAGGATCATTGACCTTAAACACATTTGCTCTACTTTCAAAACAATATTTCTGCATACGCCGTATGTAGTGTTTGTCTGTATATCTGTCTGTAGGAAAGCATTTATCTGATCCCTCTGTGGCCTGTCTGCTGATATGAAGGCTCAGTGTCATGCATGTCTTGTCACAGCCTGACAATACTATTCTCTTCTCTTTGCCAGATCAGACTCCACCATCGCCTGAGTGCAGTCACCATCTTCAGTCTCAAGCTCTCCAGCCCTCCTCTGCAGAGACGGACAGCCAGGACTGAGGGGAGATGAAACCGGATGGGGTTGCCACGGCAGCAATGGAAGAACTGGACGCCGATCCGGTAAATGAGCCAGTTGCGATGGAAGAGGAGCCTAAACAGGCTGCGCCGGCACCTCAGACGGAGGGAGTTGGCCAGCAGGGAGAGGTGGGGCAGGGCGAGCCTCATCCAGAGCCAGCCCAGGTGGCCCCCACCAAGACGGGCAACAGCAAGGCTGCAGCAGACCCGAAAGCCAAGACCAAGGCCCCCGGTGCTAAGACAAAGCCTGGGACCACCGCCACAATTAAGACCACGACCGGACCAGGGTCTCGACCCAACACTGCCCAGAGCCGACTGACCAATGGGGTTTCCAAGCCACATGCCAACGGAGTGGCCAAGAAGACCACCACTGGAGCCCCAGAGAAGACCATGCCCAGGAGGCCCGTAGGCACAGCCGTTGCCCCTACCATTAAGACCACCACCAAGGTTGGTGAGAAGAAGCCAGCGGGCACCACCCGCCCTACCTCGGCTCCTGCTGCCACCAACGGGGTGAAGGCCACCACAGGAACAGCAGCAAAGAAGACACCTGCGGCGCCAACTAATGGTGTCAAAGCCACCACCACCACTGCTAAGAAGCCCACAGGTAGGCTAACATTGAGGACCAGTAATTTTTAGTCACTGAAAGCTACGTGAAGCCTTGCATTTGTCATCAGTTGCCAAATGCCTTCTGTACACAGAAATGTACATTTTCCCTGAGGCAAAGTATGACATTGTACTATTTTGTATTGTGAAGGTTGGCATACAGCACATCCAGATGGATTCAGTTGAAGATGTATGACACGCTGGAATGACTGCAACAAATATAGAAATACATTGGCCTGGTTCCTCAGGAAATAAATGTTATGACATAAATCATTGGCTGCGTCTTTCAAATGAAATAGATAATCTTACTCATGTTGTATATCTCTTTGTCCTTCCCTCTCTTCCTCACCTTCCCATATCTCATCTCCCCAGCTCCCCGGCCTGTCTCTGCAGCTACCACCAAGCCCAGCACTGCCGCTGCTCCCAAGCCTGATAGGCCTTCCGTTTCCAAGACAACTAGGTAGGCCAACCATTGGTGTAGAGCTCGAAGCCCCTCCTCTGGGGAGAGACTGAGTGTGTAGATAACATAGTATGCAGTTGTATGTAATTGGTCCTCCAATTCAGGCTTCCTCCAGGCAAAATATGATCGTCTGTCTGTACCTAGCTGGGCAGCTTTTTGTTTGATGCCGACTTCAATTCTCTGCAATACATGTGCAACTACAATAGCAGTAATTAATTGTTTTAATAAATTCAGCGTAACGCTCCAGTTGCGACTGAGAAGCCAAGCTTCATTTGGGAATGTTGCAGGCTGAAAGGGACTTGTTAAAAACACTCTGGAGAAACAGGCACAATGTCCCTACACAGAGAGGGGCTTTAAGAAGTCCTCAGAAGTAGGCCAGCAGTCACTCTGAGCCAGGTCTCGCAGCGCTGGTTTGGGTTTGCAAATCACATCCAGAGATTAGTCTGCACCCCTCAGAATGAATAATAACCAACTCCAGGAGACAGATGAGGCTGTTATGGACCTCTGTTTGGCAGTGAGTAGAATCAGGTCAGATTACGCCCAGACAGTACCCGAGTCACGCTGTGTGGCGTTCCAGCCGATACGAGCGTAACCCCAGGGAGGAACTCCAGAGTCATGGGCTGCTGCGAGGTGGCTCAACAAGCCTTTTGTTTGTGAAGAGGGGAGGATGATCAGGGATGTCCTAAGGTGTTTGTTTGTTCTTTGAATAGATCTTCACTCCCCCCGCCCAACCCCTTTCCCCTTCTGTGTTTGTGTTCCAAGGGAACTGTGGTCTCCTACTTTCATAGTTCCTTACTTTTCATAGCTCCCCCTCCAACAATCTAACAGGATCTAGTGAGTACATACTAGTCAACAGATAGCGATTTAGCATATTTTTTTTTTGCGAGTGCGACGATCTCTGAAGTTAAACTATGAGGTGAGCGAGAGCTTTAATCCATGCATTATAAACAAAACAGTTAATGTTGTGCAACATATGGCTGAGGGTGATAGCGTGGTGGCTGATGGGTGCAGTGAGCGTTGTGCAGCCAGCCAGCCTGCATTGGGGGGTGACAGGGTCATAAATCTCTGCTGTAATTACATTTAGCCCTTTTCCCTTTCTGCCTTCTCTTTAATGCATGTCTGTATCAGATGAGTACAGTGTGGATACGTTCTGGCTAATCAGACACAGCCTGGCTCCCTGAGACCACTGACTCTCTCTCACACAATACTCATTTTGTCTGTCTTATCAGACAGAAAAGATAGGAAAGAAAAAATATAGTATTTCTTTTTTAACGATCCTACAGCTACAAATGGCCTAAATCTAATTTGACTGAATCACATCATTATGGCTGTGACAATTATAGAATAACCAGTAGGCTAAATGTCATGCAAATGGCCATGGTTGTCTTAATTGTGATTTTTTTTATAAAACAAATGTTTTGAGCTTGTAATGCATTTTCGAAAATGTCCTACGAGATACTTAATGAATACGACACAGCTTTGGTGACTCTCCCGTCTCACAAATGGTTTTTAACAGCCATATATTTCAAAGGTTTGGACATGGAAGTTTATGCATATTATGATGCATTTACATGACACTGCGTTCCATGGCAGCCATAATAGCTCAGAATTCAAAGAATTTTCACAGAATTCAAAGAATTTTAAACAATTCAATGTACAAGTTGACATATTCTCGTCATGAATGGATAAATGAAATGCTCAAAGGCATTAATATTGTGTCCATTCTAAAAGTTCTAAATATATGACTCTGGTTTTGACCGCTTGGAACCTCTCTCCCAACCATGATGTTTTGCAAGTAAAATGATTAAGCTTCCAACTTTACCCAATTCATGTAAAAATAACAAACTGCTATTGGGTCAACTATAGGGTACAAAACATTAGGAACACCTGCTCATTCCATGACAATGTCCAGGTGAAAGCTATGATCCCTTATTGAGGTCACCTGTCTCCTCCCTTTCAATCTGTGTAGATGAAAGGGAGGAGACAGGTTAAAGATGGATTCTTAAGCTTTGAGGTGATTGAGACATTGATTCTTTTGTAGCTATTCTAACAGAGTGCAACAGTGAAATAAGATAACTATGTGTTAGTATAGTGGAAAAATACAGCCTGTCTGAGCAGATAAACTATGTATGGGAGTAATGGGAAAATACAGAATGCCCTAGAAGGGAGTAGCCTATGACAAGAACTTGTGTGTGTGTGTGTGTATAAAAAGACTGGCTCCTCTCTTCAAGGGCAGAGCTCTCTGAATAAAGAACTGATCATTGTACGCTGGGACTCTGTTTGTTTCTTAGAACTGGAGCCTTACAACCTTCAGGATACAGATAGTTATAAAATAGTTCAGTTAGAAATTCTCGTGACAGACATGGATTGTGTATGTGACCAATTTGGAGGGTGAATGGGCAAGACTGTGGGAAGCATTGGTGTCAACATAGGCCAGCATCCCTGTGGAAAGCTTTCCACACCTTGTAGTCCATGCCTGACGAATTGAGGCTGTTCTTAGCGCAAATGTTTTGTACGCTGTGTGTATACTTGGAATATGAAGTTGAATCCCCCTTCGCCTAAAATGACGGTATTAAGACCATTATGATAATTTATTTTGTTCCTGGATATTGCTCATAATTGTCAGTTACACAATTATACAATAATTGTACCAGCCCTACGCATCATGGCTATTTTGTTTTGGTTCCGTTGACATTTAGCAAGTCCGGTCTGTGTTCTGTTTGTCCTGAAACTGTTAGGCTTTTTGTTCTATTTTAATCTCACTGCTCTGACCCAATCCAAAACACTAGATCCACTCTGCTGGTGACACTTCTCAGATTGAACTTCAGATTCAATCTCAGACTTTGTCGGTGGCAGCTGAAAATACCTGTGTGAAATGAGTAGTCTGCAGCAGCACACAATTTCTCTATATTCCACCACTCCTTTTACAAAAGCATTTAATACCTGTCACTACATCTTGGTTGGTGGGTGTAGTAGTGTGATTAACACTATTTGGCCGTGATGTGAGTGTGCCATTGTTTTTGCAGTACTAATTTGGCTGTGTGATGAGGTGTGCACACATTGTTGTAGGGCTGTGTTTGTACTCTCTGTGTGCATGCCTGCGGTTTGATACTGATTGCCTATATAGTGTTAGCTCTACAGCTGGTGACAGGAAACCTCTGGGTCTGATTTAGTGTATGCTGAAAAATAAGTCATTATGTGGTGTTGGACACAGTGGGTGGTGTGGGGGGAGGTAGGTGTTTTGAGTCCTAGTTGAGATGATATCATGCAGTGCCTGTCATTGCTCATTTGGTGTGGGTTTGCTTGCATGCGTATGCTAGTGTTGTGTATGTATATGCTGTGCAGGCCTGTATTGCTGGGAGGCTGTATATGTTAATCAGCACGCTGTATGTGTGCATGTAGTCGAACAACAAAATGGCGCCAACGATTGTTGCCCTGTTGCTAGCGCCTAGACAACTTTGCAGTCTTATTTTCGTGGTTTTTTTTTTTTTTCCATTGTTTCTGGTATTATTTATTACTTCTGTTGTTATTTTTGACTTGACTGTTATTGATTTAATGTACTGCGTTGTTGAGGGAGCTAGCACATACGCGTTTCACTGCACCTTTTATACCTGCTGTAACAAATACAATGTTATTTGATGGTACTGGGGATGGGGCGGGGGAGTGTAGTGTGTAGCTGAACATGTTGCACTTCATGGCTTCAGTAGAGTGAACCACATAAAGAGCCGAGGAGGATGGATGCTACACAGATGAATAAGTCCTGTCCCTGCTGAGCCCCGTCCCTGCTAGGAGGGCATATGGACTGAGAGGCGTGAACGCAGCGAGGTGGTGGGGGATGTAAAATAGAACAGCAAAGGATGTGTGAGAGGGAGATGTACCCCATGCACACTATACAGGACCCCATATACAGTGCATTGTTGGGTCTATATTGAATAAGGAGCGTCTGTGGTGGTCTATGAATTTGGAGGAAGCCATGAAAGGCTAGGAGAAGAGGACAGGGGTGGTGGTTCTCTCTCCCTTGTCCTGCTGTACTGAATAGTAATAGAACAGTAGGCTGCCAGTCATGTACAGTGTAATATAGCTGTGCCAGTCATGTACAGTATGAAGCAGCCCAGTTGTGCAGGCTGTAAATCTCCTGGGCTGTGGGTGTGACAGGCAGACCACTCTGTGATGCAGTCTCCCATAGCCATGGTTTTATGGGAGGTACAACAGCAGACCTAATCACTTAAAGGATCTGGTGGCAACGGGGGTGTGAGCTCATGCTCTAGAAGTGTGGCTGATGTGATGGATGTTGCAGAGTGCTCTCTGGGAAAGCAGTGGTTCTATAGGCCTCTACTTCACCACACTCATACAACCCTATTCTGTTATACAGGGATCTGCATCGTCACCCACCCACCAGGCTCTACCAGCTCTTTGTTCTCTCACTGGTATCCTCTTTGTCCCTCTACTGCTACGAGATGGAAAACATTTTTACTTTTACTCGACACCTCAGCTCCGTCTTCA
Organism: Brachymystax lenok tsinlingensis; assembly: GCA_030435695.1. Taxonomy (NCBI): domain Eukaryota; kingdom Metazoa; phylum Chordata; class Actinopteri; order Salmoniformes; family Salmonidae; genus Brachymystax; species Brachymystax lenok. The sequence goes on along the minus strand of CM059791.1, from coordinate 81,703,921 downwards.
GTAGGTTGACTGTCCTTTTTCATATCTTATTCATTTGTAAATGTTATTTTCCACAAGCAGAAACAACCAAGAAGCCAGCTATAGCTGGTTTATCAGGTTAAGGCGGCACCCTGTGTAATGTCTGTCCTTTTGCTCAAAGCCCCTCTTGAGTGCTGATGCGGCAGTATAAGGATCTCCCTAGCTCCAAGGCAACCAACTACCTGGTGAATTTCTCTGGGAAATTGCAAGCAAAGGACTGATACCTTTTTGTTCCTGGGTTAGAGTGAGATTCCTGTGGTGTTCCCATATATCTGAAGCCCTGTGTGGATGTCCTGGAGGTAGAATCCCCTCCTTTTAACCAGGGTAAAGTGTCAATCACAGCCTTTCTGCTGAATTAAAACGGCATCATCTCTAATATGCCAGCTGTCTCCCTGGGAGGAGGTCCGTCCCCATGGTAGCTGTCTCTATGCTGTTAGCTCTGCTGCAGGGGAGGCACTAGCCTTGCTTATGCATCTCATTGACTTAATCGTAGCCCCACTTTGATTTGCCACGCGAAGGCACACGGGCAACCTGATTTTTATGTTAATCACCGCAAAGTTCCACATCGTTCCAGAATGCATAATGAAACTAGAATGTTACATTTTAAAAACCTCAGGCGACTGTTGGTGGACTTTAATTGTCTCTGCGCTCATTTTTTAAGCTTCAGTGAATTTCTAGGCTTTTTCTCTACATTTCTTTTAACCCCAATTTGTGATGATGTTCCTAATGGCAAGGCCTTTGGCAAATTTGAGAAACAGTGCACAGCAATTTTACTTCATTGTGTGCAAGCCATTAGATTCTGATCAAGAGTCTAACATGATCAACACTGCCTCAGTCATTTGGGTGACAGTGATCTTAATTAGAGAATAAAAAAAAAAGGTTAAAAGAATTGAAGCATCATTACACTGTAATGCCTCAATGGAGCCTTTTCTTTGTGCCTAACTGCCGAGAAGCATGTGTTCATTTTGTAACACATCCTGCCTGTCTCTTTTTATTATTGTTCGACCATACCCCATTATTCTATAACGGACACACTGGCTCCTACAACAGTGACAGGACTTATTTGAGAAGTGACAATGATAGAAGGTTAATGGTGTGTAATCGGATGAGCTCTCTCTCTCTCCTACTGCCTTTGAAGATGGCCTGCTAATCTACCTAAACGGAGTCATCTTGTCATTTTGGATTAGCCATATTCCTTTCGTCACACAGATTAAGATAAATACTTGGTCATAATCTCCCCTGCATTCTCTCTACCCTCTTCACTTCGTCCTGTAATTATTTTCTAATCTTTAATTCAATTTTTTCTGTCAGCACACACTTTTACAAATCTCCTAAACTTTGAATTTTACCACGTTACTTTTTGTTTTTAGTGTGTCCTGATTTACGTCTAGACCTGTCAGATTGGTACCTGAGGAAACCACCGTGAATGTCACATTCTGCTCGCTTGTAGTTAATCAGTTGAAGGGTCAGCCAATTAAAAATCTCTTCTCCTGGACTAGGTTATATCACGCATGCTAATAGAGCAAAGGGCCAGTTTTTGATGCAACTCTGGGTAGAAACAATGGCCTTTTTGTACTATGACCTAGGCTGTTAATGCTTCATAAGAAGCCTTAGTCTAGACGTCACCACACCAAACAATATAATTAACATGCGCTTGTAACCCCTCATCGTTAGTAATAACAGGCTGTCTCTTGTTTTGGTACAACAGGATCATCAGCTGCTTCCCTCCCTCTTCACCGCTCTTCATTCTCTACCTATGACAACTCATACTGTACAGGGAAGGAAACTGTACATGGTTGTAATTCATTGCTAGTGTCCAGTGGACATCATGTTGAGGCTAGATGTTACCAGACAGGCAGTGTGTTCCATTAGGCCTCCACTTGACAGGGTGTGCGTGGCACTCTGGGTTTCCTTGCCACGTGAAAACTGGCAGCGTTTGCTCTTGTACAATGAAATATGCTTTTAACTCCATCCATAGTTCCAACAGGGTTTTGAACAAGTTATTTCTGTGCTCCGTCTGAATTAAAGATGAACATGGCCCCAGCGATCTTCCCTCTCCCCTCCTGTTAACTCTGTTTTTATTTAGAGGCGGTGGTGCAGTGCAGCGTAGGCTAACGAGATCTCACGGCTGTCACTGGATGTCGGTTACTTTGCACTGGCCTGACGTGGAAGCTACTTGACCAGAGTACACATTACCCTCATAGTAGGAGAGGTGGGCTGGGCCTGGATGTAGCAGGGAGGAGGATGGAGATGGGAGGTGGGGTGGGCTTGGCAGTGGGGTGGGGGGCTCCACTCTGTGTGGTGTGACTCATCTCCCAGACTGCACTGCTTCAGATGCCTCAGGGTGTTGTGATGATGTGGGGGGTTGCTGGGTTGACTGGGTGAGTTACTGTATTAGTGCCCTGTCGGGGCCAGCCACTCCAGGCATTGAAGAGATGAGGAGTGAATGGAAGTTGACTCCTTTTCGTCCTCTGTTTTCTCCATCATCACTTGGTTTATGACCTCTGTGCTGTGTTCCTGAGGAAGTCTAGTGTCTGGCAGGGCTTTAGAAGTGACTAACAGAATGACTTGTGAATACAGTCGACAGGATCTCTTGCTCTGTGAATTTATGGCCCAGGGGTTACCAGCATGTGGAGCTCTATGGACCTAACGTTTGCTTGACGATGCAAATGAGTCTGTTTAAACATTGGTGTTAGTCACTTTATTTGTATTTATATAAATAGCACTAGCAGTCACGTCTCCATTTCGATATTTTATCACCTCTACAGAAATACTGATTCATGGTGTCTGGTAGATGACCACTAAACTAATGTCCCCCCCCTGGTTTGAAAGCTGTGCTTAGTGATTCTGACCCCACCCCTCTCCTGTTCTCGCTCAGGCCTACCACTGGTGCTCCAGGATCTCGCCCTGCCTCTGCTGCAGCCAGGCCAGCCACAGCCAGCACAGCCAAGAGCTCCACATCCACAGCCAAGCCTGGTACCCCCACGGCTAAAACCACCGCCACCACCCCCAGACCAGCCTCTGCCAAAGCTGGCTCTACAACACCCTCTGCTGGACGGACCCCAACATCACAGCCCTCAAAAACCGCAACTCCCATCAAGAAAGGTAGGAGGGGTCATCAGTTTTGGTTCAATTTTTTTATTTTACAAAGGTTTTAACTTTTTATTACTAGCATTACACATTTGTTACATTTTATTAGATAATTTGTTAATCATAATTAAGTTCCCGTCCAACCATTGTCCTTTTCCTCTTTACAAACGTCTACTTGTTATACTCTTCCTCTAGATGTTACCAAATCGGCCACCAAGAAGCCTGCAGCGGCTCCTCTCATTCGCACCTCACCAGCCAAGACCACCAAACCGGAGACTCCCAAATCAGCCTCCGCATCCAAGCCGGACTCCACCCCCAAGAAGCTGGCTGCCAGCAGCAAGGCTGCAGACACCAAGAAGACTCCAAGCAAGCCCACGCCTTCAAAGGATGTCAGTGCTGGCCCAAAGACCCTTAGTACCAAGCCAGCAGTGAAGGCTTCCACCCCTAAGAAGACTGTGGGCAGCAACACCCCCATGGCAGTCAAGCGTGGCCCAAAGCCCACAACTGCGGCAGACCCTGCGACTAAAGCGGGTGAGACCCTGGACGCAGCTGCTGCCATAGCTGCAGCTGCCTCGGCTGCTGTAGTCTCCATGGCAACCTCGGAAGAAGCAGTGGTGGCTGCGGTCCCAGAGGAGGAGACTGTTCCCCCTCAGGCCAGCCAGCCAGAGGAGGCCCCAGAGGCCTTTATCTCTCAGCTGTCAGCTCAGCTGGACCTGGTCCACCTGGAAGAGCCAGCAGACACAGTGTCTCCCCTGGGCACCACGGTCATGTCCCCTCCATGCTCCCCCACCGGGCCCATGTCCCCGGTCAGGGAGCCCCAGAATGCCTCTGCTCTGCTGGACATGCACGTCCAGCCAGAACCCAGGTCCCAGAACCAGTCTGCCATGTCTCCACAGAGCCCAGTCCAGGAGGAGGTGATATTCCAGCCAGACCCCTGGGCCCAGAACCAGTCTGCCATGTCTCCACAGAGCCCGGTCCAGGAGGAGGTGATATTCCAGCCAGACCCCTGGGCCCAGAACCAGTCTGCCATGTCTCCACAGAGCCCGGTCCAGGAGGAGGTGATATTCCAGCCAGACCCCTGGGCCCAGAACCAGTCTGCCATGTCTCCACAGATGCCGGTCCAAGAGGAGGTGAAGATCCAGCCAGATGAGCAGCAGGAGGACCTCCTCATGCCCTCCTCTTCAGCCCCTCCTGCATTCAGCATGATGTCTCAGCCCATGGATGAGTTCACCTCAGAGGTCCTGGTCTCTCCCTATCAGGACCAGGAAGAGGCAGTGGAGAAGGCAGATGAGGAGATCAACGAAGATGATGACGATGAGGAGGAGGAAGAGGAGAGGATGGTGGGCAAGCCGACATCACTGTTTGACATGATTAGCTCTCAGCCCTCAGAGGAGGCCAAGCCTGCAGGCTTCGGTGTTGTCACCGGTTGGCATGGGGATGACGTCTTGTCCGGGATGGACTCTGAGGATGTGAGCAGTATGAGCAGCCGCCTGCAGGGGGTGTCAGAGATGAGCAGCACCCAGCAAACGGGCCTGCTGCAGGGTACCCAAACCTCCGACGCCCTGGTAGGCTCTGAGGGAGAAGGGGCCTTCATGGGCTCCCCCGATGTGGATACCCTGCCCAACGAGGAGGATGAAGATGAGGAGGATAGGAAGGTGGGCAAGCCGACATCACTGTTTGACATGATTAGCTCTCAGCCCTCAGAGGAGGCCAAGCCTGCAGGCTTCGGTGGTGCCACCGGTTGGCATGGGGATGACGTCTTGTCAGGGATGGACTCTGAGGATGTGAGCAGCCACCTGCAGGGGTCATCAGAGATTAGCAGCACCCAGCACACGGGCCTGCTGCAGGGTACCCAGAGCTCCGACACCCTGGTAGACTCCGGCCTCAAGGGCTCTGAGGGAGAAGGGGCCTTAATGTGTTCCCCCGATGTGGAGACCCTGGCCAACGAGGAAGATGAGGATAGGAAAGTGTGCAAACCGACATCACTGTTTGACATGAGCAGCTCTCAGCCCTCAGAGGAGGCCAAGCCTGCAGGCTTCGGTGGTGCCACCGGTTGGCATGGGGATGACGTCTTGTCAGGGATGGACTCTGAGGATGTGAGCAGCCACCTGCAGGGGTCATCAGAGATTAGCAGCACCCAGCACACGGGCCTGCTGCAGGGTACCCAGAGCTCCGACGCCCTGGTAGACTCCGGCCTCAAGGGCTCTGAGGGAGAAGGGGCCTTCATGTGCTCCCCCGATGTGGAGACCCTGCCCGAGGAGGAGCGAGTTGATGTTGATGATATGGACGTGAGCTCAGAGCGGGCAGTGGACCACCTGAATGTGTGTCAGCAAGAGGATGAGGAGGAGGATGATGATGTGGAGATGCACAGCGAAGGCGTGACGGAGAGTGGGCTGGAGAGCTGTGGGAACACGCAGACGAGGACGACTACACAGAGGAGGACCGCTTGGATAACCTCAACCGTTCGCCCATCCCACCTTCCTCAGCCTGGGGTCAGACAAACCCCTTCACTGACCCCTGGGCCCAGCCCCCCCTCTCCTCCCCTCACACCGCCTCCAGCCCCCTGTCTGACCACGGGGCTGCCGACCCTGAGACGCCCAACCAGTCCTCTGCCCAGGCCTGGTTGGATCTCAGCGCCCCCTCTCTGACACTCCATTCAGAGCAGCCCTCAGAGCCCCAGTCTGTCCCTGAGGAGATGGAGAGCTCTGCCCCAGTGGAGGCCTCTGCCCCCCCAGGGCACCCTGCTGTGGGCATGTCTCAGTCCAGCACCCTGAGTGGCACGGCCCTGGCCGTCCATAGCAGCAGTGAAACCAGCACTCCCGAGGAGCTCCGTGACTATGACAGCAGCTCCGGGGTGGAGTCACGCTCTGACAAGCAGCAGACCCCCCGTGCCATCCAATGTGCAGCCTGACCTGGAGCAGGACTTGGGCATCCATCTGGAGCGAGGTGACGAGGAGGAAGAGGCTGAGACGCTCCCTGCTGACGAGGTCCTGGGAGCAGGCCCTCCTACTGCCCCCGCCTCTGCCCCCTCCTCCACCTCCACCTCGGGAGACGAGGCCAGCGACACCGAGGATGAGATGCAGATCAACGAACCAGATGTCCATGTCACCATAGATGACAGTGTGGAGTCCCACAGCCCACCGTCCGCCCGTATCCTGCCTGCACTGGAAGAGGATGAGGAGGTGGTGGTGGAGGCGCCGGCCGGAGAAGGAGAGGAGGACGGGGGTGGTGGCACGCCCCAGTCTGCCAACTCGGTGGCGTCTTACGGCTTCGACTGCACCATGTCCAACTCCAACGCCCACTCCACGGCCGAGAGCTGCGGTAAGAGCCCCGGGATCTTCTCCCTGGAGAACGAGGACCAGTTGCCCGAGGAGGCCAAGGACCCCATCCTCATCAAGGAGCTGACTCTGCCAGCAGCGGCCGCCCAGTCAGAGGAGCTGCTGGGAGGCCCTGTAGACCTGCTGCCCCTGGGCCAGCCTGGGGACCAGCACCACTACATGCTGGGGGGGAAGATGGATGCTGACGACCTGGAGGAGGCCAACACCCTGGAGGACGCCCTCCGCCTGGGGCCCCAGCATGCCGGGGAGGCCAGCGAGGGCCAGCCACCCTACTACTCTGCTATATGCGATAAGACTGATAGCTTTCTGTCAGGTAACGTATAAGTCCCTACCCCTGGAATGCACCTTCTACCTTGCACCCCTCCCCCCTTGTTGTTCTTAGTTTTCCTCTCCAGGTGGGTTAGATGGTTTAGAAAAAAAAGCAATTGATGGTAGGAAACAAAAAAAAAAAGCAAGGGGAATGGGAAAAGACTGTAGATCAGTGAAGCCTCCCTCTTTCATACTACTACTATGGTTATGAATGTATGGCAGTCCTTTATGTTCAATAGCTACCATTTTTCTATTAGAATGTTCTTTTTAAGTAACACTGCGTACTCCGTAACCCCTGAGGGGGTATTGACTGACTGGTCCGTTGGGACAAAGCTCTTAAAAGAAAAGGAGGAAAAAAACGAGAATGGACTCTACCTACATGTGTATTTATCCTACTGTTTTTACCAAACAAATGTCCATTTTTTTTTTGTACTTGTTTTGTTGGAACCCGGTCCTCCCTCCCCTATGTACGTACACTCCATTTTATCCTGCACCATAGAGATAGTCCTTTTTTTTACAAGTTTGTCTTCTTGTTTTCAACACCATTTTAGTATCAAATAAAGGCTAGATATCTAACATGGCTTTCCTCCCCTTACAGTTTTGTTTAGGTCGGTATGGGAGTGTTCAATTTGAAGTTTGTCTAGTTTTAATTTGCGCTACAGGAAGTTTGCCTCTCCCTGCATAGATTATCATGGCAAGTAACGTTGTCATGTACAGTGTGTTTTGAGGCATCTGTTTTAAGGGGTCATGCTTCATGCCTCTTAGTTGATCATTTGTGCTTCAGAACCAACAACCATTTGTGGCAAAAAAAGTGCATTCCTCTCCATTTAGAATGACGCTCACTGAAAACTATTTTCTCACTAAAATGCTTTTAGTGGTATTGGATATTTCAACTTGCATGTAATAACATTGAAATTGTATCTGATTCAACCATTATACACTGGGGATGTTCATAAAGGAATGGTTCACACTAAGTAGGTTTTTCAAAATTCCATTAAACATCATTGCAAGGCACGTTGTTCCTGTTTCTTGTTATTTCCCATTCGTGTAGCGTGTCTCAATTGTTGTCTAGGTCAGTTATGTATTTAAATGACATCACTGTCCTCACCATGGGAATCACTTCCCATCAGGAAGTGAAGTTTTATCTGTGGAATGGTGTTGATGCGCAATGGAGTTTTGGTTAGGAGGCAATCCACCTGGTGTCCCATACCCTGTTTTCCAGCATGTATATGTTTCTCTCTAATCTTCATGGATTCAACACAGACCAACACCACATTTATAAACATCCTTGGTAGGTGGTACTCTCCAAAAAGACACGAGGGAAGACTCCTGCTCCTGGGTCCCTTTACTGTATGTCCTGAAGGTTTTACATCCTCATCCTCGGTGATGTGAAGCCTGCTCAAACCTGCCTGTATTCTCCCGAATGCTCCAACACACACACACAAACATATTGGCATTACCCCACACCCACCTACCTGAATGTATCTTAAGAAGAAGCTGAAGCGGATGAGAGATCTGACTTCATCCTTCCTGCTCAACCCAGACAAGGAAAACCCTTGGATCCTTATGTTTGTCGGTACTGAAATCAGAGCATCCCTTGTTCCTCCTCTCCTACCTTCTGCACCATTATGGTCATATAACAAAAGAAATGGCCAGATTTGGCGTTTTGCCCAGTAGGCCTATCATGATGTTGCTTTGGGAACGCTCTGTTGCATGTATAGTACTGTACGTGTCTGTTGGGACACCATGGCTGCCCTTGAGTAAGGCATGGTCAGTGTTGAGGGACATGTTTTTGTAATTAGCCGAGCTGGTCCCAGGGGCATCCTTGTATTGGCTGAGTTGATTTTGATGTGGGATAGAATGCTTTTCAAAACAGTCAGGTGTATGTGGTGACCCCACACATATGAAGAACCTATAGGGTTGGTCAAAAACAATTTTATCAGAGTAGTTTATGATTTAGTTCTTAAGTGAAATGGTTAATCCCTTGTTCCCCATTTTCTTAGTCTAGTCCCCGGCTTGTCAGGTCTTGCATGTTAATTCTCATGTTATCAAAATCTAGCCTTTATGTGGGGATATTTCCCTGGGACATTTTTAAATCTGTCAATTCATTTTTGGATTAATGGTGGTTAAATGCCAGACCATAGAGGCAAAGGAGATTAATTGCTCCTAGTCATGTGATCTTTATCCCTTTATTAGGGCTACATATAGTTGTTCGGAGTTTCAGGCCAGCATCTTGAGAGCAAAGACTTAAGACAAAATTATTACCAACAATGCTGCGCACCACTTTATTACATTGAATGAATGGGTTGTAAATTGATCTAAATGACCTAAACTCGGACGCAATTACGTAAGATTTTAGTTCTGGGTTTCCGAGGTTACTATTACCAGACTATTGTGGGAAACCGATTACATTTAAGATGTGATTGCTCGCTGCTGTTACATCTGTAGATAATGTCCTGTCCCATGTCAGGAACTGTCTGAAATGTCATATTAAATGTATAGACATGTACTGTAGTAGCTGTTGATAAATCCATGAAGTGTCTCCACAATTTAACAAGTGTCGTTCAACCTCAACTCAATGTCATCTTCATAACCTTTTTTCCAAATTATTTGAGAGCAAACTCTAGACCTCATTTGACTGTAATACTGCGTCTATATAGTAGATGGGTTATGTAATATGGAATAGATTAGGTCATATGTTGGAAAGTACTCCAATTAGACAGATATCATGTTATTGAGTCATTGCATGTTCCAATAAGATAAGGGATGAGTCCAGGATGTTTGCCATCCTCTACTCGTTTTCCACTACTCTGTTGCTATTACCCTCGGGGACATTTGAAGCCAGACCGCAAAGATTCGATGTGATGGTCTGATCAGTAAGAATTTGGTATGTCCTCCCACACCACACATGTATACCCAAAAATAACAGAATACAACGACTGTTAGGTTTGTTATAATACTTAGGTGAGCCAATATATAACAGAATATTAGAAAACCGTGGCCAAACATTTCATTTATTTGACCTTTTTCAACTGAGGTTTCTGTTTTTGTTTGCTTTAATCCTTTGTGTAAAGACGTCAATCCCTCAGCACTTCCCTCTCATTTTGCTTTACGTCTTCCCTCCACTCCTTTTGATTCTTCTCCTTGAATCCTCTGTTGCTGGCCCTGGATGCTGTCCTACCCCTCCTTTTTGGTGCATGCGTCTCTAACGCACATCCCGAGTTATCTTGACTGTCTAGCAGGAGGGCCCAAGAGTGACGAAGCGGAGACCGAAGAGTCCTACCAGTCACAACAGAAGCAGAGCGAGCCACCCGTGGGCCTACAGGAGGAGAAACGGGATGAGCCAACCATGGGCCTACGGGAGGAGGACCACATCCAGCTTCCTCCTCATCTTGTAGTGAACGGCCACTACCTCGCAGAGCAGCAGAGCAACAGGAGACCCACCGACACCACCTCCAGGTTCCTCCAGTCTGCAGCTGTAGCCAACGGTCAGCTGAACAGGCTGGAGCAGCACCAGAAGCACCTGAGAGAGCGGCAGAAGAGGCAGTGGCTGGAGGAGTGTCTGAGGCAGGAGCAGCAGATGCAGCTGGAGAGGCAGCGTCGGGAGCTCCTCCAGCTCCAACTCCAGCAGCAGCAGCAGGAGCACAGACACCGCCGCCAGGTGCTGCAGTGGCAGCTAGAGCTGGAGCAACAGCTCAAACAACAGCTCAGACAGCAGCAGAAACAACAGCAGCAGTTGAGGAGTCCGTCTGCAGTCATGCTCTCCCCATCCTCCAGGCTCTGCACCATCTATGAGGCCATGGAAACCAGTGAGGAGGAGGACGAGAGTGAGGAAAGAGAGCAGAACAGAGAGAGGAAAACAAGGATGAGGCAGGAGAAGTGGACATCCAAGCAGACCTGGCCAGAGTCACTCCAGCAGGGGCCGCGTCCCATTCCTCCAACGGACCTGGACTGGAGCAAGAAGGTGGACATCGTCCAGCAGCTCATCAACCAAACCCTGCTGCTGTCTGGGGACAGGGGCTGCCCCCCTCTGCTCCTGCTGCCTGTGGGAAGCGGGGGCACCCTGAGCCCCCTGGAGAGCAGCATGTGGCCCAACCTCCTGCCCCCGCTCAGTCCCCCCTCTGCCACTGTCACCTCTGTCAGCAGCTACTCCCCAGACAGTCAGGGCAGTTCCCCCCAGGGAGACTGGACCGTAGTGGAGCTGGAGACACAGCACTGAAAGCCAAGAAGGGAGGAGGACACACCACTCATCACTGCCATATCTGTGCACTGCATGCTGTATTCACAGGACACAAGTTGGCACTGCATCTCCACTTTACAAATTCATGACATGGAACAACATAACAGCGAGGTACACTGATTACACCACACAACCTTACAAAAAGAGCATGCTATACATTAACTTCATATCTACATAGTAATCCACATTCACTGTATTGTAAAACTAATCTTCAGAGAATGTTAAATTATTACTCTTCATCAGTGGAGAATTAAGAATGGCACATCCCCCATTGGTACTGCATCTAATATACAGTAAAAATACACAGGAATACTATATATATATATATATATATATATATATTTTGTATTTTATCTATGTGAATTGCTTTGAACCAAAACCCACATTTGATTAACTGTACAATATGAACCTTATTCTGAGCGATAGTTGTGACAAAGTGCACTTGTTGATTAAATTAAATGTTACAGGTAAGTGGGACTAGATTAGACTTGGTTGTGTTTAAATTATCATCAGCTTCAAATCCTCAGAGAAGCTGTTTTGTTTTGTTGGGAAAATACTGCTGCTAGCTATGGTCTGGACCAAATGGACTGCTTTGAATTGACACAATCCTTTGTCTGTCGGGGGAGAACACCCTTTTAAGGAGAGCGTAATGTCTCAATAATTGGGCTGTCAATCACAGGAAAAGGGGGAGGGTGAGAGAAGGACGTCCTTGTTCTGCTCTGCCTTTCACACAGTGGTGGTGAGGGGATTGGTGGAAGCTGGGGGGGGCTCACCCTGCATTCCAAAGCTATAACCTCATTTCTTGGGTCGGCTTTTATTTATTTGTATGTATTTTTTTGGGTCGGCCTTTATTCAATGGATTTCCGAGGTTACCAATGATGTCATGATAGGAGAGAAACAGAAGTCTGAGACAGCGACACTACCACACAGAGAGAGCGCAACACTCGAAGCGCTGATAAAAATGTGTGAAGTGTTGGAAGAACTAACATTGTACTAAAGAATGAAGTGTATGACCAATGCCATAATCGCTTAAAGGAGGGGGAAACTAGGTTCCTGAAGCCTCAAGCTTGAATACATGTAGGCCACATTTGTCAAATGAATATCCTTCATATATCTACATGTCAACAGTTGATCTATCAACAAATGTATTTAATCTGTGAGCCACCTGTCTCTATCTTGAATACTCAGGCAGTTTTGATTCCTGCTTGTACTACTTTGGTGTCATGTATGTACATCTTATTTGGGAAGGCTACACAATGGCTGGGTAGGGTTTCAGTCAGGATGTAAAATTTAAAGCAATGTTTATACATTTGATAGAATTCTACTGTTATGTATATATTTTAGTAATATCAGTTGCACATCATTTAGTTTAGACTTAAGAATTTCTGTTCATTTATGCAAGTTCGTTCTAATTTTAGAATCTATACAGGTTTATGTAGTATCCATTATTTTTAAAATGTGTATTCATTATTAAAGGCTATTATACTGTGTCCTCTTTTAGTTCCGTTTGTAAATAGAGGTAGATGAACACTGCCACCTAATGGTTGAGTTAGACTACTGTAAAAAAAATAATACTCAACCCATGTAATCTGTCTTTATCCATTGTTATCAGTACAGTAGGATATAAAATATTAGTATTGTGCAAGCACATCTATGAAACTATTTTGACAGGTAGGCTAATCTCGACTTCATAATATTTGAAAAAGTATATCTGTATGTATCCACATAGTGATATTCTAAATGTATGTGATGCTGTGTATGACAACTTATTTCAGTTTGAATGCAGCATTTGTGAAATGGATATTTGTGTAATACATTCAGTCCTTTAAACCAGGGGTGTCCAACTCCTTTTGCCTGTGGGCCGCATTCGGTCTTCACCGAGTCTGGAGGGACGCATTTAAAATGTATTACAAGCTCCTTCATTGACTCTTGATCAACTTTGCTAAAAGGATTTGATTATTAAACTGTTAAGTTCGTTTATATTTGAGTAGTGTTTGTAGACTGTGATAGGCCTACTGTATGGTAATTCACTATTTAAGATCACTTTTAGGTTTGTCTGATACATGTATCATTGTTAAGTATGTTAATATAACCATAATTTAGAAATACAATTACTTTCAACTAGTTCTTTCTATTTTTTTGCTATTTTGTAACCAGGTTGGCAATGGCAACAAACACATTGAAATGCTGACAGCATAACCTACTGTGAAACACTGATGCCGTGTAGTCCCTCTTGTCTAGACAGAGGAGTTGGCTCCACTGAAGTAGGCTATATGTGCTCGTTTGCCTCCCACAATGTACCAATGTTCAGGTTTCCTAGGGTCTGGGTTTCCAGGCTTTCCTCATACTAGAAGTAACATAGTAAACGGAACACTTAAATTAGGGAAAGGGGGATACCTAGTCAGTTGTACAACTGAATGCCTTCAACTGAAATGTGTCTTCCGTATTTAACCCAACCTCTGAATCAGAGAGGTGCGGGGGGGTTGCCTTAATCGACATCCACGTCTTCAGCGCCCGGGGAACAGTGGGTTAACTGCCTTACTCAGGGACAGAACAGATTTTTACGTTGTTGGCTCGGGGATTCGATCCAGCAACATTTTGGTTACTGTCCCAACACTCTAACCACTAGGCTAAAAGTATGATATGTTACATTTGGTATGGTTACATAAGACCGAAGGTTACTGAAGGCAACAATAAAAGGAAGGTGGATCGGTGGGTGTTTAATGCGAATGTCTAGCAATCCAAAGGTTGCGTATTCAAATCTCATCACTGACAGCTGTAGAATTTTAGCTACTTTGCCCTTTAACCTAACTCCTAACCTTAACCCCTAGCCTAGCTAATGTTAGCATTAGCCACCTAGCTAACTTTAGCGACAACAAATTGGAATTTGTAACATATCATACATATTCCAAATTTGTAACATATTGACCAAATTGCAATTCGTAACATATCATACGAGATGGATGATGGACACCCACACATGAATACATAATGTAACATATCATACTAATTTGAGTCACGGATTTTCGTTTACTATGGTACGTGTACCCCTGATTCCAGGCTGCAACCTTTCCGAGTCGAAATGTCATGTACAGTTTGAGCTACAGTTTGGCCAACTAACCACTAGGCTTCGCTAGTCTCATTCGGTGATGGCCAGAGTCGGACAAAGAGTCGCTTAGCCTAAGCCTGCCCTGTACAATATTAAGTCCATACCATTAAGTCTCTCTCAATCCATTTAGTTCCACTACAACAAATGAACAATGGTAAGGTAGGTAAGTATGCAGACTCGGTCAATATGAATAAGGCTATCACAAATAGGTCGTTTTTAGGGTTGCCAAGTGGGGAAGGATGGCTCGCTCTATGAAATTACTAAAGGCGCGAAATTGTGATTAATCGTCAACAGGTTTATTGCAATTGTAGTGATCACATGACCAATACGACGCGCGCCCCTCACTTGCGCTCTGCTACCCTCACTGGTTAGTTGCCCCCTCGAGCATCAGACAGTTTTTATACTGTTGATTGACGACCAGGCACGCACAAAAGAGCTCTCAGCAAGGGAGGAGTGGCGTAGGATAGCATTAATTTCCTCACAGTAAGAAAATGTCAGGTATTTATTTTTTTGTGGTTTATAGACATTTCGCTTGGATTTAAACTGGGAAGGATAAGGCGAGCGGGAGGCTATGTTACGTAGACATAACGGTTGTTGTTCATAAACCGATTATAGGCTTGACGATGCAATTCATGGAAATAATACCCTAATACCCTAATAATAATGTAGATTTTTGAGAGTGAGTGAAAAATGGAATGATGTCCATTTAGTATTATTTCTGTAGCTGTCATGTTCTCCAATTACATGGGGTAGAATGTCAGATGAACCAGTCAACGTCTGCCTTCAAACTACACAACATAGTTGAAAGGTGGACACGGTGATACGTAACTTCGTGCTCTTTTGGAACATGGACTGGAGGAGAGAATGGTAGGCCTACAATGTTTATTTTGTAGATGCTCTCGCTCACCTGGGCAGATACAGACGCCGGTTAACTCTCCGTACAGTTCACTGTCGTTTTAAAGTGCTGAGGATATTCGCCAACGTTGGCCTGCTCTTTGACTGCAAATAACTCCAAACGGACAGGAACTGATTTGATGGTGTCGTAGATCACTAAAATGATTTGATAATCAAGAATTCATCAGCTACATTGAAGACGACTTTGTCATCCCACCGCTGTGGTAGCCTGTGTGATACACAAGACACCAGATGGCTAACAACGACTCGATGCAAGTAAGTTTTCCAAGTTAGCATTGGACAGTGGTTTTCCTTGATTTAACATATTAGGTTAGCCTTTGTTTGTCCTATTCGAAGAGATGCGTGCAGGTCATATTTGTAGGCTATTTCTTCTAAATGGGTTCGTGGTGACGTCTTAGCATGACAGGGACTGATGGTGGACAGGTACCCTACTAGTACATCGGGCCAAAGTACTAGGGTGGTTTTAGACAGGTAGTAGCCCACTATAACCGACTGAGCTTTTAGTCCACACGATCACCTTGACACTTTAGGTCTGTGTTTTCTGTCCCCCATGTTTGCAATAGTCAAACAGGGCATAATAATGGAAGGTGCTTACAGTGTGTGTTACCAAAGCAGTCTGACATATTTGTGCGGGTGTCGACAAAGGTAATGACGTATTGATGATGTGTATACCAACAAATACTGTACACACATGTCTACTTTTTATACCTCACCCACCATATGGAAGAGAAATTACCTGTATGGAGCATTAGAGGGCCGTTTCTTGTGGTACATAGTTGTTCCACTCAGGTGAGTTACAGTGGAGGGTGTCAGAGTCAAGGACCTAATTAAACAGGTCATGTTACCTTATGCTGCTTACACAGGTGTCTTCTCAGTTCAGGAAACTGCATAGGAGGGAATTGTTACAAATTAGAGGCCAGGTAGAACTCATGCCAGAACCCAACACATATGTCTGCTGCAGCCTTGCAGGTATCCCACTGAGTTTGGGTCAGACCAAAGTCAGTGGTCCAGTACAAATTTCAAATAATAAGATACATAAAACTACACATTCTATTTTAAGTTAGTGTATTACATGTAATCAACTTTCATATGTTTACACAGGCAGCCCAATTCTGATATTTTTCCACTAATTGTTCTTTTGACCAATCACATCAGATCTTTTCATATCAACTCTTTTTCAGACCTGATTGGTCAAACTACTAATTAATGACCAAAAGATCCGAATTGGGCTGCATGTTTTTTTCTTCTAAAATACGTTGAATAGAAAACTTTCTGTTTACTCGTGTATTTGTTTGACTTAGAACTGCACAGAACCAAGAAAAAAACAAAGGTAAAAAAAATGAATTGAATGAAATCATTCAGAATTCAAATTAATTTGGTTGGAGGCAGCGATTCTCATATACTGTGTAATTTATTTAACCTTTGGTAAGTTGCAGGTGCCTACAGGGTAAAAATAGCCGTTCAACCAGTTTTGAAAATAAAAAACTTCATTGTAAAGTGCAAGGGTGCCAATATATTTGACCACATCTGTTACTACAAGGCATTTGTGCCTTTTGAGGGTCTTAAGCAAAATGTTGTTGGGGGCCCCACCTCACTGAATTTTGACAGTGTAAAGAAAAACGTTTTAGAGATAATTTCCTGCAATTTGACAAATGTTGCCATGTGGCGCAGAGAAAATGATGCAGTTTTAAAGCAAGTTTGCATGCATTTTTTTTAAATTTCCATGGAGAGAAGAGAACATTTGGCAATTTTCTAACAAATTTCATGCAATTATACTAATTTGTCTCGGAGCGGAGGGAAAAATTTGCAGTTTTACAGCTAATTTCTTGAAATTCAAAAAATGTTTCCATAGGGTGGAAGGACATTTTTGCCGTTTTAAAGCTAATACCCTGCAATTCTACACATTTTGCCATGACTTATACCATGTTAATATGATGTCTGAGTGAGAGTGACTAATAAAATCAATGCGGGCCCCCAGGAGGTCAGGGCCCCAGGGCACGTGCCCTTTGTGCCTGGTCTATAATTTGACCATGATTACTACAAGTTTAGATAGCTGGCTAGACATGGGCTAATTGAGTGACTGTCAGTGATTGACATAACAAGAGAAAAACTGCTGATGCACAACATTTCTAAACTGCACAATGTGAATTCTACTATTCTAACTCTCAACAATAAGTTGAGACCTCAACTGAGTTCTTTAAAAAAAAGAATGTCACTTATGCCCAGGGCGGGCCGGTGCAACATCATGTAAAGTATGACACACTGAACACTGGGTCAGCAAGTAGCCTTAGCCTATATCACTAGGTGTCAGTGTCAGGTAAGCATCCGGTATCAAGGACACATGTAGGCTACAGTAAGTTCCTTCCAGTGGAGGTCAATCATTTGTTTTAAATGTACTCAATAAAATGTCATGTACATAATAATGGTTATGACTATAAAATTGGGGGTGGCCTCTTGACTGACGTAAGTAGGCATAGTTAGTATTTCCATGAAAGAGAAGATTTCCTGATTCCTGGAAAGCTAGCACTGTGACTGTGGGCAACACACATCAGAGGAAGGTAACAGGGCCTAAATGTTCATTGTTCATGTATGTATTCTCTTGTTCTACCTCTAGGCCTAGGTTCTTCACTCTTCGTTTTCAGTTATGTTTTGCTTGTTTTGCAATGAGAGAGAAAATATTGCTTTGGATGTAAAAGATACATGCAATGACTGTGGAAATAATAATAGGCCCTGCAGGACTTACATATCTTTTAGGTCTCTTTACTACACTTTCAGCTTATTGAAAAACACCCAGTGCACACAAGCATTTCAATGGGGTTTAATTTATCCAGCAAACAATCCCCAATTTCTGTTTTTACACTGGTCAAAAATATTAATGCAACATTCAACAATTTCAAAGATTTTACTGAGTTACAAGGAAATCAGTCAATTGAAAAAAAATGCACTAGGCCCTAATCTATGGAATTCACATGACTGGGAATACAGATATGCATCTGTTGGTCACAGATACCTTTAAAAAAAAAGTAGGGCCGTGGATCAGAAACCAGCCAGTATCTGGTGTGACCACCATTTGCCCCATGCAACGCGACACATTTCCTTGGCATAGAGTTGATCAGGCTGTTGATTGTGGCCTGTGGAATGTTGTCCCACTCCTCTTCAATGGCTGTGTGAAGTTGCTGGATATTGGCGGGAACCGGAAAACGCTGTTGTACATGTCGATCCAGAGTATCCCAAACATGCTCAATGGGTGACATGTCTGGTGAGTATGCAGGCCATAGAAGAACTGGGACATTTTCAGCTTCCAGGAATTGTGTACAGATCCTTGCAACATAAGGTGATTGCGGCAGATTAATGGCACAACAATGAGCCTCAGGATCTCGTCACGGTGTGTCTGTGCATTCAAATTGCCATCGATAAAATGCAATTGTGTTCGTTGTCCATAGCTTATGCCTGCCCATACCATAACCCCACCGCCACTATGGGGCACTCTGTTCACAATGTTGAAATCAGCAAACCACTTGCCCACACGACGTCATGTCTGCCATCTGCCCGGTATAGTTGAAATCGGGATTCATCTGTGAAGAGCACACTTTTCCACCGCGCCAGTGGCCATAAAAAGATGACAATTTGCCCACGTTACGCCGCTGAACTGCAATCAGGTCAAGACCCTGGTGAGGACGACAGGCATGCAGATGAGCTTCCCTGAGATGGTTTCTGACAGTTTGTGCAGAAATTCTTTGGTTGTGCAAACCCACGTTTTCATCAGCTGTCCGGGTGGCTGATCTCAGACGATCCCGCAGGGGAAGAAGCCGGATGTGAAGGTCCTGGGCTGGGGCGGTTACACGTAGTCTACGGTTGTGAGGCCGGTTGGACGTACTGCCAAATGATCTAAAACAACGTTGGAGGCGGCTTATGGTAGAGAAATTAACCTTAAATTCTCTAGCAACAGCTCTGATGGACATTTCTGCAGTCGACATGCCAGTTGCATGCTCCCTCAAAACTCGAGACATTTGTGGTATTGTGTTGTGTGACAAAACTGCACATTTGTAATGATCATGCTGTTTAACAGCTTCTTGATATGTTGAACCTGTCAGATGGATGGATTATCTTGGCAAAGGAGAAATGCTCACTAACAGGGACGTTAACAAATCTGTGAACAAAATTAGAGAGAAATAAGCTTTTTGTGCGAATTGAACATTTCTGGGATCTTTTATTTCAGCCCATGAAAGATGGGACTAACACTTTACATGTTGCGTTTTATATTTTTGTTCAGTGTAGATTGTAGCATGGAGAATAATGTTATCTCCAGGAGCAGTAGATTGGCTACACATAGATACTGAGAGATTGCTGATTGAGATCAAGCAGGCACGTTGGCAATGATAGACGTCCCTGTCGGAGCAGACCTATACTGTGCATAGTGATTGGGCTTGATTGTTCTATTTCCCCTCAATACCTCATCAAGGCTTTACTAGGGGGCAGATTTTTGGGGTCACAAATGAGCAGAGCTACAGCACATTACTCAGTCCTTACAAGACCTCTCTCTTTCTTTCAGTCCATTAGACTGATATCACTCTTTCTCTTTCCCTCAGTCTCCCCCTCCCACACATTATCCATATTATCCAGTGCATATAATAGGGCTTAGTCCATCAGGGTGTATTGGTCTCTCTCTCTCTCTCTCTCTCACTCTCACTTAGTTGTCCGCCGTCTCTCTCACTCCCACTTAGTCGTCCGCCGTCTCTCTCTCTCTCTCTCTCACTCCCACTTAGTCGTCCGCCGTCTCTCTCTCTCTCTCACTCCCACTTAGTCGTCCGCCGTCTCTCTCTCTCTCTCACTCCCACTTAGTCATCCTCTCTCTCTCTCTCTCTCTCTCACACTCCCACTTAGTCATCCTCTCTCTCTCTCTCTCTCGTATTTATTTGATGTTTGTTTATTTGCTTACTCCCTGCTCCCCAGACAGCTTCACTGAGTGTAAAGCAAGAATCCCCCTGGGTATTTGAGTCTTGTGCGTTGATAACACACCACCTTTATAGACGTACATTGCAGCCATCCTCTCATGCATTTAAAAAATATATATTTTGGTTTTCTGATGTATTTATCAATGCTCAAGAAGATCTCTGTGAACTCTCTGTGAGTGGTTGCAGCCAGCTGGTCATTATGTATGTACAACGATTCTCTGCCTTTTTTTGCTTTTTGCCAAATGGCTTTTTATTGATCACGCCGGAGAGTGGAAACATTTCCTCTGTCAGTACATTTCTCTAATGGCATCAAAGACTTTCTCCACACTCAGGCCGACTAAGCCCCAGACACCTGTTGCGCTGTATATTAAAAAAGAGTAAAACACTATGGTTCTTTTTTAGAAGTGCCAGCTCCTCATCACGCAAACAAAAACTGTTTTGGCTCCAGCTGTCGTTGCTGATAGCTCCATTGATAATAGGATTAGGAGACCCTGGACATTTCTGTCTTGACCCACTCCCATGGTGGCATTACACCCAAAACCCACCCTCACACCCAGTCCCAGCCCTTAACTCCAGGATTAAACTGGCTCTGTGGAAATATATCCTATCCCCCCCTTAGACCTGTCTGCACCCTGCCCAACTGTAGAGATGGAGTGCACAATTTTACTGGATCAAAATCGGGCTTAGGTGGTGGGCGTGGTCAATGGCGCGATCTGCGACTGAACATTTTAGAGGCTCTCTTGACTGCAGAGACAGAATTTAGCTTTTTTTTAAAGCTAATTCTACACAATTTGCCATGGGGCGGAGAGACATTTTTACCATTTTAAAACTAGTTTCCTGCATTTCTACACATTTTGTCATGGCTTATGCCGTGTTCTTATGCTATCTGAGTGACTCAAACATTATAACAAAATCAATGGGGGCCTAATGCCATGACATTTTTTGAATTTTATATTATAACTGTCTAGTTTTTCATTTTGATGATCGTTAGTTCTCAAAGATGTTCTTATTTAAAATATATACAGTTGAATTCGGAAGTTTACATACACCTTAGCCAAATACAATTAAACTCAGTTTTTCACAATTCCTGACATTTAACCCTAGTAAAAATTCCCCTGTCTTAGGTCAGTTAGGATCACCACTTTATTTTAAGAATGTGAAATGTCAGAATAATAGTAGAGAGAATTATTTATTTCAGCTTTTATTTCTTTTATCACATTCCCAGTGGGTCAGAAGTTTACATACACTCAATTAGTATTTGGTAGCATTTCCTTTAAAATGTTTTATCTCGGGTCAAACGTTTCGGGTAGCCTTCCATAAGCTTCCCACAATAAGTTGGGTGAATTTTGGCCCATTCCTCCTGACAGAGCTGGTGTAACTGAGTCAGGTTTGTAGGCCTCCTTGCTTGCACACACTTTTTCAGTTCTGCCCACACATTTTCTATAGGATTGAGGTCAAGGCTTTGTGATGGCCACTCCAATACCTTGACTTTGTTGTCCTTAAGCCATTTTGCCACAACTTTGGAAGTATGCTTGGGGTCATTGTCCATTTGGAAGACCCATTTGCGACCAAGCTTTAACTTCCTGACTGATGTCTTGAGATGTTGCTTCAATATACCCACATAATTTTCCTTTCTCATGATGCCATCTATTTTGTGAAGTGCACCAGTCCCTCCTGCAGCAAAGCACCCCCACAACATGATGCTCTCACCCCCGTGCTTCACGGTTGGGATGGTGTTCTTCGGCTTGCAAGCCTCCCCCATTTTCCTCCAAACATAACGATGGTCATTATGGCCAAACAGTTCTATTTTTGATTCATCAGACCGGAGGACATTTCTCCAAAAAGTATGATCTTTGTCCCCATGTGCAGTTGCAAACCATAGTCTGGTTTTTTTTTATGGCGGTTTTGGAGCAGTGGCTTCTTCCTTGCTGAGGGCCTTTCAGGTTATGTCGACATAGGACTCGTTTTACTGTGGATATAGATACTTTTGTACCTGTTTCCTCCAGCATCTTCACAAGGTCCTTTGCTGTTGTTCTGGGATTGATTTGCACTTTTCGCACCAAAGTACGTTCATCTCTAGGAGACAGAAGGCGTCTCCTTCCTGAGCGGTATGACGGCTGCGTGGTCCCATGGTGTTTATACTTGCGTACTATTGTTTGTACAGATGAACGTGGTACCTTCAGGCGTTTGGAAATTGCTCCCAAGGATGAACCAGACTTGTGCAGGTCTACAATTTTTTTTTCTGAGGTCTTGGCTGATTTATTTTGATTTTCCCATGATGTCAAGTTTGAAGGTAGGCCTTGAAATACATCCACATGTACACCTCCAATTGACTCAAATGATGTCAATTAGCCTATCAGAAGCTTCTAAAGCCATGACATCATTTTCTGGAATTTTCCAAACTGTTTAAAGGCACAGTCAACTTAGTGTATGTAAACTTCTGTCCCACTGGAATTGTGATACAGTGAAATAATCTGTCTGTAAACAATTGTTGGAAAAATGACTTGTGTCATGCACAAAGTAGATGTCCTAACTGACTTGCCAAAACTATAGTTTGTTAACAAGACATTTGTGGAGTGGTGTATGTAAACTTCCGACTTCAACTGTAGGTCCATTATCTTTTTTACATACATTATATATGGTTTTAGTTGTTGAATTTTACACTGAAAATGTTTTACCATCCCGAAAAGTATTATTTTATATAAATACTAAACAGAAATATAAACGCAACATTCAACAATTTCAACGATTTTACTAAGGAAATCAGACAATTTAAATAAATTCTTCAGGCTCTAATCTATGTATTTCACATGACTGAGCAGGGGCGCAGACATGCATGGGCCTGGGAGGGCATAGGCCCACCCATTGGGGAGCCAGGCCCAGCCAATCAGAATTTGTTTTTCCCCAGACAGACATACTCCTCAGTTTCATCAGCTATCCAGGTGTCTGGTCTCAGACAATCCCGCTGGTGAAGAAGCCGGATGTGCAGGTCCTGGGCTGGCGTGGCTACACTTTGTCTACGGTTGTAAGGCCGGTTGGACGAACTGCCAAATTCTTTAAAACAACATTGGAGGCGGCTTATGGTAGAGAATTAAACATTCAATTCTCTGGCAACCTCTCTGGTGGACATTCCTGCAGTCAGCATGCCAATTGCATGCTCCCTCAACTTCAGACATCTGTGGCATTGTGTTGTGACAAAACTGCACATTTTAGAGTGGCCTTGTATTGTCCCTAGCCCAAGGTGCACTTGTGTAAAGATAATTCTGTTTAATCAGCTTCTTGATATGCCACACCTGTCAGGTGGATGGATTATCTTGGCAAAGGAGAATTGCTCACTAACAGGGATGTTAACAAATTTGTGCACAGAATTTGAGAGAAATAAGCTTTTTGTGCGTTTGGAACATTTCTGGGATCTTTTATTTCAGCTCATGAAACATGGGACCAACACTTTACATGTTGCGTTTATATTTTTGTTCAGGATGTGTGTATATGTATGTATAACCCACTTGGCTAACCCACTTGCTTGTCACAAAATGCTTCCATTACAATGTTATGTGTATATATATAAAACAATGGAGTGGTTATGTTAAGCTAGTATACATGATCCCAACCCATGTCCCCATGGCCATGTCACAAAGCCAAACCTACCTTGCCCATCCAGTCAGTCTTAGCAAGAGCTGTTCCTTTGGCAGTCCAGCTATAGTTCTGCTCTGTTCTGCCATGCTGGCTAACCCACTTGCTTGCCTCACAGGATTAGTTATGATTACTGTTAACCCACCCTAATCATGGAAGGATCATGAAAGACGGTCCTCCACGGTGGTATGGGGCAGCCAGACCTGTTGTTTGTGACTATACTACTCAGTGCAGTTGTGATGGATGTTGTGCAGGTTATTGTGAGTGACGTTTTGAGTGTTTTGAGGCCTGGGGTCTCATGGGATTGTAGGAATGTGTTACAACGAAGAAATTCCTGAAACAATGTTATGTGGGGGCACCATATTTTACTCCAATTGGCCAAGCATGAGCACCATTTTAGAGTGAGTATGAAATGAGGTTGCTGATTGGAGTCATGTAGGAGCCAATGTTTTATCTCTGCAGAAATGGGCAGTAATCAGTGGCTTTGTAATCACAGCCAGAGACAGCATTCTGACTGACTGACTGACTGGCCCAGCTGTGGTGCTGAAATCGCAAACGGATAGCTTTCATAATTCAGTAATCCTTTTCTGTAATACTTTATTTTAGTAAATACAAGGTCAAAATAATTGCTTTTTGACTTACCTTGGAAGTTTTCCATGGGTCAAGGGGCACTACCAACCTACAAAAATGCTTCCATTACTTGGGTACAGCCACCACAGGCTGTCACAGATCAACCCCAAAAAATGTTGCTAAAGTACTTTGTTTGAATTTAGTTGATTTTGACACATTCAATGCAGTAGGGGGAAACAGCGCCACTGGCTGCCCCAACACCGTTGTTATTGATTTTGTTTGCGTACTGAGGAGAGTTGCGCAGCATGGTAAAAATTGCTGTACATATTGTGCTCTTCTGGAAAAACAGTTTGCAGTAACTTCTTTGTTGTTGTAATATCGCAAACGGATGTGGCTGCTTCACCATTAAGGATTCGAGCTTTAAGTGGAAGCTATGCTGAGCAGCATTGTTTTGGTGTGCTCTTTGGCTGGGAGGGAGGCACCATTTTGAGGTGTGAAGGTGCTGTGACCACTGGGACTGTGAGCAAGTCAGTCTGTACTAGGAAGATAAGAGCAAGGCCAGGCCATGCCCATGCAGTGACCCGTTTGTGGTTACCTAGGGTAATGGTGATGAGGTAGCCTCCCAGTGAGGTCATGTGATAGCTTCTGCTCTGTAAGAGGAGCACAGACGCAGTGCTTGATGGGTGCAGCGACGGCTCTGCTATCCCAACAGTGGACTGTCTGTTCTGTCTGCCCAGGGGCCATTAATGTGAGCCGAGGAAGAAAAACGTCTATTATCAGTCTCGGTCTAAAAGTAGAGAGAGAGACATGACCTGGCTGGCTGTAAAACAACCGAAGAGCACAAGACCAACTGTACCTCTCATAATTCTCTTAAGACACAGACTTTCAGACTGGGTCAGGTAGAAATGGTGAGGATCAAACAGCAGTCCTTTTCACATGCCTTGAAACATGGTGCTTAAAATAAGTCACTGCCTGGAGAGACAGAGAGACGGGGGGGTGAAAGTGGAGGGAGGGGAAATACATGACGGTTGGAGGGTACAGTAAATGACTGTTTGGTTGTGAGTTAGATTCCTAATTGAGCTGACGTTGCAACTTGTCATCATGATAATTGCTGTGATTTCCCATCGGTGGTATGGCAGTTCTAACCACCCTCCAGATCTCCTTCCTGCTGCTCCTGTGGGGCCTCAACCACACTATAGCTGTGTATAGATCGGTTTACTCCTTCACTTATTTTAGCTCCCCAATTGTACCCCACCTTGCATCAATCACACTAGGGGAACTTAGGGTATTTTGAAGTGGTGTTCCTGTTCCCACTGTTGACTAGGCATCTGTCTTAGTGTACTGTGAGTAAGGAATGATGCACTTTGCTATACTTTACTATTCTATTGTTTTATAGAACACACAACAGTACTGTGCTCATTAGTCAGTTGGGAACATTAGTCAACAACATACAGCCACACATATTGGTGTTGTCTTTGCTTTCCTGTTTGCGGACGCCTGCCATAATCGTCAGCAGAACTAAAGACGGATAATCATCAGCTTTATAGGACATGCTCTTATCCCCTCTGCCATAATAATCTGCTCTCGGTGTCCATTAAAATCTGTTTCCAATTCCTTCTTTTTTCAGAGCTTTCGGTGCAGTGTGCATCGTCTTTCCCTGATGCCTCTAGGTGAGGGAGCTGTAGCATTAAGCACCTATAAAGCCTGGCAGTGAAGCCCTTATCGGTGGTAGTCAGGAGCCAGAGAGAGCCAGGGGGATGAGGACAGAGGGTTGGTTATAGAGAGAACCAATACTGTTGCTCAGACCTTAGACCAACAAAGTGTTCAAAGAAGATTTGCCACAAAACAAAAATCTAAGTAGATCTTAGCACTGCATTGCTTCTCTCTCTCTCTCTCTCTCTCTCTCTCTCTCTCTCTCTCTCTCTCTCTCTCTCTCTCTCTCTCTCTCTCTCTCTCTCTCTCTCTCTCTCTCTCTCTCTCTAACAAACACACAAACATAGATTTTGAGTTATTTCCGTGGTATTCGGGCGCAGTCACAGGCAGACGCCCTGAGTGGGGCATTAGTCACGGCTGAGCTGTGGCAGATTTGAATCGGTCTGCTGGAAAATCACTCCCTTCCCTGTTTTTTTTCATGCACCACTGTCCTGAGGCTGTGTTTGTGGAGTGGAGTTCACAGTCTAACACAGCATGGTTCTCAGTCAGACATTCAGACCTCCTCTCTCTCTCTCTCTCTCTCTCTCTCTCTCTCTCTCTCTCTCTCTCCATACCCCCCACTGGGCCTTAGTGAGTGGGAGGATGTAGCTATCGACCCTGGACAGGCTCGCTGCGGAAATCCCCACGCCAGACCATCTGAGTCAGAGCCAGGAGTCACACAGCTTGGAGACCCAATTTCCCTGGAGTCAAAGCACAGAGACATGCATAACCCAATGTGCCAGGAGTTTGTCTCTCGCTCTCTGTCTCTGTGTCTCTCGCCATGTTCTAAGCTTCTGACTAGATAAGATCAAAGTAATGGCATCAGTTAACATGGCTGGGAATCTATCGTCACCAACTTTGTTTGCAATGTGCTGCTTTATGCAGTTGGGTTCAGTAGAGCATTGATAACAAAGTAGTCAACTTTAATAAATGATTCCCTGGTAACGTCAGAATTCTCCATCCACTGCTCTACATGAGTGGGACACAGATAGAGAGAGACACATTTGTACTTCCCTTTGGATGTTGTTTGGAAATGCAGTCTTCAACCCTCTGAGGCCTGAACAGAGAGACTGATTGTGGTGGTGCTCACAATGGACAGACAGCAACACAAACACATAAGCATTTATTGAAGTCTCTTGAGAAGATGGACCCCTCCACAATGCTGCTTTTCATGGGGATAGACTCTTCCCCAGCTGTGGACCGGGCACTCCTGGCATACACACACACACGCACAATCAATCAATCAAATGTATTTATAAAGCCCTTCTTACATCAGCTGATGTCGCAGAGTGCTGTCCAGAAACCCAGCCTAAAACCCCAAACAGCAAGCAATGCAGGTGTAAAAGCACGGTGGTTAGGAAAACTCCCTAGAAAGGCCAGAACCTAGGAAGAAACCTAGAGAGTAACCAGGCTGTGAGGGGTGGCCAGTCCTCTTCTAGCTGTGCCGGGGACTGGGGACAGCAAGGAGTCATCAGGCCAGGTAGTCCTGAGGAATGGTCCTAAGGCTCAGGTCCTCCGAGAGAGAGAAAGAAAGAAAGAAAGAGAGAGAGAAAAAGAGAGATAATTAGAGAGAGCATGCTTAACTACTTAGGGAGCAGTGGGGCGCCCCACTCCCGACACTACCCGGTGAAATGTAAGGCGCCAAATTCAAAATCCAAAAGTTAAATTATTAAACATTCATCAATATACAAGTGTTGCATAGTCATCAAAAGCTCTGATTCTTGGCAATATCACAGCGTTGTCAGATTTCAAAAAGGCTTTACGGCGAAAGCACAACATTTGATTGTTTGAGGATAGCCCCTCTCATATTTTATGCATTAGCATAAATCCATAACCAAAGCGGGTCTCATAAAAACGCATAAAATCGCTAATATAAAATCCCTTACCTTTCAAGAACTTCTGCTGAGGGCTTCCCAAGTGTCCAACGAAGACATCCAATGGTTCTTTTGTTAGAAAAAGTCATTTATTATATCCATAAATCTCTGTTTGGTTGGCGCGTTATGTTCATAAAATACAGCGTCCACTCGCCCATTGAACCGTGAAGAGAACACGTTCAACCTATACACTTGTCCAAGAACAATCAAACATCATTGATAATGTATCCTTAGGAACACTTTTATGTATATTTACTATAATATTTCAACCGGATTATAAACTGGACGATAGGAAAGGAAAAAACCACAGTGCGCGCGAGCCCGTGAACGCGCCTCCTCTTCTGTTTACATCTGGTGACTAGTTCGAAATTCTTCTTCTATTACCATCCAGAGCAACCTAACATCACCAAACACTGTCTAGAGACTGTTGACATCCAGTGGAAGCAATAGGTACTGCAATCTTACTCTCATATATGGCTGTTTTCAATAGGGAGGGGTTCAAAATGAGGCAATGTGTCAAAAACACTTTTTCCAGGACAGAAATTCCTCGGGTTTTCGCGTGCTATATCAGTTTTGTTATACTCACAGACAATATTTTAACTGTTTTAGAAACTTCAGAGTGTTTCCTATCCAATAGTACTAATTATGTGCATATCCTAGTTTCTGGGCCTGAGTGGAAGGCCTTTTACTTTGGGCACGCCAGACTCTCCAAAACCGACACCTCAGCTGCCGCTCCATAAGAAGTTAAATTCACACAGGACACCGGATAAGAGAGGAGAAATACTCCAGATATAACAGACTGACAAACTACTGCAGCATAAGTACTGGAGGCTGAGACAGGAGGGGTCGGGAGACACTGTGGCCCCATCCGACGATACCCCCGGACAGGGCCAAACAGGCAGGATATAACCCCACCCACTCTGCCGAAGCACAGCCCCCACACCACTAGAGGGATATCTCCAACCACCAACTTACCATCCTGAGACAAGGCTGAGTATAGCCCACAAAGATCTCCCCCACGGCACAACCCAAGGGGGGGTGCCAACCCAGACAGGAAGATCACGTCAGTGACTCAACCCACTCAAGCGACGCACCCGTCCCAGGGACGGCATGGAAGAGCACCAGTAAGCCAGTGACTCAGCCTTTGTAATAGGGTTAGAGGCAGAGAATCCCAGTGGAGAGGGGAACCAGCCAGGCAGAGACAGCAAGGGCAGTTCGTTGCTCCAGTGCCTTTCTGTTCACCTTCACACTCCTGGGCCAGACTACACTCAATCATAGGACCTACTGAAGAGATGAGTCTTCAATAAAGACTTAAAGGTTGAGACCGAGTCTGCGTCTCTCACGTGGATAGGCAGACCATTCCATAAAAACACACACAGTCTTGTACAACTAATCTTGTGGGGACACAAAATTCAATCCCATTCAAAATCCTATTTTCCCTATTTTCCCTATTTTCCCTAACTCCTAACTCTAACTCTTACTCTAACCTTAACCCTAACCTTAACCCCAAAACCTAACCTAATTGTAACCCTAACACTAATTGTAACCTTAACACTAAACCCCACAGAAAAGCATTTGACCTAGTGGGGACAAACAAAATGTCCCCAGTTGGTCAACTTTTTGTTTGTTTACTATTCTTGTGGGGACTTCTGGTCCCCACAAGTATAGTTAAACATGCCCACACACACACATAATCTTCCGCCATACTTGCTGGTTAAAGTTGACTATTTATTGACTCAGAGTTTGGACATCCTCTATTATACAGTATTTTTTATACAAAGCACATAGAAAAAGGCCAAAACATACAAAGTTCAATATGCTGATTCGGAGACTTAATTCTACAATCTCACCTAAACCTTCAAATAAAATCAACTTAAATTGTATTGGTCACATGCGCCGAATACAGCAGGTGTAGACCTTACAGTGAAATGCTTACTTACGAGCCCCTAACCAACAATGCAGTTAAAAAAAATATATGTTTAAGAATAAGAAATATAATAGCAAGTAATTAAAGAGCAGCAATAAAATAACAATAGTGAGACTATATACAGGGGGGGTACCGCTACAGAGTCAAGGTGCGGGGGCACCGGTTAGTTGAGGTAATATGTACATGAAGGTAGAGTTATTAAAGTGACATTCATAGATGGTAACAACAGAGAGTAGTAGCGGTGTAAAAGAGGGGGAGGCAATGCAAATAGTCTGGGTAGCCATTTGATTAGCTGTTCAGGAGTCTTATGGCTTGGGGGTAAAAGCTGTTTAGAAGCCTCTTGGACCTAGACTTGGCGCTCCGGTACCGCTTGCCGTGCGGTAGCAGAGAGAACAGTCTATGACTAGGGTGGCTGGAGTCTGACAATTTCTTAGGGCAACTTTCCACTGGTATATGGTATTGTAGGATTAGGATGCCACTGGGCCACACCCATTCATAAATACAGTGCACTAGCATAGCCTAACTCTACTCTACAGTAATGACACCCCTCTAACGGTTTTGTACACTCTGCACTCCAACTCCGCCACTGGAAGCGTGTTGTCACAATTAGGAGCATTGATTCTCCACACTCAGCCTCACTACTCTCTACGTTTCCACTGACATGGACTTCCATGCTGTTTTATTCAGAACTCTTCAGTTGGTGTGTATATTAATTATCTGAGTGGTAGCTCTCTCAATGTGATTTGTTCGTCTGCTGTGAACTGTGGTTAAGCAGCACATCAAGGGGAGGAGGGAGGAGGGGAGTGAGTGGTAATTGGAATTCACTGTTGCTCCCCACCAGGTCCTCTTAACCCAAATCCCAGCCACTGCATGCCTGCTGCCTGCTGAATGGGGCTGTGTGGAGATGAGAGGATGTGAGGGGAATTCAGACAAGATCACATATCTTTCCTATTTCCCTGGAACCTTTTGCTCTCTCTCTCTCTCTCTCTCTCCCTCATTCTGTCATTGTCTGGGTCTCTAGATGACAGTGCAAAGGGTGAACACACTATTAGACATAACACCTCACTGATATAACTTTGGCAACAAAATTACTTGACAAAGTGTAGTCTTACATGACAAAGTGTAGTCACTAGGCCATGAAATTGATGGATAATAGTGATATTGAGAGAGTTCTGTACTGTTTTAAACACACTTTCTCTCCTCACCTTTACTTTCTAGCTATCTCTATCGCTTTGTTTTTTAGGAACTTGTGGTGATGCTCATGATTGCCGATGTTCTCTGCTGACCCCAGAGGTCACTTTTTTCTCATCCTCTTACACTTATAGCACAACACCATGTTCATTCTCTCTCCTTCAGGGGCAACTGCTATCAGCACACCTGACCCTTGTGGCACACCTCTCTGTGCTTTTGACAGCTTTCTCTAGGATCCTTGATGGATCATCTACAGGTCACTGTCTGTCACCTGTCTGAACATCCACAGTGGCTTCACATTGCTTCTGGTGTAATCCATGACCTCAACTCCAAAACATGTCATCGTCATCCTCCAGCTTGTTCCTGGAACTGCCAATCCCCCAGCAGTTCCCCGATCCCTAATTTCTCTTCGCCCAAAATATCCCATCAGAGCACACATGACTGAGCTGGAAAGGACATTGTTATCAAATGATAATGAGCAGCACTATGCTTTCTCATTTCCCTGTCATTATAATTATTGATATTTGCTTATGCATCACCAAGCATCACAGGTGTGAGGGGTTGGGAGGGAAGTGGTGCAGATAGACAAGAGTGCTTCCCTTAAAGTCAATGAGATGGACTTTATGTTTATTTATAGAGGCAGGCGAGGCAAACCGGCAGTCAGGCCATTAACTTCATCAAAGGGATGGCTTTCAGTCAATGGCTACATCGAGCTGAGAGGAGCTACTCCACACTGGGGCCCAGCCACAGCATGACAGATAGACTGACTGAGGGATGACGGGAGAGAGGAAGAGGGTGAGAGAGAAGAGGGAGCGAGAGTGGGGGGTGGATAGAGGGATGAGGGTGACTCTTATTTTCTTGTTTCTTTCTCTCTATGGCTGTCTTGTGTGTTGCATGTCACATACATACATGACCTCTCTATAGGAAGTCATTCTATGGGACACTTTCACTTCCTCTGTGGTGATGGGCAGCATTTTCCCTGTTACTGAGTAGGCTGTCCTGTGTGTGTGTGTGTGTGTGTGTGTCAAGGGTATGTGTGCCTAGCTGTACGTGTGTGTACATCTGTGTGTTTATGAGAGAGAAAGTGTTTTGACAGTGTTTGCCTGGTCTGACATGGCTGTGAGCCATTCTGAAGGTGACCTAGGGTAGCCTCTGTGTCAGGGCTTCAGACTGACATAACCTCACTGAATCAGTCACTGACAGGAAGAGGCTGGAGGCAACATGGGTCACTCCTCTCACTGCTGTTTGTCTATAAACTTTACCTGTTTGTTATGGTTATTCATCCTCCCTAGTAGGGCTGGGTGAAATATAACATGTATTATATTCATTCAAATTAATGTTTTTGCACGATATTCCAAATGCCTGTATCTCAAGAATTTTGTTTGTTTGTATTTTTCGTTTTTATGAGCGTTTATGTCCTCTTGTTCTCATGTTGTGTTTTTTTATCTTGCCTCCTTCGCGCCTTCTGTGCTGTGTGCACCTTCCCATTTACACGCATTGGGCTTATTCCGGACAGATTTTGCCGAGAGTGAAACCTCTCTCGTCACCTCTTCCTCTCTGTTTACACACACAAGCCCTTCCCCCTGCCACTCACACCAACAAAGTTGAGAGATCACTTCTTTCTCTCTGACAAGCGGTTTCAACTCGCTATTTGGATTTGAGGTTTGGTCCAACAGAATTGGTCTTATGGACACATTGAGACATTATTTTATTGTAATAGGGGATAAGTTAACCTTTAACGATACAATGTGTATGTCTCAACTACTCAAATTGCGCACAGAGCAGACACTTTGATTTCTGGAAAATTAATGCTCAGTTTGTCATTACCACGTACCGCTAGCAGCATTTTAGCCAAAGACTGTTATACTAGCTATCTAGTCTGTGTTTTATACATGTGCAATAAGCATAAAACACAATTATATAAGCAATTGGTAAAAAATCCCATATTGCCCAGCCTTACTCCCTAGGGTTGCAAAATTCCGGGAACTTTCAATAAATTCCATGGTTTTCCAGAAATCCTGTTTGGAGGATTCTGGATTCCCTGCTTATTCCCTCCTGATTCCAGAATCCTCCTACTGGGATTTCGTGAAAACCAGGGAATTTATTGTAAGTTCCAATTTTGCAACCCTAATCCTCCCTGCCCTTCACTCTCATGATTCAAAGCCTGTGACATAGTTCAGTTCCACTTCCCGTTCCCTGTTCTGTGAAGCAGCTGTGCCTCTGTTCCTCTCCATGGGTGTTCTTCTCCATGTGGCCTGATGCTATTTATGACCAACATGCTTCTGTCGTAACATGATACATACAACGACTGCTGTGCGTGCGTCAATGTTTCCCTGTTTAGGACAAAAGAAAAGAATAGCTATTGATTCCCTTAGGTTTTATTATTAGGTGTAATTAACTATGTATGACTGCTTTTTCAGTGACTGATTTGAAAGGTTTTTGTGATATCTTGGCCTTTGACCGTTTTCACTCAGCTGTGCTCTCTACATCCTACTGTGCCTCTCACCTCTCTCCCAAATGAACACACACACACCGGTTGCGTCATGGCCTGTTAGCTCCGTCCATGACTGCAAGGCCCTTCAGCGGGTGGTGAATATGGCTCGGTACAGTACATTCGGAAAGTATTCAGACCCCTTGACTTTTTACACATTTTGTTATGTTACAGCCTTATTCTAAAATGTATTCAATCGTTTTTTTCCCTCATCAATCTACACACAATACCCCATAATGACAAAGCAAAAGCAGGTTTTTACAAATGTTTGCAAATGTATTACAAATAAAAAACAGATATATTACATTTACATACAGTTGAAGTTGGAAGTTTACATACACCTTAGCCAAATACATTTAAACTCAGTTCACAATTCCTGACATTTAATCCTAGTAAGAATTCCCTGTTTTAGGTCAGTTAGGATAACCACTTTATTTTAAGAATGTGAAATGTCAGAATAATGATTTATTTCAGCTTTTATTTCTTTCATCACATTCCCAGCGGGTCAGAAGTTTACATACAATCAATTCGTATTTGGTAGCATTGCCTTTAAATTGTTTAACTTGGGTCAAACGTTTCAGAAAGCCTTCCACAAGCTTCCCACAATAAGTTGGGTGAATTTTGGTCCATTCCTCCTGACAGAGCTGGTGTAACTGAGTCAGGTTTGTAGGCCTCCTTGCTCGCAAACGCTTTTTCAGTTCTGCCCACACATTTCATATAGGATTGAGGTCAGGGCTTTGTGATGGCCACTCCAATACCTTGACTTTGTTGTCCTTAAGCCATTTTGCCACAACTTTGGAAGTATGCTTGGGGTCATTGTCCATTTGGAAGACCCATTTGCGACCAAGCTTCAACTTCCTGACTGATGTCTTGAGATGTTGCTTCAATATGTCCACATAATTTTCCGTCCTCATGATGCAATCTATTTTGTAAAGTGCACCAGTCCCTCCTGCAGCAAAGCACCCCACAACATGATGCTGCCACGCCCGTGCTTCACGGTTGGGATGGTGTTCTTCGGCTTGCAAGCCTCCCCCCATTTTCCTCCAAACATAACGATGGTCATTATGGCCAAAATGTTATATTTTTGTTTCATCAGACCAGAGGACATTTCTCCAAAAAGTAAAAATTTTGTCCCCACTCGTTTTACTGTGGATATAGATACTTTTGTACCTGTTTCCTCCAGCATATTCACAAGGTCCTTTGCTGTTGTTCTGGGATTGATTTGCACCTTTCGTACCAACGTACGTTTATCTCTAGGAGACAGAATTCGTCTCCTTCCTGAGCGGTATGACGGCTGCGTGGTCCCATGGTGTTATTACTTGCGTGCTATTGTTTGTACAGATAAACGTGGTACCTTCAGGCATTAGGAAATTGCTCCCAAGGATGGAGCAGACTTGTAAAAAAAAAAAATTCTGAGGTCTTGACTGATTTCTTTTGATTTTCCCATGATGTCAAGCAAAGAGGCACTGAGTTTGAAGGTAGGCCTTGAAATACATGCATAGGTACACCTTCAATTGACATCAGTTAGCCTATCAGAAGCTTCTAGAGCCATGACATAATTTTCTGGAATTTTCCAAGCTGTTTAAAGGCACAGTCAACTTAGTGTATGTAAACTTCTGACCCACTGGAATTGTGATACAGTAGATTATAAATTAATCTGTTAGCGCATGGATCCCGTGAACGGGATCAAAATCGACAACATCCGGTGAAGCTGGAGCGCACCAAATTCAAATGACAAAATAGTATTACACTGCTCAAAAAAATAAAGGGAACACTAAAATAACACATCATAGATCTGAATGAATGAAATAATCTTATTAAATACTTTTTTCTTTACATAGTTGAATGTGCTGACAACAAAATCACACAAAAATTATCAATGGAAATCAAATGTATCAACCCATGGAGGTCTGGATTTGGAGTCACACTCAAAATTAAAGTGGAAAACCACACTACAGGCTGATCCAACTTTGATGTAATGTCCTTAAAACAAGTCAAAATGAGGCTCAGTAGTGTGGCCTCCACGTGCCTGAATGACCTCCCTACAACGCCTGGGCATGCTCCTGATGAGGTGGCGGATGGTCTCCTGAGGGATCTCCTCCCAGACCTGGACTAAAGCATCCGCCAACTCCTGGACAGTCTGTGGTGCAACGTGGCGTTGGTGGATGGAGCGAGACATGATGTCCCAGATGTGCTCAATTGGATTCAGGTCTGGGGAACGGGCAGGCCAGTCCTTAGCATCAATGCCTTCCTCTTGCAGGAACTGCTGACACACTCCAGCCACATGAGGTCTAGCATTGTCTTGCATTAGGAGGAACCCAAGGCCAACCGCACCAGCATATGGTCTCACAAGGGGTCTGAGGATCTCATCTCGGTACCTAATGGCAGTCAGGCTACCTCTGGCGAGCACATGGAGGGCTGTGCGGCCCCCCAAAGAAATGCCACCCCACACCATGACTGACCCACTGCCAAACCGGTCATGCTGGAGGATGTTGCAGGCAGCAGAACGTTCTCCACGGCGTCTCCAGACTCTGTCATGTCTGTCACGTGCTCAGTGTGAACCTGCTTTCATCTGTGAAGAACACAGGGCGCCAGTGGCGAATTTGCCAATCTTGGTGTTCTCTGGCAAATGCCAAACGTCCTGCACGGTGTTGGGCTGTAAGCACAACCCCCACCTGTGGACGTTGGGCCCTCATACCACCCTCATGGAGTCTGTTTCTGACCGTTTGAGCAGACACATGCACATTTGTGGCCTGCTGGAGGTCATTTTGCAGGGCTCTGGCAGTGCTCCTCCTTGCACAAAGGCGGAGGTAGTGGTCCTGCTGCTGGGTTGTTGCCCTCCTACGGCCTCCTCCACGTCTCCTGATGTACTGGCCTGTCTCCTGGTAGCGCCTCCATGCTCTGGACACTACGCTGACAGACACAGCAAACCTTCTTGCCACAGCTCGCATTGATGTGCCATCCTGGATGAGCTGCACTACCTGAGCCACTTGTGTGGGTTGTAGACTCCGTCTCATGCTACCACTAGAGTGAAAGCACCGCCAGCATTCAAAAGTGACCAAAACATCAGCCAGGAAGCATAGGAACTGAGAAGTGGTCTGTGGTCACCACCTTCAGAACCACTCCTTTATTGGGGGTGTCTTGCTAATTGCCTATAATTTCCACCTGTTGTCTATTCCATTTGCACAACAGCATGTGAAATTTATTGTCAATCAGTGTTGCTTCCTAAGTGGACAGTTTGATTTCACAGAAGTGTGATTGACTTGGAGTTACATTGTGTTGTTTAAGTGTTCCCTTTATTTTTTTGAGCAGTGTATAAAACATTCATGGAAATGCAAGTGCACACTCTTCAAAAGATTAGAATCTTGGCAATCTCACAGCGTTTGTCAGATTTCAAAAAGCTTTTACAGCGAAAGCATAACATTTGATTGTCTGAGGACAGCTCCCTGTGTACTTCCCCCATTAGCATAAAACATAACCAGCGCTGGTGTCACAAAACACATAAAAAGAGCTAAAATAAATCGCTTACCTTTGAAGATCTTCTGCTGATGGTCCAAGCAAGACAATCAATGTTCCTTTTGTTCGAAAAAGTCCCTCTTTATATCCATAAAGCTCCGTTTGGTTGGCGTGTTCTGTTCAGAAAATCCACCGTCCACTCTTCCATTATACAAGACATATAGAGCGTTCAAAATATACCTATTAACTTTGTCCAAACAAATCAAACAACGTTTCTAAATGATCCTTAGGTACACTATTATGTATATTAACTATAATATTTCACACGGATAATATCTTGGACGATAGAAAAGGAAAAAACCGAGGCGCACGCCACAGACAGAAGTTACTTCTTCACTCTCCTTGGATAATCTTCTTCTACTCTCCTATTTGTCAAGATAAACGCTTGAAACCTTATCTAATGACTGTTGACATCTAGTGGAAGCCATAGGTACTTCAACCTGGTAGCTGGATTTAAGCATATCCTATAGCAACTCATTGGAAAATGAGTCAGCTCACAGAATCACATTTTCTCGGATGGATTTCCCTCGGGTTTTCGCCTGCCATATCAGTTCTGTTATACTCACAGACATTATTTTAACATTTTTAGAAACTTCAGAGTGTTTTCTATCCAATACTACTAATTATGTGCATATCCTAGTAACAGGCAGTTTACTTTGAGTAACAGGCAGTTTACTTTGGGCACGTCCGACAGGCGGAAATTCAGGGAACTAGACCCGTGCGCGAAGAGGTTAAATAATCTGTCTGTAAACAATTGTTAGAAAAATGACTTGTGCCATGCACAAAGTAGATGTCCTAACCGACTTGCCAAAACTATAGTTTGTTAACAAGAAATGTGTGGAGTGGTTGAAAAAAAAGTTTTAATGACACCAACCTAAGTGTATGTAAACTTCCGACTTCAACTGTAAATATTCAGACCTTTTACTCAGTAATTTGTTGAAGCACCTTTGGCAGTGACTACAGCCTTGAGTCTTCTTGAGTATGACGCTACAAGCTTGACACACCTGTATTTGGGGAGTTTCTCCGATTCTTCTCTGCAGATTCTCTCAAGCTCTGTCAGGTTGGATGGGGAGCGTCGCTGCACAGCTATTTTCAGGTCTCTCCAGAGATGTTCGATCGGGTTCAAGTCCGGGCTCTGGCTGGGCCACTCAAGGACATTCAGAGACTCGAAGCCACTTCTGCGTTGTCTTGGCTGTGTGCTTGGGGTCGTTGTCCTGTTGGAAGGTGAACCTTCGCCCCAGTCTGAGGTCCTGAGCACTCTGAAGGAGGTTTTCATCAAGGATATCTCTGTACTTTGCTCCGTTCATCTTTCACTCGATCCTGACTAGTATCCCAGTCCCTGCCGCTGAAAAACCTCCCACAGCATGATGCAGCCACCACCATGCTTCACCATAGGGTTGGTGCCAGGTTTCCTCCAGACGTGTTGCTTGGCGTTCAGGCCAAAGAGTTCAATCTTGGTTTCATCAGACTAGAGAATCTTGTTTCACATGGTCAGAGTCCTTTATGTGCTTTTTGGCAATTTCCAAGTGTTCTGTCATGTGCCTTTTACTGAGGAGTGGCTTCCGTCTGGCCACTCTACCATAAAGGCCTGATTGGTGGAGGGCTGCAGAGATGGTTGTCCTTCTGGAAGGTTCTCCCATCTCCACAGAGAAACACCTCCCTGACCAAGGCCCTTCTCCCCCAATTGCTCAGTTTAACTGGGCTGCCAGGTCTATAAAGAATCTTGGTGATTCCAAACTTCTTCCATTAAATAATGATGGAGGCCACTGTGTTCTTGGATCTCAATCCTGCCGAAATGTTTTGGTACCCTTCCCCAGATCTGTGTCTCGACACAATTCTGTCTTGGAGTTTTACGGACAAATCCTTCGACCTCATCAAGTTGTAGAAACATCTCAAATAGGATCAATGGAAACAGGATGCACCTGAGCTCAATTTTGAGTCTCATAGCAAAGGGGCTGAATACTTATGTAAATAAGGTATCAAAACAAATCTAAAAACCTGTTTTCGTTATGTCATTATGGGCTATTGTGTGTAGATTGATGAGGAAAAAATTTATGTAATCCATTTTAGAATAAGGCTGTAACGTAACAAAATGTGGAAAAAGTCAAAGGGGTTTGAATACTTTCCGAATGCACTGTACATCACCGTGCTCCCACCCATCAAGGACATCTACTCGAAACGGTGCCTAAGGAAAGCCCGCAGCATCATCAAGGACCCAACACACCCCAGTACTGAGCTGTTCACTCCCTTACCGTCAGGCAGATGGTACCAGAGCATGAGATCTGATACCAACAGGCTCAGAGACAGTTTCTATCTACAAGCCATCAGACTGCTGAACACTTGAGCTGGACCTATACACATATACATTCATTCTACACACACATCACAACTGCTGCTACCAGACTCTTGTCATGATTGCCGAATACTGCACAATTTAAACACTTGTCCCTGAATCCCCCCTTCCCCAAAACATGTATAGATATTGGACTCTAAATTGTACCTTCCTGTATTATACTGATGCTAAAATGTTTATTCTGTTCTACTGAGCCATTTACTTCCTGTTCTTATCTTTTATTATTTCTTATTGTTGTTGCATTGTCCGGAAGGAACCTGCAAGTAAGAATTTCTTTGGAGGGTGTATACCATGTGTATCCCGACTAATGACACTTGAAACTTGAAACACACACAGCATCTGGCAGTGTGTTTGATGTGATCAGTGTCTATCACAGCAGCCTGTCGCTATGCTAAGAGCAGCCAACAGCAGGAAGCAAAGTGGCATTGCTCACTCGCTTACAAACCACACCACTCTCCTCTGTGTGTGTGTGTGTGTGTTTCTGTAGTGTTTACTATTAGTCTCTCGCTTTCTCTCTAGGCTAGAGAGCAGAACAGGAAGCGGTGGGGTGGGGTGGTGGGGCTGGGGCTGTGTCGCTCTCTCTCTTCCTACCTCTTCCTCGCTCACTCACTTCGGATTGAGTCTCTTTTGATTCCTGGCGGGAAGGAAGCACATCCTGGATTTGAGGAGGCAGGAATAGCTCTCTGTACTTTGAGTGTCGGTTCTGGTGTGAGAGTGTGTAACGGGGCAGAGGGGAGGGGTTGGGCAACACAGAGAGAGCCAGGGTGGGCCATGGCCAGCGAGGGAGCTTTGGCGGACTGCCCAGGGGAGCACACTGCTGCAGACCACCCCACTCACACTGAACAGGACCAGGGGGACGCAGAAGCTTCGGTAGGGCACCATACAACTCTTTCTGGGCACCATACAACATGGCTGCCTTCCACACTACAGTGTGTTTGTGAGTTTACTCTCCGCTTTCTGCTTCATGTTCACTTCCTTCTCAGTCCATGCCATTTCTGATGACTCATGTCGGAGCTGCTTTTAGTGTTGTCGCATTGTTTTCAGCCCCATCTGAGTGGAGAACTGACTATTCAATTTCTCTGTATTGTTCCACTGGAGGGAATTGCTAAATGTCTATAAATGTGTAGTAGTGAGTCACATTTTTTATGGTCTGGCCCTTTCCTCCTTCCTCTTATGTTGTTGTCTCTCAGCTATTCTTCTCTCCTCTGTGCCGCTGTTGCTCACGTCCTGCCTCACTATTAGTGACTTCATTTTAAGACGAGTGTGTGTGTCAAACTAGTGTGTTGTATGTGTGTCTCAGTTCTGCTCAACAAGTGGGTGTTCTTCCTGTCTTAGTCCTACCAAGGGTCTATTTCTCCCTCATCTTTCTCTCTCTTTGTATGTTCTCTACCTCCATTCTAGATGATTTTAGTGCAGAGAAGGACAGGGCTGGGAGCACAATGAACCTACAGCCTTGGTGTTGTTAGGACAGTAACACCATGCTCCAGCTAACTGGGACATTTGGCCCACAACTTGTGATTGCGTTGATACCAGCAGTACTATTTCATCTGTATATCTAACACTGTGTTCCTTCACAACAAATAGCCAAACATTTCAGTGAGCCATTTGACACAACATTAGGCCATCAGGTTCGCTATGAGAAATATTCCCAGATTACCATGACTACTCTGCACTGTTGTTGTGCAGGGTTTCCTGTTTAATAGCCTGTGTAAGTAGCCCTCGAAGGCCCAATAGCTGTGCTTGGCCATGAGGGCTGGCTGCAGCCTGCTGTATTGTATTGTATTGCAGATGGATTATGGTTCTAATGAGAGTCTGCCTGGTAGGAGCTGGGCTCTGCTCTGTTATGCCTGGCGTGGTGCTGAACTGGCCAATAGGGACGCTGCTGTAATCAGATCTGCAGGCTGGAGCCAGGGCCGGGTCTCTGAGTGGCCTACAGCAGTCAGTCAGTCACTATGAGAGGGGAGGGACTGGGACTGCTCTGTCTGTCTGTCTCCATGTTGCAGGATCGGGGCTCTGTTCAACTCTAATAATGAGCTGTCTCTGCTGGATTGTTGCTAATGTCTGCTGTTGGGGATTTACTGTGATAGTGTTGCATGCCGGTTTGTGTGTGTGTGTGTGAGTGCATGCAAGTGTGTTTATATGCATGCAATGCCGTTACATGCATGTATGTCTGTATTTGTGCCTGACAGCGTGTCTGTGTGTATCAGTGGGTCTGAGCAGGAACAAGCCCTGATAGATTTTAGTCTCTATTAATGCTGCCCTAATCTGCTCTGATCTGGTTACCATCAGGAGGGGACGTGAGCGCTCAGGCCTTGACTCACTTAACGTCTCAGTCTCACTCTGCTGCTCTTAGAGACTCAGTTCTCTGAAGGGAAGCGCTCACCTCGCACTGACTGCTACTCTCTCTGTCACAACTCCTTTTTAAGTCCCTGACTCCGTCTGTCCCTTTCTGTTGCTGTCTTGGCCTCTGTTATATCTACTCTAGCCATGGATCTACAGTACTTTTACTCTTTGCTGCACTGCAGTCACACAGGATGTGAGCTGAAATGTTGGGCTCTTTGGTTTGGGCACCTGCCTCTGGGACCCATTGGAAACGCATTAGCATTCTCTCTCTCTCTTTCTCTCTCTCTTCCGTGTACAGATAAATGCTCCTCTCTCTCCTAATGTTTGCTGCCAGTTTAGTGCTGCTCAGTTAAACCTTCTGACCTACAGGGATGTGTGGGAGACATCTGGTGTCAAAGGTGAACACAACCTAGTCCCCTGCACCTCCACTCCTCCAAAACCCCTAATAAGGCCCTTTTCCCAGAGAGTGTTTTTGCATCGAATTGTAAATATGGCAGACCTTTGTTTATCGTCTCTCTGCTATCACCCCAAGATCGTCTTGGCACAATACATGTCGCAATGTATTTGACCGATGCTAATCTATTATCCATTCTCTCTCCCCCCTCTCCTTTTCCTCTCTCCCTGTCAGAGTGACCCAGGTGGGCTGTCACTGCTGGAGCAGCTGGGTCTGGACCAGAGCTCAGACTTCTCTGACTCCAGCATTCAGCAGAGGCTGGACGAAACGAGGGAACGCATCCGCCGGGAGATCAGGTTAGCATTACTATTTAATTACTCATGTACTATTCAATCATTTCTATGATGTATTGATTAACAACTCATTGTGGGATACTACTACTTATGAAAAGTCCCTGTAATTTGACTGGATCAGGAAGGAGCTGAAGATCAAGGAAGGAGCAGATAACCTGAGGAGAGCCACCACAGACAAGAAGAATGCCCAGCAGGTGGACAGCCAGCTCCGCAGCTCCAACCGCAGACTGGACAGCCTGCACTCTAAGTTACAGGAGCTGGACGCTTACATTGTGGTCAAAGGAGGGCGACAACAACACAGGTATCACTGACGGGATGGAACTATGAAGCGAATGGAGCGTAGCCTTATACCATTGGATGGATTCAACCAAAAGTTGTAATGTAGAAACATGTTGGCCATTGTTAATGATTATAATAACTGTCAGTTAATACCATGACCTTTGACCCTCAGATGCCCCCAAGTCTCCCGGGGCGCGCAGCCGCTCGGCCAATCAGGACCGGATCACGGCTCTGGAGCGCCAGCTCAACATTGAGCTCAAGTGCAAACAGGGAGCAGAGAACATGATCCCCATTTATGCCAATGGAGTCACCAAGGTACTGGACCTGACTGGACCACCTAACCCCTCTAATATATACATCTACTGTAGCCTATGTACAATACAGCCAGCCCCTCCACAATCTCTCTTTCTCACTACTCTGAGTTCATGTCTC
Organism: Brachymystax lenok tsinlingensis; assembly: GCA_030435695.1. Lineage (NCBI taxonomy): Eukaryota > Metazoa > Chordata > Actinopteri > Salmoniformes > Salmonidae > Brachymystax > Brachymystax lenok. The sequence goes on along the minus strand of CM059791.1, from coordinate 81,660,899 downwards.
TAGTCAGATCTTCTCCCAGCCTGTACCCTGATTCTTCTCTGAGTAGTGAAGGATAGCAGGGGTGTGTATTTGTGAGCTGTCTGCTATTTCACTGTCCTCACTGTACGGTGTCGCTTGTAGGACAAGAAGATGCATCAGACGGCCCAGCAGATGCTGCAGGACAGCAAGACCAAGATTGACATCATCCGCATGCAGATCCGCAAGGCCATGCAGGCCACTGAGCAGACTGAAGATATCCAGGGTAAATATCTGTCTGACTGTCTGTCTCTGCCTGCTTGTCTGTCCGTCTTCCTGTCTGACTGTCTGTCTCTTAATCCCTCTGTGTCTATCTGTCTCTAATCTGTACATCTATCGTTAAATGTTTTATGTGTGGGGACCAGATCAATGCCCTCCTCAGAAGTGCAGAGTGGACATTATTATAACCTACTCCACTCCATACACACACACTCATACACACTCACACACACACACACACACACACACACTGAGGCTCACTTCCACATAGAGCGCAGGTTAAGGCCTTATTGATGTTCCTGCATCCCTGTGATGTTGCCGAACAGCAAAAAGTCATGCTTCATTTACCAGAGGTTAGAGACAGAGGGAAAAAGGGAGAGAGAGAAAGATAAGGAAACAAATGGTAAGATATGGAAAGCGGGGAGAGAGAACGAGAAAGAGAGTGAGAAGATGGGAAATGCACAGGAAATAAAGAGACAGATTTAGGCCCATATCTTTAAATGGATTGCTGTGTCTTTCCCTCTCCCTACCTTCTTGCCTCTACCTTCCTCCCTCCTTTGGTTTAAGAATAGATCAGAGCAGCAGGGCATTTAGCCTCATAAGTCATGAACCATCCGTAACTTAGGACACACACAGACGCACACAAATCCATCAAAACCTCACATTATCTTGATTTTCAGTACAGATGACTTTATCATATTATGAAAGATAACTGCATACAGTGCATTCGGAAAGTATTCAGACTCCATGACTTTTTCCAAATGTTGTTATGTTATAGCCTTATTCTAAAATTGATTTTACAAAATGTCTCATCAATCTACACAATACCCCATAGTGACAAGACTAAAAGAGGTTCTTCGAATGTTTTGCAAATTTATTACAACTAAAAAACAGAAATACCTTGTTTACATAAGTATTCAGACCCTTTGCTATGAGACTCCAAATTGAGCTCAGGTGCATCCTTTTTCCATTTATCATCCTTGAGCTGTTTCTACAACTTGATTGGAGTCCACCTGTCTATATATGGCCCACGGTTGACAATGCATGTCAGAGCAGAAACCAAGCCATGAGGTCGAAGGAATTGTCCGTAGATCTCCAAGAGGATTGTGTCGAGGCACAGATCTGGGGAAGGGTACCAAAACATTTCTGCTGCATTGAAGGTCCCTAAGAACACAGTGGCCTCCATCATTCTTAAATGGAAGAAGTTTGGAACCACCAAGACTATTCCTAGAGCTGGCCGCCCGGCCAAACTGAGAAATCGGGGGAGAAGGGCTTTGTCAGGGAGGTGACCAAGATCCCGATGGTCACTCTGCCAGAGCTCCAGTTTCAATGTGGAGATGGGAGAACCTTCCAGAAGGACAACCATCTCTGCAGCACTCAACCAATCAGGCCTCTATGGTAGAGTGGCCAGACGGAAGCCACTCCTCAGTAAAAGGCACATGACAGAACACTTGGAGTTTGCCAAAAGGCACCTAAAGGAGTCTCAGACCATGAGAAACAAGTTTCTCTAGTCTGATGAAACCAGGATTGAACATTTGGCCTGAATGCCAAGCGTCACATCTGGAGAAAACCTGGCACCATCCCTATGGTGAAGCATGGTGTTGGCAGCATCATGCTGTGGGGATGTTTTTCAGTGGCAGGGACTGGGAGACTAGTCAGGATCGAGGGAAAGATGAACGGAGCAAAGTACAGAGAGATCCTTGATGAAACCTGCTCCAGAGCACTCAGGACCTCAGACTGGGGCGAAGGTTCACCTTCCAACAGGACAACGACCCTAAGCACACAGCCAAGACAATGCAGGAGTGGCTTCGGGACAAGTCTCAATGTCCTTGAGTGGCCCAGCCAGAGCCTGGACTTGAACCCGATTGAACATGTCTGGAGAGACCTGAAAATAGCTGTGCAGCGACGCTCCCCATCCAACCTGACAGAGCTTGAGAGGCTCTGCAGAGAAGAATGGGAGAAACTTTCCAAACACAGGTGTGCCAAGCTTGTAGCGTCATACCCAAGAAGACAAGAGGCTGTAATCGCTGCCAAATGTGCTTCAACAAGTACTGAGTAAAAGGTAAATGTCATGTTTAATTATTTATTTTTTTACATTTGCAAAAAATTCTTAACCTGCTTTTGCTTTGTCATTATGGGGTATTATGTGTAGATTGATGAGGGAAAAATGAATTTAATAAATTTTATAATAAGGCTGTAACATAACAAAATGTGGAAAAAGTCAAGGGGTCAGTAAATGGTTTGTTATCGCTTTCCCCAGGTAAGCCAGACACGTGTGGGGTGGAGCTGCGTGTGGAGGAGCTGTGGCATCATTACCGCGTGGAGCACGCCATGGCTGAGGGAGCCAAGAACATGCTGAGGCTGCTGGGAGTAGGGAAGGTCCAGGACAAGAAGGCCATGTCAGAGGTCAGAGTTCACACACAAGACTACTTGATCTCACACATGGATCTCACACATGAACGCACATTTACACACACACACACACACACACAAACACACACGCCATTGTAACCCCTCTCTCCTCTCTCCCCCCCCAGGCCCAGTGTGGTCTGAGTGAGTCGTCCCAGCGCTGTGACCTGCTGAGAGACTCTCTGGAGCAGCGTCTGCTGGAGCTGACGGACGACCACCCCAAGGCCTGCCTCATCAAGGAGGAGCTGGTGCTGGCCTCCTCCTCAGCCTTCAGCTCCAGACACGGAACCCCCTATGTACACAACCAGTACAGCACCCTCTGCAAGCCCTCCCCACTCACTGGTACATACACTCATAGTCTATCACTGACTCTTAGTGCCTCTCTAAACCCTATCACTGACTCTTACAGACTATCTATACACTATCACTGACTCTTACAGACTCTCTTTACCCTATCACTGACTCGTACAGTCTCTCTATACCCTGTCACTGACTCTTACAGTCTCTCTATACCCTGTCACTGACTCGTACCATCTCTCTATACCCTATCACTGATTCTTACAGTCTCTCTATAGTTTATCCCTGACTCTTACAGCCTCTCTATACCCTATCACTGATTCTTACAGTCTCTCTATAGTTTATCACTGACTCTTACAGCCTCTCTATACCCTCTCTATACCCTATCACTGATTCTTACAGTCTCTCTATAGTTTATCCCTGACTCTTACAGCCTCTCTATACCCTATCACTGATTCTTAGTCTCTCTATAGTTTATCACTGACTCTTACAGCCTCTCTATACCCTATCACTGATTCTTACAGTCTCTCTATAGTTTATCCCTGACTCTTACAGCCTCTCTATACCCTATCACTGATTCTTAGTCTCTCTATAGTTTATCACTGACTCTTACAGCCTCTCTATACCCTATCACTGACTCTTACAGTCTCTCTATAGTTTATCCCTGACTCTTACAGCCTCTCTATAGGCTCTCACTACTTTAGTTATAAACCTTTTGAATCAGGTATGATACTCTCACTTCTGCTCAAACATCACATATAAACACTCTCTCGCTCTCTCTCTCTCTCTCTCTCTCTCTCTCTCTCTCTCTCTCTCTCTCTCTCTCTCTCTCTCTCCCTAGGTACCCTGCAGGTGCGTCTGCTGGGCTGTGTGGGGGTGTTGGAGGTGGTCCCGGGGCGCAGTAGAGGAACCCCGGTGGTCTTGCCGTGCTACAGCCCAGGGGACGGACGCTCCTTCAAACTCAGTGGTCTCTACAGCCGCAGCACCAGCAGCATGAGCCTCAGGATCCCCGGCAAGACCGATGAACTCTCCTGTAAGTGTGTGTGTGTGTGTGAAGGGGTGTTCACATATCTGTCCATTTATGTTGTGTAATGAGTTTCTAAACATGTGTTATGATATTGTGTTGAACAGCGGAGGTGAGTGCGGTGTTGAAGCTGGAGAACACAGTGGTGGGACAGACGTGCTGGAAGACAGTGGGAGAGCAAGCATGGGACCAGACCTTCACTGTAGAACTGGAGAGAGTAAGATACTACATTACACTAACGAGAGAGAGAGAGAGCGAGAGCGAGGTTCAACTTGAGATTGAAACAGTATGTGTGTTGACCTGTGTTTCATCCCAGTCCAGGGAGATGGAGATAGCAGTGTACTGGAGGGACTACCGCTCCCTGTGTGCTCTCAAGTACCTGAAACTGGAGGACTTCCTGGACAACCAGAGACACAAAGTTCAGCTTGAGCTAGAGCCTCAGGGCCTGCTGCTGGCAGAGATACGCATACCCTGCCCTGAATACACACGTGTATGCACATACACGCATACACAGACAGAGACATGTGATCATGCACACACACACACCAACACATACATCCCTGCTCAATACTGAACTATACAGTACCAGTCAAAAGTTGACACACCTACTCATTTTTTTCTTTATTTTTACTATTTTCTACATTGTAGAATAATAATGAAGACATCAAATCTATGAAATAACATATGGAATCATGTAGTAACCAAAAAAGGGTTAAAACAAATCAAAATATATTTTAGTATCCACCCTTTGCCTTGATGACAGCTTTGCACAATCCTGGAATTCTCTCAACCAGCTTCATGAGGTAGTCACCTGTAATGCATTTCAATTAACAGGTGTGCTTTGTTAAAAGTTAATTTGTGGAATTTGTTTCCTTCTTAATGCGTTTGAGCCAATCAGTTGTGTTATGTCAAGGTAGGGGTGGTATACAGAAGATATCCCTATTTGGTAAAAGACCAAGTCCATATTATGGCAAGAACAGCACAAATAAGCAAAGAGAAACGAAAGTCCATCATTACTTTAAGACATGAAGGTCAGTCAATACGGAGGATTTCAAGAACTTTGAAAGTTTCTTTAAGTGCAGTCGCAAAAAACATCAAGCGCTATGATGAAACTGGCTCTCATGAGGACCGCCACAGGAATGGAAGACCCAGAGTTACCTCTGCTGCAGAGGATAAGTTCATTAGAGTTACCACCCTCAGAAATTGCAGCCCAAATAAATGCTTTACAGAGTTCAAGTAACAGACACATCTCAACATCAACTTTTCAGAGGAGACTGTGTGAATCAGGCCTTCGTGGTCAAATTGCTGCAAAGAAACTACTAAAGGACACCAATAAGAAGAGACTTGCTTGGGCCAAGAAACACGAGCAAAGGACATTAGACCGGTGGAAACTTGTCCTTTGGTCTGAAGTCCAAATGGTTCCAACCGCCGTGTCTTTGTGATTCTCGCTGTGGGTGAACGGATGATCTTGTGTGTATTTCCCACCATAAAAGCATGGAGGAGGAAGTTTCATTTGTTTTTCAACAGGACAATGACCCACACACCTCCAGGCTGTGTAAGGGCTATTTTACCAAGGAGAGTGATGGAGTGCTGCATCAGATGACCTGGCCTCCACAATCCCCTGACCTCAACCAAATTGAGATGGTTTGGGATGAGTCGGACCGCAGAGTGAAGGAAAAGCAGCTAACAAGTGCTCAGCATACGTGGGAACTCCTTCAAGACTGTTGGAAAAGCATTCCAGGTGAAGCTGGTTGAGAGAATACCAAGAGTGTGAAAAGATGTCCTCAAGGCAAAGGGTGGCTACTTAACCTCTTAGCGCGCCGATCCCTTTAGCGGGATCGTTTTCAGAGCAAACATAACGCGCCAAATTCAAAATACATATTCGTAATACATATTCGTAATATTTAACTTTGATATACAAGTGTTGCATAGTGTTGCATAGCCATCAAAAGCTCTGCTTCTTGGCAATATCACTGCGTTGTCAGATTTTAAAAAGGCTTTACGGCGAAAGCACTACATTTGATTGTTTGAGGCTAGTACCTCACATATTTTCCACATTAGCATAAATTCATATCCAGCTCGGTTCTCAAAATATCCATATCACAGCTAATATAAATCGCTTACCTTTCAAATAACTTCTTCTGAGGTCTTCCCAAGTGTCCAAACAAGATAATCCATGGTTCTTTTGTTAGAAAAAGTAAATAATTATATCCATAAATATCCGTTGTTTTTGGCACGTTACGTTCAGCTACTCCACCAAGCATTGTCAGTCTACTCGCCCGTTTTACAGTGAAGGATCGCGTTCAAATTATACCTCTCATCTTTTCACAAACAAATCAAATATCATTAATAATGCATCCTTATGTATTCTTTTATGAATAATAGCGATCATATTTTACAAGAACGGTAAGTGAAACGTTAAAAGGCGAAAAGAAAGTTGGTCGCTGGGCGCGTTCACGTTCTCGTGAGCGTGCACGTCTGTTTACCTTTTCTCCCTACCCGTAGTAATTCTCTCTCTAAGGATCTGGTCAGAGCTTTTTCCTCCATACCCTTTCCAGAGACTGTTGACATCTAGTGGAAGCCATAAGTACTGCAACCTCGGTCCTATTCCCCATAGAAAAATATTACATGGGCTTCAAAATGAGAAGAGAGCAACAGAAAAATAAATTCCGGACAGAAATTTCTCTGGTTTTTGCCTGCTAAATCTGTTCTGGAATAGCCACAGACTATATCTTAATGGTTTTATAAACTTCAGAGTGTTTCCTATCCAATAGTACTAAATATGTAAATATCCTAGTTTCTGGCCATGAGTGGTAGGCATTTAACTTTGGGCACGTCAGACAGGCGAAAATTCGGAAAATGGGACCCTAGCTGGAAGAGGTTAAGAAACTCAAATATTAAATATATTTTGATTTGTTTTTAACACTTTTTGGTTACTACATGATTCCATATGTGTTATTTCATAGTTTTGATGACTTCACAATTATTCTACAATGTAGAAAATGTACCGTATGTGTCAGTGGTGGTCAGTTCTATTTAAGACGAGGGGACACACTTTTCTTTTTTTATGAGCATGGCCTTATTTCTATTACAGCATATTGGATGACTGTCATTCATATTTCATTCACCCATCTCAATGTAACATCGATAGGTTTCGGCCACTACATGTTTCTCAAATTTTCCTTATACCCTATCAAGGCACAAGGCGAGACCCAAATGCAGCAGACACAGGAGGCAGGTGGTTGGAGTCTTGCAATGTTTAATAATCCAAAGGGGTAGGCAAGAGAATGGTCGTGGACAGGCAAAAAAAGGTCAAAACCAGATCAGAGTCCAGGAGGTACAGAGTGGCAGACAGGCTCATCATGGTCAAGGCAGGCAGAATGGTCAGGCAGGTGGGTACAAAGTCCAGAAACAGGCAAGGGTCAAAACCGGGAGGACTAGAAAAAGGAGAATGCAAAAAGCAGGAGAACGGGAAAACCGCTGGTTGACTTGGAAACATACAAGACGAACTGGCACAGAGAGACAGGAAACACAGGGATAAATACACTGGGGGAAATAAGTGACACCTGGAGAGGGTGGAGACAAGTGAAACAGATCAGGGCATGACATACCCATCATAAGGTTTCTACAACCTAGCCTATGAATTAAAGTTTACAACGTAGTGCACAGGTCGAGATAAATTTGAGTAATCAAGGTGAAAAAATCTTTCTAAGCCAAACCTTCATATCATAACCACTACACACAGCCTACATCATTGTCACCATTATTAGCTAACGTCATAGTCAACATAGACGAACGCGTTAGCAAACCCACGACAATCATGCAGTACAGTGTAGTCAGCAAGCAGTTTAGCAGTTACACCGGCAGGCACCGGTGGCAGTAAATGAATAAAACCAAAAGCTTACCTTGACTTGGAAGAGTTCCAGTGTTGGATCGCCATAGCCAGCTAGCGAACATAGCATCCCTCTCTGTTTGAGTCGGGTGTTTTAAGTAGGCTAAACTAGCTAGCTGCATTCGCTAGCTAAGTAAGTGAAAGTGAAAAAAATATGAAATATATTTTTCTTGCTTCTTAAATTTTTAAGAAATGATTTTGTTAAATTTTTTCCCCCTCTTTGAGTCAACTACTCATCACATTTTTTTTAAGCACTGCAGTGCTAGCTAGCTGTAGTTTATGCTTTACTAGATTAATTATCTGATCCTTTGATTTGGGTGGACAACATGTCAGTTCATGCTGCAAGAGCTCTGATAGGTTGGAGGATGTCCTCTGGATGTTGTCATAGTTACTGTGTAAGTTTGTGGAAGGGGGTGAGAACCATAAGCCTCCTAGGTTTTGTATTGAAGTCAATGTACCCAGAGGGTGGAAACTACCGGCACGACTATGGTGCTACCCTACAGAGTGCTGTTTAAGCTACTGTAGACCTTCATTGCAAAGCAGTGTGTTTTATTCAATTATGCGGTGATGTGAATATATGTAGTATAGTTTTCTCTAAAAATTATAACTTTTTTAGATGTTTCACTATTTTTTTTTTAATGAAATTCACTGAGGAGGATGGTCATCCCCTTTCTCTTTTGAGGAGTCTCCACTGATATGTGTGTATTTCAGGTAATGTTCTTCAACCCAGTCATAGAGAGAGGTCCAAGACTGCAGAGACAAAAGGTTTTCTCCAAACAGCATGGTAAGAGAAGCTTTTCTCAGAACAGTGTGTTGTGTTAGTATGTGTAAAGTCTTAGATAAAGCCCCATCTTGTTCTGTATGTTGTCAGCAGCTGCCAAGCATGGCTCCATGTATCCCAGCATCCCTATAGGGCTCACACCTGCATCATCTGACTGACGCCCCACTGACTGCTTCCCCACTGAGTAGCATGTAGTTGCCCCCTAGACACTGATCTACAGTTTGTTTAGTGTTTCACCTCTAATGGGTCACATTAGGATTGGGGGAGGTCCTAGATATGTGACTACATGCAACCTCCACCCAGAACCCACTTTGTACCTCTCTGTGCTCTGTATTGCCATCTAGTGTTGGAATTAGCAGTGCTGTGGATTCATCTGATGGGTTGAGGTGGTTTAATGCTTTGGAGTATGACAATTTGAGTTCGTCAGGGTTGAAACTTCTTCAGTGCAATCTGGGCAATCCTAATGGATTGAGTAAACCATGTTAAAAGTTGCTGCGTGAACAGGATAGATTGCATTTCAGGGGAATTTGTGTTTATCAGTATATCTTATTGTGTGTTTATGTTGTGTTGTGTGTGTTGCGGTTACTGCCATGTGTGTGTTGGTTATGTTGCAGGCAAAGCGTTCCTGCGTGCTCGTCAGATGGATGTTGACATCGCCACTTGGGTCCGCCTACTGAGGAACGCCATCCCTACTGGAAACAACGTTCCCAGCTACACCCCACACACACACTCACGCTCACATTCTGGGTACTGTACACACACAGAGATACCCTTTCTCACATCTCTTTAATGCTTCTGACAGCAAGCACAACATATACTGTACATGGGGAAACTGTTGACTGGTGCTCTGTGTGTGGCGTAGGGAGATCTCAGTGGAGAAGCTGACTCTGGAGAGCGACTCTCCTCCGAGACCTGAGGTCAGGAGAGACGTTGTTGACACACCCCACCCGGTGAGAAGAAGAGAGGGAGGGAGGGATGGGAGGCTGGGGGCGATGATGAGGGAGGGAGAGAGGAATGGGAGGATACGGCAATGGAGTGATAATCATCTGATAGCCTTCTCTGTAGTATCACATTCCCTTTGGCCATTCCCTACAGAAAGCCTTTGACTAGTAAACAGTGGTCCAGTCATATTGGACTATTATCCTAGGATGAATCTGGAGCTAGACAGAGTAGGGCCTGGGAGGAAGGAGAGGAGAGAGGTAACAATAAGAGGGGAAAGGGAGAAATCCACACTAATTATACCAAATTGGATCGAGGGAGCTTTAATTCGATCAAAGCCCAATCTGTGTTAGATTCCCAGTGTGTAAAACATGATTGTCGTGAGAGGACAGAGACAGAGGGAGTGAGGGAGGGAGAGGTAGAGCGATTCAGAGGAAGGGAGGGCCTTGGTAACAGATGGTATGGTCAGTGGGGATGGGGGATTACTGGATTAATTACTCTGGTGTTTTTAGAGAACTAATTAACAGTGACGAGGGAACGAGGAAGAGAGGAGAGGGGATTGAGCAGCCAGCCAACCAGCAGGGAACTGGCTACTAATAATGATGAGGGACAGAATTACTGTTGCCCTGTCTGTTTGTTTTTCCTTCTCCCTCTCTCACCTTCTTCCTCATTCTCTCTATCTATCCCTCTCCCCTCTTTATATCTCTGTCTCTCTTTCTCTCACTCTCAGGAACAGCCTGTGATCAAGCCCTTGTCCCCTCCGGACCTCGCCCAAGATCGGCCAACCAGAACCCTATCCACGAGTTCCCTGCGCAGGTACAGCACCATGCAGAGTTGGCACAGTGTGTCCTCACATTCACACCTGAGTACATCCTCTCACAATATGGCCCCCACAGTATGATGCTGGAGAAACACACCCACTCACAATATGGCCACATGACCTGACCTCCTCCATAACACGTTATTGTAAACACGGAGACATATATCACAGCAACATGCTCTCTATAGAAGTGCTAGGTAGGCACAAATCATCAGATAATACTGCATCCTGTTTCTTCAGCTATGACCATTCAACATGGTAAAGTAAAGGCTATTTCAGTGATTGTGATCATTATTATTGTCTTTGTCCTGGTATTAGACAGAGCAAAGGCCCTCTGTGTCTGCAGGACTTCAAGCTGATCGCTGTACTGGGCAGGGGACACTTTGGCAAGGTATGTGTCCTCACATTTTCAAAATCTTCCCTTTGTTAGGAAGTTCTCCATCCAGAGGATTTAGGTAAAGACTCAGATGAACCACTGGTGTTTTCCAGGTGTTGTTGTCAGAGTACAAGAGGACAGGCAGTGTGTACGCTATCAAAGCCCTGAAAAAGGGAGACATTGTGGCGCGGGACGAAGTGGACAGGTATGGATCAACACTGGAATGCAACACAGGCCAAGACAGAACACATATGACCTCCATCATGGTGAAATTACTACGACTGGATTGTTTAGTTTTATATATTCGTGTGCCACGAAATTATTGCCAACACAAAGCTGATCACCAACAAACCATGGCAAACATATACACTGTACAAGTTAACTGTGTGTTTACATACATTACTTGACATTAGACAGTTGTCTCTCTTTCCTGTTGTCTTCTATCATTCTCCTCTCTCCCTCTCCTCAGTCTGATGTGTGAGAAGCGTATTTTTGAGACGGTGAACAGCTCCCACCATCCCTTCCTGGTCAACCTGTTTGCATGTTTCCAGACCCCAGAACACGTGTGCTTCGTCATGGAGTACACTGCCGGGGGTGACCTCATGATGCACATCCACGCAGACGTCTTTACAGAGCCCCGAGCCGTGTGGGTACCGCTGTGTTTTTGTGTGTTTGCAGTGTCCTACTGAATGTGTAACGGAACATGGGGGAGGAGCAGGCATGCTTTGAGATGTGTATATTTGTGTTCATATGGTTGGGTACTCTATGCATACTCATATCCATCCACGGTCTGCTGTCGTGTGTGTGTTACTGTCGTGTGTGTGTGTGTGTGTCTTGACTATTTGTGTGTACGTTTGTCTGTCTGTCCTGCAGGTTCTACGCAGCCTGTGTGGTTTTGGGCCTGCAGTTTCTTCATGACCATAAGATTGTGTACCGGTGAGTACTCTGGGTAGACATGAAACACAGAACACATGAAAGACAGACACCCTCTCATCCTCCTACCCCTTCATCCTCAAGAGTACTCATCAATTTTGAATTAATCTTCATCCCTCTTCCTCAGGGACCTTAAACTCGATAACTTGTTGCTGGATACACAGGGCTATGTGAAGATCGCAGACTTCGGGCTCTGCAAAGAGGGTATGTTCTCTATAACTTATTCATCAAGTCTCCAGAGCCCTGTAGGGTCATAGCTGTTGTAGTTTGAAGTACTTTTGAGTCTTTTTATTGAAGCCTCTTTTTTTGCTCATGTTTTTCTATATTTCTGACTCAGTTTGTGTCTCTCTTGCTCTCCTTCCTCTCTCTGTTTTTCTCTCACACCAACCTCTCTCTCACTGCTTCTCTTTTCTTCCCTTATTCTTATTCCTGATCTCTCTCTACTTCCCCAGGTATGGGCTATGGGGACAGGACCAGTACGTTCTGTGGTACTCCTGAGTTCCTGGCTCCAGAGGTTCTGACAGACACCTCCTACACCAGGGCAGTGGACTGGTGGGGCCTGGGAGTACTGGTGTATGAGATGCTGGTGGGAGAGGTAAGAGACTGGACTCTAAAAACCTCTTCAGAGAATTATATAAATATGACTCCATACATATCTAGCCTTATTATTTAGACATGCTCTGGAACTTTGGCGACTACTAAAGTATTTTTTAAACCTCCCGCTTCGGGCTGGATGTGTCAATGTGTAGTTCATACATGCATAATTAATTAGGAGAATTACTGTCTTACCTAGTTCTGGAAGCTGTGCTGCACCATTTTCCCTCACGTGGTCCAGCCCCCTAGCAATTCGAGTTCAACCAATGAGCTTCAGCCCCTCATCATATGAGTGACAGCTAGCAAGATGCACATGATGCACCAACAGCAGAGTGAGAGAGAGGCAATTTCAGGGGACCACTTTCAGAACTACTGGCTAAAAAGTATAGAAAAGTACCGGAGAATCCCTTTAATGAGTTAAGCCCTCACCTTTAAAGTAATATATACTTTAAGCCTTTATGGTAATACAGCACTTGAGTCTACATTGCATAAAGTGATGTGTGTTTGAGCCATATGTTACATAAACTAATATAGTGTAACGACTCACTAGGCATGGCTGGTTGGATGGCAATGATGAGTAATAATGACAAAAGTCCAACACACAGAGGCACAACTTAAGCCAAGCTGGCATATTTATTCAAAATAAAAGGGTCACAAAGATAGTTCTCAAACTGTAACTGAAAACAAAACTCTCCTACACAGGGCTTAACCAACCTTGACCTTAAAACTAGCTGGGCTGCTACCCAGCTTACCAGTTTCACAATGTCCATGGGCTTCAAACAAATGTCTATAGAGCTCAGCCTGCAGCATTCAGCCAGTAGCTCCTCTTCTCGTGCTGAACTGAACTAGCACCTTGTGGGGCATGGCACTGCAGCCTAATAATGCTGGTTGTGGGGTGTGGCTTACACTCCAAACAGTGGCATTCCCCGGCCACATCACCGGGGCGCCATAATAGGTTAAATGGGTGGCTGTTAGCGTGACAGTGTGGTCTATGTGTGTGTCAGTCTCCATTCCCAGGTGATGATGAAGAGGAGGTGTTTGACAGCATAGTGAATGACGAGGTGCGCTACCCTCGCTTCCTCTCCACAGAGGCCATCGGCATCATGAGACGGGTAAGCTCCTCCCCCAACATTCACATCCCACCAATCACCAGTGGAGCAAGAGAGAATCACATTTGATTGACATGGTCAGTTTGGTCACTGTAAAGGTGGAGCCATTTTGCTTCTAGTTTTCAGTCAGTGGGTTTTCTGTGATTGTGTTTCTGATGTGTTTTCAGCTGTTTTCCATCTGTGTGTGTTGCTAGCTAGTGTTTGGTCTGTGCTGTGAGTTGTTATGTCTGTGTTGAGGTGTTTGTTGTTTTCTGTTGCCAGTTGTTGAGGAGGAACCCGGAGCGGCGCCTAGGCTCTGGTGAGAAAGATGCTGATGACGTCAAGAAACAGCCTTTATTTAGGGTGAGTTGCTCTCTCTCTCAAGTTCCCTCTCTCTCTTTATCTCTCCCTCAAACACAGACACACATGTCATTAGTTAACATTACTTATAAACCACTGATTAAACTCTTATGTAATCAGTGAGCCTGTTAAATAGTTCCAACATCTGCTCCAACTCTGTGGTACTGTAACGTCACGGGATGCTGTTCTCAGTTGCATAGATGATTCAATTCACCTGGATTCTATGAACCAATCTGGTCTCTGTTCTCCCTCTCAGGGTGTGGACTGGGAAGCTCTGCTGCAGAGGCGGCTCCCGCCCCCCGTTCGTCCCCAAGATCAGGGGGAGGGAGGACGTCAGCAACTTTGATGAGGAGTTCACCGCCGAGACCCCCGCCCTCACACCGCCCCGCGAACGCCGCACACTCTCCCGCAAGGACCAGGACTGCTTCAAAGACTTTGACTACGTCTCTGACCTCTGCTAAGGGTCATGGTCAGACTCTCCCTTTAGACTGTGAGTGGAGCTGACGAGGGACTCTGCACTGTGAGAGGGATTTTACCAGGAGTGGCTTACTGCTGTTCTGTCCTGTCTGAACTGTGAAGAGGCAGAAGAAAGTTACTGGAGGATGTGAATGCGTGCTGCAGAGATACATTGTCAGGGATCTACTGACCTCTAATGGATTTCTGGAGGTCCTTTTATAGGATGATACATGAAGATAATCTGGATGATGTGACGCTCAGTGGATGAGTGCTGGGGCACAGTGTCTGTGCAGCATAGCAACACTGGAACTGAGTGAAGTTCATTTCCCTATAGAAATTAATGGAGCCCACTTAAAAGATGAGAAGGATCTTCTCTGTAGAAGACAATACAGTTGGTGCAGGGATCATCAGATATGATTACTCTCAAATGGACCTCTCTCTATTGCCTCTCTGCCTGCTATCTCTTCTCTCCCTTTATCGTTTGAGGCTGCTTACTGTTTCTGTGTGTAAATTCTGATCCTGCCTCAGTCTGTTCCCATTGCTGTCATCTAGAGTCCTGCACCTCTCATAAATGACCACAGGGGGGAAGCATAGAAAAGGTCAAAAATGTTCCAGAGAAATTGAGGCGATGACCAAGTGGGGTGCAGATTCAGTGTATGACGAATGTCAAGGGATGCTAGTGAGGATGATGAGGGTGGAAGGATGAGGGTTGAGGTGTTTTTCTGTGTTTGTGCTGGGTCCTCACCATGTCCTGTTACTCCTCGTCTTCAAATGGGATACTCCTCTACTCTCCCCTCTCGGTATGTCATTGAGTTTTATCCTCAATCATTTAGAATTATTTTTCAAATTGTTTTCTGTGATTTTAGTTTCATTCTGGTGTTTGATTTGTCAATCATGCTGATGTTATGTCTGGAATTGTGACTTAGTAAAAATGTGAACCCAATGGACTGACTCATAGCTTTGTGACTCTTCAGCCCAATTACCATTCAGCCAGCTACATTAGCATGAATTCTTTGAACTTATTTTTTCAATATGGTGATATAAAACCTACAACATGAGTACAGTAGTGTATATTGTTTATGGATGATCTTACACAATCCAAACTACTAGAACTAAAGTTGTTTGTCATCCAGGATTGTCTGAACTTTCAAAGCAATGTTAAAATGGCTGCCGTTATGTTCATTATGCTGAGTAACAGGAGAACAGAGCAGAGTGTGCTGCACATCACCAGACACCGTTAGCAGTAGCGGGTACACCATGAAGACACTATCAGTCCTAATGGGCCAAACACGTTTACAGCAGGGCCTTTTGTTTTCCGTGTGTGTGTGTTCTCTCCAGGTCAGTCTCTCTGCTGTATATTCACATAAACAATGAATGAATAGGCCTAAAGGCAATATAATAAAAATGGATGAGAATGAAACCGTCAGCATAGCGGGGCCTCCCGAGTGCATCTCAGTGCTAGAGGCGTCACTACAGACCCGGGTTCGTTCCAAGGCTGTGTCGCAACAGGCTGTGATCGGGAGTCCCATAGGGCGGCGCACAATTGGCCCAGTGTTGTCCGGGTGAGGGGAGGGTTTGGCCGGGGGGGCTTTACTTGGCTCACCGCGCTTTAGCAACTCCTTGTGGCGGGCCGGGCGCCTGCAGGCTGACCTTGGTTGTCAGGTGAACAGTGTTTCCTCTGACACATTGGTGCGGGCGGGTGTTAAGAAGCACGGTTTGGCGGTTCATGTTTTGGAGGACGCATGACTCGACCTTTGCCTCCCGAGACAGTTGGGGAGTTGCAGCGATGAGACAAGGTTGAAATTGGGGAGAAAAAGGGGGTAAAATACAACAAATAAAAAAATAAGTCATCATAGCCCAGCATGTGTTATGCCATCACAGAGCAATAGTTACAGCGGTGCTCAGTGATCTCAGGGGGCTGGAACTATGTCTGGAACAGAGAGTACCAGCAAGAAAGTAGACAAAGACTGTGACACAGTGGGCCACCAGTGCAGGTAGGTAGGTGTAGAGATGGTGACGTATGGCATGGACAAAGAAAGAGGAGCGACACTAGCACCCTGAGGAGCTGAGTCTGGTACTGTACAGAGGATGTGGTCCCATTGTTATTATTCAATGTGCTAATGACAATACTGTGCCCTGGAGAAGAGGAACGGGAGAATGAAAGACAGAGAGGGAATAATGTCAGATTATCATTTTGATGCAGAAAAGGAAAAGAGAGAGACGGAACAACATTGTAGAGAAAAAAAAAGGGTGAAAAGATGAAGAGGGGGTGGGGTTAGATGAGGAGTGATGAACGTGTTGATGGTGTTTGTGGAGAGGGGGCACTCAAGCAGTGGGAGTGAGGGGGTCAGGGTGTTCCTGGAACACACTGCTCTCCTCCCTCGTTCTGTCCTTCTTTCCCTCACTCCTTCCTTGCCTCCCATCTTCACTGGAGCCTAGTTCAAAAGGAGACAGCGGTAAAAAAAATCCTGCACTTTTCTGGTCAAAGCCGATATAAGAAACCATTACCAGGAAGAGACAGGAGTATCCCATGCTTTCTCTCTCTCTCTCTGTAGGACACGCTGTAGCAGTCTAGGACACCATGGGCAGTGAAGACCAACCATGGCCTTACAAGGAACAGAGACCAACAATAACTGCATTATTGTCATTGTTAGAACCAGGTTGGATGTTTGAATGTGGAAAAATATGTGAATGTCACCGATCCAGAAAATATGCTAAACGCAATGACAAACAGGTGTAGATAAAGAGCATCAGGTTGCTACACATCAATGTCACCCACTTGGCCAGCTGAAGGATCTACGGCTCAAATGCCCTTGCTGCATGTTCTTCAGTCTGTTTATCAAGTCTGCCAGTCCAATGTACTCTGATCTCTTTACATAAGATACCAGGACAGATGAGTGGTTGTTGGAGCAATAGTGGGCCTTTAACCAGCAACGGTGCGTAGAGAGACTAATGCATGCAATTATAGATATCTTCCCTGGCTTGGTCTGCCTCAGAGTCCCTCACATTAACCATACTTTGTCTACATTTCCATTTGGCTCTTTCCATTTGGCTCTTTCCAGGTTGTCTCAAAATCTTTGTGCTGTGTTCATTAGTGGTAAAGCAAACATTTTTAAATGTGTCTGGCAGTACCTCTTGACCGAAACATCAGTCGTCACTCAAAACATTTAGATCCATTTCATTAGCTTTTAGTGGAGAATTCTGATTTGGGATTGGCCTGTATCCAAGGAGGTAATGGTGCTTTATTATATCTGGACTCTGTCAAGACTGGTTAACTCTGTCCACTTTTCAGAAACCACCCACTCACAAAATTATACTTTTAAGTAGAGTTTTGGGCCAATCCAAAAGTGCACAAGTCCACAAAGCCACAATGTAGAGGTAGACCTACACACTTACACAGTAAATCAAGGAGAGGTTAAATGTAGAATTAAATTGACTCTACTGAAGTTATCTTAACCCTCAACAGAGTGATACGTTCCCTGGAGTTAGTGCTGATAACTGGAGTTAATTGGGACTGTATAACTCCTTTAAGAGTAACCAGAGACAGGGAGTTAACTACGGAGGGGAGGGGCGTCCTTGTCATATTTCTCAGCATGCTCTGTTGCAGGAAGATTTTTATAAATGGTTTGTTTCAATATGTGTTTTCGTGTGTACATTGATTGTTTTTGATCTAAAGCTACTCAATGAAATATGACAATGACGCCCCTCCCCTCCGTAGTTTTAACTCCCTGTCTCTGGTAACTCTTAAAGGAGTTATACAGTAGCTTTTGATCAAAACATGCATTTAGATAAAAAAACATGCATTTTCCTAAACTAATCTGTAAGTGTTTGGGTTTATGGCAACCGTTACTGAGAAGGCTGTTTCAGATTACATGATGGAGGTCATCTCTAGCAACATTACGCTCTGCCCTGCTCTGACAGATTCTGAATGGAAGTTGTAGGTGATGTAAAATTGCTGGACATCCTCTCTCTTAAATGGATACCACTAGAGATTGGATGACACATTGCAAGCCATCATAATATGACACATTAAGAAATATGCAAATGATCTTTACACTCAAATGGAACCATATAAACCCCAAAATAGTGTTGTTTGACTACATAGAAGTTGAATTAACTCTTGTGATTGTATTGAGAGTAAACGTTACTCTAAATAATTAACTCTAGAATACTGAACAACACTGCAGAGATTAAAAATATGTATTTGAATTAATACTGTACAGAGTGAAACCCAATGAAGCAGAGTTAAATATCAACACTAAATTGAGCATACACAACTCTGAAAAAATAACTATTGCCAGAGTACGTTTTACTCCGGAGCATTATTTTCTGGTCAAATCCCAAAGCCCTGCGTCTACTTAGGAAATAGAGGCGTTGTTGCACTCTGCAGCAGACACTCTCTACTTGGACCTTCCAGTTCAGTACATTGTCCATGTGCACACCCAGCTTACTTGTACGAACTAAGCTGTGCTATGTTAGCATTGTGGACAACCACAGGCACGTGGTCGCCAACAGATTTGGGGTCAAACACCATCTCCTCTGTTTTCTTTACATTGAGGATAAGATGGTGTTCATCACACCACTTGACAAACCTTTGAATTTCTGACCTGTACACAGTAGTATCAGCATCTTTATACATCAGGCCAAGGATGGCGGTATCATCAGAAAACTTGACAATATAGTTATCAGGATTACTGATAATGTATTAATTTGTGTACAGTATAAATAAGATGGGTGAACTCCCACAACCCTGCGGGACCCTCTGCTAATGTCTCTAGCCTCAGAGAGGGTACTGTTAACACTAACCTGTTGAATACGGCTAGTCAGGAATGAGTAGTACCACCTTATGATACAGGGGTTAACACCCATCTGCTCTAACTGGCTGAGTAGGACATGTGGATGTATTGTGTTAAACGCTGAACTGAAATCAATAAATAACAGTGTAGCATAGGCCTTGGGGTTTTCCAGATGCTTAACATTAACATTAATGAGATGCACTATGGTGTTGATTGCATCATCTGTCCCACGACTTTGCTTATAGGCAAATTGCTAAGAATGTAACACAGGGTTCACATCTGAACGGAGCTCCCACACCATGATCTTTTCAAAACACTTCATTACGATGGGGGTCAGAGCAACAGTTCTATTGTCCTTATTTTCTTTTGGACAAGGCTTTTTGGGGACTGGAGTGATAATGGGACAGTATGGGAGTCTACAGACTTCTGAAAGATAGGGCACCAAGCCAGAGTCAGTTCCTCTGCACATGTTTTTAGAAGAAAAGCAGAGATTGCCATCAAGACCTGTTGCCTTATTCTTACAGGTGTGCTTGAAGACTCTAGTGACAACTATAGGGTTGATTTCCAACCTATGAACACAATCATAAATAACAATGGAGCCAATCACATTATCACACTCAACAGAGAAGTCATGTACATCAAATATTGTATAAAAAACATTTAATGAATTGGCTTTGGTCAGCTCATCTGGTGTGTGTGTGTGTAACAGTACTCTTCTTGTGTTGTGTACAATCAATCATCGACACGAACTCCAACTTGTAGCACCAGTTGTGGAAATTTATTCTGATAGAAACAGCATACAATTGCACGTCATGCAATGCACGGCTCACCATCCAACTCTGCACTCACGCACGCTGGTTTGGTGCTTGTTCACTGGGAAACGTAGTTACCAAAATAATACAGCAATTACAATATAATATTTTTTACAATGTACCTGATAGAAACAGCATACAAACAAAATATACAAACCCCTCCACCAGACACAGTAAGTTGCTAGCTAGTATTAGCTGGATTTCTCTACAACAAAATGCACCAAAACGCACTGCTTCTTATGTGTGGTGTTCTAATAACATTTACAAACAAATTGATATAAATTGTACATTCAAATAATCACTTGGGAGTATAAAAATCACTTTTGACGTACAGTGCTTTGCAACCAACAACTTTACCACGGGTTTGGTGCTTGTTCACTGGAACGATTCTAACTGAAACATCCTCCCTCGTAAGCAAGCTACGCAAACCAGCCAATAAGATGGCATGTTGAGTAGGTGAAGGCAAGACAAAACTAAAACCAAAAATCCATTAGCTTAACAATAAAGTGACAAGGGGAATCACCAATCACCTGTTACACTCCCCCCTACTGAATTCCACTTGCAAACAAATATAATAAAAATACAAAACTGCACTGTGCAAACATACCAGGTACAGAGACACTCAACATATGTACAGTCGTGGCCAAAAGTTTTGAGAATGACACAAATATAAATGTTCACAAAGTCTGCTGCCTCAGTTTGTATGATGGCAATTTGCATATACTCCAGAATGTCATGAAGAGTGATCAGATGAATTGCAATTAATTGCAAAGTCCTTCTTTGCCATGCAAATGAACTGAATCCCCAAAAAACATTTCCCCTGCATTTCAGCCCTGCCACAAAAGGGCCAGCTCTCACAAGAATTTTGTTATCTCAATTGTTCACACAGACTATCACTCACTCTTTGAATAATTCCCAGATGTTGTAAATCTCTGGTCAATAATGAATTATACAAAGCCCCAGTCTGCTTTAGGATCGGTTCCTTTATTTAGATAGCTCTGAATACCACACAATGTACAGAGCTTTTTATATCCCGGACCCACCCTGGAGTACACCAATAAGATGTTGACAAGTACAAAACACATCTCTATTTGGCTACGTGTCTTCTTCCCTTGAGCCCCTGCTACACAACACATGTTTATCACACATTTCAACATGCTGACTATCTTGTAAGCCTAAGCAGTTCCCCTGTCTGGGGCCCCTTTCCTGTTATTGGTTTCACAGTTACAGTTGTCTTAATAACCTAGACTACTCCCTACGAGTGGTATTGCTGTCTGTTAGTTGCAAGCCCTACTGAAACTTAGTCTTATATACACACAATTAGAGGATTATAGTTTCTCTGATTATAGTTTCTCTATTTGTCACACAAGTACACGGTTAGTACACGGTTTCCAGGGTGGAATATCTTACTCATTAACATATAAGTTTCTATATCAATCCACCCTTTGACTAAATAATACACACTGAAACAAAAAACATATGTCAAACAAAAATATCAATCAGTAACCTATCATAACAAAGAAGCAAAGAAAGAAAAACATCTTTATTACACAAATAATACGGGTTCAGTCAACTACTTCCAGCTATAGCTCTTCTTTATGAGATTTTCACTACAGCCTTCACACATCTGAACACATAAATGTCCTATCCAGTCTAACTCCATCATCCTCATCCAGATCATCTTCCTTCCCAAAGGTTGGTGGCATGCAGCGGTCATTCCACTGGTCGGAGCTTGGAACAGGTCCATACCCCATCAACTGTTGAGAGACTGCACTCTCCAAAGATCTAGAAACAAGACCTCTCACACATGGAATTAGGCAACATCCAAACAGGACTAGCATGAACATTCCTAACAGAGTTGCTCCCAACACGTTTGCAACAATAGTTTTCCATTTTCCAAACATGTTATCAAACAGACCAGTCATTGAGGTGTCAATACCAGAGTTTTCAGCCAATTCGTTCGCCAACGTGGTGAGTCCCTGGAGTGCCTTGGTTACTGACCCGTCAGGTGCTGTGTTATTGGGGATAAACGTCCAACACATTGATCCTAACATCACACAGACCCCTCCCTTCTCAGCCAAGAGCATATCTAAGGCTATTCTATTCTGCCAAGCCATCAGACTAGTAGCTGCGGTCTGTTCTGCCAATCCCTTTATAGTATCACGAGTGTAGTTAATAAACCTCTGTTGATTATAATAGATGTAATTTATCCAATCAATGTTCTTGTTAATTGTAGACCACCAAAAGAGTCTGGACTCGAATCCGCTGCTATCTGATTCCTAGCTTTAAATTCATTGGGAACCCCTCGAGGTACACTTATCTCATCGATATACACCTTTTCATCAAACGATCTTGGGAGGAGATCCCGCTTCTCACGCAGCAAACCTCCACCCTCCGACATGTTAGATTGCTTGATTAGGGTGAAAGGCATTACTAACTGGGCCAACGCACAGGTTCCAGTCCATCTGGCAGGCAGTTTTGGCCATAATTGGTTACCACCACATAACCACCAGATGTCAGCACATGCCTGTCTCTGGTCTCTGAAATCTCCAGGCTGCAAGTGAGAAGTTCGATTAGTCATGGCATTAATAGATGTAATATTCTCTGTATATGAACAAGAGCTGAGACACCCTACTTGATACCCCTTTTCGTCTGTTCTGGTGAAACAATAATAAGCCTCATCTGAAACTACAAACGGAGGTCATCTAGATCGGGGATACCAATACGGGGGTACAGGTAGTGCAAGTCCATACAAGGGTCATCAATCCCTTCAGCCGGTAACTTGAACAGCTTAACCATACAGGCCAGACCTAACGGTGAACTAAAACCAGTCAGAGGGAATGGAGTGGTGGACAGTCTAGGTTTCGCAGTACCACAAGCATAGCACTCATCTTTAGACATCGTTTTTGCTGTGTACTGGATCCATTCTAACCACAGGTTAGGATCCGTATAACCTGTTTCCACCTCCAATACCTCTTTTATGTCCATAGTTTGAACTATCTGTACCAGCCAAACCCCCCTTCTTGGTATTGTTTAACCTCTATGGGATCGCTAGCACCCCAATCCCGACACTACCAGGTGAAATGCAAGGCGCCAAATTCAAAATCCAAAAGTTGGGTACTGTTGACATAAAAAGGATACTTCCTGGTTTGCTCTTATTCTCTGGTCTAAAGCATCCAAAATGAAAATTTACACTGTCTCAAGACTGTTGACATCTAAAGGAAGCGATGGGTACTGAATTCATATGCCCTTATATGGTCATTTTTATGAGGGAGGGGTTCCAAATGAGCAATGTGTCAAAATCACCTTTTCCAGGACAGAAATTCCTTCTTTTCTATGTTCAGCCGTCTCTTAGTTCTCCTTAAATTAACCTCATCTCTGTCCAGTCCTATATAAGTTAGGTTTGCTGCTTCCTTGGGTGGGTCAGGCGGGTCTGAGTGTGCTAGGAATATGGCTCCCACAATCAGACAGCTACCTACCATCAGGAAACACATAAATCCCCAACCTTGTCCTGCCCTGGGATCCATTGCCAAAGGCCAACCCATACCCCCACTCTGAGGAACTCCCACAGTGAGGAAAAGTGTTCTGACACCAATCCTCGTTGAGAGTTAACCCCGACCCCTTTTAGTACTCGGATCTGACTCTCCTAACTCTGTGTTTGATCAACAGTGGTGGCAGGGTTGGTTTACCCTTTTGCAATGTGTGATATGAACCCAGGTGGATCTCTCCGCAATTCTTACGGCGAAGGCTGTCACCAACAGGACCCGGTATGGACCTTCCCAACGGGGCTGATTCCAGTCCTTTTTCTTCAGAGACTGGACCCACACCCAGTCACCTGGCTAGATCGTATGGCTCACCTCCTTCTGTAGTTCTTCTGTCGGGCATAAAATCTCTGACATACGGGTGTGGTTAGCAAACATCTTCTCATGTGATCTGCTACTGTATCTTCAACCTCTATGTCTGCCTGTTCTGGTCTTCCTAACTCTGTGTTTCTTTCCTAACCTACTTTTAATCGTACCATTCATGCGTTCTATAATATAATAATAATTAAACACTGTTTCTTTCCTTCGCTCCTGGTTAGCTCTATAAAATCAATTTCCAACTGTTGGAATGGATATTTAGTAGAGGGATATCCACCCTGTGGAGTCCTCTGTCTACCTTGGTGATTACTTTGAGCATATATAACACAACGAGATTTTTTTTTTTTTTTTAAGTAATTTATCATTCCGTATACTACAAAGTGTTTCCTAACTATTTCCACCATACATCCCTCCGGTTGATACATGCATAGCGGAATAATGACTTTTGGTAGTATAGGTAAATTTCCCTGATGCCAAATGCCTTCCTTACTAACTAACTCCAAAGGCCTTCCTTACTTCTTTACTAGCTCCTAGCTTCTCCCACTTATTTGTCTCTGTCACTGGTGCCCTATCTTGGCTGTCTTTTAGCAGAGTAGAATCTATGTTCACTTCCTCTTTCAAGTGTGAGTGTATGTGGCGATGGTATAAGACTAGCCGTCTTCGCTTCCTCATCTGCCTTCCTGTCTCCATTGCAGATAGTATCATTTCCCTTAGTATGAACTTCGCACTTACAAATAGCAACTTTATCTGGTAGGAGAACTGCTTCTAATAAATTTAGAATTAGCTGTACATATATAATAGGTTGACCCGCAGTCGTTACCATAACTCTATTTCTCCATTGAGCAGCAAATACGGTGAGGGAAAAAAGTATTTGATCCCCT
This sequence comes from Brachymystax lenok tsinlingensis, assembly GCA_030435695.1. Classification (NCBI taxonomy): domain Eukaryota; kingdom Metazoa; phylum Chordata; class Actinopteri; order Salmoniformes; family Salmonidae; genus Brachymystax; species Brachymystax lenok. The sequence continues at coordinate 81,636,347 of CM059791.1, read as the reverse complement.
GCTGATTTTGTACGTTTGCCCACTGACAAAGAAATGATCAGTCTATCATTTTAATGGTAGGTTTATTTGAACAGTGAGAGACAGAATAACAACAAAAAAATCCAGAAAAACGCAATGTTATAAATTGATTTGCATTTTAATGAGGGAAATAAGTATTTGACCCCTCTGCAAAACATGACTTAGTACTTGGTGGCAAAACCCTTGTTGGCAATCACAGAGGTCAGACGTTTCTTGTAGTTGGCCACCAGGTTTGCACACATCTCAGGAGGGAATTTTGTCCCACTCCTCTTTGCAGATCTTCTCCAGGTCATTAAGGTTTCGAGGCTGACGTTTGGCATCTCGAACCTTCAGCTCCCTCCACAGATTTTCTATGGGATTAAGGTCTGGAGACTGGCTAGGCCACTCCAGGACCTTAATGTGCTTCTTCTTGAGCCACTCCTTTGTTGCCTTGGCCGTGTGTTTTGGGTAATTGTCATGCTGGAATACCCATCCCCATTTTCAATGCCCTGGCTGAGGGAAGGAGGTTCTCATCCAAGATTTGACGGTACATGGCCCCGTCCATCGTCCCTTTGATGCGGTGAAGTTGTCCTGTCCCCTTAGCAGAAAAACACCCCCAAAGCATAATGTTTCCACCTCCATGTTTGACGGTGGGGATGGTGTTCTTAGGGTCATAGGCAGCATTCCTACTCCTCCAAACACGGCGAGTTGAGTTGATGCCAAAGAGCTCCATTTTGGTCTCATCTGACAACAACACTTTCACCGAGTTGTCCTCTGAATCATTTAGATGTTCATTGGCAAACTTCAGACGGGCATGTATATGTGCTTTCTTGAGCAGGGGGACCTTGCGGGCGCTGCAGGATTTCAGTCCTTCACGGCGTAGTGTGTTACCAATTGTTTTCTTGGTGACTATGGTCCCAGCTGCCTTGAGATCATTGACAAGATCCTCCCGTGTAGTTCTGGGCTGATTCCTCACCATTCTCATGATCATTGCAACTCCACGAGGTGAGATCTTGCATGGAGCCCCAGGCCGAGTGAGATTGACAGTTCTTTTGTGTTTCTTCCATTTGCGAATAATCGCACCAACTGTTGTCACCTTCTCACCAAGCTGCTTGGCGATGGTCTTGTAGCCCATTCCAGCCTTGTGTAGGTCTACAATCTTGTCCCTGACATCCTTGGAGAGCTCTTTGGTCTTGGCCATGGTGGAGAGTTTCGAATCTGATTGATTGATTGATTGCTTCTGTGGACAGGTGTCTTTTATACAGGTAACAAACTGAGATTAGGAGCACTCCCTTTAAGAGTGTGCTCCTAATCTCAGCTCATTACCTGTATAAAAGACACCTGGGAGCCAGAAATCTTTCTGATTGAGAGGGGGTCAAATACTTATTTCCCTCATTAAAATGCAAATCAATTTATAACATTTTTCACGTGTTTTTCTCGATTTTTTTGTTGTTATTCTGTCTCTCACTGTTCAAATAAACCTACCATTAAAATGATAGACTGATCATTTCTTTGTCAGTGGGCAAATGTACAAAATCAGCAGGCGATCAAATACTTTTTTCCCTCACTGTACATGGACAGTGTTAAATGCACGAGCACTATCCGTGCATATGGTGACTCGTTTACCCTTTCCCAATTCACATGCCCTTATAAGGGCTGCAATTTCTGCCTGCTGCGCAGAATAGTGACTAGGTAGTAATCCAGCCTCTAAGGTTTTTAGTAAGAGTAACAACATCATGCCAAGTTGCATTCTAACCATCTGAGTTCTTCCTGGAAGACCCATCTATAAGCATAGTAATTTCCCTGTCTGTAAAGTCAAATCTGTCAAATCAGGCCTATGCAACACAACTTTCTCAGTTACACAATCATGTGGACTCCCGTCAGTAGCTATTAGAATAAGGGTGGACATGTTCAGAGTAGTACATCACTCAATAACTGACGTCATGAACCCCTCCCTACTGTCCACAGTCAGAGTAAATGGACGGTCATTGTTAACTCGAAATGACACAACAAGGTTCCAGTTTAACAAAGTTTACTACACCATATGAACACACTACAAGGTAGCCATTCCACTCAAGGCTAGGTCAATTAACGAACAAGACTCAACACGCAGGCGCACTCTTAACTGAGTGATAGCCCCGTAATAACAGAAGTATAGGGATACTTAAAACATGAACTTAACAATCTCCCACTTTTCTTTAAAGGCAAATAAAACAACATAATTAAATGTCCAAGTATTATTCAAGTTCCCCATTACAGATGGGTTGTGTGACAAGGTGTTTATTTGTATTACTCAAGCTGCCACTTTCCATTACTGAGAGCCTGTAGGAGCACAAGACCGGATGCTCCTTTTTTAGTCAGACAGTCAGCAAGCTGTTCCTTTGTGGTCGACCACAGAATCCGCTGGATTCTCTGTGCTTGAATAAGTTCCTTGATGCTGCTAATCTCAAGACGAAGTCTTTTCTCTGTGACAGACTTGGTTGACTTGACAGCATCAACTAAGGAGTAGTTGTCAGTGACACAAACTACAGGTAGAATGTGCCGTTTTGTCTCACCAGTGGTAAGCTCTGAGTACAGAGTTGCAAGAAAGATAGCATTGTCAATTCCATCCGTAAGAGCAAGGGTTTCTCCAGCAAGTGTGCTTCGGACAACCCTTCTGATCCTTTTTGACTGCCAACAGATAGGTGAGAATCTTCCTCCTTCACCCATTAACACGATTAGATGTCCACCTTGGGTGCCTCCATCTGTAAGGTTCCCTAGGGAAGCATCACTGAAGACAACTAGTTTCAGAGAGTCATCTTTTCCAACATGCTGAAACTTTAAAGTCACTTGTTGTGATTTCAGTTTACAAACAACTTTGTTTGCCTCATGAATGGTTTGTACAGTGGCGTGTTTTGTGTTAGATGCCAAGTTGCAACCATCAAACATTACATCAGGTCTACTCTGTCTAGCAACCCATAGAATTTGTCCTATCTTTGACCTCAATTGATCAGCTTCAATTCCACAGAGAGGGAATTCCTTTGTCTGACTCTTGAAGAATCCATGTGGATGGGTTGAAGATTCTTGATATAGCTCTCCTGTTGCATCAGTATTGTTCCATCAACTGTAATAAACTCTATGCCAACATAACAAAAAGTATCATGCTCCTCACGGCCGACCTGGAAAACAGCTTTGAGGTGTGGAATCACAGTTGTAGCAAAGGTCTGTGAGCCACCCCAGATGAAGTCATCAACATGACAGGCAAGTACTCCAGTCACATTGCAGTCTTGATCAAGCCAATAGAAGACTGCAGGATCCACTTGTGACATTTTCAACCTGTACTCAGCATTGTTGCCTTGACTTTGTTGTACCAGTAGAGTGATGCATCTGCCAGGCCATACACACACTTTTTTAGTTTCCACAGTGTTCCTTCGCTCTTAGCTTCAGGCGGAGGTCGGATGTGAATATCTCTTGACAGCTCTGTTCCCTGCAAACATGCAGATTTGATGTCTATGGAATTAAGTTTAAATTTTTTCTGGCAGATCACAGTCATCAGCAATCTGAGTGACTCTGAGGCGCATGTCGATGAGTCTTTTGGGAGTTCTTTAGCAGCCAGCTCCTCAAAACCTCTAGCCACTAGACGTGCTTTAGGCACTATTCCAGTTAAGGATTCTTTAAGGGTACACACCCACCTTGTTGAGACACATTTTTGGCCAATGTCTTTGACTTCCTCAAACACTCCATTTTCCTCCAATTACTGAGCTCATCTAGCTTAGCTGAGTCAAATGACACGTCCTTTGTTTCAAGTACATCATCATTTTGAATGTCATTCTGTGTTTCTCGATTTTCCATTGGTTCAATTCTGAGATTATCTACAAGTGACAGGTCAGCTGACCCTGTTGTACCAGAAAGTGTACGTGGTTCAGAGTACTGCAAGTTGTACCAGTTCTGGTTTTTTCCTTTTGCTTTTCCTGCTCGTCCAATGAAGGTTGCTGTATGTGGAATACCACTTTCTCTGTCCATGTATTTAACAGTTTGTCCAGTTTTCAGATTGGGACAACCGTGCTGTCTTAACACATGTGGCTGTTGTTGAATGTTTTCTTCATTTGAACACTCAACAGTATTATCTGTGTCATGGTTGAAGGTCTCTGCTCCATTTCCTGAGTCAGTTTCAGTGTCCATATCATTGGATCCGACATCTGGTAAGTTTGCGTCTGTTACTGTGTCCTTTTTGTCATTTTCATTAGGAGACTGATTCTCAGCAACAGCCCCTCTATCTTGTTGATCATTTACTTTCCTCAATCTTGAGTGATGCACCCTGACAATGGTGCCTCCATGCCTCACAAATATCACCACGCCATCTTGGCCAATAACTACTCCCGGTCCTTTCCACTCTTGACAGTAAACTCGTTTGTAGTACACTTTGTTTCCAGTTTCGTACTTCTCATCGGTGGGTCGAAGCTGTTTACGCAGAAACCCTGCGAATTCTCTCTGAGCACTCTGCTTCAGTGAACGCTTTTCTCGCTGCATGTAGTGCTGAAAGGTGCTGTCCCACCCATGCACTCACACTGGTCCCTTCTAGTGCTGGTGGCCTGTCAACCAGTACAGAGGGAAGATTAGGGTTCTGACCGAAGACTAGTTGGTATGGGCTGTAGCCATGAACATTGTGCATGGAGTTTTTGCCATCAAAGCCCAATCTAGGGCTGTTTTCCAGTCACATCCATTATCTTGCTTCACTTTCAGCATTATCTCTGTGAGTGTTTGATTATGTCTCTCCAGAAGTCCATTGCTCCATGGACTGTATGCAGCAGTTGTCTTTACCTCCATGTTGAATTTCTCTGCCATTTCTCTTATTTCATTATTATTGAATTCTCCTCCATTGTCACTGTACAATTTCTGGGGAGGGCCATGCACACTTATCCAGGAATGAATGAAGTGCTTGACAATTTCACTGGGTTTCTTTGTATTCACAATGCTTCCAGCACTGAAGCGTGTGAAGTGGTCGATTATGTGAAGGTACCACACACTTGGTCCTAGCTCATGTAGATCTACAGCCACTGTTTCATTGTACTTGGAAGCCAGTGGCAGACCAACAGCTGGTTTGGGCTTAGGTTTACTGTATTTCTGACATGTCTCACAACTGTTAACTATCTGCTGTAGAATGGAAATACTCTCATCATCATTATTCCCTGAACTGCTGAGTAATTTCTGAAGTCTGTCAACTGTAGCATGTCCAAACTGTTTGTGAAGCTTTAACAATACTTTGTGTTTTTCTTTTGTGTTCATGTTCTCTGTGACTGACAGAATCTCCATGTGCTCTGTGTCCATCAGAATCTCATTTTTACATGGACTCTGTGTGATGTCTCGGTCTAAAATGTTTACACAATAGTGGCCCGAGGTGGTAAGTTCAAGAGTTACTGGTTGTTTAAACATCACTGCCTTGTCATTTTTATGTCTAGTACAGCCCCTGCCTTCTTGAGGGAAGCTTTGCTTAATAGTAAGGGGATATCTGCAGGGACCACCTCTGTTTCAATGTGACACTTAGTCTGACCAATTTTTGCTGGTATCTTAACTCTCTTGGTAGAATGGACGATTCTCCCATCTCCAAATCTGAAAGCTCTGTTGCTTGGTGTGTCAATCATATTTTGTACTTCTTTCATATTTAGTTTACTGACATAGCTATCAAGCCATTTTGCACCACACACTGTCCGTGTACATGCAGTATCAATCACAGCAGATCCTAAAGATTCAACTATAAAAATCTCAGTATCAGAAGCAGATTCGTTTGAAAACAGTGTAATGTTACACTGCTCTATCTCTGTGTTTACATTTTCCTCTGTTAGTTTAACATGTTCATTTTTATGAGGACAGTCTTTAACCCAATGGTAAGTGCTTTGACAAATAGCACATTTTGATCTCCTTCCATATCTGTCCAGTGGATTTGTTCCGGGCAATGGCGCCCTCTTCTGGTTGTCTTGAGGACGTGACTTGTTGGCGCCTTTTCTCTGCTGCTCGGTGTAATATGCTGCGTCACTCACTTGCATTCCATCAGTTATTGGCGCGACAGACGTCTTTTCACCAAAAATTCTTTTTAGTGCCGACTTCATTGATGCAAAAGTCAGCACAGTACAAGCGGTCAAAGCCAACTGTTTCTCCCTACCATCTAGACAGGCAGTATCTAGCAACTTGAAAGCTAACACTGCATCTGGGAGAACCATGTCGTACTTGCGCATCCTGTTGTACCTCTGTTCGAAATCAATGATGTAGTCCGTCATTGCGACCGAAATATCTCTTGTAACACCGTCAAAGTTTGAATATGCCTCGTAGGCACGGTCTTTCTCTTCCTTAAGAAATACAGAATCCAGTGCTCTGATCAAAGTTCCCATACCATCATCCTTGTTCAAATCCTCCGGGGATATTTCCAGTGCTGTATCTCTCGCTCTTCCCTCCAGCGATAATACCACCGCTAGCGCTTGCTTTTTCGCGTCCAGATTAGTAACACGTGTCCAGATTCCAAGTTCATTTTTCCAACTTTCGTACGACCTCTTCTCGTCGAAGCGGTGGCACATTGTAGTTATTAGCCATCCTCTGCTACCAATGTTAACTCGAAATGACACAACGACAAGGTTCCAGTTTAACAAGGTTTACTATACCATATGAACACACTACAAGGTAGCCATTCCACTCAAGGCTAGGTCAATTAACGAACAAAACTCCTCGCGCAGGCGCACTCCTAACTGAGTGATAGCCCCGTAATAACAGAAGTATAGGGATACTTAAAACATGAACTTAACAATATCTGCAGGGACCACCTCTGTTTCAATGTGACACTTAGTCTGACCAATTTTTGCTGGTATCTTGACTCTCTGGGTAGAATGGACGATTCTCCCATCTCCAAAATCTGAAAGCTCTGTTGCTTGGTGTGTCAATCATATTTTGTACTTCTTTCATATTTAGTTCACTAACATAGCTATCAAGCCATTTTGCACCACACACTCATTTTTATGAGGACAGTCTTTAACCCAATGGTAAGTGCTTTGACAAATAGCACATTTTGATCTCCTTCCATATCTGTCCAGTGGATTTGTTCCGGGCAATGGCGCCCTCTTCTGGTTGTCTTGAGAACGTGACTTGTTGGCGCCTTTTCTCTGCTGCTCAGTGTAATATGCTGCGTCACTCACTTGCATTCCATCAGTTACTGGCGCGACAGACGTCTTTTCACCAAAAATTATTTTTAGTGCCGACTTCATTGATGCAAAAGTCAGCACAGTACAAGCGGTCAAAGCCAACTGTTTCTCCCTACCATCTAGACAGGCAGTATGTAATAAATATTGCTATTACTAGATATAACTGTTGACACCTGAAATAGCTGCCTCTTGGACAAACACACCCCGCTTTTGCACACAGACATACTCTGTTCCCTCCTGATACTAGACACACACACACATGCACCCAGAAACAGATAACTGACTGAAGCGCCCCACGCAGGCACACACTGTTAGTTCCGACAAGGACATCTTGTGACCAAAAGACACACACACACAGACATGTCAAAACAACTTGCACAACGCACACACATAACTTCTCCCTTTTGGTGAGCATTTGAGGACAAAGGACTTACACCAGAACCTATGGGAGAGGGACACCAGCAAGACAGAGGAAGACACTGGACCCAAGGACCAATCAGACGAGAGGAACCTCCTAGACTCAACCTACATCATTTATTGTATAAAATGTCAATGCACAATGTTTCGGGGCTCTTCTTCTGCTAGTTCCCTCTGAGCTAAATGAACGGCACCGTGCACGTTTTGTCAGATATCTTTACCTTAATAAACTGCCTTAATATCATACCTTATCCACCTGGTCCAGCGTCTCAACTTGGTCTCACTCTTCTAGTAACTGTATCATCAACAAAACTTGGTAGCAGAGGATGGTTAACTTAAGAACCTGAATTCGGTCCATAGGAGGTTGATGAGAAGAGAGAGAGAAGTTGGAGACAGATCCCGAGAGACGGGTGACCTGAAAAGGAGCCGCCGGGGATTCATCTCACCTCAGGAACCTGATCTAAAAGTCGCGACAAAACAAAGGTAAGCAGAGCCTGTTAAATCAAAATCTGCATATTGTATTATAGACATAACCAAATTTAAGATCAGTAACTGGGTGTGAGTATGAATTTCTGTTAAATTTACTTGTTATATGTTATATGTGAAGGCATTTGTGTAAAGATATGTCATTTGTTATGAAATATCTTAGAAATGGGGCTAGCTGATATGTTGATCAGCTAGGAGTATCCATAAGATAAAGTGTGTGATATATCGTAGAAACGGGGCTAGTTGCAACTAGGAGTATCCGTACGATAAGTGAGAATTGTTGACACATCTTAGAACTGGGGCTAGTTATTAGAACTAGGAGTATCCGGAAGATTGAAGTGTCTGGTTCAAGTCGTATCAGTGTCCGGGACTAGAAGTTAGTGTAAGTTGAAGATGTAAGTTGTTGGCAACCTCGTACACGCCTCGGACACCCTTCTAGGTAGCATCGGAATTAAACTGAGCTTGATCATTCGGGAGCTCGTGCTGAATTGGCAAATCCGGGTCAGGTTAATAACTCTTTTTTAACTGGTCGCCGCTCGGTACCTAAGTCCAAGCCTGAGCCTTAATGTGGTGAGGACTTAATCCTCTTGGCCATGCTTTAAATTTTTGTGTCAGGTATAACTATGTAACTGTTTGACGGTTCCAGGGGGCCAACTGTTACTGATTACTAGGAATTATTTAATCGGGCTGAGTGGATGACCGCCGAGTCATAATTTTTACCATTTGACAGCCGCGTGCTGTGTGATTGCTTGATTTTTCCCTCTGTGCTGTTGGTATTCCCTTAAAGACCAGAATTGTTTTGACAACTATTATAGAAGCACTGAATTTCATTAATATATTGTCCCAAAAGGAGACGTTTGAAATACTTTGGGAAAATATTTAATTAATTAATTGAATATGTGACAATATATATTTTCCTAGAAAAGTCCTAGAATTATTCTGATAATTATTTTAGGAGCGTTTGAATTTAATAATATATTGTTCCAAAAGGATATTGCCGAAAAATCTGGTTAAAGTTGCTGAACAATTTATTATATGTACGGTATTAGAATTCCTTGTGTGAGAGGGTGAGGCACAAGAGATAAGTCTGTGTCGGTACCAATAATACATCGCTGGTCTTCACCAACAACGGGCTAAGTGCACCAAGATAGTAAAGGACCCAGACGCAGTTTAACGACAGAATGGCCACAACCACTGTCCCAAAACTTAAATTTATTGAACATCTAGATCAAAGGATGCAGGATAGAGCAGGAGGAAAGGAACAGTATAAGTCAATAATGAAGGTTTGGGAGGGAGTTAAATTGAAGTGGAGACAGGCAGGTTACCTAAGTGGGGGTGCCCCGTCAAAAGGGGAACTCACCACCATGGAGAAGGAACTACAGGAGGCAGTGAAGGAAGGGATAGCAAGTGAAGAAGAAAGGAATAGGGCTCATCTTCTCAAGAAAGAGGGAACTAAACAGAGAGAGAGAGCAGAGGCTGAACTAAGGATAGGAACGTGGGCAATTGAAGAGACTCGGAGAACACAACCATACAAGAAGCCAGATATGATGGGGGTAGTGACAGATACCACAACGAATTCACCACCCCCACAGTCCACAACCCAAAGAAACCATACCAGACCCCAATGGGTTCTTACCCAGTCCCCAATGCATGCTTCCAGGATATTAGCATAGACTATACCGATATGGGCCCGATAATGTAACAAATGGGAAAAGATACTTATTGGTAATGGTAGACAGATTTTCCAAATGGGTTGAGGCAATACCAACAGCACGTGAGGATGCCAGGTCAGTCATTAAGTGGCTACAAACTGAACTCATACCAAGGTATGGAGTTCCAAGAGAAATCCGATCCGACAACGGGTCCCATTTCAGTAACCAACACCTGAGACAGGTGGAGGAGAGGTTCGGCATTGTGCACAAGTTTGGGTCTGTGTACAGGCCGCAATCTCAAGGCCTTGTGGAGCAACGCCAACCAGACTTTGAAGGCTAAGATAGCATAGGTATGTGCAGGTTCGAAGTTGACATGGGTCAAGCCCTGCCCCTGGCGTTGATGGCTATGAGAGCCTCTCCAGGTGCAGGCACCCATCTCTCTCCTCATGAGATAATGACTGGAAGAGTCATGCCTGGTCCACCAAGGGAGGGAGGTCATATGCCCGCCCTTGATGTACAACAAATTGTAATGTCTGATTATGTGAGAAAACTGACGGAACTTTCTGCAGCTCTCTCCAAACAGATTCACAAGGTCCAAGAGGGGGAGCTGACGGGAGACCCGCCACCACTGAAGGTAAAAGTTGGTGACTGGGTGAGGGTTAAAGTCCACAAGAGAAAGTGGCTGGAACCCAGGTGGACTGGACCGTACGAAGTGAGGGAGGTTACCTCACACTCAGTCCAGGTCAAAGGTAAATCAGGCGCACCTTGGCACCACCTTACACATAGCACCCCAGCCCCAACTCCTTCCAGATCTTTGACAGAAGTCAGAGCCGATTTGGCCGACCTTAATTCGAACCCAAACACAGACACCTCGAGGAACATGGGCCGTTAACTCCCGGAAAATCAAGCTGATAGGGCAGCACTAATGTTTTGAAGGTCCAACATATACTATTAGTTTGTAATTTGACTAAACTCATGCAAAGGTTGAACCGATAGGATTACTGGAAAGGGACTCTGGGATTGGTTAGTTTAAAGTAAGGTAGATTCCACTTAATGGAAAACTATTATATAAGGTTTGAATATAGGGCTTGCTTTCAGGACAAATGGAAGTCAAATACATGCGTATGTGTGTTAATTAAGGGAGACAATAGATAATGGTTAACAGAAATAGTCTACTGCATAATAGCTATCAAATCGGTCTATTGGAAATTGGGATAACAATGTTTGTACATGATTATGGCATAACGTCTCACTGGGTTGTGGGACTTCATTTGTATAAGAGAAATCTTGAAAGGCCCTGGATTTTGAAACAATTCTTGATGAGGAATGATCAACCTCATCACGAATGTTAAAGAAATCAGGAGAATTTCACCTTGATATTTATGAGAAATACTATTTTCTATCCAAATTGTACTGATACTTTGGGAGATTATTATTATCTCAGTGGGAAATTATATGGATATTGTTAGAGAGAGTTTTGAGACAGGGACAGGCTTCCCGCCTTATGAGTAGAAAGAGGAGGGGGGAGGCCATGAGGAGTATATGGGGAGTTTTGGGCTGAACACACGGGTAGGCGCCCGTCGCCAGACAGTGTAGACGAGGAGGAAAGATAGATACTGAATTACTAGGTATTTGAGTTAGCTACAGTATATTTGGCTCTAGCATGGGAACAGAAAACCATTTTTAACATTGTTCTGACTCATGAGGCTACAGGGGGCAATGGTACTGGTGCTGATTTCCAAGTTGTGTCCCGTTAACCTATTGGGAAGGGATGTGATGTCACTTTTTAATATTGCTGTACCACCCACTTAAAGGGGCATGAAGGCCCACATAGTTAAGAACATGGTCATCTGTGGGGACAGGGAACCTTGTTGCTGGTATAGTCAGGACTTAGTTAGAACGGTGGGAGAGTATGGGTTATTGGGTAAAGAGAAAAGGGTTACCATTCATACAGATAGCGCTTGTGCAGCTAGATGGAGAAATAGGGGGATGGCAACTACGGTTAATTTTATATTGTTAGAGGCAGTTCTCCTACCAGACAAAGTATCTGCAATGAAGACAGGAGGGCAGACGAGGAAGCGAAGACAGTTAGAATTACGAAATTGCTACACAGACTCACACTTGAAAGAGGAAGTGAACAAAGGTTCTACTCTGCTAAAAGATGGCCAGGACAGGGCACCAGTTTTAGATTAAATAAGAGGGGGCAGCTAGGAGCAGTTAGTAAGGAAGAAATTTGGAAAAAAAGGAATTTACCAATTTTGGCTAAGTAAAGCTAGGGGTTTTTGTTGTTTTAGAGATGCAGTAGTTTGATACAGGGGCAGAGCCTTGTATCAAAAGGAGGGATATGGTAGAGTATATATGGAAGAGTATGATAGAGATGAATAGTATAGAGAGGATTATTAGATATGGTAGAGATTGTTCGACAACACAAATTTCTTTGGAAAAAAATTAAAAATAATAATAATAGAGCTCACCAGGAGCAAAGGAAAGAAACAGTGGTTAAATTGTTATTGTATTATAGGACACATGAATTCTATGATTAAAAGTAGGTTAAGATAGACACACCTGAGTACAGGATGAAATTAGAGTTAGGAAGATACAGTAGCAAATCACATGAGAAGTTGTTTGCTAACCACACCTGCATGTCAGAGATTTTATGCCCAACAGGAGAACTACAAAAGGAGGTGAACCATACGATCCAGCCTGGTGACTGGGTGTGGGTCCAGTCTCTGGAGGAAAGGGACTGGAAGCAGCCCTGTTGGGAAGGCCCCTACCAGGTTATGTTGATCACAGCCTTTGCCATTAGAATATCAGAAAGAGCAACCTGGGTCAACGTTACCCACTGCAGAAAGGTAGGGACGCATACAAACACCGTGGAGCACATACAGAGTTGGAGAGCAGAACTGGACCAATAGGGTCTGGGGGTCGCCTCTGTTAACGAAGACTTCCTACCCCGACCTATCATCACTGTAGTGTGTTCACTAGAGGTGTAAGTATGGGGTGCTACCTAGCAGACTGGCTAAGGGCAGGAGAGGGCTGGCGGTTTTTGGGATATGGGGTACCTTGAGCTGCATCATAGTTTTGATGATCTTTTTATAAATCCTGATTCAACACCTCTAGTATAAATGATATGTCGCTGACAGGTTTACGAAGCAAAAGACTAGTTATATAATACCCAACCCCTCATGAATAGGAAGGATATAAAGAAGGAGTCCAAATAGGTGATGATGTGTGATGATGTCAGATTTAAGGTAAATATTAAACAATATGGGTGCATAATACATTGTATAAGATAATTCAGGACTTTGTGATACCTTTATATTTCTGTTTGGGACCCACTTCATCTTGTTCCTGGCCGAGGTAATTACACATACTTGGGGACCGGGGTATGTGGATGGAGTTTGAAACAAAGTATGGATATTAATGACTGTAGAGTAGCAATTAGCAGTAACCCTCCAAAGAATCACAGGAACAGACACGGAATGAAGGTATTGGGCTTACACTGATGATTGTGGACTCGATTTTTTCCTGTTCATTAATCCAGTCGGTGGAGACCAACTTCACGAAAGACCCAGGTCCTGTAATGGATCTCAATGGATGTCTGTTCAATGTGACTGATTTGGGTTCAGAAGTATAGGAGAAAATTCTAAACCTTACAGATTCTATAACTGATGTGTGGTGGGCTTGTACCAATACAGGAGGCCTCTGACAGACATTACCTAAAGGGTGGAGGGGCACTTGTGTTCTGGTATTATTGGTCCAACCAGTTAGGATTATGCATCAGAGGCCAGTTCTGGACGGGATAACTAGAAAAAGGAGAAATATAGGTTCTAATGTAGGCAGTTCTATTTGGATGGATGTCATAGGTATTGCCAGAGAAGTTCCAGACGAATATAAAGCTATGACTCAGATTGGGGAGGGTTTTATCACTACGTTCTTCTGGTGGGTAATGATAACTAAAAATGTTGATTGGATCAATTATATGTATTATAAACAACAGGGATTTGTGAACAAGACTAGAGATGCGGTGATGGGAATCTCTGAACAATTATCCGCCACCTCCCTCATGACCTGGCAAAATAGGTTGGCTCTAGATTGGCTGAAAGGGTGGCGTATGCAGAATAATGGGGGAATAATGTGCTGTACCTTCTTTCCCAATAACATAGCTCCAGCTCTGAGGAGTTGGTTTGACAATATGTTTGGCCAATGGAAAAATGTAATGATTACTGTGTTTCACCTGTATGACTGTGTTTGGTGTGGTTTGATTCCATGTGTGTGAGATTTTGTGTCTAGGTCTCTGGAAAGGCGGTGATGATTCTCCAGGGCCCTGCCAGACTCAGACCATGTGATGACAGATACATGCCTTCTAGATGGATAGAGAATGCTGTTGGTTTTAATCCAGAGAAACCTGAATCAGATTAAACCATTTTTAATGTTTAGTAATGTTGTCTATTTGATAAAGTTTATAATGAAAATCCTAACTAGAAATGTTATGATTCGATATATGCCTAGAACAGTAATTGTTGTGGTTCAGATGTAAATACATGTATTGGTTTTGTATAATCGTTTTATGTGGTAATGATAATTCTAATCAAAATAGATGTGGTGTTATTTCTTTCTAGTATGTTTCTATCTGGTGTAGTGTAGTTATTAATTCTAATCAATATAGATGGGTGATTGTGTGTAAACATTTAGTCAATAGGGTGGATTGTTATAGATTTTATGGTTATGACTAAATGTTTGTACATCTAAGAATATTCCATTCTGAAAGGGTATGAGATAGAGATGGGGTTATAAGACAAAATGGTAGTCCAATTGGTATGTGTGTGTCTAGATATTAACTTGGTGTGCAGAAGTATGACTTCATTTAGGGGGTGTCTGGGAGAACAAAGGACTATTTGATTCTACCAGACACATGCGAGAGGCCCGTCCTTGAGAAGAACCTCCCATCACCTCCCAAGTTTGACTTATGTTGCAAAGATTGTGATAAGGAATGAATGGGTACTGTGGGAAAACTCTATTTCTTGGAAAGGGTGGAGGGGAACGGACTGTTCTCCTGGTTGGGTGAGTGGTTTGGCCAGTACACAGCTTTGGTGGTTACTGGATTTCTGACCCTAATTATTGTGTTTGTAATGTTGATGAGTTGTTCTGCTTGTATCATCCCTTGTCTGAGGATGTCTGTTACAGATGTTGTGCATGCTGCTGGCATGATGCCTTTACTGGAGGCTCAAGAAGGAGATGCTGACACTGAGTATAACTTTCGGAGGAAAATGGGTTTGATTAAGGATGACCCTTGGTTTGCTGTGGGGGAGGTCGTGGAGTGATCTTTTACTTACTATTACCAATCAAGTGTTTGCTAATGTAAGAACGTAGACCGAATTAACTACATTCATTTCAATGTCCAGAAACTAGGTAATTGGACCCAACAAGGCTTTGAGGCTGTGCATGGTCAATTGGCTGCGACCTCACTTATGACCTTCCAAAATCATATAGCGGTAGACATGTTGCTAGCTGAAAAAGGAGGTGTCTGTGCCATGTTTGGGGACCAGTGTTACACTTTCATTCCAAATAATACAGCCTTGGATGGAAGCCTGACTGTTGCATTGGAGGGACTTCGTACCCTCAATGGTAAGATGAAGAGCCACTCAGGGGTTGACACCTCCATGTGGGACTCTTGGATGGATACTTTTGGTAAATATAAAACTCTTGTTTCCTCTATACTGGTATCTATCTCTGTTTTCACTGCAATTCTTGTCCTCTGTGGATGCTGTTGCATTCCATGTATTAGAACGCTGACTACCAGAATAATAACCACTGCCATTGACCCTTCTCCCAAAGACCCCAGTCAAATGTTTCCATTGCTGGCAGGTAATGAAGAATGTTACCTGGAGGAGGAGGAGGGCTTTTTAGTTACTTATGTCACGTCTCTTTTGAGACGTGAAGAGGGGGGGAATCACAAAATTTGTCCCCTGACAAATTTTGCCTTTAGCCGTTTTTGCTTCATCCTGTCTTTTGGCCCATAGATGCCTCTGAGCTTTCACGCGCATATTCCAAGAGTTGGTCCTCCCTGTTATGAAGGTTTCAAGTTCCCGGGTGGCGACGAGCCCACCTGGTACAGGTTGTATGAGGGGACGGACATGAGGGTTTAAGCACTCTTGCATGCTTGCTTATAGGACATGTTTCTAATTTGTCACGTCTTTTCAGACGTGAAGAGGGGGATTTGTAATAAATATTGCTATTACTAGATATAACTGTTGACACCTGAAATAGCTGCCTCTTGGACAAACACACCCCGCCTTTGCACACAGACATACTCTGTTCCCTCCTGATACTAGACACACACACACGCACCCAGAAACAGATAACTGACTGAAGCGCCCCACGCCCCACAAGGACATCTTGTGACCAAAAGACACACACACACAGACATGTCAAAACAACTTGCACAACGCACACACATAACTTCTCCCTTTTGGTGAGCATTTGAGGACAAAGGACTTACACCAGAACCTATGGGAGAGGGACACCAGCAAGACAGAGGAAGACACTGGACCCAAGGACCAATCAGACGAGAGGAACCTCCTAGACTCAACCTACATCATTTATTGTATAAAATGTCAATGCACAATGTTTCGGGGCTCTTCTTCTGCTAGTTCCCTCTGAGCTAAATGAACGGGACCGTGCACGTTTTGTCAGATATCTTTACCTTAATAAACTGCCTTAATATCATACCTTATCCACCTGGTCCAGCGTCTCAACTTGGTCTCACTCTTCTAGTAACTGTATCATCAACAAGTATCTAGCAACTTGAAAGCTACCACTGCATCCGGGAGAACCATGTCGTACTTGCGCATCCTATTGTACCTCTGTTCGAAATCAATGATATAGTCCGTCATTGCGACCGAAATATCTCTCGTAACACAGTCAAAGTTTGAATATGCCTCGTAGGCACGGTCTTTCTCTTCCTTAAGAAACACAGAATCCAGTGCTCTGATCAAAGTTCCCATACCATCATTCTCCAGGGATATTTCCAGTGCTGTATCTCTCGCTCTTCCCTCCAGCGATAATACCACCGCAAGCGCTTGCTTTTACGCGTCCAGATTAGTAACACGTGCCCAGATTCCAAGTTCATTTTTCCAACTTTAAATACGACCTCTTCTCGTCGAAGCGAGGTGGCACATTGTAGTTATTAACCATCCTCTGCTACCAATGTTAACTCGAAATGACACAACGACAAGGTTCCAGTTTAACAAAGTTTACTACACCATATGAACACACTACAAGGTAGCCATTCCACTCAAGGCTAGGTCAATTAACGAACAAGACTCCTCGCGCAGGCGCACTCCTAACTGAGTGATAGCCCCGTAATAACAGAAGTATAGGGATACTTAAAACATGAACTTAACAGTCATATCTAGGGAATGCTAAAACCATATCTGATACCAACAGCTGTTTAATCTTAACGGATTGCCCTTCAGCCTCAACGGTCCATTCAATTTTATCTTTGGCTGCCATAGCCCTACCATAGATCAGATCACTCAATTCACCAGTACATGAAGCAAAATGTGGGACCCACGCCCTGCAATAATTGATCATACCCAAGAAACTCATAATTTGTTTCTTAGTCAAAGGTTTTGGTGCCTCCAGGATGGCCTGCTTCCTTGTTAAATTTAGGGTGCGGCCTTCCTGAGTGAGGGTGTGTCCTAGATAGATAACTTCAGATTGCCCATAATTGTTGCAATTTCCTTTTACTTACATAAAGTAAGTTTCCTTTTACTTACATAAAGTTTTTTTTTACTTACATAAAGTAAGTTTCCTTTTACTTACATAAAGTAAGTTTCCTTTTACTTACATAAAGTAAGTAAAAGGAAATTGCAACAATTATGGGCAATCTGAAGGCCCTGCTCTGCCATATATGTCAATATCTGTTTTGCATCCTTCACAAGTAGTGCATTTTTAATTTTTTTCCTAAGTAATAGTACAATTTGGATAGAGAATGGTGTTTCTCACAAACGTTAAAATGAAATCCTCCTGACTTTTTAATTCATAATGAAGTTGATAATTATTCATTGGGAATTGTTTTAATATTCAGGGCTTTCGACACCATTAAAATGTTTCCTCTCCCTTTCTTTCTCTGTCCTTCAGAAACCACTTAAATACTTCAAAATATTTCTGTACAAATTAAATCCCACACCTCAGTGAGACCTCTGCAATCGCATAGATTGTCTGTATGTACTGGTATTTATGTATTAAACCATATGTCAAAATCAAACAGAAATGGCCAGGCCTTTCCATGCTTTAGTTATACAATACAATACTACCCCTATTCGTTATATTAAACATACACACGGTATTATATGATTAGTCTCTCACTGCCATAATCATGTACAAATACTCTGTTATCGTTAATAGACCAATTTCCAATCAACAAATGTAATAACTGTTACACCGTAGATTATTTCTGTTAACCATTTCTAAATATATTACTTTTCCAGTCGCAAATGTAGTCAATTTTTCAGATGAAGAACTTGTGATATTGAGTGATATTTACTCCTAGGTGTCTAATACAAAGTTGTTTTAGACATGATCACCTATGTCTCCCTTAATTAACATACATGACCCCCCCCATTCTTCCTGGAAGCAAGAATTCTACTCAAGACCCATCATATAATATTGACTAAACTTCACCTTTCTTGTCACTAACGTTTATGTTACCAGGTAATAGTCAAAACAAACCTATTTCTACTTTTTCCTGTACTCTGGCATATCCAATCTAGTGCTTTTAAACTCCAACCAAAATAGCCTGAACGACATTACTAAGCATCCCATTTTACACTATTCATTTTTCGGGCTTCAGAGAGCCACACCCTAGCTGCATCAAGCCCTTCCACTTGTTGTCTTCCTCCTGTTCTTTTTCCTCCATGACTTTAGTAAAGAATTTAATTACATCCATATCCTCCACTACATCGTCCTGTACTCCTCTTTCTATACCTCTTTCTCCACCTTGGGCCGTAATATACATTTATTTTATCCTTCAACTCTTTTTCGGGCTACAGAGAGCCATACTCTGGCTGTCTCTAATCCTTCTGCCTGTTGTTTCTTCACAATATTTACACATATTTCAATCATACTTTTGACCATTGATTCAAAAACTATTCACAATTAACCTTCCATCGAAACCATATATATTTTTCCATTTAGGGTCGAATTGGAGATTTCGTTTATCCTTAAATTCCATGTACTTTTCATCCCCAGTTAATTCTGGGACCTCCTTTGAGGATTTGCCACCCATCCTGAATTATGATTATACGTCAATAACAATCGCAGTTGTCAATACACCTCAACGATAATCCAATTCACCTGGAACCTAGTTCCCGGGATTTTATTATTAGGTACGACTGACAATTTCGGCCCATGATTGAACTGAATCGCAGTTCGGCTCAACCATCAATTTATTCTACTTCACACATGGAACTCAGTTCCTGGGATTTTATTATTAGGTACGACTGTCAATTCTGGCCTATGATCAAAACCAACACGTGGTTCGGTTTAACCAACAATTTATTCCACTATACACCCAGTGTCTTAGAACAAACCACTCCAGATTTCACGTACTCCATTTTATTTCCCTATGTTGTTAGAATAAGCCGCCTATTTCACGTACTCTATTTTATGTCCACCCACTTAATAACGCTGTATTAAGTCACTTAATAGCGCAGTATTAAGTTAGTTTATTTAAGGTAGTGCACCGGTACCACAGCGTGTTTTTGGACCTGTATAATGACTCACAAGATTTTCGGGCAGACAAACACAAGCCTATACTATTTCAGAGAGATAATCCACAAACTCAAATTGTCCTCCCCCCAATCAATAAATAAAGAGTACCGACCTTTTCCTTGCAGGCTGGGAAGTCAATGTAGGTTGGATCTCGTCACCATCTCTGTCATGTTCCAGTCTCTCACCGGCCTGAATAAAACCTAAATTCAGAGGTCAGGTCTTTATCTCACGGATCTCTGATCCGCCCGAGTCTTATATACACACAATTAGAGGATTATAGTCTCTCTATTTGTCACACAAGTACACGGTTTCCAGGGTGGAATATCTTAGTCATTAACATTAACATATAAATTCCTATATCACCAGCTGACATCATGTTAGTGATTATCTCGTTAACCTCTCTGGGATTGCTGGGGCGCTAGCGCCCCAATCCCGACACTACCAGGTGAAATGCAAGGCGCCAAATTCAAAATCCAAAAGTTGAATTATTAAACATCCACCAATATACAAGTGTTCCATACTCATCAAAAGCTCTGTTTCTTGGCAATATCACAGCGTTGTCAGATTTCAAAAAGGCTTTACGGCGAAAGCAGCACATTTGATTGTTTGAGGGTAGCACCTCACATATTTTCCCATAGCCATGAATCCATTAGCCATCATGGCACACACATAACACATTTCACAGCGAAAACAAATCAATTACCTGTTGAAGAACTTCTGCTGAGGTCATCCTAAGTGTCCAACGAAGACAATCCATGGTTCTTTTGTTAGAAAAAGTAATGTATTTTATCCATAAATCTCCATTTGGTTGTGGCGTTATAATCAGAAACGACAGCCTCCACTCCTCCATTGAAACGTGACGAGAACTCGTTCATCTTATACCTATAAACTTGTCCAAGAACAATCAAACATAGTTTTAAATGTATCCTTAGGAACACTTTTACGTATATTTACTATTATAAATCAACCGGAATATAAACTGATCGATAAATATGGTAAAAAAGACGCCTTGTCGGGAGCGCGCGCTGGGTACTGTTGACATAAAAAGTACACTTCCTGGTTTGCTCTTATTCTCTGGTCTAATTCATCCAAAATGAAAATTTACACTGTCTCGAGACTGTTGACATCTAAAGGAAGCGATGGGTACTGCATTCATATGCCCTTATATGGTCATTTTCATGAGGGAGGGGTTCCAAATGAGCAATGTGTCAAAATCACTTTTTCCAGGACAGAAATTCCTTGGGGTTTCCACTGCCATATGCGTTCTGTTTTACTCACAGAGTGGTTAACACTTTTGGAAAATGGTTAAATGGTTAACACTTTTGGAAAATTCAGAGTGTTTCCTATCCAATGGTACTAAATATGTGCATATCCTATTTTCTGGGCCTGAATGGGAGGCATTTTACTTTGGGCACGCCAGGCTCTCCAAAACGGTCACCTCGTGCGCTGCTCCCAAAGAAGTTAAGTACACTCAGCAACTTTAAAACATCATTAAAACAAGTAATAAAATAAACTACCATAAGAGACTTCATCATATCCATCACATTACCATCCTGCAACCTCTAATCATGGTCACAATGATGTAAAAACAAAACAAATAAAATATGTCAATACCATTGACCCTCTCTATTCACATATTAACCTTCAAGAGCTAACTTTCTGCTGATTCTTAATCTCAATCAGTCTTGACACTGGTTTAAATAGTCTTCCTGCCCTTGACCTAATACGACCCAGAGTACCTTCAACTGCATAAGGAGTGATAGTGTTGTGTACTGTTGCAATAGTGGGTCTGTCAACACAGTCAGTGCGTAACTGATCAGGTAAGGAATGGTCCGAGTTTGGTAGGTCAGTACGGATATTGTAAGCAGACTAGTCAATTAGCTCACTCATTACACTGTTACGGTCTTGGTCAGATTCTTGAAGACTCTCTGATCGAGGCAGACCTTCCAGCTGCAGTATATCTTCCACAGAATCCAAAGGTGGAATATCTTGAGCATCCAAGGATCGCACATCACCCTCCTGTTCCTTCAGAAGACAACTCCGACACCCACACTTTTGTTCTGTACTGAGCATCATCATCCACTGCAGTGGCCATGGCAGCTGAGACCACAAGGCCGTCATTCATGTCCTCAGACTCTGTTAATCCAGACATGTCTGTTCCATCATCAACAGCAGCATGGGGAAGAGGAAGAAAATTGACTGGCATTATCAGGTTGCGATGTACCGTCTTCTCCTGTCCAGTGGAGCTGTTCTGAATCTTAAAGTGTGACTGTCAGCATTCAATCCAGTGACAAGGTAGACAGTATCCTCCCAACGGTCAGCGAGCTTCCACTTTCCCACGCTCACCCTTGTTAGCCAGCAACACTCAATCACCAATCTCCACTGGTGCTCCTCTGACTCTTCTGTCATACAGGTCAGCATGCCTCTTCAACTGCTTCGCTGCAGACGCCTGTGCTGTACTCATGGCTTCTTTCAGATCTCTCCTCAAGGACTGAACAAACTGGTCATTGTCGACAACTTCTGGGTTCTCTATGACAGAGCCAAAGACTATGTCAACAGGCAGTCTTGGCGTCCTCCCAAACATTAGCAGGAAAGGAGGGATTTTGTCCCACTCCTCTTTGCAGATCTTGATGCAGTGAAGTTGTCCTGTCCTCTGAGCAGAAAAACACCCCCAAATCATAATGTTTCCACCTCCATGTTTGACGGTGGGGATGGTGTTCTTGGGGTCATAGGCAGCAAGAGCTCCATTTTGGTCTCATCTGACCACAACACTTTCACCCAGATGTCCTCTGAATCATTCAGATGTTCACTGGCAAACTTCAGACGGGCATGTATATGTGCTTTCTTGAGCAGGGGGACCTTGCGGGCGCTGCAGGATTTCAGTCCTTCTGCTTGTATGTGTGTTTCAGGATGGCTTCCTGAAATTTTCCCCTTTCCTAATTGGAGCTGACCCCGCCCCCTCGTCAGGATACAGCTGTATCCCATTAGACACCTTCTCCAGCTATATAAGCCAGGGTTCTATTGCTCCAGAAGGGAGAAGGCTGAGAGAGGAGGCGGATAGATGAGGCTGATGACTGAGGGTGAAGTGCATCCTGAATTTAAAGTTGTTAAGAGATTGTGGTATGTTAGCTGTTACTGATTGTTATGTTCTGTGTTAGTGATTTTTGCTAAAAGAGAGAGATCTATCAAAGGTCCGTATTGATTATTTGAAATTGTTTGTATTTTCCTGTGTTTGTTCCCAGGGAAGGGGAAGGCACCTAGGGAGTGCTTAGGCAAGAGGCCTGCGGGCATACATAACCCGTAGTATTTTACTGTCTATGCACACTAGGTAAGACCTGGACGGACCACCCCTGTATTTTGGTTAGTGCACCAGGTGGTGCTAAGTTAGGTAAGTTGTGGGTAGGCAGGTAAAATAGGAGAGGGGCTTTGACTTTTACTTTCTTTGCTTTGGTTCCGTTCAGCCCCTTTTCCCCAAAACTACCGTGTGTCGGAATAAATTCCTTGTTAACGGTACCGCTTACTGCTTTTGTCATCCTTACTCGCACCTACAGTCCCATACCTCTTTCACTCCGCGGGGAATTTAGAGCAGCAGGGAGTTGCGTTCCCTCCTCCAAGAGGCGTGCGTAACAACGGCGTAGTGTGTTACCAAATGTTTTCTTGGTGAC
Source organism: Brachymystax lenok tsinlingensis (assembly GCA_030435695.1). Lineage (NCBI taxonomy): Eukaryota > Metazoa > Chordata > Actinopteri > Salmoniformes > Salmonidae > Brachymystax > Brachymystax lenok. Next base: position 81,613,187 of record CM059791.1, on the reverse strand, counting down.
TATGGTCCCAGCTGCCTTGAGATCATTGACAAGATCCTCCCGTGTAGTTCTGGGCTGATTCCTCACCGTTCTCATGATCATTGCAACTCCACGAGGTGAGATCTTGCATGAGCCCCAGGCCGAGGGAGATTGACAGTTCTTTTGTGTTTCTTCCATTTGCGAATAATCGCACAAACTGTTGTCACCTTCTCACCAAGCTGCTTGGCGATGGTCTTGTAGCCCATTCCAGCCTTGTGTAGGTCTACAATCTTGTCCCTGACATCCTTGGAGAGCTCTTTGGTCTTGGCCATGGTGGAGAGTTTGGAATCTGATTGATTGATTGCTTCTGTGGACAGGTGTCTTTTATACAGGTAAAAAAACTGAGATTAGGAGCACTCCCTTTAAGAGTGTGCTCCTAATCTCAGCTCATTACCTGTATAAAAGACACCTGGGAGCCAGAAATCTTTCTGATTGAGAGGGGGTCAAATACTTATTTCCCTCATTAAAATACAATTCCATTTATAACATTTTTCACGTGCGTTTTTCTGGATTCTTTTATAGACTGATCATTTCTTTGTCAGTGGGCAAACGTACAAAATCAGCAGGGGATCAAATACTTTTTTCCCTCACTGTATGTCAAGGGATTATTATCTGTCCATACCGTGAACTGCTGTCCCCATAGCCAGTGGTGGAACTTGTCACAGATAGCCCATTTCATGGCAAAGAACTCGAGCCTGTGCGCAGGATACCTCGACTGCGCATAACTGAGGGACTTGCTCGCGAAGGCTATAGGTCTCGCTGTACCTCCCTGTTCCTGCACCTGGGACAGCACAGCACCTAAGCCGTTGCTGGACGCGTCCACCGAGAGTAGAAAGGGTTTGTCGAAGTTGGGGTGGGCCAACAAAACCTGGTCCAGTAAGGCTTGCTTTAGCTGGAATAAGGCCTGTCTGCATTCTGTTGTCCAATCGGCAGCCATCAACTTCCTGACAGGTGAGCATTGCTTCTTTTTCCAGCGTGGAGCCTTGTGTCAAGCTGTCAATCCAAAGAGAGGCTTTGCGACTCTACAGCCGTACACCTCCATCTCCAGGTCACATACTCCCAAATGCCTCGTCTTCAACCCACCACAACCAACCAAGACGACCTCTGTAGGACTCAATGATGGACTTTTCAACACTCCTGCATGCAACAGTTCAGGTAAGACCTGTCACGACTTCCGCCGAAGTCCGGTCGACGTCACCGGTTTTCTAACCATCGCCAATCCATTTTTCATTTTCCATTGTTTTTGTCTTGTTTTACACACCTGGTTTCAGTCCCACAATTACTTGTTCATTATTTCCCATGTTTGTTTGTGAGTGATTGTTTTATTGTATTGCGGTCTGTATTTGTGGGCTTGGATATTTTTGACGTTTGTTATAATATTGAGTAAAATTTGCTATATTTACTCATATCTGCTGTCCTGCGCCTGACTCCTCTACACCAGCAACACACAGACGCATTACAAGACCCTAGAACTCAAGGTACAAGCCATGGAACCCCTGTCAAGCATAGCTCTCACTTCCTCTTCTCCTCCTATTAACACCTTGGCATAGAATAAATCATAATACGGGGAAAGTCTCTGTGTGTTCTGAATTATGATAGTCTTCTCAGTCTCCATTTTGTCACAAACACTTTTATATACACCAAATCAACAGCTCTCACTCACTTGCTTGGTCCATCACAGATACACTCCTCTGACTGATAAACAATCATTCCTTGTCTCTCTGTAAACCATGACCATATCCTCCCACTCATGCACTGTGCACTTTTCAGAGCCATCCCCCCTAAAGTACACTGGCTCCCTGATATCAGACTTCAATACCAGGTTCAGGCCTGACACATCCATACCCCTAGAGCTGCTTGCATTCCCCATAACATTGTCCCCAACTTGTCCATCAATTGCCTTTGACTCCAAACAGGAGACAATGTTCTCCCCAATGGAATGACCAATCTGCTATGAAATCCATGGAGACCTCCCCACTCCCTGTTTTTGGCAAACCTCTTTCATTCACAACTTTGGGCGTTGCCATGGGTAAACTATCATCAAAACTCCCCAAACCCTCCAGATTAGGTATAGGTGTAGAAGCAACTGGAATTTTGGCTGAACCCCTACCAACGGATATTGACAGATTAAATGTCAGGAAACCCCTACATCTCCCAACACCTTCCATCTTAACAATGGGAAATCAACACACTAAAATAAAAATGTAAATAGCAAAATACATATGTTTATTTCACCTCACGTCAAAATCTAACCTATATCTAGTACACTGGTAAAACTCACCCTACTTATATCAGATATACGTTAGAATTTCAAATAAACAAGTAACACAAAAGTTATATGGTTTATCCGTGAAGAGAAAGTCTCAACCAGAGAAACCATTTCGATAATACAACGTTGCCGTAGCGCCCTCTAGTGGCGAAATGCGATATCGCCATAAACTGCACCAGCAACGTCTTATCTGATTTTCCAACGGAGAATGAGATGGAAGTCCAGCGAAGGATGATCTGATCCAGAAGAACGGTCACGGCACAACTGTAACAGTATTTTTCTTGCGTTGTGTACAATCAATCATCGACACGAACACCAACTTGTAGCACCAGTCGTGGACAATTGCACGTCATGCAATGCACGGCTCACCATCCAATTCTGCACTCACGCACGCTGGTTTGGTGCTTATTCACGGGCAACGTAGTACCAAAATAATACAGCAATTACAATATAATCAATATAATATTTTTTACAATGTACCTGATAGAAACAGCATACAATTGCATGTCATGCAATGCACGGCTCACCATCCAACTCGGCACTCACGCACTGTACAAAATATAAGAACCCCTCCACCAGACACAGTAAGTTGCTAGCTAGTATTAGCTGGAATTCTCTACAGCAAAATGCACCAAAAAGCGCTGCATCTTATGTGTGGTGTTCTAATAACATTTACAAACAAATTGATATAAATTGTACATTCAAAAAATCACTTGGGAGTATAAAAATCACTTTTGACGTACAGTGCTTTGCAAACAACAACTTTTACCACGGGTTTGGTGCTTGTTCACTGGAACGATTCTAACTGAAACATCCTCCCTCGTAAGCAAGCTACGCAAACCAGCCAATAAGATGGCATGTTGAGTAGGTGAAGGCAAGACAAAACTAAAACCAAAAATCCATTGGCTTAACAATAAAGTGACAAGGGGAATCACCAATATAACCCTGTTACATGTGCAAGGATTTCTTTGCAGCGTTCATGTTCGTGATTGTTCTCATCGACTCCCACAGTTTTGTGGAGTTCTTTGTAAGGAACTGATTGTTCCCACTGATTCCGTGTGTTGTTTCCTTGTCTCTCTGAGCATTTGGTTGAGCTCCTTTTGCACATATTTCAGTTGTTGTTGGTCCTTGTTTTTGAATGGTTGCCTCTTGCGGTTGATCCAGTCCTTGACCTCATTTGTGATGTACTGTGTGTTATTTGGGTATGTCTTTTGTCTTTTGGGGTATCAGAGTCAACACAGAAATTGATGTAGTCTGTGACAACCTGTGCTGACTTGTGCATGTCTAACTCGTGAAAAATGTCCCAATCTGTACACAGAAAACATCCCTTAAGTGATTCTATAGTGTCCTCATTCCAGACATTCACAGATTTCACAAGGGGTTTACTGCTCTTGAGAGCTGTACGGTATGTGGGAATGAGCTGGACAGTGTTGTGATCAAGTTAGACTGGTGGTTTGGCTCTAGCTGTGTAAAGGTGATTGAGGATGTACTGAGAGCTCCAAGTGAACAGAGAACCTAGCCTACAAGAAAAGGATGGCTATGGAAGAGAAAATAAATGTTATATTCATAGAATGGTGGAAATTAAAGAAAGCCTGACTAAGACTGAAAAGTGAGTTGGTTAGGACGAAAACGAGTCAGCAATGCTGAAGTTTTCCCTCTGTGTAAATAGTTCTACCTGGAACCAAAAAGGGTTCTTCAAAGCGCTCTCTTATCGGGATAGCCGAAGAACCATTTTAGGTTCTATAATACATAGTGTATGTTCACATAAATTGCAGCCAAGACTGGAATTTTCATTTCCGTGGCCATACTTCTTCTCAGAGATAGATTGCATGTCTGCTCATTTAACTCTCAAGCTACCAACATAATATTTGACAGACATCGTTTAGCAACTGGGAAGAAGAAACTATTAGAAAAAGCATCAATCACAGCAAAATATCAACTTATGTTTTATAAAAACATAATTTTTTAAATAAATGTTATCTGAAATAAAAGATGACCAGAATAGACTGTTATTTTAGCAAAATTACAGTTAATCAGCATATTCTGTCAAACATATATATGCATTTTTCCAATGTACAATCCACATTAGTACTAAAAAGCTTATTTACCATAATTTAATTATAGTATCATTTATTTATCAGAATTTTTAAGTAAATATTAATCGTGTCATATTTATGTGGTCAAAACTATCATATTTTAAAGGGGCAGTACACCAACATTTTAAATATAATACATTTTATTGACAAAAAGGATTCAATTCACTTCAAAAAGTGATTCTGAGAGACAATGACCAAAACTATTGCAAAAAGCATGCCCACATCTAAGTCACCACAAACCAAAGGATATAGCATCAAACATATAATTCCAAGTTGCACATATGGAATATTGGAGGATATTATAGGAATTCTGGTATTTATATCACATTTTCAGTAGAAAAAGTATTTTTTGGAAAATACACACCAATACAATATATTTCTGTATCCATATTGATACAGAAACACTAAACAATTATTTAGATTTGTTAAGAACAAGTTGATTAAAAGGCTGATCTATTCTCAGACCAGTCTGGAGAGAGTAGAGAGCAACTTGACCAAAGAAAAATAACATTAGAAATTGTTGTCCACAGAACAAACATACTAATTTCCCCATGATACATTTACATTTAGATTGAATATGAAATACTGTACTGGACAGCCTGGAAACATTGTTATTTATTTCCGAAAAAAAAGGTGTATCTGGGACAAAAATCAACCAGAAAACATATCAGTAATAACATATCCAACAACAATTTCATGGCATGAAATAAGAGTTTCCCTGTGAAACAGAATTGAGCAAAGAGGACCTAAAAATGTGTATTAAACACAATCATTACTTTATGCATCTTGAGTACTTTCTGAATTCTTTCTGTACTTTCTCAATTTGGGTAGAAATCTGTGTAATTTCACCCACACTTCAGAGCAATTATATGTTAGCCTACACAGTAAAAAAAAAAAAAAAAGCCAGAAGGACAAGAAATTTGGCTAATGGGTGAACATTTGTTCACTCAACAATCTTTGCTCACAGTGATCTGAATGTAGAAAAACGTGTTGAGTCGAATTACTAATTCATGTGTGCCTTTGGAAGGCAACACTGTATGTTGGTTCAGCTATATGCCCAAATGTTGAGCAAACACACAATCCTATTGCAGCCTTACAGTTATATGATGAATCAACAAATTCAGCTCAGTTTGAGCAGAACTTGTTGATTCACCTTATAACTGTTATCACTATTTCAGTCCAAAGCATGTTGAGTAAAATAACAAATGTATCTTTGCTCAAAACTACTCAAAACCATTTCCCAGCATGCTCTATCGCAGGTGGATTTTCAGAATTGTTTGTTCAATACCTGTGTTTTTGCATTGATTGGTTGATTAATCTTATGCTACACAAACATAAATAACATACATTTTTCTAAACTAATCCAAGCTGTTAGTAGTCTCAATAATTAACCTTCCATACGCCTACCCTGGCCATCATTCTCAATGCAGTTTGTGGGTAAATACATGTTCCAATTGTTGGATATCCTCACTCTGGCTGGATTCTAAAAGGGATAAAAAAAAAAATACTAATCGCAAGCCAGAATGGGACTTGCAGGCTTAATTCAGCCTATAAACCAGGAGTTTCAGACCACGGTGTTAGGGTGTAACAAGGCCCTCAAAGAAAAGCATTATGATATAGCTAATGTATTGCCATAAAGAGTTTCATTTTACACTGGGAAATATGCAAATAAGGTAGAGTAAATTCTCAACTTTAATTGTATGTTCACTCAACCTAAAATTCTAAGTAGAGTGAACATACACTTCAATTTGAGAATGTATGTTGGTTCAGCTATATGTCCAAATGTTTAACACAATCCTATTGCAGCTGGTTGCCTTACAATTGTATGTTGAATCAAATGGAATGCTATTTTATTGATCAAACTCACAATCCTGTTGCAGCTGGATTCCTTACAATTGTACATTGAATAAAAATAATTACAGTGTACTTTATGGTCTAATTATTTTCTCCGTCTCTCATATCTCTCTTTCCTTTCCCTCCTCCCTCTGCATTCCTCTCTTTACCCCAGTCCAGCCTTCGGCTCCTATTTATTTACCCTCCCACCTTCCCTCCTCTTCCCCTTTACGCTTCGTCCTCTCTCTCCCTCTCTTCTTCCTGTTGCCTTCTACGTTTCTGTGGGGTTTTAGAAGCTATTCTGTTTTCTCTCTCCCGTTTATCGCCCAATTCCTTTCCCCTCCCCTGGCTTTTATACTATTTCGCGGGAATCTCTTTAAATTCCGTATCCCACCTCTAAAAAATGAAGCTGTCTTAACTCTTGATTTCTTTGGCTTATCGGAAATGATGATGTCAAGTGCGTCTCTGGACGCCTGAAGCATCACATATATTTGGTTTTGGCAATTGTCTGTTATTTCCTGTAGTATTGAGAGGGGACGGAGGGTGTGTAGCCCGCTGTGATATACGCCAATACAGTCCTGTGGTCACTGGTCTTAACCAATGATTGAATGGTCTTAACCTGAGAATCAATAGTTGATCTACAGTCTGCTTTCAACGTCCAGCTCCACGGGGAACTGTCACAGCTGAGGCTTTTATTATAGCCTGTATTCAGAAGTCAGGAGAGATCTTCGAAGTGCTGTGAGTTGTGGTCCGTTTAAATTGAATCATTGTAGGTTTATTCACTATTTTATGTTTTTTTCTTTTTTTCTAGTGAATTCTGACTGTGCTAAGGCATTTTTTCTTCGGGTGAAGTTCTAAATATTTGTCATGAATTAGCCAAGGAATTCAGCAACATGAGACAAATAATATGTAAATTGTTTTGAATGACACTGTTAGAGAAAAATATATAGTTTATTCCTCTGCATCCTCATAGTACCCATCAAGGCCAATCAATTGTTCCATTTTTGTTTCCGGCCCCATTAGCCGTTATTTTGCAGTTCGTGGTGAGTTCTTTCTGGGCAAGTTTGAATAGAAGAGATTAGCGTTTTGCGCGCCAGTTAATGATGACTTGTCATTATCTCAATGAGTCGGTGTGTGTTGTCTGGACGTCCTCTGATCATTGGTTTTTGTATTTATTTAACTAGGCAAGTCGGTTAAGAACAAATTCTTATTTACAATGACTGCTTACCATGGCCAAACCCTGACCCGCCTCCCTATGGGACTCCCAATCACACCCGGTTGTGATACAGCCTGGAATCAAACCAGGGTCTGTAGTGATGCCTCTAGCACTGAGATGCAGTGCCTTAGACCGCTGCGCCACTCAGGAGCCCACCCAAGGACAATAAACTGGTCAGCTGAACAATGACCTCCAATTCTGTCTCACAGCATTATATGATGTGTGTCACTACCAGACACAGAATAAAGATAGGCACATGACAATTATGAGATAAGTGGGTATATGACCTTTGATCATATTGCATTGTGTACTCAACAAGGATAAGGAAAGATGTACAGACCTATATGTATTCTATATAAACAAACAATGGAGTCAAAATTTGTTTAATACTATCATGTCAATCTCATTGAATGTCAGACCTGATTGCATGGTATCCAAAGCCTCTGTCAATTTGAGAGTGCTTACTTTTCCGCAGCCCCGTCCCTCATCTTATCAGTCAGGCGTTTTGAAATCACAGATTTTGACTTTTAAAGCATATTATTGACAAATGTTTGAGAGTTGCAATTGGCAGAACACAGAGAAGAAACATTTCACCAAGAGTGTGATACTGTCCAGAATAGGAGAAGAATGAGGAAGTTCTGATAATGCAGTGATAATGAGAATCCAGTGGGAGAGATTACTTTGTTATGTTTGTTCCCTGGGTAAACTCTGTCCTTGCTCTAGTGTTTGTTCCTCCTCTAGTTGGATACATATTATCCATCCGTTCTCTCAGCCTGTCCAATATAACATTATGCACATGGAGAACTTGATCTCTTGTTAAAGACTCCGTCTAGACCACTGTATTAATCACTCTCTTTTCCCCCTCAGGATGTCGCAAGAGGGAGTCTCCCATTGAATTCCCTCCTGGAGAAAAGTAATTCATGATGGTGTCAGAGACAGGGTGGATTCTCTTCTGCCTCTTTCTACTGGGGGAGATAACAGCACGTAAGGGAAACAAGACATTTACATTGACATTTTAGATTCTTTAAGATATTCTTTGAAGAGGTGGGAGACAGTTATAGAGGTACTGTTAATTCTACGGGATGTTTCCATACTGAATAGTACAACTTTACTACTTTCTCTCAAAAGTACCTCCCAGAGTGACTGCTTTCAAAGAGCTATCTGTCAAAGGTCAGATTTTGGTTTAGCAAAGTGAAAGTGAAATATTCAGAAAAAAATCAAAAATAAGGTTCAGTCAGGGGGCACTCCCCAGTTAGCTCTGTTCAGTCCGAGAACAACAAGCTGTCTTATAGTAATAGTGGGCCAACAGCCACTGACTGGAATAAGAGAGCAAGAATCAGAGACAGACTGAGACATAGACAGAGAGGCTGAGTGAGAGGGCTTGTCTGAGAGCAGAGCAGTTGAGTGGAGCACTAGTGTGTTTATGTGGGGGATTGACAGAGACTTGTTGGTCCTGTTTGTCAGTGAGAGCAGAGAGTGCTGCTGACACCGTCCATCCTGCCTATTATCAAACCTCATACCAAGTTCAGATGGTCTCTCTGTGTTGTCTTTTTCAGGGACATCAAGTGTTTTATTTTTCATTTTATCTCTCCTACCAGAGACCCAATCTATATTAGTTTGTCCTCAATGTTCCCTGTAAACAGAGTATACAGCCGTAGCTCCATCTTGAGGGACCTCTGATTGTCTTTGCAACTGTGCAGTTGACTGTGGGGAACTGCAGTGCTCTCTGTCTCCAGCGGGAGCGCTTCACCCTGTGCGGGGGCTGTTAGAGCGCTTTGAGGCCGGCCCGGGCTGTGCAGCCAGAGAGAGCGGGGAGAAAGAGACCCATGTGATCGCTGTGGGGAGAGTGACACGCAGCCCTGACAAACAGGTGCTCCCTCTCTGTTTCTCACAGTAGGACACACCCACAATCACACACCCAATACGTTGTGCCTCCCTGCCCTGACCCCCCTCTCTTCCCTTCTAGGTGACTGTGCTCCTGAGACCCCTGTCTCTGTCTCATCCCCCCCGTCAAACCCTCATCCTGCTAAATCCAGTGTGTTTGTGTGTATGTCTGTACAGGTGTGTTGTTTTAGAAACATAGGCCCTCACAAATGGATGTTTCTATTACTATGTGTTATCATGTCTCTCTCTGTAACCACAGTGTCCCCCCTTTGCCCCAGGTCTCTCCTAACTCTACTGTGCAGCCCTACAGTCTGGCAGTGCAGGTGCTCTGCCTTTCCGTCCGCGGGCTTTGCTGTGCTGGGCAATGCATCGCCATGGCTCCCTGTCCTCCCTCACACACACAGCCAGTGCCAACCGCGTCTACGTCCGCGTGGGCGAGGGTGAGCCAGCCCCCCACACACACATACAACTAATACACAACCCTGGTCTTTCTGACCTTCTCTCTCCCTCTCCAACCAAGTCTCCCCTCTGCCCTCCAGATACCACCATGCCCAGCGTGTGCCAGCTGCAGTCTCTGTTCCTGTCACACAACTACCTGACCTCTGACCTGCAGCCACAGGAAGAACAGGGCTGTGCTCCAGTTGGCGGAGGCGACCCAGAAGTACATGTCATCAAGCTCCATTCAGCAGGTTTCAGGGATTTGTGGGTAAGTTTAGGACGCCCCCAGCATGTGAAGAAAATCATGTGGAGAATATCAATCTCTAAGTAATACAATGTTGAGGTATTGACTTATCCCTTAATAATTTTCAAAGCATTTTCTCCCTCTATGCCTTTCAGTGACCGGTCTCTCCCTCTATCCCAGTTCTCTGCAGGTGGAGGTGACTATTTTCTGGTGCCCCCAGGGGCCAATGCTGGGTGGCACAAGTTGGTGCTGATCCTCAGTAGTGCCGTTCCAGTCAACTGGGCTCTCACAGTCCCAGGGCTCCGGGGACACATCTCTGTCTATGTGAGGACCCTATCCAGTAAAGCTTGACACATTATGGTATTTCTCCTATCATGTGGGCTAGAATGGGTCCTTCACCTGTTCTGGAGTTTGGTATAAAAGTCATAAAAGGGTTATGAGTAAAAAATAATGATGAAATGGACAAAATAGCTAAATATATTGGAGCAATACGATCATTGAGTGAAGGCCAAGCTAAACGTGATTTCAAAAAAATCTAAATATCAATGGACATATCTCCCAGGTTATCTTGTTGTTAAATAAACACATTCAACTTGGCTTTGACAGGGCTTTGACAGGGCTTGTCAGGTTATCTTGTAACACAAACATCCCATTTATGTTTTGTTTTTTTACAGTTTCTCTATCTCCCTTGTTCTTTCCTCTCAGTCCTCCAACAGCGTTTCCCCACTCTACCCTCCGGAGCCTGACCTGACACTGACTAGCATGCTCACCTCTGACCTCTCTACCACCCATGACCTTTTGAGCTGGGCCAATCAGAGTGGCTTTCCCAAAGTGACCTCATACACAGAGGCTGACCTGGCAAATCGCTTTGTGATCAGACTGGCTGGGGGAGGGACAGGTCAGGACCTGTATGTGTCTCTTGTGTCCCTCATTGTGTGAGTGCACTGGATGGTTTATTTTGTGTTTCCTAACAGTGTGTTTGTGTTGGTGTTTCTCCTGATTAATTATGTTGTCTCCCTATATTGAAGGTCATGTTATCCCTAAAAAGGTGCTGTTCTGTGTGTTAGCACACCTCTCTCTCTCTTTCTCTCCCTTCCCACAGAAGGTGGCCCCCCTGTGCGTATGCTGGATGGCAGGCCCTCTTGGGTCCAGGAGCGCAGGCTGAGACAGTGGCTGAGTGGGGGAGGTGGAAGGACCAGTGGGGGCTGGGAGGCCGTCCGTCAGTGTTCAGTGTCAGGACGGACGACTCAACGTGGCCGTGGACAGACACATTCTGCAGGTCACTTTCACTATGTGGTTGTACTGGTAGTTTAGCGTGTTAGTGAGGTTATGGTTGTACTGGTGGTTTAGCGTGTTAGTGAGGTTATGGTTGTACTGGTAGTTTAGCGTGTTAGTGAGGTTATGGTTGTACTGGTAGTTTAGCGTGTTAGTGAGGTTATGGTTGTACTGGTAGTTTAGCGTGTTAGTGAGGTTATGGTTGTACTGGTAGTTTAGCGTGTTAGTGAGGTTATGGTTGTACTGGTAGTTTAGCGTGTTAGTGAGGTTATGGTTGTACTGGTGGTTTAACGTGTTAGTGAGGTTATGGTTGTACTGGTGGTTTAACGTGTTAGTGAGGTTATGGTTGTACTGGTGGTTTAGCGTGTTAGTGAGGTTATGGTTGTACTGGTAGTTTAGCGTGTTAGTGAGGTTATGGTTGTACTGGTAGTTTAGCGTGTTAGTGAGGTTATGGTTGTACTGGTGGTTTAACGTGTTAGTGAGGTTATGGTTGTACTGGTAGTTTAGCGTGTTAGTGAGGTTATGGTTGTACTGGTAGTTTAGCGTGTTAGTGAGGTCATGGTTGTACTGGTGGTTTAACGTGTTAGTGAGGTTATGGTTGTACTGGTGGTTTAGCGTGTTAGTGAGGTTATGGTTGTACTGGTGGTTTAGTGTTAGTGAGGTTATGGTTGTACTGGTAGTTTAGCGTGTTAGTGAGGTTATGGTTGTACTGGTAGTTTAGCGTGTTAGTGAGGTTATGGTTGTACTGGTGGTTTAGTGTTAGTGAGGTTATGGTTGTACTGGTAGTTTAGCGTGTTAGTGAGGTTATGGTTGTACTGGTAGTTTAGCGTGTTAGTGAGGTTATGGTTGTACTGGTGGTTTAACGTGTTAGTGAGGTTATGGTTGTACTAGTAGTTTAGCGTGTTAGTGAGGTTATGGTTGTACTGGTAGTTTAGCGTGTTAGTGAGGTTATGGTTGTACTGGTGGTTTAACGTGTTAGTGAGGTTATGGTTGTACTGGTAGTTTAGCGTGTTAGTGAGGTTATGGTTGTACTGGTGGTTTAACGTGTTAGTGAGATTATGGTTGTACTGGTGGTTTAACGTGTTAGTGAGGTTATGGTTGTACTGGTGGTTTAGTGTGTTAGTGAGGTTATGGTTGTACTGGTGGTTTAACGTGTTAGTGAGGTTATGGTTGTACTGGTGGTTTAACGTGTTAGTGAGGTTATGGTTGTACTGGTAGTTTAGCGTGTTAGTGAGGTTATGGTTGTACTGGTAGTTTAGCGTGTTAGTGAGGTTATGGTTGTACTGGTAGTTTAGTGTGTTAGTGAGGTTATGGTTGTACTGGTGGTTTAACGTGTTAGTGAGGTTATGGTTGTACTGGTAGTTTAGCGTGTTAGTGAGGTTATGGTTGTACTGGTAGTTTAGCGTGTTAGTGAGGTTATGGTTGTACTGGTAGTTTAGCGTGTTAGTGAGGTTATGGTTGTACTGGTGGTTTAGCGTGTTAGTGAGGTTATGGTTGTACTGGTGGTTTAACGTGTTAGTGAGGTTATGGTTGTACTGGTAGTTTAGCGTGTTAGTGAGGTTATGGTTGTACTGGTAGTTTAGCGTGTTAGTGAGGTTATGGTTGTACTGGTAGTTTAGCGTGTTAGTGAGGTTATGGTTGTACTGGTAGTTTAGCGTGTTAGTGAGGTTATGGTTGTACTGGTAGTTTAGCGTGTTAGTGAGGTTATGGTTGTACTGGTAGTTTAGTGTGTTAACCTGTTAGCGAGGTTAGGGCATACAAATACCAATATACTGCATGTAGACCTACAGTCTATTGTAGGTTCTTATGATGGTACTTAGTGTAGGTTTTGTGATGCTCTCTTTCACACAGACCCTGTCTCTGCCGGTGTCGGAGGTGACACTGCGGGATCCTCAGTGCCTGGCCCAGTCCAACAGCAGCCATTTCTTGTTGGCATTCCCGGTCATTTCCTGTGGCACTGAAGGGCTGCTGCAGGGAAAGCCCAGAGGGGTGCAGTACAAAAACGCGGTAAGACAGAGAGGTGGTTTTAAGGGGTAAAATATCCGCAAAGAACATTTTAACATGTTTTGTGAAATGTCTCTGCAATGTTTGTGTCTCACCATGTTTTGCAATGTTTTTGTCTCACCAAAATGGAGTCCAAAATGGTAATGGTACCATGCGTCTGGGTGCAGCCGTTTACAAGTGATTGTGCTAAACACAGTCAGCAGAAAGAGAAAGAGCTGTGTAATAGGGACGTCCGGCAGCCTCATCAGAGAGGCAGATCTGATGGGGAGATAGAGCAGGGATGGGCTTCCCTTAGGTGGGGAGGGGGAGAGGGACATGGTCACTATGGAGGCCCTCACTGTGTGTGTGTGTGTGTGTGTGTCTGTGTATCTGTGTGTGAGATTGAGAGAGATGGAGAGAGATACACAGTAGAAAGGCAAAGGACGAGAGAAGAGCGTAGAAGAGCAGTGCTTTAATTGTGTTGTTGTTGGTTAGTGTGATCTGAAGGGCCCCTGAGGTTGTGTAAGTAGTCTGTCTTATCTCCCCCAGGCGCCACATGGGTGACCTAGGTCAGAGTGTCTGGAACACTGCTGATCAGCCTGAGTGTAGCTAGGCCTGTGGACGGGAGTGTGGGAGCAGGGGGCTGGAGGGAGGGAGGGTAGTGGGAGTGGTGTAGGTCTGGGAGGAAAGGGAGGCAGTGAGACAGATGTGTAGCATGTGAATGAACTACGATCTACTAATATATCTACTGACCTCTCACTGACCTATCTGCTCTAGTGTTTCAACTCTTACAGTACATGACTTGCCATATTTTGTGTCAATCCATCCTCTCAGGTGTTGCTATGGAGAAACAAGCCTCTGATTGCCGTGGGCAATGAGACAGACGAGGAGCCCACAGAGTGGACTCCACTGGTCATACATGTGAGATGATACAGGTTGTGTGTGTGGTCCAATTTCACTCCATATTTGTGTGTGCTTGTTGTGTGTGTGAGAGAGAGACATGTATATCTATGCTTGTCCTTATCATGCCATACATCTCCCTCTCTTTTCCATTGTCTTCTTAGTTCAGCTGTTTGGCTGCAGTCCCCAGTGTCCCAAGCCTTCCTGTGGAGCAGCCCACTCTGCAGGGGCCAGGGCCTCTCCCAAGGGCCAGGGCCGGCCCACTGGTCTCACTGCAGCTGTTTGTTACAGAGGGCTATGAGCAGAGGCAGACCGGTCCTTGTGCCATCACTGCTGACAACCGTGTCTATGTGGAGATCAGTTTGCCTAGCTGTGTGTGTGTGTGTGTGTTTAATTGTGTGTCTGTCTGCCTGTCTATCTGCTGATGTAGCTCTTGCTGCAAGTGCTACTTGTGTTTCTCCCTCTGCTAGTCTTCTACAGTATCAGCTGCCTCAAGCCCAGAGCAGACTTCCTCCAGAAGGCTATTATAATCACATCTAGATATATCACAATAAGGCCTTTCTATAAGAACTCTGTAGCCCTGCTATTACAGCACTAGAGCACAGCAGGTCGTAACAGAGTACTACAAATTACAGTACTAGTGTAATTACAACAGTTACACTCTACTTACAAAATATCAACTCAGTAATAAGACCATTGTAAGTAATGTATTACCCATATTTTCTCAAACTGTTTTTGCCAAGCTTTCTGCCAAGGGGGCCCTCGGTGGGGGTGTGGAGGTGCGGTCCTGCGTGGTGTCTCCCCTATCAGACCCTCGTGTGTCCCCTGGCTGGTCAGTCATTAGAGACGGCTGCTCCGCTGACTCCTCACTGACACTCAGCAACATGACACATGGCCAAGAGGAGGAGGAGGAGGAGGATGAGGAATATTATGAAGAGGAAGAGGAGGTACCTAGAGGCCTGTCGTTCATGCATCCAGGAAGGGCATGGAGGAACAAAGCAGGATTGAGAAAAAGAGAACACGGTGGGAAGAAGGGACGAGGAGGATGAGCCAAAAGAAAGGAGAGAGATGGAGGAATGGGAGGAGAGGAGGACCCGATACACAGACTGAGGTTCAGTTTTGTCCTTCGGCCCATCTACAACAACTCTGTCCAGTTCCTGCACTGTCACATCCGTCTGTGTGGCCCTAAGTCAGTGACCCAGGGGCCTCCAACGGCCATAATACAGAGTGGCTGTCCGTATCCCTGCCCTCGTATCTAAACTACCCAGCCAACAGGTACAGTACTGGTTCTATATTCATAATGTATTAATGACTAAAAGTAATGACTTACCCTCAGTGGCAGTTCTAGCTTGTATGCTCCCTTCAGATCCACCCCCATCCCAGCAACAACAAAAAGCACCATTCTGAACTGTCATTTTTATTCAGACATTTGGAATAACACAAATAAATAATCATAACATTTAAAACTATATAAATATATAAAAAATAATTAACAAAGACAAATAGAAACACGTTTTATATTATTCTTAATGATTTCGCACAAACCACAAAAAAAATGCATCAATATGTCTGTGAAACTATATATTCACAGTAATATGAATTAATTGTGGTTTATTTAGTAGCATTTCGTAGTGTGACTGATTTGACTAATTGCATTAGTACTGTACAAAGTTAGTGGTGCGCTATTTGATAGATTCCCCCGCTCCCCCTACCTCGGGCTTCCAGTGGGGAGACCTGAAGTCAACCTACCCCCGCCCCCTCCCCATCTCGTACTTCTGAGTGGGAGACCTTCCCAGGCAGTAGCCTGCCTAGCTCACAAACTAGAATCAGGGCGCCCACTCCGACAAGGTTAATTGACCCACAGTCCCACACGGTGACATGATATTATTGACGTGACGTGCAAATGAGCGATAGAAAACCGATTGTGCTAATGTCACCATTCCAATTTTTTTTTGCGGGCACCCCCGTGCCGCTCCCGGCAAGATGCCGCCCTGGGCGGCTGCCCATGTCACCTATACCTAAATCCGCCACTGCTTATCGTCCTCTCTCTTCTCTTTGTCAGTGTGAGTACAGAAACTTCTCCAGACCCATGCTGGTCTATCAGCCCGTTGGTGTGGCCAGACAGCTGGCGCCACCTGCTGGTGAGTAGTAGATGGTCATTGGTGGTGTGGTCCACCTCATTACATGGGCCTGAAGTAATTCACTTTCACTCTGTGTAAAAGGGTGTTTCTCTCTTCTTATCCAACTCTCTCTTTCTCTCTCTAGGTCAGAGAGGTCAAATGCCCAGTGTGTATCAGCTGCCCAAGCCTATCCCAGCCCACAGCAGTAAGTAACTGTAACTTTAACCCTAGTCTCAAGCCTAACCCTAGCTTCATGTCCACACCCTGGTTCAACCCTAACCCTCAACCCCTAACCCTAGTGGTTCGACCCTAACTCTAGTCTCAACCCTAACCCTAGCTTCATGTCCACACCCCGGTTCAATCCTAACCCTAGCGGTTCAATCCTAACCCTAGCCTCAATCCTAATCCTTGCTGTCCACACCCCGGTTCAACCCTAACCATCATATCAACTCCCGGATGTTCCTACATGTGTGTATTATCACAACAGTGATAGTAACTGGGATTTAGGTTAACTACTACTTTTCCCTTCCATGTTTTTGTCACCCAGGCTCTGGGGTAGACACAGGCTCAGTGTTGGGGATTGTGTTTGTTGCTTTCCTTATGGGCATCAGCCTGATGGGGGCGCTGTGGTGCATCTACTCTCACACAGGTAACCACACAGGACAGTTCCTAAAGTCTATCCTGGACCAAAGGCCAAAATACTGAGCTATACCACCATATTCACAAATAAACAGAGAACATTCTATACCTGCTGCTACTGTTATCTGGCACTTTATTTCTAGTTATATGTACATATCTACCTCAATTACGTCGTACCCCTGCACATCGACTCGGTACTGGTTCCACTTATATATAGCCATGTTATCATTACTCATTCTATTATTTCTCTATTTTCCTTGCTCTCTGCATTGTTGGGAAGGGCCTGTAAGTAAGCATTTCACTGTTAGTCTACACCTGTTATTTTTTCGAAGCATATGACGAATAACATTTGTTTTGATTCGACCTAGTGTAAGAGAAGATACTATAACAACTTTCTTACTGTTTTTGAGAGAAATACTGGGTTTATTCAGCGTGTATACATGTTAGTGACACTTGACATGTGATTGGTTGCAGGGGCTCCTCCACCAACCAGAAGAGGGGGCCTGATCGAGAATACTAATCCTGCCTTATTAGACTCTTCCAACAGCTCTGTGTAGAGGTGAGATGGAACGTGATAAGAGTGGAGCAACACACACAGCAGCTGGGGGACCACAAAGTAAAGAGAATGTCAAATTTAGACTAGTATTCTATAGATTTATCATGGTGGTACTAGCGCCCTTTGTGAATTAGTCAAGCACCTGCAGATTGCAATAGTGATATCTCGTATCATGTGTAAGAAATACAGTATTATCATTCTCTCTCATTTTCAGTGTTTCCTCTGGTAAATCTGAGACCGAGGGTAAAGTGGGACAGAAGATGAAACACCTGGTGTGTGTCTGAGTGTGTCAGACCTGGATTCAATTGCATGCGTATATAAGTATTTGTTATTTAAATACTTTTTTTTTTTTTTTTGTATTTTCAAATAATGTGGCCAAATCAGCTATTTCTACTTGAAGTATTTAAGTAACTTCCTAAGAATAGCAGAAAATATTTTCAAATACATTATTTCAAGAACCCTAGGACCAAACAGACATGGGTTCAAATGCATGCAGTATTTTAATATTTGTATTTGAAAATACAATTTTCTGTGTGTTGAGCATTTCCAAATTCATTCCAATATTTAAGTACTGAAAAATATCCAGATACTTACTCCAAAATGTCTTTGAAAGTAATTGAAGTACCCTAAATTGTTTTTGAACACAGGTCTGGTGTGTGTGTGTGTGTGTACATATACACTGAGTATACAAAACATTGAGAACACCTGCTCTTTCCATGACATTCACATGACTGACCAGGTGAATCCAGGTGAAAGCTATGATCCCTTATTGATGTCACTTGTTAAATCCACTTCAATCAGTGTAGATGGAGGAGGAGACAGGTTAAAGAAGGATTGTTAAGTTGAGACAATTGAGACATGGATTGTATATGTGTGAAATTGAGTGAATGGGCAAGACAAAAGATTGAAGTGCCTTTGAACGGGGTATGTTAGTAGGTGCCAGGGACACCAGTTTGTGTCAAGTTTTTCACCCTCAGCAGTTTGTGTGTATCAAGAATGGTCCACTACCTAAAGGACACAACTGTGGGAAGCATTGGAGTCAACATGGGCCAGTATCCCTGTGAAATGATTTTGATAACTTGTACAGTCCATGCCCCAACTAATATTAGGAAGGTGTCCCTAATGTTTTGTATACTTGGTGTACACATGCTTGAAGCAATGAGATGTGTAAAGGTCTGAGACTACATGGCCTCAGCAACTCCTCAAAGTGTTGGAAGAAATACTAGTCAGTGCATCTGATCCATTATACTATATCTACAATGTCATAACCAGGGCTCAGAATGGAATGGTGTGACTACTGGCTATAGGACGAGCATGAATCTGAACCTAGCCTTGTCTAATGTTACAACAGAAATAAGCACTACAGAGTTTAGAGGTGGAACACATGAAGTCAAATATATGTCATGAGTAGAATGTGTGAGGGGAATTGCCATTATCCAGATCCTTATTGTATATATCTGTTGTAACTGTGACCCTTTGTTTGATATTATCTGTGCTGTTGCTATGTCAATTAAATATATGTGACAGAGTTTTGGGTTTTATCTTCAAATAAAGTGCGGGTGAGAACAATGAAGGACGCCCCAGAAATTCTAAACTTAAACAGAGTATTTAATTTTTTATATCTAAATCCTTTTTATTTATATATATATACACACACACACTCATGCTCATGACACTGAAAATACAGTCATGTCTCACCATAATTGTGGAGCATAATTTCAACATAATCATTGTCTCTCTACTCGTACTGCAGTCAAAGACATTATTTTTTTTTACATGTTCCCCATGGCCTGAATGTATATTATCCCCTTGGGTGGGCTGCCACAGTGAAGTGAAAATGGAAGCTTCATTCATATAATCAACAATGGGAGCTACAATTGCAACAGCTCTGAGGAAAATGGCCAATTACAGTGGGAAATAGAGGTTTGCTTTGTCACTCTACAAACCACCTTTTTTTTAATAAGGTGTGTTTTTTTTAGACATGCAGCACAGTAGAGACCAGAGCCTTAAGGGCTGGATTCAATCCGTAGTGTTGAAGTGTGACTGACATTTAAATGCAACGTTTCCGCGTTGGCGGAGACAGCATTCATGGTAAACGTTGCATATGTTGGCTCAATCGAAAATGACCTTTACATTTCAACCGGCTACAACGCTGATCTTCTGCGCTATGGATTGAATCCAGCCCGTACACTAGATATGACATTGCTAGAGATGTTAACAAAGTGATCAGGTCCCCTCAAGGCACTATCCAAATGGTCAACCTGAAAAGCTGTGAGCGAAAGCAAATCCACAAAAACAAATGCCCAAATAACTTGAACACAAGTAATGTGCTTAGCCTCAGTCACTGATCAAAGTACCATATAAAAACAGAACTGCAAATACCGGTCAACAATCTCTATACAAAATATTCATTATTGTGCTACATACAGTACTTGTGTAATACAAATCTCCATTATGCTCGTGGCCTCAGCTCTGTGTGTACACGATGCTATGGACACATTGTGTCTCCTGGTGGCGCTGTAGGTCCAGTCTGCGCTGGAAGCTGCTTTGGCAGTGCGTGCAGCTGAAGGGCCAGTAGCTGCTGTGTTTACGGCTGTGGGTGATGAGGTTGGAGCTCTGGCTGAAGGCCTTGCCACACACCTGGCACACATGGGGCTTCTCACCTGAGACAGACAGGGACAGACAGCAGGACATGACATGGAATTCAAGAAGAGAGATACTCTGACAGCAGCCAGTGTGTAGGGCAGAATCCTAACTTCAAATATAAGCAACCTTTGCACAATGTGTTTTGTACATGTTATAGTAGTACTATAATGTACACACACCAGCTGACCTATGTTCAACACACACTATGCTAATTTGTGTATGTGTCCTTACAGTGTGCCACTCCGCACCTCAAATAAAATAATATACATATGTATTGGTCACATGGTTAGCAGATGTTAATGCGAGTGTAGCGAATTGCTTGTGCTTCTAGTTCCAACAGTGCAGTAATATCTAACAAGTAATCTAACAATTCCCCAACAACTACCTAATACACACAAATCTAAAGGGATGGAATAAGAATATGTACATATAAATATATGGATGAGCGATGGCCGAGCGGCATAAGCAAGATTCAATAGATGGTATAAGATACAGTATATACATCTACCTGTGTGTATGAAGGTGTGTTTCTTCATGTCTGACTTCTGGTGGAACCTCTTGCCACAGTACTGGCAGGGGTAGGGCCTGGTGTCCGAGTGGATGAGCAGGTGGGTGGACAGGGTGGAGGAGCGCTTGAATACCTTCCCACACTCCTTACAGCTATAGCTACGCTCCTGGAACACACACATTCAGAGATGTGGTTAGGATTTTGCCATTTAGTATTTTTATATAGTTTGTGTTGGGAAGTGGAGAGACCTCCACCAATGTACTTCTGCCAGATATACCTTTGGTCTTCCGTACATGCCCATAGCTTGTTTGAACTCGTAGGGGTACTCTGGGGCTTTGGCTGATGTGGCCAATGGGACTGCATGCACGCATGCACGTGACCTGAGTAAATGAGTCTTCAGTACAGCTCTTGAGGACAAGACCTGAGAAAAGAGAAAGCTAAGAGTAACAGCAGATGTAGCTCATACTCCCAGAGATGTCAACCATATTCAACACAATTACCCCTCACATCCTCTGTTGTGTCATTTTCTGACATGTCACAGAGCCCTGTCGAGTACAATTTCCACAACTCTACGGTCACTCTTGTCTCAGGTCACAAACATCTCATTTATTCTATTTTAGTCATGCCTGAAGTGGTTTGCTTGGTTTGTAACCACACACTTTTGGTTGATACACCCTATAAGGACGGATGTGCTGTTCTGATTATATTGTAATTCCTGACCCGTGCTGGTTCTTCTTACCTTTTCATAGAGGGGGCATGGGCTGGTGGAGTTGAGGTCCATATGTGGCCTGTGGCTCAGTAAGACATGGACCAGTTTCTCCAGCTCCCTCTCTCTGTCAGGGCCCCGGGGCCAGTGTAGGGACCAGGGCAGGGCAGACTCGGAAGGCTCCACACCATCGTACTCTTGGGTTTCTGTGGAGTAAGTGGCATACTAGTAGATTGAGTTTGAAATAAAAAAATATATTTTTAATTTGATTAAGATAGTTATGGCAAGTGTTTATCGCGATGGAATACAAATAGCTACATCTACTTATTTACAATAAATAGAGTGTAGAGCCATAAAGTCAGGATCAGTCGGATACCTGCAGACCAGCTGGTCCAGAGGTCAGCTGGCGAGGTGCTGTGTGGTCTGGTTGCCATGGCATCCCAGCTAGGGCAGGGGTAGTCCAGGGTGTCCTTGACCTCTGACCCTGAGCACAGGTTGCCCTGGTCCACTTGGAAGGGGCTCCGATGTGGGGACCTTACTTCCTGCCACGCCCTGTTCTGCCTGTCATGATGATTTGTATGAAGTTGTGGCTGGTCAGGGTTTGTGTGTTTGGTGCCTTTAGAGAAGCAAGGGGGATGAGACCCTGGTCTCTTACTCTTGACCAGGAATGAGCGAGGCATGACAGAGCTGAGGCAAGAGGAAGGTGGAGAGCGTGAGAGAGATAAATACCTACAGAACAGACAAGAGACGAGGAGTCATTCGAAATTCACTCATAACTTAATGACAGATTCCTTGGCAAAGTGCTCCTCTGTATTAAAGAACAACGAACTAATATTATTTATAGATTTTTCATTTAATTTTTTTTTTACCAATGCCCTAAAGACATACATTGAGTACACCAAACAATTGAGTTGCACTCAATTCATCGGGGCATGGACTATAAGGTGTGGAAAGCGTTCCACAGGAATGCTGGCCCATGTTGACTCCAATGCTTCCCACAGTTGTCCTTTAGGTAGTGGACCATTCTTGATACAGACGGGAAACTGTTGAGTATGAAAAACCCAGTAGCCTTGCAGTACTTTACACAACCGGTGCACCGGTCACCTACTATCATACCCTGCTCAAAGGCACTTAAATGTTCTCTCTTGTCCATTCACCCTCAATGGTACATATAAACAATCCATGTCTCAATTGTCTCATGGCTTCTTTAACCTGTCTCCTCCCCTTCATCTACACTGATTGACGTGACATACTTAAGGGATCATAGCTTTCACCTGGTTTTACCTGGTCACTCTACTGTATGTCATGAAAAAAAAAAAGAACATGTTCCTAATATTTTGTACACTCAGTTTATTTATCCACAGAATCATTCATCTCACTTACAGAATTTCTGGAGAATGTGAAATGTGTTTGGATCGTAATGACATTTTGCTGCAATTAAGTAATGGACATAAAATAGTTTTGATGTATAAATATGTGTTTCTACTGTAAGAGATATCAAAAAATGTATTCTCTAATTTTGCTAACATTAACTTTCATTAAGAAATTTTCCACGTAATGTAACAGTTATTCACCAATTTTTTTTATTTTTATTATCTCTAAAAAATTACTCTGAAAATATGCAATTACAAATTGGTACACATTTACACACATCAAACTTGTGGCACACACTATCACACATAGTAAGCTTTAATGTCACTCATGTTGCTCTGCGTTAGTATTCCTTATCTTCGTATGTAAATGTGAAACACACACCTGTTGATAAATATTCAGTTAAAATGCCAAAGCCTGTGGTTTGGGTAAGAAATGCATCATGGCCACCTGCACACTGTTTAAAAAAAAAGCAGGTCTTTCTGAGGATTACCCTACTCCGGCATTGTCAATTGTCAAGCAATTAAAACTGAAATCTCACAATCTGTTGTGATAAATACATGTTTAGCTTTTTACTAAATAGATCTACTTCTCTATAAGTTTTCAAAAGTTTCTAAATATGACATGTAACCAAATCCTTCATAAAATAGCATATCAAATGCAGTCAAATTACAAATGCAACATATTTCCTTTGCAATTCTCTTAATGATATTCACAATTCTACACATTATCAGAATATATTTTTTACCATTGATCACCTAGCTGTATATTAATAAATGACAAACCTTTGCAAAAACAACCTATTTTGGTCAGTTCAGTCAAGCTCAATCCTAAAAATATCTAACATTTTTCATTGCTCGTCAGTTAAATGTATTAAAATGATTCATATCTGTACTGAATTGATTCTCATATTCAATAAAAATCATGCAAAACATTAAACATCAATCTCATATTATAAAGTTGAAATCTGGTGAGAGGCTGAATTCTTTAACTTACCACTTGTATACACAGTTGAATCTGGAGTGGTTGCTATCTCTTTGGTGTCAGTAACATCCCCTTTTCGTTACTCTCTCACCCATTAACTGATGACATGACAGAAGCAGTTGCTGAACAAAGGATTGTGGGAAAGCTCAACAAAAAACCCACCAGCCAACCTGTACAGTGCATTCAAGTCTATACCTCTGTGTACAATTCAAAGCATTTACCTAAAGGCTAGAAATAAAAAAAATTTAATCTATTAAGCTCATACTGTAACATTAATTTGACTTTTACACACATAATTACAGTATGTGACAATGATGCATAATATTGGTTATTTTTAAATATTTATTCTAATCTACACCAGATATTTTCTAATCAGAAATAGTCTATCAGCTAGATAAACTGTTTCTTTGTTTTAGTTTTTGATTGAATAAAACAAATCTGATATTCCCAGTTGTTAACCAACTTCTGTAATGGAAACCTGTGCTCGGTGTTCAGCTTGTTGTTTGCATCCTGCCTGTTGTCTTACCTCTAGAGAGGACTGATCCTGCTACCGTACACTAGAAAGGACCGAGCACACATCCAAACCTGCCCATCTTGGTCTGAGAGTCAATGTTCTATGCTGCTGAGTCACAGGTAACTTGGAGATACCGGTAGCAACAGTCTGACTGAGGTTAGGAAGTGTACACATTAAGGTAACTTGACTGTTTAAATACCAAAGACTCACGTAAAAACAGGGACCTTACTTTAACCATGTAATCTTGCTATGGGAGGTTATTGACACACATCACTGGTGTCTATGCAGTGTGGCATGTGTATAATACGCAACCCACACAACTCTCTTCCTGTGACTGAGGTAATTTAAGTGATCTCCACCACAGAAATAGAAACACTCTCCCACACTAGAAGATTACAGGATTTTACTAAACAAGTGAAGTAAAGTAGTGAGATGGCAAAGAACTACATCAGCTATAATACAGTTCACTGTAATTTAATGTACATTGGAGATCACTGTATGACTTAGCACACGACACCTTAGATTGAAACAGGTCAGAGGCCCTCAGAACAGCCTCAATTAATCATGGCATGGACTCTACAAGGTGTCGAAGCGTTTCACAGGGATGCTGGCCCATGTTGACTCCCATGTGGACCATTCTTGCTGCACACGGGAAACTGCTTCAAAAACCCAACAGCGTTTCACTTCTTGATGGAAACCGGTGCGCCTGGCACCTACTACCATACCCCATTCAAAGGCACTTAAATATTTAGTCTTGCACATTCACTCTGAATTTCACATACACAATCCATGTCTCACTTGTCTCTAGACTTAAAAATCCTTCTTTAACCTGTCTCCTCCTCTTCATCTACATTGATTGAAGTGGATTTAACAAGTGACATCAATAAGGGATCATAGACTGACCAGGTGAAAGCTATGTCATTTAAAGAGCAGGTGTTCTTAATGTTTTGTACACTCATTGTATTGTATCCTGTGAGCAGCAGACAGTGGAGTTGAGTGTGCCACTGCCTTGATGTTCTGGAGTGGAGCTTGGCAGAGCGCTGTGGTTACTGTGGCGGGGGGCTGGCAGCCTTCTCCCCAGGGTTTCAGGGAGTGCAGGCGAGGGGGGGGCAGGCTGTTGAGACGGGGTGGTAGGCTCGGTGGGTTTGTGTCTCGTCTCTGATGGGGGTTCAGGGTTTCTCTTCCTACATCCGTCCCCCTGCTCCCCTGCTGCTGCTCCTGTCTTTCTAGGAACCTGAATCTTGGGGGTCTGGGGTGGGGGTTATGGCTGGTTGGCATTTAGTGTACTTTTCCTTTCTTTGTTTGTCTCACCTGTTCTGCTTTCCACTGTGATATGTTCCCTTGCGTTCAAGTATGCTCCTGGCTCTGAGCTCCAATGAAGCAGTCTGTATAAGGCTTTGGTTATGAAACCAGCATGACAAGCACGAATGGAGCGACAGGTGAGGATGCAAACACAAGACTCTCTCTGGTCA
Organism: Brachymystax lenok tsinlingensis; assembly: GCA_030435695.1. Taxonomy (NCBI): domain Eukaryota; kingdom Metazoa; phylum Chordata; class Actinopteri; order Salmoniformes; family Salmonidae; genus Brachymystax; species Brachymystax lenok. The sequence goes on along the minus strand of CM059791.1, from coordinate 81,587,515 downwards.
GAGAGCGACCTGGGGTTGGACTCAACTAGTGAATACACGATGTTAGGATGCAGTCTAGGTGCTGTGGTCCCCCTCATTTATCACAACTGAGAAAGTTTTCCATCATGGCTCCCAATCTTGTTGGAAGGACAGGTGCCTAGTAGAGTGTACGTGGCTGAAAACCTTCTCTCCCTCCCTCCCCCTCCTACAAATACTCAACCCTGCCACTTCCACGCTGCCAAATCGTAATCTCTGCTCAGTCAGTCTACGTTTCCAGCCGTTTGTTCCTGTTGTGCCGGTTTTCCTTTGCCTGACGCAGTTTTCCTCTCCGCTACAGTTCTGCCCAGTCCCACGTCTCGTCAGTCCTGCTACTCTGTCCTGGATCTCCCACTCTACTGCTCCCTTGGATTCCCATCCGGACCTGCTTACCCTGTCCCAACACCTCCACACCTGGTTTCCTGCCCGAGCGTCCCCTGGCCTGCACTCCATCTTCCCCCTGTGTTTCAATAAATACCTTGGTTACCTCATCCCAGTCTCCTCGTCTGTCTGCTCTTGGGTTCATCTGTTCCGCTTCGCGTAACAGTGGTTCACTGCTGCAAATGTCTATTCTTACATAGGCTTCCCAAACCAGCGAGAATATGAAATATGCATTTTCTCAACAAAAAACCTACGCCAGTTTCACCGCAATGCAAATGTTCATGAGCAGTCTGACCATGACAGAACTGTATCTGCAACATTGCTACACTCTCATTTAGCTTGCCATAAAACCAGTAGACAATGGGATATGGTATACCCTAAGGAGGTACTGTCGTGGAGAATCGTCTCAAAAATAGTGAGTTATTCTCCAACAGTACAAGGTCCAGACCAAGAGAGGAACAGATGGAGAAGCTGTAGAGATCTCCATCAACATCATGCTGGGGCCACACAGCTGCAGAATATTCTACCCAGGACAGACCACCTGCTGCTATGTCTGTAAAGCCAGTGACCACCAGTTAAAGGATTGCAAGACTGTCAAGTGCTGGAGATGCAGTGAGTTCAACCACAAGTCCAGAGAGTGCACAAATGAAAGCAAGTAAACACTCTGCAATAGTGATGGCCACACCTACTTCAACTGTCCACAAGCCTACAGCAACAGAGCAATGGTGGAAGGGGAGCAGAACCTGAAGCTCAACAACTAACTCAGCCAGCAGTCAAGCCCGATGACCCCCAGATCCCTCCCTCCCCTAACAAGCTGAGCAGCAGAGCTGTGAGGAGGAGGACAAGGGAGTGGAGAGAGGTGAGGAAGAAGGGGACAAGTTAACAGAGAGGTGAAGAGGAGAAACAACAAACCCGAGTGCAACAGTCTGACAGCACACCAGAGAACAAGAGTGACGAGGAGAGCGATGACAGCTTTGAGTCCACCAGTGAAGAGCCATCCCAAGACTCTCCCCTCCCTGATGACACAGGTCCTGCAGCAGTCGGGTCCACTCAAATGGAAACTCATGATGACGACCCACCAAACCATGCCAGTACTCTGGCCACCTCCCTCCCTGGTGGCTACCCACATCTAATAAAAAAAACTGCTTTTAAATGTGTGCCTTCTATTTTGCAATGTGTATTTACAAATATTGTCAACTCATGAATTGTACTAATTATTGATTGAAAATAGATAATTAAGATTATATTAAAACTAAAAAAGCAAAAAGATATGCAAAACAACTTGTCTGTTTCTAATAAACAAGAAAAGAAACAGTCTTTTTTCTAGAGCGGGGTGTGGGGCCAGTGCTGGGCCCAGCCCAATGTCACTGACTATTGTGGTTTTAACACGTCAACCAGAGATGGCCTTAAGCTCTCCCAGAGACAAACACATGAATACACACACACACCACATGTTAATGTGCATCTGCAAGCAGGACAAAGTTCAATGCAAACAGGCAAAGTCACATACACATGTGCGTGCATGCATACAGTGCACACACTCAGAAACGTGAACAGTCCCTCGCAGGCATATAGTCACACAAGCTACACCATTCAGGACACACTCTTGAAGACATACAAATAGTAAAACAGTAAAGACATCCAAATTCTGTAAACAAAATCGTCCGATACAGAATAGAGGAGAAAGGCATTTTTACAGCATGGGGAAACCACAGGAAGAAATTATCTAATGAAAGAAAAAAACATCGCTGATAGCAACAAGGAGTCCAAATTTGCGTCACTAATCAATAAAACATATCCAACAAATGAACATGCAAAGAGAGTAAGAGGGAGAGAGATGGAGAGGGTCAGAGGGTTGCCCTCAGCAGTAGGCCATGGTTACGGCTGGCTGTGTGTATCTCTGTATATGTGGTTGGTTGGTGGCTGTGGTTTCAGGTCAGGGGGCTGGGTGTACTTTCTCATGGCCCACATCTTCTTTTTCTCTAACACCAAAAGGACTCGCTCCCCCACCCATCTCACACATTCATTTCCCCTCTTTCTCTCTCTCACAATGCATGGCAAATGGTGAGAAGGTGAGTGAGAGGACAGGAACTTGTGACTACTCTAGATTTGGAAAACAAAAAACAGACCCGTGGTGTAATAGATTACATTTGGTGAAGAGGTCTCCTGGCCATGCCTACTACCAGACATCTGACACATCTATGTGTCGTGGCTGCTCTGTAGCTCTGCCTTCCTGTTATTCTCTCTAAATCTTTCATGGCATTTCACTCTGTTTCTAGTATTGTGATGCTACTCTCTCTTACTATGAAAGGATAGTGGGAGGTCAGGGTACACAAGGCAGTCATACCACCCTGTATACTACATTACAGTATAATAACCTAACACCACCACATGGAAATTTCATGTATCCTAACATATTTAGCGTATATCTGTCATGCTGTAGATGAATGAAGAGGTGACTGCTCTGTGTGGTCCCATCTTAACTGGGAATGAGGGGAAGTGTTAAGATATGTGTTAAAAAGCACTTGTGTCACTGTCACAAATCGTGCTATCTTGAGCCAGCAAAAGTGTTATGAGATCATAAAAGGCACTTATATTTTGGGCCTTGATGGTAGTAAAACAATGTACAGTGCCTTCAGAAAGTGTTCACACCACTTTTTCAACCTTCTGTTGTGTGACAGAATGCATATAAAATGGATTCCATTGATTTTGTGTCACTGATTTGAACACAATACCCCATGAAGTGGAATTATGTTTAGATATTTTTACACATGAATAAAAAAAGCTGTCTTGAGTCAAAAGTATTCAACCCCTTTGGTATGGCAAGCCTACATACGTTCAGGAATAATAAGTGGCATAGACTCAGTCTTTGTGCAATAGTGTTCAACATGTTTTTTTTTTTATGACTACCCAATCTCTGTACCCCACACATAGTCGAGCAATGAATTTCAAGGACATTCAGCCACAAAGACCAGGGAGGTTTTCCAATGGCTTGCAAAGAAGGGCACCTATTGAAGGATAAATATAAAAAACACACTGAATATCCCTTTGCGCTTGGTGAAGATATTACACTTTGGATGGTGTATCAATACACCCAGTCACTACAAAAATACAGGCGTCCTTCCCAACTCAGTTTGCAACAAGGCACTAAAGTAATACTGCAAAACAATGTGGCAAATACATATGTTTTGTCTAAATACAAAGTCTTATGTTTGGGGCAACTACAACACATTAGAGTACCACTCTTCATAGTTAAGCATGTGGTGGCTGCATCATGTTATGAGAATGCTTGTCATCGGCAAGGACTAGGGAGTTTTTTTTAGATAAAAAGAAACGGAATAGAGCTAAGCACAGGCAAAATCCTAGAGGAAAACTTGGTTCCGTCTAAATTCCAGACACAGGGAGACAAATTCACCTTTCAGCAGGACAATAACCTAAAACAAGGCCAAATATACACCGGAGTTGCTTACCAAGACAACATTGAATGTTCCTGAGTGACCTAGTTACAGTTGACTTAAATCTACGGCAAGACTTGAAAATGGCTGTCTAGTAATGATCAACAACGAACTTGAAGTATTTTAAAAAGAATAGGCAAATATTGCACAATCCAGGTGTGCAAAGCTCATAGACTTACCCAGAAACACTTAGTTGTAACCACTGCAAAGATGATTCTAACAACTCAGGGGGTTGAATACATTTGTTTTCCATAATTTTGTCACGCTCTTCAACAGGAATGGACCAAGGCGCAACGTGGTTGTAGTTCCACATATTTAATAAAGAGAACTTTCAAAAAACAAAGAACAAATGATCAAATAAATATAGCGTAGCACAGCACATACAAATAGACAGTGCAATCACACAACCCAGGTGGGGGAATTAACAAACTATATAGGATTCCCAATTAGAGGCAACGAACAGCTGCCTCTAATTGGGAACCACACAAAACCAAAACATAGAAAACACTAGAAACCCCTAGTCACGCCCTGACCTAACACCATAGAGAACCCAGAGGGCTCTCTATGGCCAGGGCGTGACAAATTAGTTTTGAAAAAGTTATAATTTTTCTTCCACTTTTAAATTACAGAGTATTTTGTGTAGATCATTAACAAAAAAATGACAATTAAATAAATGTTAAGCCCACTTTGTAACACAACAAAATTGTAAATAAAAAAGGCACTGTATCACTGTATTCTAAACTCTGATGGAGTGGATATCTATGTGTATGAAGGGACTGTTGTTTTGGCTAGGTGACTCAGGTCTCTGCTCTCTACCCCGCATTGATGTTGAATGTGATATGTATGAATTGTAATATATTTACTTCTAAAATAAAACATTATATAAAAAAAAAACTGATGGAGGGAGAAATCCATTTACTGACACTCATACTCACAAGTGCACTCAAGCACTCACACACCCCCAAACACACGGGGTGGACGTGTGAAGCCCAAACACACACCACACCCAAAACACCAGTCTCTCTCCCTCACGCACATGAATAAGCAAATGCAAACAAATAGCCAACACACCAAATAAACAGAGTATTTTGTATTCAACTGACTTTGCAGGTTTGTATAGAGATACAATATCAACAACATAAATATATAGAATAGCGATAGTGCATTCAACTACTATGCCCAACATGTAAGGATATGCAGGTAACTGCCAAAATAAAGGAAACAAAATAAAGGATACAAAGTATAGCCTCCTGAGACCCAGCAATTAATTTTGTCCTCTTAGTGGACATCAGTTCTTGGCCCTTATCTCTGAAGCCATACAAGCCAACCTACTAAGTCATGTTGTCACTTTGAGAGGACATTCTGGGCTTTTCAATTACATCACGTGTCAAGGTGTGACCTTGACAACTTTATCTTACTTTAAAAAAGGCTGCCGTCAAAATTAGCACATTTTATGGAAATCTGATTTTTGGGAGTTTGATATTAAAACAGTTTCTAGTAAGTGAATATGTCAGGAATAGTTAAGTGAGTTGTCAGGACTCTGTAATAATTTTGTCACATTAAATAAGAGCTAAATAACAACTTATCAAGAAATGTCCTCTGTAGTGAACACTCGGATGGCGCAACTATGTTTACCTACCCATTGACTGTAATGTTCATATTTATGTCCTAATGACCACTACAGAAGACAGTTTTGCATTTACAATAAAAGATAAATAACAATATATGTATTTCTTAAAATAGTGGGCAGCGGTCTAAGGCACTGCATCTCAGTGCTAGAGGCGTCACTACAGACCCTGGTTCGATTCCAGACTGTATCACAACCGGCCGTAATTGGGATTCCCATAGGGCGGCGCACAATTGGCTCAGCGTCGTCTGGGTTAGGGTTTGGCCGGGGTAGGCTGTCATTGTAAACAAGAATTTGTTCCTAACTGACTTGCCTAGTTAAATAAAAGTTTAATCAAATAAAATACGTTTGGGCTACCATGGCTAGAAGAAGAGATTTCAGTGACTTTAAAAGAAGGGTCTCAAAGGAGCATAATAAAGGGTGTGCATCCGCGTGTGTCTCAGTCACCAGATCTCAACCCAATTGAACACTTTCTGAAGCGGCACCTGAGACAGCATTTTCTACCACCAACAAAACACCAAATGATTGAATTTCTCATGAAAGAATGTTGTCGCATCCCTCCAATAGAGTTCCAGACACTTGTAGAGTCTAAGACAAGGCTCATTAAAGCTGTTCTGGCAGCTGCCCTGTTAAGACACTTTATGTTGGTGTTTACTTTATTTTGGCAGTTATCTGCATGTAAGGATAGAGGTGAATTGGACATTAATTTAGATGCACCTGCTTATCATATATGAGGCAGAATAATCTGCACAATCCTCCTCTGTCTCTTACAGCTGCGATTCACACTCTCATGAGATTTTCTCTCTCGACTTGACACATCCCTTTCACATCCGCTCTGGTTCCCATCACTGCAAGGTCGCACCCATCCAGTCCCAGCATTGTTTTTTCTAACCTCTCTAGGCCATCACAAAAAGACAAACACACTAAGAAACACACTGCTGTGTAGAATAGCTACATCATATTGGCCATCTCCCTCCATGTAGTTACTGTAAGCATTCTAAAACTCCACCTGACCCAGATACCACACACACACCTGCAAAATGGAACAAATAGAAGTTCAATAACATAAAACAAATGGCAAATCCAATAACCCAATCACATGCTATTACTGCACAGTAGCCTACCTATGTGTGATCACCAGGACAAGACAATGGGCCAAGAAATACATTTCCTCCCACATTCATTTAGTGACTCTTCAACGTTGTTAGAAGCCTATAGTGGCGGTGCTTGACACTCTGGTAGTCTTTGCCTAATCATCAATGACCCCTGGTGGATATGGAGCGTCAATGCATCTTATTGTGCATCTTATCGTGTGTGTCAATACTATATATGTGAGTTTGTACGCATTAAATCACCCCAGAATCGACCAAATAGAGATTTTATTTAGATTGACATCTTTGCAAAATATACGCTCCAGTATGGAAAATAAGATATTATTGGGTTGGGGTGGATGACACACACTGGGGTTGCGGTGGATGACACACACACTGGGGTTGGGGTGGATGACACACAAACTGGGGTTGCGGTGGATGACACACACACTGGGGTTGGGGTGGATGACACACACACTGGGGTTGCGGTGGATGACACACACACTGGGGTTGGGGTAGATGGCACACACACTGGTGTTGTGGTGGATGACACACACACTGGGGTTGGGGTGGATGACACACACACTGGGGTTGGGGTAGATGACACACACACTGGGGTTGGGGTGGATGACACACACACTGGTGTTGTGGTGGATGACACACACACTGGTGTTGGATGACACACACTGGGGTTGGGGTGGATGACACACACACTGGGGTTGGGGTAGATGACACACACACTGGGGTTGGGGTGGATGACACACACTGGGGTTGGGGTGGATGACACGAACACTGGGGTTGGATGACACACACTGGGGTTGCGGTAGATGGCACACACACTGGGGTTGGGGTAGATGGCACACACACTGGGGTTGCGGTGGATGACACACACACTGGTGTTGGGGTAGATGACACGAACACTGGGGTTGGGGTGGATGACACAAACACTGGGGTTGGGGTGGATGACACACACACTGGGGTTGGGGTGGATGACACACACACTGGGGTTGGGGTGGATGACACACACACTGGGGTTGGGGTGGATGACACACACACTGGGGTTGGGGTGGATGACACACACACTGGGGTTGGGATGGATGACACACACACTGGTGTTGGGGTGGAAGACACGAACACTGGGGTTGGGGTGGATGACACACACTGGGGTTGGGGTGGATGACACACACACTGGGGTTGGGGTGGATGACACACACACTGGTGTTGGGGTGGATGACACGCACACTGGGGTTGCGGTGGATGACACACACACTGGGGTTGGGGTAGATGGCACACACACTGGGGTTGGGGTAGATGGCACACACACTGGGGTTGGGGTAGATGGCACACACACACACACTGGGGTTGGGGTGGACAGAGGATCTGTCTCACGCAGAAGGCATCTGGCCGTGAACCCGGAAGCGATACACACATGTGTAGTCCTGGTGACCCCAGTTGCTGAGGATACGGAGCTCCACATAACGATACACACTGTTAAGGTTCTGAGAGAGAGAAGTCCACTGTTATAATCATTTTGACACTTTTATTATATCAGCCCGCCTGTTGCATAAACAATCACGCCAAAAGCCAAATTAAATTGGAATGATCTGTGTCAATGTCTGGAATCATGTTATCTGTATCTTTACCACGTGTATCTCTACCATATGTATCCCCACAGGGCACAGACGTCAAGTCAACGTCTATTCCACTTTGGTTCAACATAATTGTATTGAAATGATGTGGAAACAACGTTGATTCAACCAGTGTGTGCCCAGTGGGTCTCTACCATGTGTATCTCTAATATCGCTTTGTTAGTGTCTGTCTGACTCACAGGCAGTTTAAATGTCTGGATAGGATCCCCAGCCTGGTTAAACATGAAAGTCCCGAGCAGGGTTCCCTCTTCACTGTCAGTAGTCATGCCCTAGAGCGAGCGAGAGAGCAAGAGAGAGAGAGTTAATTAAAGGTACTCAGCATAATACTCCAAAAACATTCCTGTGTGGTTCTGATCAAATATACAGGGGTCAGAGGTGACTCACGTAGACGGCAAAGTCCTTAGGAGCGCTGTCTATGTGTCCGGTGGGAGAGACGGCGTTGGAGATGTGCTCCATGGTAACGTGGGTGACGTGGACAGGGTGAGACAGAGCCACAGTCATGGTGCCCTGGGCCCCGCGGAACGGCCAACACTTACCAGGCTGCACCAGCTGGCCCTTTGGAGAGGAGAGAAAGGAGTAGGGGTAGGGGGGAAGCAAGACAGAGGAGTGTCAGGCTGATAGTGATCTTTAAAGTGCATTCAATCGTGTTCACATTAAATTACAGTTTACAAAGGAAGGAGAGAGACAGACAGACAGAGGGAGAGAGAAAGTGTGAGTAGAAGAGTAAGGCAGGAGAGAGGAAGAGAGAGAGAGAGAGAGAGAGAGAGAGAGAGAGAGAGAGAGAGAGGGGGAGGGGGGAGAGAGAGGGGGAGGGAGGGGGAGAGAGAGAGAGAGAGCATGCTGAAATAGGTTGGGGTCAATTCCGTTTTAATTCCATCACTTCAGGGAAGTACACTAAAATTCTAATTTACTTACCTGAATTACAGTCCGGGGGCTCTCTGATTGAGACCACAGGGGAATCCCCAGGAAACTCACTCGGGCCGAACCAGTCTTATATGTCTCAGAGCACCGACTGGTTACAATGCTGCCACCTACACACACACACACACACACACACACACACAGAGACACACACACACACAGACACACACACACAGACACACACACAGTGAGCTCTGAGCATATTCAATAATATAGTCTATACCAGGGATCATGAACTAGATTCAACCGTGGGCAGATTTTTTCGTGAGCGGATGATCGAGGGGCTGGAACATAAAATAATTCCAAACAGATATAACATTTGACATTTGACCTTGCTTACATTTGTATACGATCACGTGTCTCTCTATTATGCATGGGAATACTTGGGAACAGATTTATTTTATGTTTTATACAGTATAGAGTGGTGCTGATCAGTGATGATGTCACAAACCTTGGGACTCAAGGGCGAAGTTGGGCATTTTGTCAGCCAGTGGACGACTGAAGTCTTTCACCACCTGTTTCACATCCTGTCTCTCATCCTGACACACACACACACAAACAAACATACATTTACACACAATTATATCACATCATGTTAATTTTGGGGGCAAATAATACAAAATATCAAAATAATTTAACAACAAGTATTCATCACCCTTGCTGTTTTCCTATTTTGTTGCATTACAACCTGTAATTTAAATAGATTTTTATTTGGAGCTCATGTAATGGACATACACAAAATAGTCCAAATTGGTGAAGTGAAATGAAAAAAATTACTTATTTAAAAAGATTCTAAAAAAAAATGTAACGGAAAAGTGGTGTGTATTCGCCTCCTTTGCTATGAAGCCCCTAAATAAGATCTGGTGCAACCAATTACCTTCAAAAGTCACATAATTAGTTAAATAAAGTCCACCTGTGTGCAATCTAAGTGTCACATGATCTCAGTATATATACACCTGTTCCGAAAGGCCCCAGAGTCTGCAACACCACTAAGCAAGGGGCACCACTAAGCAAGGGGCACCACCAAGCAAGGGGCACCACCAAGCAAGCGGCACCATGAAGACCAAGGAGCTCTCCAAACAGGTCAGGGACAACATTGTGGAGAAGGACATATCAGGGTTGGGTTATAAAAAAATATCCGAAACTTTGAACATCCCACGGAGCACCATTAAATCCATTATTAAAAAATTTAAAGAATATGGCACCACAACAAACCTGCCAAGAGAGGGCTGCCCACCAAAACTCATGGACCAGGCAAGGAGGGCATTAATCAGAGAGGCAACAAAGAGATCAAAGATAACCCTGAAGGAGCTACAAAGCTCCACAGCGGAGATTGGAGTATCTGTCCATAGGACCACTTTACGCCGCACACTCCACAGAGCTGGGCTTTATGGAAGAGTGGCCAGAAAAAAAGCCATTGCGTAAAGAAAAAAATAAGCAACCGCGTTTGGTATTCGCCAAAAGGCACGTGGGAGACTCCCCAAACATATGGAAGAAGGTACTCTGGTTAGATGAGAATAGATTAGACAAAAATGTCGCTTTTTGGCCATCAAGGAAAATGCTATGTCTGGCACAAACCCAACACCCCGCGTCACCCCGAGAACACCATCCCCACAGTGAAGCATGGTGGTGGCAGCATCATGCTGTGGGGATCTTTTTCATCGGCAGGGACTGGGAAACTGGTCAGAATTGAAGGAATGATGGATGGCGCTAAATACAGGGAAATTCTTGAGGGAAACCTGTTTCAGTCTTCCAGAGATTTGAGACTGGGACGGAGATTCACCTTCCAGCAGGACAATGACCCTAATTATACTGCTAAAGCAACACTTGAGTGGTTTAAGGGGACACATTTAAATATCTTGGAATGGCCTAGTCAAAGCCCAGACCTCAATCCAATTGAGAATCTGTGGTATGACTTAAAGATTGCTGTACACCAGCGGAACCCATCCAACTTGAAGGAGCCGGAGCAGTTTTGCCTTGAAGAATGGACAAAAATCCCAGTGGCTAGATGTGTAAGCTTATAGAGACATACCCCAAGAGACTTGCAGCTGTAATTGCTGCAAAAGGTGGCTCTACAAAGTATTGACTTTGGGGGGGTGAATAGTTATGCACGCTCAAGTTTTTAGTTTTTTTGTGTAATTTCTTGTCTGTTTAATAATAAAAAATATTTTGTATGTTCAAAGTGGTAGGCATGTTGTGTAAATCAAATGATACAAACCCGCCAAAAATCTATTTTAATTCCAGGTTGTAAGGCAACAAAATAGGAAAAATGCCAAGGGGGGTGAATACTTTCGCAAGGCACTGTACCTGGGCCAATCTATCTCTGAGCCATTTGCCCGTGGCCTCTTTGAACTCAGGGGTCAGGTGTGTGTTGGTTGGTGTCAGAGCGGGAGGAGGCTGGTTCTTTATAGAGGTCACCTGATGCTGCAGCTACCGAAACAGAGAGATCACATACATTAGGAAATAAAGTGTGTGTGTGTGTGTGTGTGTGTGTGTGTGTGTGTGTGTGTGTGTGTATTACCGTGTCGCTGACATCCTCCAGGGCCCTAACTCTTCCTCTAGTAAAGAGTAGGTGTTCTTGTAGATCAGCCATCTGCTTTCTGAACTCTGCAGCTTCCTGATCCAGGCGACGATCAAAGCTCACACTCTCAAAGTCCACACTAAAGACAATACAATACAACTTTATTTTCCATTTTGGGAGTAGGAGCTAGGGGCTAGGGGTTAGGGGCTAGGAGCTAGGGGCAAGGCACTGTGCTAGTTTCAGGACTGGCTCACATTCACCTGTCCACCCTCACTCTCATGTCGTCAATCTCGGTCTTCACGCACCTCAGGTCCTTAGTCATTCTTTGTAACATCTATAGGGGAAGACAAACTCAATTCAATTGTCTTCATTCCTTCCTGAGAGGCAATTATTGACACCTAAATTAAAGAATATTGGACAAAACACAACGTTGGGCAGTGATTTTAAACTTTGAAGGTATGTCAATTTAAAGGGTTAGATTGACGCGTCTCACCTCGGAAATGTCCCGTTGCTGGTTTTCTTTCTGTTTCATAATTTCAATCTCTCTCTGCAAGACACACACGCAACAAGTCAGATAACCAAATTAATAGGTCCATCAGAGTTGAGGTCAATTCCATTTCCATTCTAGTCAATTGAGAAAGTGAACCAAACTCCAATTTAAACAAAAAAAATGTGTAATTGAAAAGCATAAGAGACTAGGAATTTGAATTTTAGTGTACTTCCTTGAAGTGATGGAATTAAAACGGAATTGACCCAAACCTATTTCGGCATGCTCCCCCCTCTCTCTCACTTTCTCTCTCTCTCTCTTCCTCTCTCACCAGTATAGTATCCATTTTCATTTTGAAAGCTGAATTCACGATAGGAGTTCCATGCTGTAGAAAGAGATTCAACAAGTCTTTATTGCTCATAACTTCAATGCTGCATTTACCCAATCAAGGCATAGATAATACAGACATGAGACAAACAGTAGGCCTAAGTACAGTATTAGACAGATGAAAAACATGTCCTACCGTAGTCTTTTGAGTCAGATCAGGTCGAGGGTCAGGTTGAGTCGGTCGGGTCATCAGATTAAGGTTCATGGTGGGGAATTCAGTCGAAAACAGGAATACTGCTGGGAAGACATTGTAGTACTAGTTACACAGAGGACATCTAGTTGATTAGGAGGACATTTAGATGTGTAAACATGTGATGTAGCACTCACCGAAGGTCAGAAGAAAGGGGATGAGGAAGAGCAGGATGGCAAACCAGGAAGGCAACCAGGAAGGCAACCATGAACGGGCTACAGAGGGAAACATATAGAGCCAAAGCTAATACAAATGATAACAAACAAGGCACAAGCAGAGAGAAAAGCTAACGCTCAGCTAATGCTAACAAACAAACAACAAGCATAGAGCTGTCTCTAATGTTGTCTCTCATACACAAACACATACACATTGCACTCACTGCAGCTAGCACCGGTCCTTGTGCTAATGCCACTAGAGAAGCTCCTGCTGGAGCATGTCCTAAGCCTTTGTGGCTCTTCAGAGCAGTAGCCAGAGCTGTTGCTTATGCTCGAGAAGCTTAGGCTGGGCTCCAGGGCCACACTGGGGGCCACACTAGGAGGAGACAGGAAGGTCGGCCTTCTCTGGGTGGCCCTCAATGTCGGAGCCAAGTCTGACATAGGGAGGGAGAGGGGAGAGGCAGAGAGAGGGAGATAAGGGAGGTTGAGTATTTTAAACATACAGTTGAAGTCGGAAGTTTACATACACCTTAGCCAAATACAATTAAACTCAGTTTTTCACAATTCAATTTAATCCTAGTAAAAATTCCCTGTCTTAGGTCAGTTAGGATCACCACTTTATTTTAAGAATGTGAAATGTCAGAATAATAGTAGAGAGAATGATTTATTTCAGCTTTTATTTCTTTCATCACATTCCCAGTGGGTCAGAAGTTTATATACACTCAATTAGTATTTGGTAGCATTGGCTTTAAATTGTTTAACTTGGGTCAAACGTTTCGGAAAGCCTTCCACAAGCTTCCCACAATAAGTTGGGAGAATTTTGGCCCATTCCTCCTGACAGAGCTGGTGTAACTGAGTTAGGTTTGTAGGCCTCCTTGCTCGCACACGCTTTTTCAGTTCTGTCCACAAATTTTCTTTAGGATTGAGGTAAGGGCTTTGTGATGGCCACTCCAATACCTTGACTTTGTTGTCCTTAAGCCATTTTGCCACAACTTTGGAAGTATGCTTGGGGTCATTGTCCATTTGGAAGACCCATTTGCGACCAAGCTTTAACTTCCTGACTGATGTCTTGAGATGTTGCTTCAATATATCCACAAAATTTTCCTTTCTCAAGATGTGATCTATTTTGTGAAGTGCACCAGTCCCTCCTGCAGCAAAGCACCCCCACAACATGATGCTGCCACCCCATGGTTGGGATGGTGTTCTTCGGCTTGCAAGCCTCCCCCTTTTTCCTCCAAACATAACGATGGTCATTATGGCCAAAGAGTTCTATTTTTGTTTCATCAGACCAGAGGACATTTCTCCAAAAAGTACAATCTTTGTCCCCATGTGCAGTTGCAAACCGTAGTCTGGCCTTTTAATTGTGGTTTTGGAGCAGTGGCTTCTTCCTTGCGTAGCGGCCTTTCTGGTTATGTCGATATAGGACTTGTTTTACTGTGAATATAGATATGTTTGTACCTGTTTCCTCCAGCATCTTCACAAGGTCCTTTGCTGTTGTTCTGTGATTGATTTGCACTTTTCGCACCAAAGTACGTTCATCTCTAGGAGACAGAACGCGTCTCCTTCATGAGCGGTATGACGGCTGCATGGTCCCATGGTGTTTATACTTGCGTACTATTGTTTGTACAGATGAACGTGGTACCTTCAGGCGTTTGGAAATTGCTCCCAAGGATGAACCAGACATGTGGAGGTCTACAATTTTCTTTCTGAGGTCTTGTCTGATTTTTTTTTATTTTCTCATGACGTCAAGCAAAGAGGCACAGAGTTTGAAGGTAGGCCTTGAAATACATCCACAGGTACACCTCCATTTGACTCAAATGATGTCAATTAGCCTATCAGAACCTTCTAAAGCCATGACATCCATTTCTGTAATTTTCCAAGCTGTTTAAAGGCACAGTCGACTTAGTGTATGTACACTTCTGATCCACTGGAATTGTGATACAGTGAATTATAAGTGAAATAATCTGTCTGTAAACAATTGTTGGAAATATTACTTGCGTCATGCACAAATGTCCTAACCGACATGCCAAAACTATAGTTTGTTAACAAGAAATTTGTGAAGTGGTTGAAAAACTAGTTTTAATGACTCCAACCTAAGTGTATGTAAACTTCCGACTTTTGTGTATACATATCCAATTATTTCCGATCAACACAAGTGTCTAATCCAAGCAATGGGGTTAGAGGGTAGGCCTGGTCCCAGATCTGTTTGTGTTGTCTTGCCAACTATGGCCATTGCCATGGCCTGACAATGACCACAGGAGTTGGAAGGAAACAAAAAGATCTCAGACCAGGTGACTAGTCGACACAAGGGGCTAATAGAGGTTGTCAATGTGAACACCAACTAGCTAGGACAGGAAGTGATGTCTGCAGTACCAATGTCATCGGCATTGATGTTTCGCTCATTGGTGAAGTTGGTGGCACTGACAGTGCTGCTGGCCTGACTGGATCGGGAAGAATCCTTATGCCCCCCAGTTCTCTTCTTATTAAAAACCCTGAGAGGGGCACACACAGTTTTAACATTGTTATAACACTACCGTTCAATACAAAAAAAGATCACACGCAAGATGAACTGATACACATAATCACCTGAAGGGGCTCTCCCTGTAGGAGATGCTGGAGGAAGACTCGTCATCGGAGGACTGGTCATAGTACCCTCCGGTTACTAGCCTCGCGCTTCTCCTAGGCATGACTGAGAGGGGGGGGGGGCAAGAGAGATTTATTTATTGATTTCAAAGTAGCCTACTTTTAAACAAATAGGCCTACTGACTAAAACCAGGCATTTTATCACAGATATAAATAGCCTTCTACTTACCCGAGTCTTGCAATCATAGGCTACAGGAATTTTCGCAGTTTGTAAAATCAGATGTTGCAAGAGCAAGTGAAACTTTGCAAATGAGCCACTGTGTTGAAAACTGCAATTACACCGTTATTTACATTGTTGCGTAGAAGGAGCCCACAGCACGTCATAATCGGGTCTCTGCGCGCTCTGGACTACTTGGCAGTGCGATCCCTAACCTTAACCCCTACCCTAACCTTAACCATAACATAACCCTTACCTTAACCCTTTTAAATGTCAACTTCAAAGTGGTATGTCCCAAGGATCCCAGATAGCACTGACCTTTGATTGACAGCGGTCCTCCCGCTCATTCGTCTCCAAATGTCCATTGATTGTTCGAATAAGTAACCCCATGAGTTTATTTTATTTATTTATTACGTTTATTTAAAAGGGACCATGTACAATTAATACAAATCTCACAAGAAATGTGATGCATTGTCATTGGAATTATATTTAGCCTAGCTAAACAGCTCATTATAAGGCTTTATCTCCGTGGCCCGGGCTGCTGAACAACAGCCTTCATCTTTTCGGTTTATTGGAGTCTCATTATACAAATTGTAAGCCTATAATCTACTGTAAGAGGGAACATGTGCCAGCCAGGATGAAATAAATAAGCACAAAATACACTGTATTTTTTTGTAGTCAATTATTATTTTATTTTTTATTTGTTAGTAATAATACTTTTGGGGAGGGGGGGTAGGCCTAAGCTACAGGCAGAGCCTTCTATTGCAATAAAAGGCTTTGGCTACGGACTGGGCTGAAATTAATTAGATTTCTTCTCAACATCTCACTTCGTCATGACAACCGTTAAAGAGCCAAACCTCGGTGTTTGTCAGCACTGCCGCGGTGCTCCACTCTCAACACCAGTCACCGCCCGCATTAGAAAAAGTTTTTTATGAAGTTTCATTCTTGAGAGAACCGGACCGCACCGGACTAGTCACCCCAGAGCGATGCACCGCGCAATTCACTGTTGTTTTTCTAGACACTGTTTGAGCAGCATACAGATAAGAAAACGTTTTTGTGAAAGAAAAAGCTGTCTGACAAACGTGCAGTGGTTGCAGGTAAGTTTTATTATTTTTGCATTGTGTTATTTAACAACTCTTGAGAATAATTAACGCATCTGATTTAATATCTTTAAATGCAAATATTAGCCTAAATATTTGCTATTGAAACACTGCATTCCAATGTCACACTCACATAAAGGTGTAACCCAATGTGAATGACACTTCCAATATTCTGTAGTGTGCTTTTCCTCTAGTTTACCCTACCTGTCATAACCAGGGCACATTGGTATACTGACTAGACTACTGCCTAATATATGGCACTGTGTGTCAGGGGGATGAATAAGACAACCAGGAGCCAGAAACGTCCTCTCATTCAGTTAAATCTACAGTCAACGACATGTTACATATAACCCTATTACCTTATTAAACTATATTACACAAGTAGTTTTGAATCATATTATCTTTCAGCAGGGTAGGGTAACCACTTTTAACTTTGTATAACAAAGCTCTCTGTAACAGTTCTAAACCACAAGACTTGTTGATTTGGGGATAAAACGTACTGGATTGAATTGGAGGCCAGTCTTATAAATGAGTCTGTCTCCTATAAAGTGCTCTTTTTCCTCTCACTTCCTTTTCTGATTATTTTGTCTCTTTCCCAACAGTCAAATCTCCTACACCAGTGTTTTTAAAATGAATGTTGGGTCTGGTCCCACTGGAGGGCTGCAACTGATTCCTTTCAGGTCTGGATCCTGGCACAATAAGCATTGGAGTTGGTGACAGCAGAATCACTATTCCACCATTTTGTTAGTCAGTCCTTTACCCAGCATAAGCCATGTTCAGCCTGTCAGAGCTGGCTTCTCTGAGTGAGCGTCAGGGCAGCTCCAAGCTGCTGAAGCCCTGGTGGGAGGTCTTCATGGAGTACCTGGTGGTGCTGATGCTCATGGTATCTGTGTTGTCAGGCACCCTGTTGCTATCTCGAGACAGGGTGGTGTGTCTCCCCCTGGACCTCACTACCACCCCCACTAACCAGAACACCTCCTCCAGCAGTGGTGCCGTACCTCAACCCCACCCCCCTAACAGGCCCCCCACCAAAACATCCCCCCTACCAGCCAACCCTTGGACCCCTGCTAGGGGCATACGCACCCACCTGGACTACCAGCAGTATGTCTACATTAGCCAGGTGTGCTACCACGAGGCCCTGCCCTGGTACTCCCGCTTCTTCCCCTATGTGGCTCTACTCCAGTCCTTGGTGCTATTGGCCAGCGGTTGCTTCTGGTTCCACTTCCCCCTCACCTCCGCCCGCATAGAGCACTTCCTGACCATCCTGGCCAAGTGCTGTGAGTCTCCCTGGACCTCCCGTGCCCTGTCCCATGCCGCCCGCCAGGAGGAGGGAGGGGAGGAGACAGGCCTCCAGGATCTCCAAACTCCTCCTCCTACTCTCCTGTCTTCTCCCTCCGTACCCCGCAACCGCCAGTCCAGCCTGGACTCGGGCACAGACAGCCCCCTGCTGGTGAGATCGGATAGCGCGTCCACTGCCGCCCCTCCCTCGCCCTGCCCCTCCGCTCTCTCCCGGACCTCCTCCCTGTCCTCCATGTCTCTGTCCCGGGCCCATGTCCCGGCTTCCAAAACCCCTGTGGTGCTGGATGGTTCACGGCGGGTTGCCAGTTTGGACCGGAGTGACGGGGAGCAGGCCAGGGCACTGTTCGAGAGGGTGCGCCGCTTCCGCTCCCACTGTGAGAACTCTGAAGTCATCTACAAGGTCAGGGGTCATTTACTGAACGTGTCTGAACTCTTTTTTGATGTATCTGTTTACCATACCACACCTTCACATTCACTATCCCTGTTTTCTCCTCTCTCCTGCTGTAGGTGTACTTGGCCCAGACGGTGTTCAAGCTACTGCTGGTGGTGCTGATAGTGGGCTACACCACCCCTCTGATTAGCTCCATCTCGTTCACCCACACCTGCCTGCCCCAGGCCCATGCCCTGACTGGCTACAGTGCCTTTGAGTGTACCCATGCCCTGGCCTCTGTCCTCCACAAGTTGTTGCTGGCCTACGTCAGCCTGGTGGGGCTCTTTGGCCTGCTGAGCATCTACACCCTCAGCTGGATCCTCCACAGGTCTGGATAGCAGATTAGTGTTATGTTATATGTGTGTGTTGTGACTGTAATTAGAATTTTATTTTCCCATCTATATTAATTGGCTTTGCTCTGCAGCCAGTGGTATAAAGTACTTAATTAAAAATACTTTAAAGTACTACTTAAGTAGTTTTTTGGGGTATATGTACTTGGGGTATATGTATTTATATTTTTTACGAACTTTTACTTTTACTTCACTACATTCTTAAGGGAAATAATGTACTTTTTACTCCTGATACCCAAAAGTACTTGTTACATTTCGAATGCTTCGCATGATAGGAAAACAGTCCAATTCATGCAATTATCAAAAGAACATCCCTAGTCATCCCTACTGCATCTGGTCTGGCGGACTCACTAAACACAAAATGCTTCATTAGTAAATGAAGTCTGAGTGTTGGAGTGTGCCCCTGGCTATATACTGAAGTATATTTAAAACCAAATACTTTTAGACTTTTACTCAAGTAGTATTTTGTTGGTGACTTTCACTTTTACTTGATTCATTTTCTATTAAATTATCTTTACTTTTACTCAAGTATGACAATTTGGTACTTTTTTCTACCACTGTCTGCAGCATATTACACTCTTAGTACCTTTGTTGTTAACTATAGAGTGCTCTGTTTGTGGTTGTGCACCCCTCAGCTCCCTGCGTCAATACTCCTTTAACAAACTGAGGGAGCTGGGCTCCATGAGGGATGTCCCTGACTTATGTAATGACCTGGCCTTCCTGTTACACATGGCTGACCAGTATGACCCCCTGCTGGCCCAGCGCCTTTCCGTCTTCCTGTCACCCGTCAGCGAGACACGCCTGCTGGAAGAGAGCCTGGAGAGGCGCTGGGGTGCCGAGAGACTGCGCTCCATGACCACGGTCGACCCAGAGGGACGGCCCCTGCTGCAGCTGGTGGCCCTGCCGCGCCTGCCCCCCGCCCTCTTCACCCTCAGCCAGCTGGTGGTGCTCAAGCTGGAGCTCATCACGGACGCCAAGCTCCCCGCGCAGGTGGCCAACATGACCTCACTCAGGTGAGCCATATAGCCAACAATGAAGCCACCAAATATTGAAATAATCTACATGCAATGTACACTTTATAGAAGTGTTTGGCTTGGTGTGTTCTATGCAAGGGGCTTCAACTGTTTTATATGTCACAACAGGGAGCTTCATTTGTACCACTGTACTGCAGCCATGCAGCCTGGTGCCCTGGTGGTTCTGCAGGAGCGTCTGGAGGCCCTGCACCTCACCTTCACCCAGGCTGCAGAGATCCCTGGCTGGGTCTACTCTCTCCGCGGCCTGCAGGAGCTGCACCTTTCTGGCCGGCTGGGCTGCGAGGGCGGGGTGGGCCGTGGCTGGGCCCTGGGAAGCCTCCGGCAGCTCCGTCACCTCCGGGTGCTGGTCCTGAGGGGCATGCTGCAGCGTGTGCCCGGGGAGCTGGTGGAGGTGGCAGGGAGCCTGGTGAGGCTGGAGATCCACAACGAGGGCTCCAGGCTGCTGGTGCTGACGGGCCTGCGGCGTGTGGCCGGCCTGACCGAGCTGCAGCTGCAGGACTGCCACCTGGAGCGCCTACCCTCTGCCCTGCTGGCCCTCACCAGCCTGCGCACCCTGGACCTGCAGCACAACAGCCTGCGCACCCTGGAGGAGCTCCTAGGGCTGGCGCACCTCCGCCGCCTCTCCTGCCTCAGGCTGGCCCATAACCGTGTTCTGGCCCTACCGGCTAGTGTTGGTGTACTGCGTGCTCTGGAGATCCTGGACCTGGGGTACAACCAGCTCCAGAGCCTTCCCCCGGCCCTCTTCAACCTCCACCACCTACGTCGCCTCCTACTAGCTGGAAACCTGCTGGACGAGCTGCCAGCAGAGGTAGGGGTGCTGACATTTCTCACCGAGCTGGACCTGAGTGGGAACAGGCTGGAAAGCCTGCCTCCAGAGCTCTTCAGTCGCTGTTTGGATCTGCGGAGCCTGAATGTATCCCACAACTCCCTGGGTTCTTTGCCTCCAGGGCTGAGCAACCTGAGCCAGCTGTCCCGCCTGGACCTGCGCAGCAACAGTCTGGAGGAGCTGCCCATGGAGCTGGGCTGCTGTTCAGGACTGCATGGAGCAGGTCTGCTGGTGGAGGACTGGCTGCTCCATGCCCTGCCACGCCATGTGAAGGAGTTCCTAACCCAGCCTGGCTCTCATACCGGCAAATCCTTAGAATCACACTCCCGTCCAGACTCAGATAGCTTCCCCTACTTCTCGGCTACCCAGTGGAGTTTCTCCTCCGCTCTGGAATCACGGATATAGAACTGGAGATTAATATTGTCTAACCAGTCATAGAATACATTCAACATCTTGTAGTGTTTGTATTGTTTCGAACAATTCATATATTTTTTACTGCTTATTTTATTTCTGACTACATTTTATTTTTTACCACCTCTTTTTCTTCTTGACCACTCTTTTCTATGTTTATCACTTGTTGAGTTTGTGGGGTACATCACTGCAGCGCTGACACATCCACAATCTTCCTAGACAAAAAGTGATTTTACATGTAAGTTCATAGACTTTGCTGCAGTGAAATGTTTGATGCCTTATGTCCCTGTACAGTTTCCATAACATCCATATACGTAACCCTATGGAAAAACTGAGAAGTCTTTGCTTCCACTTTGAGAGTCCTCTATTAATTTAATTTCAAGGTAAAAACAGTATTTTGAAGAAGGCTGCATAAGACTGTATGAATGCATGTCCTGTTACACTGGATTAGACATTGGCATGGAACGATCATTATTATCCCAATGGCGGAGCTCAGGGATCCCTCCACAGGCTTACTGAAACTGTGGGCTTTCTGGGACTTGTTTGTCTGAGGAGGACAATACCCTGAGCTCCAATGAGCTTATGAAGTTCAAAAGTCTAAACTGTACATGTGGAAAGACTGAAATTGGACAGACTGAAAGGACTTAAACGACCAATAAGATTAACATTAACATTTATTCCTACTTGTTTTGCACATATTTAATCTTCAAAACACTCAAATTAATCTTACTAGCATTGGGTGCAACCTTTTGTGAAACTAACACTGACGTGAAACTAATACAATAGTGTGCTTGTTCAGAACATTAGCACTTTATTGTGACTATCGAAATTATTAAAACTTGTTAAACTTTTTTGTATGGCTAATAATATTAATTATAGTACATGCCCTTATTGGTGATGATTGGGACTATGTTATCATAACACCTACAACGTAATACAAAACACATTCCAATGAATCGTTGCAAAAACATTTGCCCCTTCGGGACAAATACATTTTATTGAATAAATGAAGTGTGTGTGTGTGTTCTACTGTACACAAGACCATGGTCAATCTTAGTGACTGAATTATTTTAATAAACTATGAAAGTCGCGCATACTTCCTGGATCATGTTCCATAATGTTTTTGAATGAGATTCAACATTATATCATACAATTCATAAAAACGCGATAATTTATGATATATGTAAAATTATATTTGTTTTCGTGGCTTAATTTACTTCTGCCCAATACGTTTTTGTAAGGTATTAGATTACAAAATAGAAAACGCAATCGAAAGTGTTAATGAAAGACAACAGACGGACTAAGATTTGTAGACTGACTTTTGTCAAAGGTTTTTTTTTAAAACGCGTTGTTTAGGAGTGCAAAGGCGAATCGAGCTATTGCACACGCGCACTTCACAGAGTAGGCGTTCCCTAACGGAAATATGCAGCTGCGTGCTAGAACAGGCTAATAGGATCTCTCTAGCTCGTGCTTGGCTCTTGCCTATTATTTCCCAATGGAAACGACAGTCTGTGGTCTATCTTGGTTAGTTATAAAAAATCTTTGGCAGCAGTGCTCATCGTCACTGATGGTTGACAGCTTGACTTGGCCAATCGTGATACGATTAGGAGTAGTTTCGTCAAATTGACACGTAAACCAACCAATGATATTGCTGTATTTAGTGGAGGCGGAAGTTCCGGCTTGTCGTATAAACTGAGGCCTCCTCTCCATGTGGTTTCGAGGAGCATTTTTCGGAGGTTGAATTATAACATCACTGTAGGGTAAGACGGTAGCGAATATTGCTTATTTGTGTCCTTTTGGGAATATTCTGGTTCTCGTAGTTGTATTAGAAATTACCAACTGCTTTTGATGGATTTCGGATAAGCAAGATATTGGCAAATTCATTGTACGCAGTGTTAGTTCTGAGCAAGGCATCTGGGAATAACGAAGGGGCTATTTTGCTAGCTAGGCTAGGACTAACGTTAGCTAACCAAAACCGGTCCAAGTCGTGCAAAACATTGGAGTTAGCCCCGTGTGAATGAACATGTTGTGTAATTTGTACAATAGTCGGTTTAGTTCAATAGCTCGCTACATTGTTAGTTTATTAGTTAACGTTAGCTACCAGAACTGCTAGTTAGCTAAATTACTAGGTTGGCCTGAGCTGTGTGCGGCAAAGAATGCAGTCGATTCATGACATTGTTTGCGTTACTATACGGATGTAACGTTACCAGAGATATCTCTGATTTACGGAGCTAGCCAATCCCAACCCTTGTTGACGAAACCTTTCGCAGGTTGCTTACCGTTTATTACAAATTGCTAGCTAGCAACCATGGCCCCTGGTTTTGTTTGTAATACATAATTGAGCTGTTTTATTTTGCTGTTGAACGTGGATAGTTTGCAACTAACTACGTAACTTAACTGGATAGTCATGGCTTAGCTAGTTTGAGGCGTTTCCTGCAACTGTCAACGTCATGATTTATTTAAACGTTATGACGGTTTTGTGTTACTGAATGTTACTGAAACTTTAGAGGGCTCTGATGTAGACTAACGTTACCATAGAGTATTGCTTATTTCCATTGTAAGTAGTTAGATAGTGGCGATGTTAGTCAGTTAACCACCAAATCTCCTGATTGAATACATTTTTATTTAAAAAAATAATTGTCTCTGAGACCATCTTTAGTCAAAAGCAAATGGTGACCACTAGTGTGAATGACCAGTCATTATTGCCCCCTCACCCCTCAATTTTTTTTTTTTATGTAGACAGAATGGCTGAGAATGACGTTGACAATGAGCTGCTGGACTATGAAGAGGACGAGGAGCCTCAGGGAGCCCCGGAGACCGTTGCCCCAGCAGGCAAGAAGGAGGTGAAGGGCTCCTACGTCTCCATCCACAGCTCTGGCTTCAGAGACTTCCTGCTCAAACCAGAGCTGCTCCGCGCTATCGTCGACTGTGGCTTTGAGCATCCGTCTGAAGGTGAGTGCAATGGGTTGATGAGTGCTGGGAGTAGCATAAATGGAGGTCATGAATAGCTGAGTGGCATGTCTGTGGATACAATGGAGGACAGTGTATAAATGGCTGAGTGTCCATGGTCATTGGGTGTTGATGGACCACTTGTCAATTACAATGCATATGTTGTCCAAGGTGTGTTATGGTAAACAATGCCTTTTATGTTTGGATAAAGATGGGGAAACTGCATTCAGGTGTACTGACCAATTGTCTCGTTGTTTTCCAGTTCAACATGAGTGCATCCCTCAGGCCATCCTGGGCATGGACATCCTGTGCCAGGCCAAGTCTGGTATGGGCAAGACTGCAGTGTTTGTTCTTGCCACACTACAGCAGATCGAGCCTGTGGATGGACAGGTCAGTATCTGCACTCTGCAAATGTCCCTGGAATGTCAAGTTTCAAAAATTTGTTATGCATAAACCACAAGTGATCTATTGGTGTCAAATACTCCTCTTTCCTCTAGGTGTCAGTTCTAGTAATGTGCCACACACGAGAGCTGGCCTTCCAGATCAGCAAAGAGTACGAGCGATTCTCCAAGTACATGCCCACAGTCAAGGCAGCCGTGTTCTTCGGGGGCCTGTCTATCAAGAAGGATGAGGATGTGCTGAAGAAGAACTGCCCTCACATTGTGGTGGGGACCCCTGGCCGAATCCTGGCCCTCATCCGCAACAAGACCCTCAACCTAAAGAACGTCAAGCACTTTGTCCTGGATGAGTGTGACAAGATGCTGGAGCAGTTGGGTGAGTCCTGCATATTATTCCTGTTGTCCTATTTGGAAATGCTACTTATTCACTCAACTTTTAATCCAACCTGTTTATTTACCCCCCTGAAATATGAAGTCTATCAATTGCTGTCTTGAACATGTAATGTGGGAACAAGGGTTTTCCTCAATGGAAGTCTGTTATTACATGTAGACTGAGTAAAATGGATGTCTTGGTACTTGGCTGTTCTGGGGGGTAGTTTGAGACTTGGCTGTTTTATCCATGGTCCCATTTCTCATGTTTCAGACATGCGGCGTGACGTACAGGACATCTTCAGGCTAACACCACATGAGAAGCAGTGCATGATGTTCAGTGCCACCCTCAGCAAGGAGATTCGACCGGTCTGCCGCAAGTTCATGCAGGATGTGAGTGCACGGGGTAGCACTGCCACTTCATGCAGTTATGGACTCCAAATGTTGTTTTACAAACAACTATCTTTGCATTGACTTCATAAAGTGGATTTTTGGGATTCTGAAGTGACATGCTCTGTCTCCTGTAGCCCATGGAGGTGTTTGTAGATGACGAGACCAAGCTGACGCTGCACGGTCTGCAGCAGTACTACTGCAAGCTGAAGGACAGCGAGAAGAACCGCAAGCTCTTTGACCTGCTTGATGTGCTGGAGTTCAACCAGGTAAACACACACACTAATGGTATAATTTTTTATCCCTGTAAGAAGTAGCTGTATTTCTGTAATGTCTCCTGTGTTACCTCTAGGTGGTGATCTTTGTCAAGTCAGTGCAGCGCTGTGTGGCGCTCTCTCAGCTACTGGTGGAACAGAACTTCCCTGCCATTGCCATCCATAGGGGCATGGTTCAGGAGGAGAGGTCAGTCTCTGTCGCTTATGTGCACGCCTTTCTCGTGCACGTCTCCAATTAAATGTGGCCCCAAATGCTGACTGTTTATGTAACTGAAAGCCTCTTCAATTATCTCAACACATAGTTGCCTTCAAAGGGCAGCCTCCACGTCTAGTAATACCTATAGCAGCTGTGTTAATCGTCTCTGGTTGTTTATCCCCAGGCTGTCCCGGTACCAGCAGTTCAAGGACTTCCAAAGGCGGATCTTGGTGGCCACCAACCTGTTTGGCCGGGGGATGGATATCGAGCGGGTCAATATTGTCTTCAATTACGACATGCCTGAGGACTCAGACACCTACTTACACAGAGTAAGTCACATAACTGAAGGAGCCTCAAATACCGGTCTTCTGGTTGTGAATGGTATTTCCAAATACCCATTTCAATGATTGCATCTGACTATTTCATCAACTTGTCATTGGCCTCTGTAGATCTCTCTCTAAAGGCTGATATTCTTTGAGTTGTCACTCCCATCTGACCCTCTTGCCCCTCAGGTGGCCCGTGCTGGGCGGTTTGGAACCAAAGGTCTGGCTGTGACCTTTGTGTCAGACGAGACCGATGCCAAGACTTTAAATGATGTGCAGGACCGCTTTGAGGTCAATGTGGCCGAGCTGCCAGAAGAGATCGACATCTCCACTTACAGTAAGTCTTTCTCAATCCTTATACATGCAGCCTCCCATTGAGGTTTCTCCATTCAAACTGACATCACTTTTTATTCTTACAAGTTGGGTCATAGTTATGTCTTTGTCACTGTCTGCTGATAATTGTTTAATTCAACGTTAAAAGGGAATTAATGTAGTGAAGGGTCTAAAATTGACTTGGTGGTCTTAACAAATGTCAATGTACTGGGCCTGGGGTATGCCACATCTGTTAATCATTAGTACTCTATTGCTGGGCCTGAAAGGTCAGGGGGATATTGTCAGCTCATGGAACCCCCCAAGATAATTGCCTGGTATAATAACTCAATGAGTAATGGTGACTAGAGAGAATTGGACTGCCACGTAGTGTGGAAGACAGCCCTATCTTTGCCACCTGAAAGTAATCTGTTCTTTTGACCAATCGGTTGGTCGACATTTTAGGTTCTCGTTTTCATAGAGCTTGTCTGATGCTTTAAGCCAGGGTTGTCAAACTCATTCTCATTCAGTGTCTGCCGGGTTTTGGTTTCTCCTTTCAATTAAGACCTACAAAACCATGTGTGGAGTTCCTTACTAAACAGTGACCCTGACACATGCTTTAAGCACACTTTTTGATGAAATAACCAAATGACTCCGGAGCCAGAGAACCTGTACCTGACCATCCTGCTGGCCTTCACAGATTCTGCCGTTATGTAACCTTTTTCATGTGAAATGCCAATTTAGTCCATTTCTACCGATTTTGTGTGCAAGTTAAGGGTTTCATATTCACTTTTTCATGGAACAGTGGTAATGAATAAAAGTCACTTCTATTGCCAACTATGTAAAAGAATCCAACAAATCGAAACATTGCAGGCTGCAGATAAATATCCTGATTTAAAAAAAATACTTGCATACACAGTTGAAGTTTACATTAACTTGTTTTTCAACCGCTCCACACATTTCTTGTTAAGACTTTGCTTGCTTTCTGTTTGAGGTGACAAGTTACTTTAAAGCTCCAACTCATTAGTGGTGGTGTGTTAAGCCAATCAGAAATGCAATCATATCCCCAATGGGCACATTTTTATAGGTCTACATTTGCAAGCAGGCCAGGTAGCCTTAGGCCTACATCTATACGTAGTCAGGTGAGCGTCCTTACTCAACATTGACAGGAGCACTTTAAACAAGACAATACTAAATTGACAACTAGTAAATGGAATTAAATGCATCTAAAGTTGTTTCTCACAAGTGTAGCATAGGTTGTGCACTCTGACAATGAGAACGATGAGACTAATAATACATGCATTAACAGAAATTATGGTAAACAAATATTGTAGATTAGAAATTGTGAATCAACGGTAAATGTACTACTGGTGATGTAATGGGGAATTGATGGACACTAACAAAGGTCAAACGATTCTCACAATGAATTGGCGTGAGCGTACGTTCTGGAGGTGTTTTGTGCATCTTAGCCACAATCCCCTTGGACTGTGGCCTCCAATGGATTAGTCCACTGAGACATGCATGCGTGAATCACAGGTTTCTTATGTGCCATAAAGACACAAATGTGCGGTCAGCCCTAAACTGGGTAGGTCTGAGACTGGTGACTCCGTACATATTTAAACGTGCTGTGAAAAGCTGGAATGCCCAGCTGTTGCTTATGGAGATGGTCTTCAGAACAGTGTCTCTTCTCCCTCACCCACTTTCTTTTTTTTCCCCCTTCTAGTTGAGCAGTCCAGATGAGTCCTCATCCCAGAAGAAATGTACCCTACCCCTGAATCTGTCCTTGTTTGGATGAAAAACCCTCCTCGCTGTTTTAGTTTAAAGCTCTGTTCCTTGACTATGTTCACCAATGTTTTTATTTTAATGTATCATTGGGGGTTGTCCGGTTTTAATTTTGTGTTGTGGTTTGCTTTTGGTCAATGAAATTAAAACTTTTTATAAAATTCCAGTTTGGTCTAATTTTGACAGGTTACATGTTACTTACAAGGAGTACACATTATGCACATTTAATTGTTTTGCTAGTTAAATGGGACCATCAATTCCCCCATTCAGATTGCATGTGTTCAATAAAGCAATCTTACAAAACATTGAGCCAATTCTAAAAGGCAACATCAGGGAAGTGTATAAAGAGCTTCTTGGAAATTTGTTTTTACTGTGAGTCCCAAGCAAGTGGTGGTTGCATGCTGGGAAATCTAGTCACAACTTCATTTTTTGTAAGGGCTCGTAAAAGGAGGGACCATCACGGTTCATTTGGAAGAACCATAGTGTCTGCTGGTGCGTGACTGACCCCAGTGAGCATAGCTCTATTAATGGGAGCGGGGCATCTGCGGCATCCTTCCATTGGGTGATCGCATATCTGCCTAATACAATTATTTATACAGGAATCAAACGGTTCTAAGCGTCTATCAAATAAAGAACCTAATGCTAATTGGCCACATGTTTACGGGCAACTGACATAATCCGCAGTTACTAACCTATCTAGCTTGCTCCGAACATGTGGAAGAATAGCCTTGTCAGAGGCACCTGTACATAGCTGTATAGATCTGTGAAACTGCTATAGAATCTTTAATTATTTCTCGCTGATGAAAGAGGGCTTTATTTGAAAAAGCTGTATCGCAAACATGTTTCTAAACGGTGAAACTCCACATGACCCAGTCGTGGACGACGCTAAGAACTGTAGGGAAAAGGCAGAATGCCGACAGTTTGGGAGCTAGGAGTGCAGGCGTGACGTTTGTAGCGGTTTAATTAAGGGAAGCATTTTAGCTAACCCTTAACCTAAACTGAACTGAAAGGGTGCACTTGTTCATTAGGTAATACATCAACATCCCGGGTGTTCGTGAAGCATACTTTTTATTCCAAATGCAGCATGAACTCAATTAGCCTGTAAATCAAAGTTAGGACAAAACAAGATATGCCTTTATACAAGTTTTCAATCACTTGTTCAATAAAGCGCAGAGATTTCAAATGGCAGTGTGCTGTGCCCACACCACAGAACCCGGACTTGCTCAGTGCTAGCTATACATGGACTGGTTAATTGGTTATAACTCAAATGGATTGGTCTGTATATGGCTGAAACTCGACAAACGATGCATCTGCATGGCTGCTCTATAGCGTCCAGTTACAAAACCAAAGACTTCTCAAATCACAATCTACATAGGTAAGAGTGATGGCAGTGTCTAACCAATCAGATAACGTCCATTTTTATTTTAAAGTCAATCACCTAACAGGCTGTGTGAGGCAACTATGAAAGCCTGTCCCAACCTAGAAGCTGTACAAGTTGAATCAGAAAAATACAAAACACTTATACAAAACAGGGCAGGTTAAAAATCTCATTGACTACAATGTAATATGGGCTTCAATAATTGAATCCTCTAATACTTTTCATGGAGTCAGAGGGAAAAGCATGCGAATTTCATATTTTAGTCTGAGATATACCACTCCGATTCAGTCATGAACAAGGTTTAGGTGCATGAATTATCAACCCGTCCTAATAGGGAAGAATTTGGCATTTTAGTAATTCTAAAGAGGCCCATGTCTCACCAATACAGAATCTTAACCTCCAACTTCAGACAATTTATGCTAATCTCTTCGAGGTGCTATAACAGACGGACGCATGTTTATGCAAAGGAGGCCATTTGTAACCGCTGTAGTGCTGACCCCTTTGTAGTGTCCTCATGTCCGCTTCAGAATCTAATGAGCATGATGTTATCGTCAACATGTCAACCTTCAATGGCAGAGAACAGATTTAGACACCACAAACAAAGCACCATGAGTAAGAGTTTTGTGGAGTATTGTGGATCAGCTGCTAGATTACAGGCCAGATTGAGTCAAACAGTCCTGCACGCTAGTTACAAATTACATGTTTACATCATATACAGGCATTTTTATTTTCATAACAAACCAGAGGGGGGCTGAGGTTCTTTCTACCCCTCAGTCAGTATTGTAATTTGCTTCAAATCAGCAACACGACTTCTCAATGCCAGAATCCGAGGCTTGTTCCTCTGGCGCTAGTTTAAATGTCTCACTGTTTCAGGGCTGAGGCATAGAGGAGTAAGAAAATGGAGACTGGTCAAACTGTCTAATGACCCATCACACACACAAAGCCTCAGCCAACAGGTTATGCGCCAGTCGGTCTCTAACCATAACATCTTTCCTTGGGGAGTTGTCTTCATCCACTATTGCTCAGGTAATGTGGCTGTTTGATTACAGTCAACACTGGTGTGACCAGGGGTCAAGTCCCAGACCTCCTGGAACTCCCCTCTCTCTGCTGACAGATCTCAGCTGTTTTGTCTCTCTCAGGGCCCTCCGGTCATGCCGCAGCATCGCTTCTCTCATTGGCAACCACTGTTGTCATCGTCTCTGTCACAACAATAAATACATTGGAATAAATATCATTACAAATACAAAATGTCCCTTCCAGAGCCTTCTGTGGAGGCTCCATCTTCTGTCCCACAAAAATGTTGTCTTTTAGTGTCTTCATTTGGTTACGTAAATAGCAGGTATTGGAAATCTACTGGAGAAGTCAGTTTTCTTGCGAGTCTGATTCTCCTTCCACTGAAACCAGACCTGCTTGCCATTGACAGGCCTACTCTATGCTGGCAGTCACCATGAAATGTAACACCTTACCATCCCACGTCCACAAGTCTACTGGGTGTGTGTGCAGCAGCTGGGTTGGAGTCTGCAATGGGTGTGTCCCACCTTTCTCTATCGTCCCCACAGTGCGGGTTCAGTCCCAGAGTGCATGGGGAGTGACAAAATGGTGGCCGGACAAATGCATGTTTGTCTATTTACACACTTTGGTGATTCCAGTTGATGAACCACAATGGACCGGGGTGTCTACTCTAAGGCCGGCACTAGTCACTCATCTCTGTCCAGAATGCAGATCAACCAATCAAATTCCTTCACCAGGTCTCCCAAAATAATGCTCCAGGAGGGTGGTGGGGGATCTTTGCATCTAGCTAGTGTCTACTCAAAGATACTCTTAGGACTACTACTCTATCGGGGGCTTGGCAGGGGGGGTAAAGTGATGGGGAGCGAGTGAGGGATTTGAGGGGGACGCTAGTCGGTGAACTTGTGTGTGTCTCCGTAGAGCCACTGCTGGGGCGGGAGGGCAGCCTCGTTTAGATGACTGCACTTATCACTGCACTTGCAGGACTGCACGAACATGACGGAGTGGTCGAAGCGCTCACCATCGGGGCAGGTGAAGGTCACGGAGGCGGTGCGTGTGCGGCGCGGGGCGAGCAGCAGCGGCCGTCCACACACACACCGCAGTAGTTGGGTCGATAGAGACGCGTGCTGCGGCAGCCAGCATAGGACAGACGCAGAGGCTCTGGGGCCTTGTGGGTACGGGAGCACTTCCTCCCTTTCTGTGGAGAAGAGAAAGAGTCTGGGTTAGTCACTGTACAATCCCAGTGAACCACAACTGAAGTTATTATGCTGGCACAGGGAGAGACAATCTGAGGAAAGGTCAAAACAACAAGACCAGGGCTAGAGAGGGGCATGGTGGTGGTATGGGTGGGTGGGCATTTCAGCCAGCTTTTTCCATTCACAGTTCAGTTGAACTTGTTCCACAGCAACAGTACTGTGAATAGAGTGGCTCAGACCCACACTGGGGGAGCTAGCTAGAGGGAGGGGCACTTAATACCATGAAATTAATATGGATGTGACCTCTCGTGGGCCCACCCCTGTCCACACAGTCTCTTAAGGTTTAGACTGGGATCCAGGCATTTAAAGGCGGGCTGAACTTCCTGAATTAGCCTCGGTTTCAATTCTCCTCATTAGGAAATGTGACTGAGAACAAGATTTGGGTCATGGAGGAGTGCTTTGATGTGGGTGTCTCGTGTGTGTCTGTGTACTTTCACTCTTCCAAAAACAGAACACAGTCAGTCACTCTTCTAGATCAAAGCTTCCCAACCTTTCTTCCTCCAGGGCCCCCTTTTTCACATAAAAAAAGAAAAAAAAGGCAGGTCCCCGTTTATTGATTTAGCCTATATAAAATACACAACCAGCTTGATTTGGTTTAACGTAAAGGACATAGGAAAATGTTATTTGAAGCCAATTTCCTGCAATTCTCCGTAGTTTAACAAAACTCGACATACTTTCGATGATAATCATAATTGATAAGGAAAATAAGTCCTAGACCCGATTTCCCCAAATGTTATTCCACTACCAAATGTGTTTTATGATATTTATATGAACTCTCAATTGAATTATACACATTCTCTTTTAAACAAAGTGAATAGATCAATTGATAGCGACAGTCACATTGAATAAGATTACTTCTCAAGCGCAGACCAATTTCTTCCACTCCTCAACTTTAGAAGGTCGTAGCTCCGCTTCTGAATGTCATAGAGCCAAAACAAATATATACCCATGTGCATCAGTCCAGTGTTCCTCTGGCATTTTACCACTTGTTTCTAGCCTAAAGTGTCACCAATGTATGCGTCATCTCAAATCAAGGAATGTCCCACGCCCCACTACGAAATGGTTGGGAACCCCTGTTCTAGATAATGTGAAACAGTCTAACCAGGTCTTGTCTGGAAGTAGCCAAGCTAGCCAACTTCTTTCGCCGATTAGCTTCAGCTGGCCAGTGTGCGACCGTGGCAAAGTTGGTTTGATAGCATATCTGTGTGGCTAGTTAGGGACCGTCAATAAATTACACAATGTAAATGGGACAATATTTTCATGTTGCACATCTTTCAGTTGTCTAATTAATTAAATGCTTTCAATATGTATATTCATTTCTACAGCTTATAATTAAATCAAATTTGGAGCTCTTGACATTTGAAAATATTGTCCCATGTACATTGTGTGATTTACTGGTCCTTAGCTAGCCCCATAGTGATATTGAATGTCAAACCAAATTTACCTTGGGCATTACGATCGGGGATGCGTGCAGCTGGTTTCCGAATTGATGATTACTTGGGTGCTGTGGGCATGTGGGCAGAAATGAAATAAACCAAACCTCAAAAACCTGTTGTGGTACCCTTCCTTCTGTGATGTACCATTTATTCCTAATTATCTCACAAATCTCAGTTTGGGACGAGACTGACTTTATGACCCAAATTATCCTATTTACACTTTGTAGTCAATTTTGACACTGGAGTAAATTTTATGACTAATATCGATGCCACATAGGCCGTTTACTACAAGAGAAGTTGTTTATTGCCTTCAGTTGCTCTTTATGGTTTCTAGACCCTTTACACACGCACACTTTACCTTGACGGGGATGGACATGGAGCTGCAGGGCCGGATGTTGCACAGACGCGTCTCCTTCACTAGCTTACACTGGGCGTTGTCGTTGGTGACACGAGAAGACACGCCCATCCCACAGCTGCGTGAGCATTGGGACCAGCTCGTGGTCTGGACCACACACTGCCCTCCAAACTGCCTCCATGCTGGACGGAAGGAGAGGAAGAGAAGGAGAGAGGACCAGAGAGAGATGTAAGCACACTGGCCTCATTCACAGAACAGGCAACACTGACGCATAGAGGAGGCTGATTACAGAGAAGGAAAAGCTGGACGACAGAGGTATATGCTGTGAGAGAGTGGTGTGTGTGCCTCTGGTGCACAAGTTGTCAGTGGAA
This sequence comes from Brachymystax lenok tsinlingensis, assembly GCA_030435695.1. NCBI lineage: Eukaryota > Metazoa > Chordata > Actinopteri > Salmoniformes > Salmonidae > Brachymystax > Brachymystax lenok. Next base: position 81,553,591 of record CM059791.1, on the reverse strand, counting down.
AAAATGGCGCACTCAAACACTGACACACACACACACACACACACACACGCACGCGCAGGGAGATGCAGCGGAAAGGCTAGGGGTGCACAGTGGGTCTGTTTGTGAGTCGGGGGCTAAAAGGCTAAAACACAAACATGGTGTTTTACTGCGGGGAGGAAACAGACGGCGCTCTAAGGCGACATCACGGCGCCCTCTCTTACCCGCCAGGTGCTTGTGCCCGCGCAGCTTGTCCCACTTCTTCTCTACCTCTAACAGCTCATTTCCCATGGTATCCTTGGGTTTGTAGTGGTACGGCTTGGGGTATGGTTTGTAGGGGTAGGCGGGGTAGGCAGGGTAGGGCATGAAGGGGAAAGGCGGGTAGGCTGGAGGCAGTGGGTGCCGTGGTACGGATGAGCCCTTGTGGCAGTCGATACTGAGGCAGCACTGCCCAGGCACCTTGGCCAGGCGCGGGGCAGGGCAGGAGGGCGATGCCAGGGGCACGTGGCTGGGGCACTGGGGCACGCAGCCCACTGCCCCATCAATGCACGTACACTGGTGCTTGCAGCCAGCCAGGAAATTCTCCCCGTTCTGGTAGATCCGTCCATTGTATTCACAGGAGCGACCCTCGAGCTTCGCTGTTAGGGGAGACAGATAAAAAAAAGGATAGACTTAATGATGTCTGTATGTAGAAGGCTCTGAGGTATCACTAGCCTATGGCCATGCCTTTGGTTGTAATGCTTCAAACACAACGAGTTCAAGTTGAGTGAGGTAATGAACAAAGTGGAGGAGAGGGACAACAACAGAGACAAAGAAAGAGAGAGAGAGAATGGGCACATCAACAAGAAAGGTCCAGAACTAATTGTGTATGAGAAGTAGGAAGTGAAATGACAGTAGAGGAGGTAGAGACACTATCTCCAGTTTAATGAAGGAGCCTCTATTCTTAGTCCAGAGAGGAATTTTGACTTGTTTACAATGTCGTTCTGCTTCAGTCCCTCTGCGGGACTTCCATACAACACCCCAAATACCCTCCTTTATATAGAACACCCCGCGCGCATGCGGCAACACACAGAGCTAGATAAATACATTCTGCCCCCTGCTCTCAGTACTGTGGCTCACAAAGGTGCTTTCTCTTTTAAACATGGCACCATTTTCAAACCCCAGATCCATATCAAAGACAACCAACATTCACTTTTCATTGAATCCATACAACCCCAGACTAAACCCAACCATCATGAACCCTGACAACCACGTTTGTATTGTGTACATACCCCTGCAGATGCCATGACTGTGGCCCACGTCATTGCCATAGTTACACTCCAGCCCCTTGTGGTGGTCACAGGGGTGTGAGTCGTGGCAGTCCTGGTTGAGCTGGGCAGCACACACCTTACAGCAGCCACAGCCATCAGGTACAGAGCTGACCCCCGGGAGACAGGGGGGGGGGGCAGCCAGGCACTCACACATCACAGGGCAGCCAGCACTCACCTACAGGGGGCAGGTTGGAGACAGACAGGTTGGAGGGAATGGTGCAATACAGAGGATTGAAAAAAGGATTTCAATGAGGGCCGTTCATAGCCTAAACATTAATAGAATGAGAAACTGTTTGTTTCAAGTGGAGTCAGGCTACACAGAAGATCTTCAAAGTGTGTTTGGGTTAAATATTCACTAAATACCCAGCAGCACCAACCCCCTGGGACATTTTCCCACCCTCAGTCACCTTCCTCTTGGCAGGGATGAAAGAGAAATTCAATGTGACCCCCCTCTCTGAGTCCCAACACCACAGCCCCCCATAACCCTGATAAAAAGGTGTTTGAGTCTGCCTATCTACAGTTGGATAAGACTATCCAAAGTATCCCTCTCCTGCCATGCCATCCTGGGCCAGGGGGATTGAGTGTGGGGTATAAATTGTTTCCCCACAGCATGTTCCATCTATTTCCAGACCTGAATGTGTCACTTTTCATCTCAGTTTGGGAGCCCTAATTGGGTCCTTGTGTGCCACTGGGGTTTAAAGGGCAGTAGTGGTCCAATATTCCAATGATATTCAAGGAACCCAGGTAGAACATGAGCACTTGAGTCAGGTTAACATCATCTGTCATGTCATGCATTAAAGTCAGATAACTACACTGTTCCTTTATGTCTCTATCTTAGTGTATAGACAATGTGGTCAACATCACTTTCATTAGAGTACAGTACCCTACTTTTATTTTCTGGAAACAGATTTTAGTAGTGGGGTGGCCCCATCTGTTCACTGTAAAGGTAAAACAACAGCATTTACTCAACTGTAACATCAAATTCACAGTGCCTTCACATTAACAATATTCAGAGACCCAAAGGTATTTCTTATAACGCTGAAGACAGAGGACCAGTACGCTTGTCGATGGTGCAGTCTGTTGACTACCCGCCACTGTGCTGACAGGAGACCCGACCCGACACGTGAACTTCTATTTACAATGTTTACACAAGCTTGGCTGAAGCCAAAATAGTACAAAAACATTGCATACACTCACCAAGGCAATAGTCGTCATTTGAAACAGAACAAGCAATATTAACGTCCTCATGTTGTCAAATGACAACTGAATGAAAAAATAAAGAAAATATAACTTCTGTCACAAGAAGATAATTGTTGTTTTAGTCCACGAACAAAACCGCACTGTCAAACAAGGCGCAGTAATTCCAAAGTTAATGTGTAGTGTTCTTCATAGAACATCAACACCTGCACATTTTAATCGACTCGTTTTTGCAGCTCGGTTATATATTGCCCCCGTGCTTTTTGTTGCAGCTCCGCCTACCAGTCGGTCTAGCCAATTAAGAGGCGGGCATGAGGCCAGGGTATTCCAAAGGGGAGGAGGGATTTTAGGCGTGGCCAGCTATGAATGCGTTCATTCATAAAAAATCAGAATTACTACATTCCAAAGAGGACCTGGCTTTTGGTGTTTATTTATTTAGGTTTGAATTAAAATAATATTATTGATGCTTTTAAGTTGTTTTCACATGCATACCTCTGTCCAGCTGCTGTTTTGTGAAAGGCAAGATAAATATACTCAGCTGGCTAGTGTGTGCTACATTAATACTGGAACAGCCATAGAAAACAGTTAGGAATTTGGTCCCCTTCTTTATAGAAATACTTGACGAGGAGAGCGAGACAGATAAAGTATACATATAGATAATTAGCTCTGATATACCAAAATATTGCTCAAGTCTATGAAGGTGATGGTGAAAATGATAGCAATAACAACCCCTTTCAATCCATCACTCTCTCCTCCTTCCATATCCTGTCTGTCATCAACATCCATCTTACCTTCCTCATAGGTTCCCATGGTGCCCCTCTACGTGGCCTTCATTCGTCGCGCTCTCTTTCTCTCACAGACATGTATTGAAGGAGGGAGTGTGCTAAAGGTCCAGTGGTGGTGAGTGCAGACCAAAGCAGAGAGGAACGGAGGTGAGAACAGTCTGGCTAATCCAGGGCTCGCTCCCATGGACACGAACACAGGAAGCTCTCGGTTTACCTGAGCTGGTACACACTTTGACCACATAGTGTGCCCTGTTACACACTGATACTGTGTTAGAGGTAGACACACATACCACAATCCACTGACACACTGTTAAACTGTGCAGCATATCATGCAAACATACAGTACCAGTCAAAAGTTTGGACACACCTACTCATTCAAGGATTTTTCTTTATGTTTACTATTTTCTACATTGTAGAATAATAGTGAAGACATGAAAATTATGAAATAACACATATGGAATCATGTAGTAACCAAAAAAGTGTTAAACAAAACATATTTTATATTTGAGATTCTTCAAAGTGGCCACCCTTTGCCTTGATGACAGCTTTGCACACTATTGGCATTCTCTCAACCAGCTTAATTAGGTAGTCACCTGTAATGTATTTCAATTAACAGGTGTGCCTTGTTAAAAGTTAATTTGTGGAATTTCTTTCCTTAATGCGTTTGAGCTAATCAGTTGTGTTGTGACAAGGTAGGAGTGGTATACAGACCACGTCCATATTATGTCAAGAACAGCTCAAATAAGCAAAGAGAAAGCGACAGTTCATCGTTACTTTAAGACATGAAGGTCAGTCAATCTGGAACATGTCAAGAACTTTGAAAGTTTCTCCAAGTGCATTCACAAAAACCATCAAGCGCTATGATGAAGCTGGCTCTTATGAGGACCGCTACAGGAAAGGAAGACCCAGAGTTGCCTCTGCTGTAACGGATAAGTTCATTAGAGTTAACTGCACCTCAGATTGCAACCCAAATAAATGCTTCACAGAGTTCAAGTAACAGACACATCTCAACATGAACTGTTCAGAGGAAACTGCGTGAATCAGGCCTTTATGATCGAATTGCTGCAAAGAAACCACTACTAAAGGAAACCAATAAGGAGAAGAGACTTGCTTGGGCCAAGAAACACAAGCAATGGACATTAGACCGGTGGAAATCTGTCCAAATGTGAGATTTTTGGTTCCAACCGCTGTGTCTTTGTGAGACGTAGAGTAGGTGAACGGATGATCTCCGCATGTGTGGTTCCCAATGTGAAGCATGGAGGAGGTGTGATGTTGTGGGAGTGCTTTGCTGGTGACACAGTCAGTGATTTATTCAGAATTCAAAGCACACTTAACCAGCATGGCTTCCACAGCATTCTTCAACGATACAACATCCCATCTTAGTGGGACTATCATTTGTTTTTCAATAGGACAATGACCCAAAACACACCTCCAGGCTGTGTAAGGGCTATTTGACCAAGGAGAGTGATGGAGTGCTGCATCAGATGACCTGGCCTCCACAATCACCCGACCTCAACCTAACTGAGATGGTTTGGGAGCAGTTGTAACGCAGAGTGAAGGAAAAGCAGGCAACAAGTGCTCCGCATATGTGGGAACTCCTTCAAGACTGTTGGAAAAGCATTCCTCATAAAGCTGGTTGAGAGAATGCCAAGAGTGTGCAAAGCTGTCATCAAGGCAAAGGGTGGCTACTTTGAAGAATATAAATATATTTTGATTTGTTTAACACTTTTTTGGTTACTACATGAATCCATGTGTTATTTCATAGTTTTTATGTCTTCACTATTATTCTACAATGTAGATAATAGTAAAAATAAAGAAAAACCCTTCAATGAGTAGGTGTGTCCAAACTTTTAACTGGTACTGTACACTGACACGAACTGTGACAACAAAGTGTGCCGCATTACACGCAGTTTTACTGACTAAGACTGTACACACACATACTCAATACATCTGTCTCTTCCTGAATGTGTAATGAGGTGATGTAATTGGTCAAGGTAAGAAGATCCCCCCCCCAGCGAGAGAAAATGGAGGGGTAAGTAATAGATGGACACACTCACAGCCGTGTTGTTGTTTTCATATTTCCTCAAAGCTTAGGCTACCATGACTCATCAAAGGACGTGTCCTTTCCACTGTAGTCTGAACTGGTCCCACCCAAGGCACACATACACTTTCCAACATATAACACCAACAGAAAACACACGCACACACTCAAAATTCACACACACACACTTCTCTCTCTCTTTAATGAGATGGATATTCACGCATAAACATTGCAAGTATTCAATGACCTTTCTGCTGACCTTTGCATTCTATGTTGACAGCAAACTTCAACTGGTAATAGCTAAAGTTTTCAGATCTTTGACTACTTCAGTGGAAATCCCTCCCCGTTCATGATCAAATGGAATTCACGGCGGTAAGCGGGAAGGTAAAGGGGGAGTGGAAGGAGCGGGAAAAAGGTGGGCGGTGGCAGCTGAGAAAGAGATCAAACATTATACTTTCATAAACAAGTCTGTGGAAATCAGTGGAGGCTACTGAGAGGAGGACGGCTTATAATAATGTCTGGAACGGAGCGAATGGAATGGGAAAGGGGGGTACCTAGTCAGTTGTCCAACTGAACGTATTCAACTGAAATGTGTCTTCCGCATTTAACCCAACCCCTCTGAATCAGAGGTGATGGCATCAAACCATGTGTTTAAAGTATTTGATACCATTCAACTCATCCTCCCCAATAAGGTGCCACAAACCTTCTGTGGTGGAAATAGAAAAAGAGAGAGAGAGACAGGGACTGAGAACAGAGAGAGTAAAGAAGGAGGGATAGTTCTGTGAGATCATTGAAAAGAAAGACGAGGTCTGCCATTTCATGACTGGCAGTTCAGACCTAATTCCTCTGTTACCAACTTTTATTCCAAAACAACAGAACAAGTTGGTTCCATGAGAAAGGTAAAAAGAGATGGTCAGCTGGAGGGAAGGCATGGGGTGTTTAAGAGGGATAGACATTGTGTTTACACCACAAGAGGTTGATGGCACCTTAATTGGCCATGTTGTTGTCATGTTGTGCTGCTACAATGCTGTGTTGTCATGTGTCGCTGTCTTGCTATGTTGTTGTCTTAGGTCTCTCTTTATGTAGTGTTGTGTTGTCTATCTTGTTGTGATGTGAGTTTTGTCCTATATTTTTATTTTATATTTGTATTTTTAATCCCAGCCCCCACCCCGTAGGAGGCCTTTTGCCTTTTGGTAGGCCTTCATTGTAAATAAGAATTTGTTCTTAACTGACTTGCCTAGTTAAATAAAGGTTAAATAAATACAAAAAATTAAAACAATTGGGGAGGACCGGCTTGTGGTAATTGTTGGAGAGGAATTAGTGGAATGGTATCAAACACAAAACCATATGCCATTCCATTTGCTCCATTCCAGCCATTATTATGAGCCGTCCTCCCCTCAGCAGCCTCCACTGGTTTACACATGCGAGGCGAAGGGGGAGGATAAGAATAGAAGGGGACAGGTATGGAGTGTTTGTTAAAGTCAGGAGGGAGCTCTTGCTTGCCACACCTGTTGAGGTGCATTCTGTTACATAAACACACAGACATTTTTGTGCACTAAAAATGTATATGGCATGTGATTGCTCAAATCACATCAGCATTGGCAGGGTGACTGGGAGCGAGAGAAAGAACACAGCCTGTTCCAAAACAAGTGAAGAGAGAGAGGTTATGGGAGAGGGAGAGAGGAAAGAGAGAGAGAGGAATTTAAGTCCCACAGTTATTTTTAAACCTAGAACAGGAACTCTTCTGTTGACTTCCACACTGGTAGAAGAGTAGAGCAGCACGGAAGAGACGGAGGGCAGAAACACACACCCACACACGTCCCTCGTGCACCTACACACATGTGCACACCTCTACTGCTACACACTATCAGGTTTAGCTCCCTCCATGCATTTACATCCTTATGCAGGTACACTTTACTACACTACAGTATGTGTGCATGCACATATTCACACTCACTCTTAAACACATGCGCACATTGGCATTATACTGTACGTGTAAATCTGCGTTCCTATATATCAACAGTCTGTGTACACTTCCACTCTTCACACGAAACACAGACCAAGTAGTCATTCATTTCAATCAAACAAAGCTCTTTTCAAATGCCTATGCATTTGAAATCAAACAATCTCCTAATTGAAGATAATTTAAGATGTATAGGGGGAAAATAAAGAGCAGACAGAGGTCTAAATTAGAGAGCTTGCGTCTGGACAGAGAGAGAAAGGCTCTGAGTCTGTATACAGCACAGATGACAGAGCAGAAACAGTGCAAATTAAGAGACTGAGAAAAAGCGGACTTAAACTTTGGTTTCTGTTTCACTTTAATTTAAATAAGTACAAGGCCATTTACTGTACTTGCCCTGTTGGGAACAATTTAAGCTAACAGCCATTTTACTGTGCCATGTACTATATGTGTCACCAGGACATGGGGTTTTGGTGAGGACGAGGCTTGGACAAAACCCAGATACACCCTGTGAACAAAGAGCATACACTTTCTTGTTCATTATTCCTTTGTTTGGGGGTGACATAAAAACTCAGCCTCATCAATGGTTGTACTGGGCCCACTGTCCCGTCTGTCCTGTGGAGTGAATGGGCAAGGAGGGAGAAGGAATGAAAGGAAACAAGCTAGACCAGTTAGCAGTCCAAAAAAAGAGGTTGCTGCTACATGTGAAATAGGGCCTTATAACAGCTACGTCAATGGTTACCATTAGCCTAGTGCTCGGGTCAGCTTGGTGACGAACGAGGTCAGGAGTGGCACGCACTGTGGGCTCAAGGAACGTAACAAGGTCAAAGGGCATCGTAAACTGGGTCACCTGTGCCTGTTGATCAGTCGTAATGAAGCTTACTGACTCTGCTCACCCCCTGCCACCCAGCCTTGGTCACACCCTCTCTTTTGGCAAACTACCCCCCCGCCACACCTCTAAAATGTCACAGAAAGCACCCTTGTTCTCAACCTCACCCCCTGTCTGCTGGGACCCCTCAAAAATCCCAGATATCCCTTCAATTTCCGTGCAATGTTTGAGAGCCTGACTCACAAACATTTTGGGCTGCGTTTGAGGGTAAACACATAAACGGCAGGCTGTGCGAGGCGGGCAGTGAGGAGGACTGAGATGCCGGCCTGAACAGAGCACAGCACTGTTCAGGCCCCAACCGACACCTCAAAAACAACACGGGCCTCCTCTCTGATCAGGGGAGGGGGCCCTCTGCGGGGGATATCTGGACACGGTCTATAGGCGGACAAGGCAGGGCACACCATTACTGAAACGTTGAGGTTGGTTCACTTGTTGATGTTAATCCTGAGAAACAACAATACCCTGGATCTTTCAAACTATACATGCTAAATTTAATGCAATTGAAATGTGACAGAACATCATATCCTTAGAAACTATTCATGTGCTTATTTGTAAAGGATGTACAGTATAATAGGCAAGAGCAACATACATTACACCTGGATAAGACTTGTGGATGTGTAGGCGTAATGTGCTATATGCAAATACATTATATAAGCTTACATAAGCTAAGTGTCAATCAGAATATGCCGAAGTAACAAGACAGAAAATCATTTAAAGCATAAATACAAATGGGACTCTTGAGTTGAGAGACCCCTTTCCTTTGCTGGACAACATCACTTCCTCCTGAATGGCAGAGGGTGGAGGAGGGGTACAGGCAAGGGGTGGAAGGCGGCGTGTGGGGAGGTGCATGGCGAGGGTGGCGGGGAGTTTTCGGGAAGCAGCAGGGGTACATGGAGGAGGGAACCAGACTGACAGATAGGCGGGAGGAAGTGGGGGCGTCTGTCTCTCCTGTGGTTGGCTGCTGGATGTAAATACCCCTCTCTATGTCCAGCCATCCTCTCTCTGAACCCACTATGCTGCTGTTTACTTCTGTTGGGGGAAATGGCCTCCTCCTCTCTATCTCCAATCCCCAGACTCTGTAACCACTGGCACAGTCCACCATCTCCCTCTGTCTCTGGGGTGAAGGACGGGGCCACATATCTGTCATTGGCATGGTTCTCTCCTTTACAGTCCAGCCTCCTCCTTCTCCTCTTCTTCCTCTTCACCTTCTGCTTCTCTTTCACTCCTCCCTCTCCAGTCCCAAAATCATCCCGCATTTTAAGAGGAGACACTGCCCTGCCCCATCTTGCCCTGCCTTTGATATGGGTCCTTAGGGGTGGGGAAATCTGAGCAAAAGGCTGTCCGCCCTGCTGTCTGCTTTCAGCACTGACTATGGATGAGAGTGTGTCTGTGAGAGGTCCTGTTGGTGGTTCTAGTACAGTGAGCCCATGTGCACTCATGAGTCTCCTGGGCTGTGTTTGTGTCTCTGAGTCTGTGTTTATGTGAACGTCCTTCTCTGACACTACGTCATTGTGAGTCAGTTGATGTGGGAGTGTGTTGATGTGGGTGCCTGACAGTAAATCTTGGAGGGTGTGTGTTCCTGAAACCTCGCCGGCGTGTGTATTCGCAGGCAGCACCGCTCTGGATCTGCGGAATATGGAGCGGAGACGTCGGTGGGGTGGTAGGCTGGCCGACAGCCCCGATGGTCCGATGCTGCGGAACAAGGGTGGGGGGCGGAGGGTGATAGAGGGTCTCATCTCGTCACCCGTCCTCTGGAGCATTACATCTGCTCCTCTCCCCCCCTCTTTGAGGTGCCTCCAGAAGTCATCAGATCTGTCCCCATGTTCAAACTGCCAGTGTCGGGAAGGCTGGGACATTCTCCCTTGTTACAGGTGGAGGTAGATGGGAGTCTGTGTTTAATGGTATTGGATGGGGTAAAACATTTCACTTGGTAAGATGACCACCTCTGGTTGATATGCTCTGTGAAGACCTCTTGTTAGACTTTTCCTAAACGTAGTTAGTTTAAAAAAAAACTGAAGTCACTTCACCAATGTCCAGATAGGTCATAAACATCTCGTTCAACAAGGAACCCTAAAAGTAGACAGTGGATACAAACGTACAGAATTAACACAGAGCACAGGAGGTTGGTGGCACCTTAATTGGGGAGGACAGGCTCATGGTAATGGTTGGAGGGGAATTAGTGGAATGGTATCAAATACATCAAACACATGGTTTCCATTTGCTCCGTTCCAGCCATTATTATGAGCCGTCCTCCCCTCAGCAGCCTCCACTGACACAGAGTTATTCAGAGTTAAGTCATCAAAGCTATGGTATTGCACTACATCCAGAGAAAACAGTCCATGTCCAAGAAATCACTGTGACGTAATACAGCAGTGGTGAAACAGAGGAGGCTGGTGGGAAGAGCTATAGGAGGACAGGCTCGATGTAATGGCTGGAATGGAATAAATTGGTTAGTGTCAAACATTTGGAAACCTCAGGTTTGACTACGTTCTATTAATTCCATTCCAGCCATTACAATGAGCCTGTCCTCCTATAGCTCCTCCCACCAGCCTCCACTGCTGTGAAAAGACAGAATAATAAACACAGAGAGGAAAGGACAGTCAGAGAAAACATTGAGTGCAGTGCATTGATTATGTGTACAATAGCTAATTCATGGTAAGAAGTACTACAGGTCTACAAAGAATACGTGAAAGCCACTTACAGGGTCAGGTGTATTCTCTCTGCCTTCTCAGTTCTCAACTTCAGGAATGAGCTGGCTTTGATTGAATATCCATTCATTGTTAATGCAGCGGTCTGGTCCTCCTGTCCATCTGTCCACATCATCATCATCAGCATCATCAGCAATGCCTTGCCCCCATTTCTGAATCCATTGTCTGTCTGTCTGCTGTCTACTCTACTCTCTTCACTCTCCTTATCTAGTCTGTCTCCTCTGCACCTCACACACCCACATCTCTCTACCTTTCATCCGGTGGCCATCTGACATGAAAGGTGGTCGAGACAGCCTCACTTCTCACTTTCATTTAGTCTCCCCATCAATTATGAATGAATGGCTCTCTGAAGAGAAAGGCCCAGCATGGTACCCATATTGATAATTTCGCTTAGGTGAATTTATAGATGCCTGTGCTCAATGCAGTGAACTTTGTAGGCAGATAGCCTATGGCGGTTTAGAGCGTTGGGGCAGTAACCGAAAGGTCGCTGATTTGAATCCCCGAGCCGGCAAGGTGAAAAAATCAATCGTTCTGTCCTTGAGCAAGGCAGTTAACCCCAACAACTGCTCCCGGGTACCGATGACGTAGACGTCGATTAAGGCAGCCGCCAGGACACCTCTGTGATTCAGAGGCGTTAAATGCGGAAAACACATTTCGTTTGAATGCATTCCGTTGTGCAACTGTCTCTTTCCATCTGTTAAATCTTCAAGATTGGAAGCAGCTCCATATGGTCATTTTGTATGGGTATCCGCAATATTTTGCGGTGTATGATTAATTGACAAAGGTAGACAATAATATCTCCTGTGTCAGATTCCGTGTGGTTGGGGACTCCACGATTTGCAAATCCACCTCACCTCCTCTATCTCGAGGTCTTTCCATTGTTTTTCCAGAAAACCTTTCATAACCCTTCAAGTGCACTGGCGCCACTGTAGTTCTGAATTTTAACTCGTGGCGGCGCTACTCGCCCAAATTTAAACATGAGACCCACAAATAATCTGCGTCCTCTTTTATCTGAACTGTAAACGGAAGTACTTCATACAGGACGATAGTGTACAGAACGGTAAGTGTTTTGTGTTATTTGTCTGTGTCACTACAATGATATTCTGGATGATATTGGCACGTAATGGCAGTAGTTTTGCTCCGGTTTATGGATGTGGGCGTTTTATAATAGGAGGACACAGGCGCGTGGAAAGACAGAAGGAAGACGCAGGCAAAGTCACACGGAGGTTATTCGAAGAAAAAGCTGATCCCAGTTCGTAAATACTCACACAGTGGTTGCGAAACACGACGCCGTTCCATTGGATGGTCAAGCCACTAGAAAAATAACAATCTAAAAACTCATTGTGGTGGTATATTGCCCCGCCCATCAGCAGTTGTCAGTGAAGTTAGCTAGGAATCTGTTTGAATCTAGTTCCCTGCTGTTCATGTTATGCATAACCACTAATTCACCCATCTCTCACACACCTACATGTTACTGTATGGTGGTAAACAAGAATGTCTTGCATAGGTGTCCTCCCCCTGATGTCACAGTCCAACCATAGTAGCTCTGCCGGAGTAGTGGCCCTGTTTTGATTATGGTGCCATTAAATTACATTTATTGATCAGTCTTCTGTTCTCTTCCCCATTATGTCTCCTTTCAGATGGCTCACGGCTGCTAGTCCGTAGAATTTGTACCCTCTCAGTAAAATACCTTCGCTGTCTCCCGGCCTCCACCTCCTTCTCTACCTCCCTGTGTTCCTCCACTACCCCTCTATCCTTCCTTTCCCCCAAACGCACTCTGCCCCGCTCCCTGCCCCACACTTCCCGCAGAGAGGTTTCCTTCAATGTGCAGGACCATGAGGACTTCACAGAGCGAGTCATCAACAGTGAGCTGCCTGTGCTTATTGACTTCCATGCCCAGTGAGTAGCTAATAGATTAATTAATTAATATGCTTCATGGACTCCCAGAGGAGATATTAGGCTCCACTTACAGCATTTACAAACTACCCTCTAATGAGAAAGCAAAGCCCCTAAGAGACAATACATGGAGAACCATCTATGTCTGCCTGTTGAAATTAGACTACTGAGATGACAGCAGGAAACCATTTTTATAGCAGGTATAAAATTATGGTTTACAACCATGCTTGTAAACCTGACCATAGATTTTTCAACAATGCACCCAACAGGTGAATGTATTTATCAATTATATTGAGTTGGCATAGCATGCTTAACAGCTTTCCTATTGTAAGACTAAAGCATAACAGTGAAAGTTGTGACTGAGTGCATATCATGTGTGATAACACCTTACCCATACTGTATGTGTCTGGCTGCATGGCTTGACATCTGATGGTGTTTTCATTGGAGGTAGATCATTTGAGGTTACACAACAAGAGGCAATGCCAGGACAGCCACATTGGGTTCATGCTCTTCTACCACGTGTATCAAACTCATTCCACATAGGGCAGAGTGCCTGCGGGTTTTTGCTCCTCCCTTGGACTTCATGAATGGATGAAGGTCGCTGTTTAGTAAGGAACTCCCCACACCTGGTTGTCTAGGTCTTAATCGAAAGGAAAAACCTGCAGGCACTAGGCCCTCCATGGAATGAGTTTGACACCCCTGCCCTAGAAAATTACACACACAGCCTGAATATATATATACACACATACACATACACACACACACAGTGGCGTGCGGAAGTATTCTCCCCCACAAAGTCAATACTTTGTAGAGCTACCTTTTGCAGAAATTACAGCTGCAAGTCTCTTGGTATGTTTCTATAAGCTTGGCACATCTAGCCACTGGGATTTTAGTTCATTCTTCAAGGCAAAACTGCTCCGTCTCCTTCAAGTTGGCTGGGTGCCACTACAGCTATCTTTAGGTCATACCACAGATTCTCAATTGGATTGAGGTCTGGGCTTTGACTAGGCCATTCCAAGACATTTAAAATGTTTCCCCTTAAACCACTCAAGTGTTGCTTTAGCAGTATGCTTAGGGTCATTGTCCTGCTGGAAGGTGAATCTCCATCCCAGTCTCAAATCTCTTGAAGACTGAAACAGGTTTCCCCTCAAGAATTTCCCTGTATTTAGCTCCATCCATCATTCCTTCAATTCTGACCAGTTTCCCAGTCCCTGCCGATGGAACAACATACCCACAGGATGATGCTGCCACCACGATTCACTGTGGGGATGGTGTTCTCTGGGTGATGAGGTGTTGGGTTTGCGCCAGGCTGCGTTTTCCTTGATGGCCAAAAAGCTACATTTTAGTCTCATCTAACCAGAGTACCTTCCATATATGTTTGGGGAGTCTCCCACATACTTTTTGGCATACACCAAATGTGTTTGCTTATTTTTTTCTTTAAGCAATGGCTTTTTTCTGGCCACTCTTCCGTAAAGCCCAGCTCTGTGGAGTGTACGGCTTAAAGTGGTCCTATGGACAGATACTCCAATCTCCGCTGTGGAGCTTTGCAGCTCCTTCAGGGTTATCTTAGGTCTCTTTGTTGCCTCTGATTAATGCCCTTCTTGCCTGGTCTGTGAGTTTTGGTGGGCGGCCCTCTCTTCGCACCTTTGTTGTGGTTCCATATTCTTTCAATTTTTTAATAATGGATTTAATGGTGCTCCGTGGGATGTTCAAAGTTTCTGATCTTTTTTTTATAACCCAACCCTGATCTGTACTTCTCCACAACTTTGTCCCTGACCTGTTTGGAGAGCTCCTTGGTCTTCATGGTGCCGCTTGCTTGGCGGTGGTGGTGATGCAGACTCTGGGGCCTTTCAGAACAGGTGTATATGTACTGAGATCATGTGACAGATCATGTGACACCTAGATTGCACACAGATGGACTTAATTTAACTAATTATGTGACTTCTGAAGGTAATTGGTTGCACCAGATTTAACTAAACAAATTTTGATTATTTTGTATGTCCATTACATTAAATCCAAATAAAAATCTATTTAAATTGCATTTTGTAATGCAACAAAATAGGAAAAATGCCAAGGGGGTGAATACTTTTGCAAGACACTGTATATACAGTAAACATGATACACATGACCTTGATATGCATAGTGGTCAGTGTTGACCTGGTTTATTTTTTTGCCAACTTGTTGACATTGTCTTGCTAGGCAACAATTTAATGTTATTGTCAGGTTCTAGTCTGTACTCACAGATATATATTTTGTAGAGACTTTTGATTGAAATTTCACAAATACATTCAGTATTATTAGTTCTAACCAGACATCCCATGTTTGTTCTATAAAGGTGGTGTGGTCCCTGCAAGATACTGGGGCCAAGATTAGAGAAAGCTGTCGCCAAACAGAAAGGCAAAGTTTCCATGGCAAAGGTCGACATAGACGATCACACAGACTTGGCCATTGAATATGGGGTAAGTGGAAGCTGTTGACATTTGATTGATTTTGCAAATGTTAATTAGAAAATGTGACCTTCTTTCCTTGAAGTAACTCCTGATCTAAAATGGTGGGATTTGTGAAAGGGGATTCCACTACATAGCTTACAGCAACCCAGTCATATCAGATCAGGGATTACTATATGGAAGGAAGGAAGGATGAATTTTGTTCTGGAACAGTGCTTTTGACTGATGTCATTGTGGTTACTGACCTCTACTTCTCTCTACAGGTATCGGCGGTCCCCACGGTAATCGCCATGCGAGGAGGCGACGTCATCGACCAGTTTGTGGGAATCAAAGATGATGAGGCGCTGGACTCGTTTGTCAGCAAGCTCGTTGGACAATGAACATGTCAATCACATCCCTGTGATCCAACCCCTTATGACCCCATTGTTGTGTGAGCCTGGCCCTCAGTGCTACACAGCCATGTTGAACCTGTTAAAACGACTAACAACCCACCCACCACCTGACCACAACCCCACCTGACAAACAGGCACACGCTCACACCCATCCCTAAACTCTCTGCTTTGTATTATTCTGTCTGTCTATTGTCTAGTGATGGGTGTGTGCTTGTGAAGTTCAATTCCCCTCTTTACTCACATATTTCTCTCATCTTGCAGCGATTTCCTCCCTCCATCAACCTGTAATATAATGGCCCCACCCTGTGGAAACTGGTAGAGCAGCCTGAGCCAGTGTGTACCAGTTTACTACAATAGATTGTTTATGGTGGGAGACTACACTGCTGTACTTTACTGCATTGTACGGAGACAAGTCGTTTAGTATTAAGGGGGGAGGGACGTTAACAGGAAATGTGATATTGGTGAGTGAGCTGTGATGTCGCTCTCTGCAGTTCCTGCTTTAGTCCACTCGAGGGCGGCATTCCCCTAGTATTATAGGCTGCACAGTCATTTTACACCATTATGCCTAATGTGAGAGTGGAATGTGTCTGTCATGAGTGTGTTTGTATGGATGTCTGTGTATGAGTTTCTCAGTCTGTATCAGTCTGTCTCTTGGTTTTGACTGAGAAATTTGAGATAAGCGGGAAACACAAATATGATTTTATGGGTTCGATTTCGATTTTATTTCAATAAACTATGTAATATGACCAAGAGAATAAATAAATAAATAAAGGATATTATAGGTGTTCTATATTTGGAGTGTGAATTGGTTTGTGGTCTACTATTACATGCGGTAAGGGACTAAGAATCGTGAGGAAGTGGTTTAATAGTAATATTGGAGGACTTTAGACCTATATATGACTTCTTTAGCAGTAAAATAATATTCTTTATTTTATTTTCGGTGGTATGTAAACTAAATATTTCAGGTGTGTGATTCCCTTAACTTTGTGGGCAGTCTACTTAGGGGAGTGGTGATGGAATGTTGACTAAGGATGATGGTGTGATGTTTGTTTGTCTGGGAGGCAGGGATGTTTTCTGTCACACAGATTCATTGGCATATTTATTTCTAGTAGAATGGGTGTGATGTAATCACCATTACTGACAAACTTCTGTATGGACCTAATGAGCTGAAATAGTCTTCTGTCTGTCTATTAAGCTACCTTGCCACATTCTTTTCCTTCTCATTTAATTATTTATTATTTAACTAGGCAAGTCAGTTAAGAACAAATGTTTATTTACAATGACGGCCTATTTATCCCTCATTCAGTTTCTCCTCTTTTCCATTTCATGTCTCTCTCCATCCTCCTGTATTTTCAGTTTTATCCTTTACTTCAGTTTCTGTCTCTTTGTTTCTCTCTCTTTACTTGTTTCACCCCCTCATCAGTGTAACGGTGTGGAAGGCTGAAGCTTGCCCTACACCAGCCTCCACTTAACTCCTAAATTACCCCCTCCCTCCCATGTCCACGGCTTCACACCAGTCCTCTGCCCTACACCCTAACTCACCAAGCTGTCTAGGTAGGCACCTGGGCTCTGACTCCCCATCTCCAGTTATCATTCCTTCTCACATGACACACTGGGTCATTCCCACACTGCGTGCCTCACGATCATAGCGTGTTATTACAGAATCACAGCTGATATCGTCATGGCACAGGCTTCCAAGCTACTTATTTGCTACCCTTAAACAGAGTACATTTTACAGGTTCCGTCTGTAGTTTTAACAACCTTGGATTAGATCATTGTTACACAAATAACGGCCCCCAAGAAATTGACTGAGTGTTGCTGTTCAGTAGCCAGTTATAAAGGATATAAACATCCAGGGATTTTCAAAGAGGAATTCCATAGGTATTACATCAACGGTTGTGAGTAAGCAGGAGGTACGGTTAGAGTAGCTAATGGTCTCGATCTATAATCCAGACTGCTGTTGTACTCAATGAAAGACATTTCTGTTTGGACTATATCACATAGTTGAAATGGCTGGAATAGTAGTTCAGCAGTACCTTTGTTAATGATCTATTTTCAACCAGAACCCTCTCCCTTCATGTTCTCTCTTTTCCCTCACCATTTCTTTCTCTGTGTTCAGTGTCTTGACCACAGTGCTGATGATAGGTATATGCAGGTGTGCAGACTTATGCAGGTGTACTTGTTGATTCCCCTTCTTTAAAGGACCAGTGCAGTCAAAGTTATTTCCTGATAGTGGCTGGTTGAAAATACAATCTACACAGGTCCTTCTAATCAGCAGGTTGGGAGTTTCTGCCATGGCTATGCAGTAAAATAGTTAATAGACTAATAACAAAGAGTTCCAAAGAGAGTTCTAATGAAAATCTATTACAGTAAGGTACTTAATTGTTACCCTTAAATTATTTACTATTGATATAAAATGGCTGCATTTGGCCTTTAACCACTCTTTGTCTGACTTATGCTGCGTTTGTAACGAAGTGGGAAGTGTGAATTTACCACATACGTCTGGTAAAAATCCACTTTAACGCCCCTTCAACTGGTAATCACTACTATCACTAATCACTAATCACAACTCGTCTATCATCCTGAGCTCCCACTTTTCCCACATGCTGATCAACTACTAAAGAAATTACAGATAAATGCAATAACAAAACATTTTTTATAAAAACAAATCTATTAATAGGGTTTTTGAACACTATAATTTCTTTACAAGCATTATACCTGTACTTTTAGTTGATGGTTTATGCCGCTTGTTGGTCATTAGCCAATCAGCGTTTCTCAACAAGTTCAAAGCACATGAATGCATCCAAATTGTATTTACGACTTCACAACTGGTAAATTCCCACCTCCCACTTGTTTATGAATGCGACATTAGTCATAGGAATGAGGTGAAGAGATGACGGAATGCTGGAAAGGTTCATGAGTAGTGTAACCCTACACCTCTTCCGCCAAAAACAATAGACCACACCTCCATCCTCGCTCCCGCTGTCTCTCTCTCTCTCTCAACCACTCTGTTACCATATAAGGCAAAAAAGACTGGGGAAGTCAGTGACTGTTGAACAAACGGGCTGAGAAGGGAGAGTTGCAGAATTCCTCTGCCATCTCTCTCTGCTTTTCTCATACTCTAAAACTTGTTATGTTTGTTGTGTGATTATTTGACTGGCCCTGCCTGTGCCACATAGTCAAAATGCCTTTGGAATGTGTGTGTGGGTGATGCTGTAACAACAGCCATGCCTGGCACTGCCCAAGAGTATTCTGTGTTTATAGTAAATACTTAGCTCTATTTATATTTCAAACACATATCGTCCTCCAGCTTGTTGAATGTCCATTCTGTTCCAAACAAATTTAAATTTACCATACACAAAGCAGACACTGTTTCTCTTTATCACTCCCATCTTTTCCTCATCATGTACATTTATTTTATATTTAACCTTTATTTAACTAGTCAAGTCAGTTAAGAACAAATTCTTATTTACAATGACGGCCTAGGAACAGTGGGTTAACTGCCTTGTTCAGGGGCAGAACGACAGATTTTTACCTTGTCAGCTCGGGGATTCGATCTAGCAACTTTTTGGTTACTGGCTTATGCATCCCTCATTGGGGTGGCAGGTAACCACTAGGCTACCTGCCGCCCCAATGATCATGTATACTTTTTATACATACAGTATACATGATCTGAACTTATATTTTGTGTATGAGAGTTGATTACGGCCAAGTCGGAAAGAGAAAATGAAAGAAAAGAAGGAGCCCCCCCTTTTCCCTTTTCTCTACATTCCAGAATTTTGAGTCAACATGGGTCTGTCTTATCACCCCTTCCTGTGTACTGATTACTGGGGAGGGAAGAAGCGAGGGATGCTGTAAAGGACAAAAGAAGGAATAAATTGCCATGTGTTCTACTACTATAATTTCATTACAGCATATTTGGCATGCTGAAGCTTTTTTTAAATACTTTGCGGTTGTGTTTGGACATTGGCCCTCAGGGATGCTCTATGCCATTTAAGGACACACAAAAATACTTTCACACAGCCATACTCTGTCATGTCAAGACAAGCTGGCTAAATTTAAGGGAGTTGCGTAAATAGTCTTGACAGGGAGTTTGACATTATTGGTGAATGGTGAAAAACAACAGCAAGGTGCTGGATGCTGACATTCAAAACAATGTGTTTCTACAGATAGCCGTTAGGCTCATATTCAAACGTGTTGGATGCTTAATATGTGTCACACCATGTTTAGATAAGGTTTTTATCTGGAATGAACAGGATACAGCACTCCAATCACTTACAAATCTGACACATGCAGGCTGGCCCATACACATTACTCTCACATATGAATGCACACACATTAATTCACAGAAGCTATTGGTGTGTAAAATAGCTCAATGAACTCATACCAGCCTGTTCACATAGTGCGAGTCAGTGGGTCCCTTTCTTTCAGAGCAGATGATGTGACTTTACACACCCAGAATTACAGACACACCCGGTTGCTATTACAACTGCAGAAGAAAGAGAGAGACTGTCACAGCAAGGGAGAAGGGACGGAGTGAGGTCAGGAGTGTGTCTCCATATTTGGTTATCCACTCTTAGTTATAGGCGTTTCTTCTGTTTTAATCCCTCGTTGCTGCCGTCTGGGCCCAAATCAGTTTGTTGTGTCCTGTCACTCCTGTTGTGACTATGATTGAGCAGAGTATGATGTAGAACTCAGATTAGGTCTGGATGGGCGGCTGCACATATCTTTCCCAAATCCCTTCCTTTCTGCTCCCTCAGCATCTGGTACTGCTCAGAGGTGACCCTTGACCCCCGGGCTAAATTCCTCCCAACCAGCACTGACTGAGCGATGTATTGATTTTTCCAACTACATAGCATGTTCGTCAGGGTCGTCGTGTGCTATATGTGATGCACAGTTGCTAAATATGCAGGAACGAACACAGACACATTCCACACAACAGTATAACGTTGAACAAGTCGAACATGAATCATGTTTTTCTGCTTTAATTTGTTTTTATTAGGGGGTAGATCAGCATTAATATTGCAGATAGGTTGTGGCTTCTATCATTGTAATTGTATAATTTCCAATCCCCTATATATATTATTTTAAATATATATATTTTTAAGTACATTTTCCTTCTTTATTATTTCCCCCTGAGCACAGACACATTTCACACCTGCTGACACATTGAACAGTATAATGTTGAACATTGAACATATTTCTCTGCTTGTTAACAGACATTCTACCTTTATTGACTCACACTTTTAGTTAGTTATAGGCTATAACTAGGGTCCTGAGTTTTTGCTGATCATATTGTGTGGTCTGGAAAAACTCCTTTCCCCAATAATCGTTATGTCATCCTATGGTTATGATAAAGCTGTTTACCCAGACTGCCTCTGTTAAGTACACATGAGATATAGGTATAGGTATGTGTATGTATGTCAATATGTGGATGTCACCTGTGTCCAGGATGTTTTGCCAAGGTTGGTTGTTAACCCTTGTTTATCCGATGAAGTCACAACATCATCTGTTTCACGTTCAGGTCCTTTGGAACGCATACAGAACCAGCGTCACCCATAGGAGAGAGTGAAGATGAGAACGAGTGAGGTCGGGAGTGCAAAGTATTAAATTACCTCATTCTTCCTCTTTCATCTTTATTCTATCCCTTTTCTCCTTGTTCCACCATACTCATTTTTACCTGGGCATTTCTTCAATGTATTTCCTTTGCCACGTTTCCTTTTTCCTTTGCAAAGGGTATTGTCTCCTGCTGTTAGTGGCCTGTATACTGGTCCAATGCCTTTGTTCCATCAGACTGTCTCACCTTCTCCAGATCTCAGAGGAACACAATGGAATGAGCAGGTAGACGTGGTACTGAACCACTCTCTATGTACTTACTCTCTCTACCCTCTTAGCATCCATCAGCTCATATCATCCCCTCTTTCTTTTTCATCCTTTCATAGTCTCATTCTTCACTTCTGCTTCTGCTACTCTACCCCTAATTCCACACACACATACATACACACCCACACACACATACATACACACACACATTCATACCCACACACACATGCACACACACAGCAGTGCTCTACTTGGGAGTGAATCTGGTTTTCTCCACTTTTTCAACCTGCTGTCCATACCATAGTCCAGTGGGGGCTAAGCTTGCCCTTCTCACTACAGCCATAGTTTTAGCAATCTCAGCTACTGTATCTAGACTCTTCTCAGTAAGCAAAATTACAATGAATATAAGTATTTTTTATTTCTTTACTTACCTATTGTTCCTAATATCTTTTTTGAACTATTGGTTAGAGCCTTTAAGTAAGCATTTCACTGTAAGGTCTACACCTGTTGTATTCAGCGCAAGTGACAAACAAACTTTGATTTGATTTGAAGACATATTCCTGATGTCAAATATAAACATTTTCCGGACGTTGAAATCAGGTGCATCTTAGGTGTTGAATGAAAGTAAAAAACGTGACTTTCCAGTACATGTAAAATGTGAAGATATGTACTTTACAGACATTGAAAATTCTTATTTTTCGATCATTGATTCTATGGCCAGATTTCAACTGATATAGATTCTCAATTAAGTAAGCAATAAAACAAATTCATTTTTACACCTCTAAATGGGAAAGAGGAGCAAAGTGGATTGCAACTAAAGATTTGTTTTATTGCTCCCATCACATGCACTTCTGTTAACATTTTCAAAAGCTTTAAAACTGACACCATGACATGCTGACCACACCGCTCACGTCACGTGTGAGCGTTGCAAAATAAATGTACACATACATGTTATTCAATCATTGCACCCACACTGCTCGCGGAGCGTATGCGTATCCAGGCACTAAAATAGAAATTGGTTCTATTTGTGACGCTCAACGCACTGCAAGTCCGGCCTCTCCCATCTCCACATTGGTTTTTAGGAGCATATACCCATGTGCCATCTCCTCATTGGTTTTGGGAGCATATACCCACGTGGGTGATTGAAAGATTAACTGAGGTCTGCAGTCCAGTCAGTTGTAGTAATGCACTGTAAATTTGGTTGCCAACCGTCATATAAAGTCCAAGGAAGAAAAATAAGCCTGAAGGAAGGAGGAGAGATGATGAGAAACAAATTCGGTTTACCGTTTTATCTGTGGATTAATTGTCGGAGTAGTGGATCTAGTGCATTTCAGGTAAAATAACAACCCAATGTTTATATCCCAGGACAAATTAGCTAGCAACAGCAATCTAGCTAGCTAAAATGCCATAAATGTTTAATCAAATTTTATTGGTCACATACACATAGTTAGCAGATGTTATTGCGAGTGTAGAAAATGCTTATGCTTCTAGATCCGACAGTGCAGCAGTATCTAACAGGTAATATCTAACAATTCCACAACAAAACCTAATGCGTTTTGACCTATCCTCAAATTAATATAATTGGTTCAGAGTTTGTTTTGATATTTCAACCTGCAAGTCCTGATTGCTTCAGGTGTGGGTGAACAAAATCAACATGCACACAGTATGTTCAAAAATGTAATATACAATAAACCAACAGACCAATTCAACTACAATAATATTCTGTGTAATGGTTACAGATATTATTTTCTTGCTATGACTGTGATATGTTGTTGTTTCTCTATCTTAGTTGAATGCACTGACTTTAAGTCACTCTGGATACGAGCATCTGCTGAATGACTAAAATGTAAATGTAACAACACACTTGCAAAGCATGCTGGGTATTATTCTTATGAGCTCCGCCCCCAAACAAGTACAAATGTGGTCGGTGTGGACCAGATCCAAATCTGAACAAATCACAGACATCTAGGTTATGTTTCACAGGTTTGAACATCATAGTACTGTATGGCAAAGTTTACAGTAGAACACAGAAGAGTACAGTACAATACAGTACTGTATGGTACAGGACAGTAGAGTTTTATTCAGTACAGTACAGTACAGTAGAGTTTAATACATTACAGTAGAGTACAGTACAGCTAATTTAATTCAGTAGAGTAGTGCAGTAGAGTATAATATAGTTTAATTCAGTAGAGTACAGTAAAGTTTTGTTCAGTAGAGTAGAGTACATTAGAGTAAAGAAGTGTAAAATACAGTACACTATACTTTACTTGTCTTTACTGTATTGTGTACTGTAATATACTTTACACTGCTGTGCTCTACTGTACTGTGCTGTACTGTGCTGTCCAAACTTGTGAAACATAGATACCGATGATTGGTTCAGGTTCGGTCTGGTACGGGGCGGACCAAATCTGAACTAATTATAGACAATCTGAACATCTATGTTTGGGCCAAATATAGGCCGGTCGGGATCGGACGTCCGTGGACGTTCAAATGAAGGCCGGCCTAGGTAAAATCTGAACCAAACATAGACGTCTATGTTTGGCCCAAATCAAGTCCTGTACGGACGGGACCAAATCTTAACCAATTATACACTTCTATGTTTGGCCCAAGTATAGGTCGTCCGACGTCTGTGGACGTTGAAATCAAGGACCATGAACCAAATATACACTGAGTGTATATGACACAGACTGACAAGGTGAATCTAGGTGAAAGCTATGATCCCTTATTTATATCACTTGTCAAATCCTCTTAAATCAGTGCAGATGAAGGGGAGGAGACAGGTTAAGGAATACTTTTTAAGCCTTGAGACAATTGAGACATGGATTGTGTATGTGTGCCATTCAGAGGGTGAATGGGCAATAAAAAAATTGCCTTTGAATGGGGTATGGTAGTAGGTGCCAGGCACACCGGTTTGTGTCAAGTACTGAAACGCTGCTGTTTTTTTTTACACTCAACAGTTTCCTGTATTTATCAAGAATAGGGTGGAAAGATGATCTGAATTGTTGTTTTTTCTACTTGGTGTGTATTTTCATATGCACATACACCTACATTTATTATGCCTCAGTGGGGTTTTGGTTTTAGTTTCAGTACGTTTCTCCAGACAATAGTGTTTCTGACTCCCTAAAAATCACTATTATTAGGGTGGTGATGGTAATACTATCACTAACTGAAAATGTGTTCTCAGTTAACTTACCTGTCAAAATAAAGGTAAATGGATAAAGAGTAAAACAGTAGGCTACAGTTGTAGCCTAGTTTGTGTAGTGGTAGATTCCTTGACATGAACCTTGGTAGGGTTCTCTCTAAACAGTGTCTGTGTGCTTCAAAGCAGACAGTCTAGCCCCAGTCTAGTGACACACGGGGATAACCTGGATGATGTAGCCCATCCTGAATGGACATGGTACTTATATGGTCATAAAAATCCTTACAGTGCACAT
The DNA here is from genome assembly GCA_030435695.1 of Brachymystax lenok tsinlingensis. NCBI lineage: Eukaryota > Metazoa > Chordata > Actinopteri > Salmoniformes > Salmonidae > Brachymystax > Brachymystax lenok. The sequence continues at coordinate 81,528,733 of CM059791.1, read as the reverse complement.
ACCTCCTTCATTAAACACCACCTTATCTGTGCCCCCCTTCTCCTCCCCTCAACTATTTAATGTTCAAGATTTTTTTTGCTAGTTTTTCCACTGGGAAACGCCCATTCAATAACATTATTGGCCCAGACGGTAAGGATTATTATGACATTGGCTGGGAGAAGCTGGGAGGGCGGAGATATAACATATAGGCCCCTCCTCCTCTGGACCGCACCCCGACTGACTACGCAAAGAGCGAATTTAACTAGCTAGTGAAAGAGAGAAGGAAAAATATATAGAAAAAAAGAGTGAGGGAGAGCAAGAGACGGAAGAAGAGAACACTATAGTTTGATCCGAGTTCTTTGCGAGGCTGCTGTCGACTGAAAAGGAGTTTGTTTCGCGGCGACACGGAGACAGACTCAGCCATCGGTTGTAGCTAGCCAACCCCAAAAGCCTCTGCATCTCAACAGCAGGTAATAGTCCAGCTAGCTAGATATCTCTTCTAGCTACATTCTCATTTCCTCCTCTTCACATGCGTGTGTCTAGCGGTGAGCAAGTGTACCTAACCAAGAAGGACGAGAACTGCAACTTCGTCACCTCACTGGGTGGGACCTCATAACCCAGATGCATGAATTATTGTTAACTTTTCAACATCACACTGTATCAACTTTTGTCTACGTAGTTGATACAATTTGAGGTGGAAAGTAGTTTTTATTTGAACAGGGACGGTGTCAAAGCAATATTATATCAGCGACTAAAGAAGCAATGGCGAGAAAAGACGTAGCAAGTAACGTAAGCTAACTTGCTAACTACAGGAAGTGATTCACATGAATGAGTTGTAGCAAGGGAGGGAATGAAAAGTAACGCCGAATAATGGAACGCATCAACTATGAGCACGGTCCTGTTAGAACCCCTTTGAAGTGTCTAATTCATCGTGGATTAACATGTTGTATAGTTTAGGTCTCGCTGTGTGATCAGCCGCCGGGCAAGCAAACAAGTTTGTAGGCTAACGTACCCCGGGAGTGTTGTTGAACACCATTACGTCACTCTAATTGATTCGCTGTGTACGTCCACGCTTCCTGTTCTTAAATTGATCGATTTAGGTCTACGCCATTGAATTTGTTTGCATTGCTCTTGCATTTCATCCTACACTCCAATGAACTCCTTATGCGTGAAATGGCAATGTAGCCAGTCGTCTGCAGTTAATGAATTACTTATAAACATTTTCTTAGAGTTAGGATCATTTCTTTCTTGGCTTAAGTAATTGAACTAAATTCACTTTACTCGACCTAGTGAACCTTGTTACACGACCAGACATTATATATATGCAATGACACCAGTCTATTTAAGAAGTGCATTGTCAGTGATTTGGTTAGTCAGTGTTTTGTTGTGAAATTATAGATTGCTGCAGTACTTTGATTCTGATTATTTCGACCTCAGGGACTTTGCCTGGTTACCCAAACTCGTTGCTCCTGCCAAACGCTACACCACGCCCACTGACATTAGTTTAATCTCTACAAGAGGTCTGGATCAGAGTACCTCTAGAAATCAGAGTCCCCAACAAGGGGGTGTTCTGGTTTTCAGGGCAAATGGAAAGCATCTGTGATGCCACTTTCCACGTTTGGACGTTAACAATGCGACTCCATCTTAACTCCTCCACATTTATTGGTTTGGTTGAAAATGACAGAGAACCTCCACCCAAGTTTTTTATTCTTCTCATCAAGACCAGTATGTAGGGGATCTAGTTTCAGCAGTTTTTTTTTACGCCTGCTAGTTAGGTTGCTAGGACACAAACCCATTCTAACCATTCTGATTGGTCCCAGAAACCAATGGTTTGGACCAGAACCCGAACACACGTCGGTAAAGCAGCATTTTGGAAGTGTCATTGCCCTTGATACTCTGATTGGTTTGAGATGATCCAAGCACTGGAGACCTTCATTTTGACGTCACCACAAACATCATCAACGTTGGCTGTCTCAAGCTGAAGTGTAGTGAAATATAGAGCAGAGGAAGAATTCAGTTTAGTCGTCAGGCAATCCGGGACTCACAAATTACGCATGGTTCTCCAGTCAGCTTGGGCAGTTCTCCTGATATATGAACATGGCTCAGTCTAGGCCTGTGCAAAAGTCTGTTCACACTGCACTGGGTACAGATATGGCCACATTTGAATATCATGCCCATTATTTCAAACTTGTTGTTTCAAGTGAAACACAGGCCTATGCCTTAGAACATGTTTTCTGTCTTTTGAAGGCAACAGTATGCAATGTCAAATTCATGACTTTCTTGCATACAGCCTTGGTCTCTCTCTGTTGGTGTCTTTCTATTTCAATAACGCAGGGTGTTGGTTCCTGTCAGTATAACATAATTTCCTGTTTGTGCTTTCACTGCACTGAACTGTGAACCAAACCACTGGCAACATCTGGAAACAAATCCTCTGGATTTCAACATTTGCTCATTGGAAAGGCATTCACCATTATTATTAGATTGAGTTATAATGACCTGATAGATATAAACTGATTAGTCTTACTTGTCGTGATCCGCTTACATTTTACCGACTGTGTTTCAATGATGTCCCTACTAGAATGTATCCAATTCATGAACAGTGGAGTCGATGACATTTGATCTATATGTAGTCTAGCCTAAAATCTGCTTAAAATAATACAGGACAAATTAAAATGCTTGGGAATGTTAATTCATTGAAGGCCAGCTAGGATTCAAACATCCTGGCTAAGGTAGATTACTGTTAGGAAGCAACTTGCTTTTGTTACAATTTGAAACATTTGGGTCAAGGGCACTGTGGCACAAGTGTCTCACAGTTATCCAAGGTTCAGTGGTAGCTGTGTTTCTTGAGTTGGCGCTATCAGCCAGTCCCAAGATGTTTCTGTCAGGTGAGGTCCTCTAAACTAACTGTAGATTTACAGGACTATAGTTGCCCTTTCAGTGATGTGGGACAGTAAAATCTAGACAATGGAAGGAAAAAAAGAGCCCTACATTTTTGACCATACCATCACAATTAGGTCATTTCCCCAAGCAAACAATCCTCATTTTATTTATATCTTAGATGTATTTGATCAGATGAAAGGTCATCATCTGTACAGGACTGCAGTTTATGCTTCATTGATATTTACGAGCCGTGTCATATAATGTACAGTACATCTCCAGTCAAAGGGGCAAGTAGAAAGCACAGATCAATCATCCACATGAGTCAATATCATTTGAGTAATGTATACAGACCTGCTCATAGCCACAGATCAGCATATAAACATGGGTCACATTCTCTTCTTAAAGCTGGAATTTTTAAGGGTGAAACTGTCATGTCAGTTTGGGTTATTAAAACAAAGTTACTGTAAAGTGTTTCTTACTTCATCAGACGTCATTGCACACGTGATGCCCCAGCACGATAACGACGGTGCTGGGGCGGACAGTGGCGCTGCTTCCCCTAATAAGGATTCCATCTTTAAACTAGGGCTGGGACTTGCCAGGGACCTCACAATATTTTCATGATACTTGGGTGCCGATACGATATGTATTATGCTTTCTCACAATTGTATATGTATTACAATCCGGTACTGTGATTTAAAAAAATATATATATCGTTTTTTTTTTTTTTTATTGGGATTTGACGTTCCAAACATATTGCTCACCATATGTATGCTGCCGAGCATGAGAAATACAGAATGGAAATAAAAGTCCTATAAACAAATTGGCTCCCTATTTAATAAGATGGAGAACAAGCTATGAAGGAAAAATACTGGAGTTTTCAAATCAAATTCAAGTACATTTCTTTCCCATCACTACTTTAAATAACAGGTTTGGTATCATGGGTTCTTAGTAATGCAGACATCAAACACAGGATATTACGTAGTGCATACATCTGTGCTCTCTGATTCAGGCTTGAGTCATATTTTACTGCGGCTGGCTTGCCAGTCAACCTCTTTCAAACTTTTATTTTACTGCCATTACTCTCACTATCAACTTCTATCTATTTTTATGTAATAAACTCAGTCCTTAGTTCAGTCTGGCTTGAACAATATTATTTTAATTGGGTCAATCGGATTGGTCGACTTGGCAGGGACACCCATTGTATCAGCTAAAAAGGCCTAGTGCAAATCCCCATTCTGTCAATTTCTCCATACCTCTTATTTGGGGGCCCCTTCCCGTCCTCCCCCTCACAGCGCACACCTGTAGGGTTCCACTGAATGCAACAATAGCAGGAAATGACTAATCAATGGCTGGGGTTCCAAACAAACAAGGCTTGTTCTCACTTCTCTGGACAACCGTGGCAACACTGATTGCTGCTTGGTTTATGATGCATGCTAGGCCTATGCTGGGTGGGGGATAGTTGTCCTTTTTAATTTATAGGGAACACAAATAAATCAACATGGAACAATTTCTAAGACTTTACTGAGCTACAGTTCATATAAGGTAATATTTCAACAGAAATAAATAAATTAGGCCCAAATCTGTGGATTTCATATGACTGGAAAGACTGATATGCATCGCTTGGTCACCAATGCCTTAAAAAAAAGGTAGGGGCATGGATCAGAGAACCAGTCAATATCTGGTGTGACCACAATTTGCCTCATGCAGCGTGACACATTTTCTTCGCATAGGATTGATCAGGCTGTTGATTGTGGAATGTCGTCCCGCTCCTCTTCAATGGCTGTGTGAAGTTGTTGGATATTGGCTGAACTGGAACACGCTGTTGTGCACATAGATCCAGAGCATCCCAAACATGCTCAATGCGTGACTTGTCTGGCGGGTGTGCAGGGTATGGAAGAACTGGGCCCTTTTCAGCTTCCAGGAATTGTGTACAGATCCTTGCGACATGGGGCTGGGCATTATCATGCTGGAACAGATGACGGCGGCAGATGAATGGCACAACAATGGGCCTCAGGATCTCTTCACGGTGTGTCTGTGCCTTCAAATTGCCATCGATAAAAATGCAATTGTGTTCGTTGTCCTTAGCTTATGCCTGCCCATACCATAACCCCACCACCACCACCATAGGGTGCTCGGTTCACATTGTTGACATCAGCAAACCGCTCACCCACAGTATGCCATACATGGTCTGCGGTTGGGATGCCAGTTGGACGTACTGCAAAAATTCTCTAAAACAACGTTGGAGGCAGCTTATGGTAGAGAAATGAACATTCAATTCTCTGGCAACATTTCTGGTGGACATTCCTGCAGTCAGCATGCCAATTGCACACTCCCTCAACTTGAGACATCTGTGGCATTGTGTCGTGTAACAATTGAACATTAGTGTCTTTTTATTGTCCCCAACACAAGCTGCACCTGTGTAATGATCATGCTTTTAAACTAGCTTCTTGATATGCCACACCTGTCAGGTGGATTGTCTTGCCAAAGGAGAAATGCTCACGAAGAGGGATGTAGCCATCTTTTAGAAGATTTTTGTGCGTATGGAACAATTCTGCAAACTTTTTTATTTCAGCTCATGAAACATATGACCAACTTTATATATTGCGGTTTTATTTGTATTCAATGTAACTAATGAAGAAAAGCAGATTACTAGTTAGGTAGAGGTCTTTTACACCATGTGGGTGGTGAAAAGCTACTTTGCATGTCAGAAAATAGACTTTGTCCCGTGTTGGGTGTGATCTACGCACCTGATGTGTTTGGTTTTGTAGGCGATATATGTCTGTGTCAGACTGGCTATTTCCCCAATGCAGTCAACTTGAGCACTCAAACACAGTTTCACACTGAACTTTGAAACGCTCTCTACACAGGACGTCCCTCTGACTGCCACTCCATATTTTTTTATTTCTCCGTCATCCCAAATGCAGGTCAGGTTCCATATACCTCACTAGTTTGAATACAGGACATGTTCAACTGGCCGTGAGTGCTTTTTGTTTGACTGGTGAATAGCCTCCATAAACGTTAGACACCATTTGTTGTCTTCATGTAGCCTAGACTAGAGTGATTCAAAGGGAGTGCTCTTATACTGTAGATAAGACTTCTAGTCAGAGATAAGGAGAGATAGGAGTTAGCAGACAAAAAGGGAGGGGATGGTTTAGTCGAAGTGAAAAGAAATGAGATGAGAAGACCTGTTCAGTGTTCACGGTCAGGTGAAAGATGTCTTTCTAAACCCCACTGAGGACATAAAACATGTTTATTTAACTGACCGAGGAAGCAGGTATGTATGACTCCCTCCAGCATTCTTTCACAACCATTAAAAGGCTTATGTAACCATTTATCTAATATCAAATCTGTTTTCACTTATTTAGCATGCGGGTGCAAATTTAAAAAGGCAATCGTGTCCAATATGGCTGTCAAAATGACAACAGAAATATGAGCCATTTCATAAGCCCTTTAACCCCAAATCATTATACGTTTGTAGGCGTATATGTGTCAGACTGACACCTACTGGCTGTCAACCAGTACTGTTAATAGAATAATTATAAAGGAAATGTCTGTTATTAGATCTTAACTGGACCGTTCAAATCCGTTATTTGCTTTATGGTGCTGCTAGACTAACGGGTTGCTTAGAGTTCCAGTTTTTATGTGCATCTCTAGCGGGGAATGTGGAAAATAGTGGATAAGGGTTTGTCATTGAGTGTGGTTAGTTTCCAGGACTTAATTTACTGCACAGTCTGCAGAGGGCCGAGAACTTCTCGTTTCAACGGTGTCTCCTGGCGCACTCTGCAAGAATTCACACAACAAAGTTCCACAAATGGCAAAATAGTTTTCCGTCTTTGTCATTTCCTCTTCCCTCTCTCCTCGGCTCCCCCTCCCTCCCCTGTTTTAGGCAGAGAAACTGCATCTGAGTCCATAATGAACTTAGACACCCTACCTCTCCTGGCCTCGTCTGGCACTTCACACTCTCTCCCTCAGGGCGTCAGACAGTGGAGAGGACTAGGAGAGCCGGAGGAGATGGAGGGATAGGCCGTTGAAGCTTAACATGCATACAAGACTGACCATGCTAGACTGGACCCAACGAGACCATCTGATGACTAGAGTAGGAATGGACAGGGTAGGATGGGATATGAGGAGGATGTATTAACTGTTCTATTAATATTCCTGTCAATGGAGCCATACACCATGTGGCCAGTTGGCCACAGCTGTTTAACAGCTTTATAATGTGGCTGGTGGGATACAAGGCTTATTGTACATGGTCAGGCTTTAAATGTTGCCTTTGGTCGCCGACTGACGAGATGGAGGGTCAAGACCTTGGCTTTTCCAGCTACTCAGCATAGCTCTGGGTGAGGAGGAGCAGGAAGGCACTGAGCTGGAAATGAGAGTGGAGAAAGGAGGGAGGGAGGGATGGCTCTGAAGAGCAAGCAGCCCTTGGTGTCCCTTTTAACGAGAGGGCCAGGCGTTGACAAGGACACTCCTTACTTCCTCCCTTTGTGCCTACATTCTTGTCTCTGTGATGTCGGTTCTAAAACCACCCTCTCTCCTCCCTCTTGTTATTCAGCCCAGGGTTCCGCTTCTATAGTAGACCACTTCTCTGACTAAGCACCACTCTTCCTAGATGTCGGAGGTCTTTTTCTTCGCTTTGAATGACATGTTGGCTAGTCATTGATTGTCAGATAGGGACTGTTGGAGGGATTGGTTTCCTTGTATTCCACGTGTCGCTTTCATTAATGTGTAACTCTGCATGAGTAACTACCAGAACGGCTAATCTCAATGTAGCCGGCCTTCAATAGAGGAGTCTGTTTGTACAGCTGAACAGAGTTTAACGTGACAAGACATGGGGTGGCCTTGCAGCTGCGTAGTACTGGGGTTCAGGCTTTGAGTCATAATAAAAGACGTAGGTCTACTAGCCTTAGCCAGTGTTCTCTTAATGCCATAGACATTGCCTAGCCTGTACATCATTGGCAACGGCTGACCATCACACTTTAGGTTCGCCTTCACTTTTCAATGTAGAGCACCTTCCATAGAATGACTATGAAAAGAATGTGGTTATAAATGTAGCCCTGTGCTGCTCTCAGGAGATGGATGGAGGAAATGCGTCACTGACTAATCTGTGTCAAGACGACGTGTATAGGACACAGCACAGGCCTCTCTGCTCCCTCCTCCCCAGGGCCGTCCAAAACGGCTGCATGCTCTCCTTTTTGAAGTTTCATTTTATCATTGTTATTTCTGTTCAATATCATTGGGTTATATTCCTATCCTGCTGGCTTATCCATGTCTTGCTGGTAGACAATGCAAGCTAAACTCTCTGGCCCCCATCCTGCCTCCACTCAACAGATGTTTGAGCTGCTTGTTTGAGTTTGTTTTAATGTAGGCTACATGTTTTTCTTTATGCTGCACGCCCACACGTTAGCCTAGCTGACACTGGTAAGAATCAATCCCAGAGCGTTGGTGTGTTGAGGCTGTACTCCCTACTGCTTGTTTTTGCCAAGCAGGAAAACAATAGTTAACGATTGCAGTCAGGCATTAGCCGTGTTAAGCCTGCATGGAACTGACTAGACAGCCCCTTGGTGTGGTTGCTGGTTATGTTTGCCTAAGGTTGCAGATAGTTAGGCCCTGCCACAGTCAAGGGGCTGTCTGAAGGCCACTGGCTTCACCACTGCACACAGTCTAACTGTTCTACTGTACAGCTTGTGGGTGCATTACCAGGGCTAGTTGATTATGTATTTTGAGTGTTAAGGGCTCGTACACACCAACAGCACCAATAGCACCAGGAGAGACTGATGCAGTGATGGGAATAGAGGCAGAAAGACTGGAAGGAATAACCAGGAGACTGATGCTGATAAGAGGAAAGAAATGTGCAGCATTCCTTTGCTCTCTGTCTCTGATAAAGGGTCAGTATGGGAGGAATGTGACCCTAGAGGACTGGATAAACAGAGGGGGCGGAGAGGGTGACTGGAGCTGACTGAGAGGAGTCCGGGGACTAATTTGTGGGGTACCTCACTCTAAAGCAGGAAACTGGGAAGTAAGGGTTGAGGAACAGAGTTGAGGAAGGGGAGGGTGGAGTGATGGAAGTCACATGTAGAGAGCTCTAAGGAGGGAGAGGAATGGTGCTACAGTTCTGGTTCCCTTCCTGTGTGCCTTACTTAGATCCAGGGTTAATGTGCCATTTTAGTGTTTCTCATAACCCTTTCTCTGTCAGCAATGCCCATATCCAATGCAGTACAGCCTTTCTTGATACTTTCTCAAACATCTAATTGCCTAGCCTTTGTGTGCAGTAGACTGCCTTGCCCCTGGTGTAGGTTAACATGCGTATAAAATAACTTTTACCCTTCTACAGCAGAGTAAACCTCACATTGAATGATGTTGCTATTTCGTAAGAAGAGCTTTATCTTTGGCAGGCACTGTAGGAGAACTTGCCACCTGTAAACCCCCAACATTTCACAAATTGCATTTCCAAATTATCCAAACAGAAACTCTGCCAACAAACAAAGCTCATAAGTATGGTTAAGTGGAAAAATATCCTGAACTTGTAACCTTTTTGAGTGTGCTGTTTTGCAACATTGAATATGTAAACAAAACGGAGCCAGTTGTAAAATTTCTACCCTAGGGAGTAAAGTAAAGTTTTAGGCTAACGACCCTGGCGTTGGTGGGAAAGCGCAATGCTCCCATTGTTGGAATGTTCAGAGAATGGCCTTCCCTTTTCTCTGTACCTCTGTGTATAGCTAAACGTTAAGAAACACCCTTCCCTCACCCCACTGGATTCTGGTAATACTTGTCTAGTCTCTCCATGTGTGTTACCCCATGGAACTGACTTCAATGACTTAGATGTTGTTCATGAGCTGTGAGCAAAGTCACATTCCCAGCTGAGCCGGTCCTGTTTGGGCCTGCAAGCGATGTCGCTCACCTCTGGCATTGTGGTTGTGTTTTACACAAGCTTTGTAAACAAGATTCAAGACTGAACATTGTGTTTAGGCCTTTAACCCCATTTTTGGGGGAATATTTTAGACTTGAAGTCTTTCGAGATGTTCTCTAACTTTTTGAATATTGGAGGTTCTTCAGGCCTCATTATGTACAACAGTCAATTTAAACTCCCACTCTGACGTGCTCCTTGTCCCTAGGAACCGAATGTTGCCAAATCGCAAAATAGTTTTGAAGATTTTCCTCCAAGCATGTAATCAAGTCTTTCCCAAAACCACGTATTTAGATGATGGTCAGCACGTGCTGCTACATTACCACAAATATCGTTTTACAGCACTAAGTGATGTTTTTGTTAGAGAGCCTTCTTGGCTGGAGAGTGAGTGCCGTAATTTGATTAGCATCCGTAGGGGTTGCAAGAAACATGGGGCCTCGTTGAGATGAGTGTGTGTTATGTTGACCTAACCTGAGCACTCTCCCTGTTGTAGAGAAACATCGGCGACCCCGGCATTCCTCACACATTACATCAAGACAAACGGTCAGGGACCAGACCTCTCTGACAGACCTCAACTCACAACCCAACACTTTCTGGGCAGTGGCTATCTTTAGCTCAGAACAATCCCATGGGTATTGCTGATATAGATTGACGTGAGGGCGACGTTTTGTGGATAGATGATGTTTTGTAGTTTAAGGGAAGTCGCTGTTTACATGGCTCAGTATGTGTCAGGACTGTTGCTCATTTACATCAGGTTTGTTTGTTGGTTGAGGTCTAACTAAATTGAATTGGTGGTTCAACTAAATGTTCTATTTCCTGGCCCCTAACCAACTTCCGGGTCTCTTTCCACAGCAACCATGGCATGACGGACGCAGACAAGTTCCTGTACGTGGACCGCAACATGGTCAATAACCCTCTGGGCCCAGGCAGACTGGGCCACCAAGAAGTTGGTGTGGGTGCCGTCGAGCGGACTGGGCTTCGAGGCGGGATCTGTGAAGGAGGAGCGAGGTGAAGAGTGCCTGGTGGAGCTGGCAGACTCTGGCAAGAAGGTGAGAAGTCAACAAGGGCGACATCCAGAAGATGAACCCGCCCAAGTTCAGTAAGGTGGAAGACATGGCCGAGCTCACCTGCCTGAACGAGGCCTCAGTGCTGCACAACCTCAAGGAGAGATATTACTCTGGCCTCATCTGCGTGAGTATTATACACCAGGCACACACACTGAACTGAAGGACACATATTCCCAGCCTATTGAACCTGAAGGAGAAATTTTCTGATACTACAGCACATTGAAGGACCTCACCTCATTGTATGATTACAAGTGTCAATCACTACTGTGTGTTCATGTGAACACTCCTGACTCACTCTTGCCCCCATACAAGAACTGATAATATTACTTTTTATTTATTTTATTTTTAGATGTTATCCAAGGTCTTGCTTAATGCTGGTTACTAAAGCACTGTTTTCTCATATCACGACTTGGCCTGGTCTCCAAACCAGCCTCTACCACTATTAAGCCCATTGTGTCAGATGACCCATTATGTACAGGTTGCCACCCCAAATGAAAGGCTGTAATGTTTACCAAACATATGAGTATGTTCAGTCCTCCCTTTCTGTCTCCCTTCCCTCTCTTACTCTCTCCTCCTGTGTTTGGAGTACTGCTGTAAACAGGAGTCTGCAAGGAACACTACTATCCTGAGGGGGGTGGAGAGTAAAGCTGTTCAGAGTTGAGTTTCAGGCGGAGCTGGAAATTAAATGGATATGGAATGTAAATCGTGCTCTAATTATTGTTCCCCCATAATGCCATTTATCCCTCTGTCCATGACTGGGAGTGATTTGGTGTGTGCTACACTGGGCTTTGGCCCAGTCAAGGCAACACACCCTGGCCCTCTTGGGGTTTGGGTCTTGCTGTGTTGCGCCACTGAACCGGGTACCCTTCTGAAAACCCCCCTCTTGGGAGAGGCAGAGACAACTACCAGACCAGAAGCAAGGGCATGGAGCAATGGGGAGGGGAGGATAGGAATGTAGCTGAGAGGGAAGGAGACCGAAATATGGAGGGCGGATGAACATAAATTAAGTGGGTTAGGAGAGGCTTTAGAGGGGTATATGGAAAGGGACAGGGGGAATCACCTCGGATGGGTGTCACTGTTTGGTAGAAAGGTCTTGGTGATTGTGAAACATTACTGATCTAGCCCAGCCTCTGGCTGTAGTCAGGGAGGGAGATTGGGAAATAAGTATGGAGCTGGTGTTGACGAGAGACTTGGAGAGGGTTAGAGTCAGAAGATAACGTTCACTAGGATTTCCCCATTCACATCTGTCCAGTCTTGTTCTCGGCTGTAGACAGAGTGATATAATATGCAGTCAGTTTAAACTATTACATTGTCAGAGTGATTCTACTGCAATCTCTCACTGATATTGACAGTGGAATCTCTAGACTATCCACAATCCCAATGTAAGAAGGCCAGTTAAGTCCGACTGTATAATCCCTAGTGTTCTTGGATTTCAGGCCGTGGATAGAAGAGAACATGTATGTTCAGTAGCTAATATTAATAAGCATTTCTCTTTGTATCACAGACGTTACTTCTGGGCTCTTCTGTGTGGTTATAAACCCCTATAAGAATCTGCCCATCTACTCCGAAGAGATTGTGGATATGTACAAGGGAAAGAAGAGGCATGAGATGCCCCCCATATATATGCCATCACAGACCACGGCCTACACAGAGCATGATGCAGGAGTGGCCGAAGGAGTCCTTGCTATACCACAATGTAATAAGTAGTAAGTAACCTAGCAAATGTATTCAGATGAGACTAATGAGTAAAAAGGTTATTGGTAGTATTTTAACATCCATGTTTAATAAGATAATTTGTCTAGAAGATATGAATCGGCTTAGACTCCTCCAGGCAGACTTGGCTCTGAAAGTCTGCATTTAAGTAGTGAAGCATTAGCCTCGAGTTCTGAGGGCTGCTTCCTTCCATAACCAAGGAAAGGCCATTAGTCAGTCTGTAAGGGGATGTAGGCTACATACAGTACATTCTCAGTACTCTTTCCCAGACCCATTCTCTTGATGTACTGTTTGGTGTTGTCAGGCTGTCCGTTCACTCCCTCTTGTCTTGTTAGTCCATTGTTGGCCCCCATTTAACTAAAGGGAATCATTTAACTCTAGAAGAGAGGGAGGGAGTTACCGTGCAGTATGGGGATGGTTAATTGGCTTGTTGGTTGAAAGGCATCACCCTTTCCATTCACAGGAAGCCGGATATTGATTTCCTGTGTGACCAATGCACTTCCTATTTCAGAGACAAAAATGTGGTGCATGTGCTCCTGAGATAACAAATACACACTGTAGAATTCACATTTTATATAAAGCCAGCTGGCAACAACATACTTCAGATGTTCTGACAATGGAACTGAAGTTCCTCTGCACAACAAGCACCCATGATGGGCTGCAAGTAATAGCAGAAACTATTGAATTCAACGGAGCCCTCATGTTATTCAATCCAAACTTAATGCATGTAATATGTACCTTTTTAAATCTTGGCCCTCCTCTTTTCACAGACCGTGAAGACCAGTCCATTCTTTGCACGTGAGTCTTGAGCACAAAACCCTATGAACAGCAAATCTTGGGTCTCTCAACTTGACATTGAAATATCATGGTGTTTGTTGTGTGATATTGCTGACAACTGATTGACTTCCTTACTTTTTGCTTCTGTCCTCCTCCCTCTTCCTCCTTTTCACTTCCACAGAGGAGAGTCTGGTGCTGGGGAAGACGGAGAACACCAAAAAGGTCATTCAGTATCTGGCCCACGTGGCCTCTTCCCACAAGACCAAGAAAGACCAGGTCAGTCAGTCAGTCCTCTACTCTATTCTCTCTCTTTCTCTTCACCATGCTCTCTCACTCTCCTTCACTCTGACGTGGGCCTGGTTTCCTATGGTCCTTTATCAGCTCGGAACCAGGCTTTTCAGAGTCCTCAATGCTCAACTACTTGTACTGTGATTGTATGTGCGTTTGAGAAATAGTGGTGCCAGTGGTACTTAACATTACATCATTGTCAAGCCATCAGCATATTGTTCCAGGTCTTGGATAGGTGCTGCTTCTACATCAGTCACACCGCTCTATGGTGCCATAGAGGACCTCTAAATAAGGGTTGGCCAGTCTTGGTTCTTTAAGACTAACAGTAGCACTGCATGATGTAGATTAAGCTCCCTTGGTAGCTGGTTCATAGTGTGATATCTAAACCACAGAGTGGACTGACTATATTATTAATTTTGTTGACATTCTCCTCCAGCGGCTGAGCTGAATCAAAGTGACCTCCGGTCAACTCTATAAAGCTATGAGACAAAATATAACCCTGCAGTGCTGTAGTTGTCACCCCGGTCTTTTCTGGAAAGCAGACCAGTATCTGTATCTATCATTCCTTTGAGGTTGTGTGTTTCTCTTTTCCCATCAACAGACCAGCTCGTTCCTGTCACATGTGAGTTACCCTCTCCCTTCACCCACCACCCCCTTCCTTCCTCTCCCATCACACATCTCTGGATCTCCTCCACAACCCCCTCCCTGGCTCTTGCGCTGTCTCTCCCTCCTCCCCCGTGCTGATGGAGCGTGCTCTGTGGTGGGCTAGTGGGTCACTTGGAAGTGTAGGTCACATAACCAGTGTCGGTCCAGAGGAAGGAATGTTCTTTATTAAAGGGGAAATTGCCATTTGAATTCAGCCAGACAAAACTGAGAGCACCTTTTTGTATTGTTGATTTTGATCTTCTTTAAATACTAAGTTTAAAGATATTTAATGAGTAAACCGCTCTGCAGTTTGACAAGTCTGGCTGAATTTTGCATAACGCTGTTGATCCTTTGTTTTCCCCCTGGTGGTTCCAGAAGTGTTCTTGATGTGTTTACCTGTTTGTGAGACTCCATGTCTGCTTGCTGTGTGTGTCTGTTCAGAGATCTGGTCAACGTTCTCTCACAGTTCCCCCTCCATTTTCTCACTCTTTGTCCACACCATTTTTAAAGATCTCTGGACAAACTCACTGAGTTGCTGTGTGCATTGTGATGCCAGTGGACTAATTGTATATGTGTGTGTGTGTGTGTGTGTGTGTGTGTTCACTGGGGATGCTTCATACCAGTCAACAGATCCATTATTCTGCTCCTTATTACCATTTAAAGCCTCATAGTGGTGTATGTATAGGATTAATTAGGGATTGGTATAAACTAACATTGTCCTTGAAGATTCAGGAAAAAGGTTCAGCAAGCTCTCTCAGATTGACAGTTTAGCCACTACTATAGCAGCTACATTTTTAACATTTGTAAGTCATTTGCTGGCAGAGTTACAGGAGCAATTAGGGTTAGTGCCTTCCTCAAGGAGCACATTGACAGATGTTACACCTAGATCGGCTCTGAGGATTCAAACCAGCAACGCTTTCGGATTTACTGGCCAACCTCTTTGAACTGCTAGGGCTATTTAAGAATATTAGTGAGTCTGTATTTGTATATGCGCCAAGCTCCTCACTGCATGTTGACACAGCCTCTCTTAGCTGCAGACTCTTGAAAGGTTATCAGTAGGTTTTCCTGGTCCATGTAGAGATCCTTTTTAAAATTGAAATTCACTGTAGTATTACTAGTGGCATTTTAGATGGAGTTATGTGCAGTGGTCCACCTGTACAACTTAACAGTCTGAAGTAGAGCTCACGTGTGGAACTATGTGCAGATCTCCGGCTGTAGGGAGTTGTGTATAGCTTAATGTCAGTGTAGTGAATCTCTGACGGTCAGTTCTCTGCATGGGGTTCTGGGGGTTACTCTGGGTGAAAGGTTATCGTCATGGAAGTGCCACAGGGTCGTCCTATTGGGTTTTTCAAGGTGTGGGCAACTAACACTGGTGGCTGTGTGTGGGGGTATTGTGTGCTTGTGTATGTGTTCCGTGTGTGTGTGTGTTGTGATAGTTCAATGGTCTTGGCATGCAGTTTGTTTTATTTTTCTCTGTAAGTAAGGTAGTGCAGTTGTGTGGATTTCTTACGACTTATGACACTAAATGATGGGCGTGAAAAGGGAACATAATCCAAACACAAATCAAATGTTTAAACAATCTGAAATCCTCACCAATGGAAAGTAAAACTAAGAGTAAATTAAAAGCAGATGACTGTGTAGTTCTCACAATGCATGACTATGAATCACCAAAGGTATTCACAGTTTGATCCCCACTGCTGAGAAATGACAAATGACATGTCCTGTTAGTTGTCACTATAGAATTTGGCACTAATCTAGATCTGCTGTCCTTATAAGGAGGTGGTGGTTTAAAGAATCCAATGGGATAAAGCTTCATTGGTTGATGGATGTGAGAGTTCTGTGTTTGTCCTCTAGGGCCTGAGCTGGAGAAGCTTAGCTGCTGCAAGCTATTACCCATCCTGGAAGGCGCTTTGGAAACGGGTGCTTAACCGAGACTGTGGGCCCAAGAATGACAACTCCTCCCGATTCGTAAGACCTTTTACTAATCTCTTAGTGATGCTTGTGCTTTTTCTGTTGGACAAAGTATTTCCCTTCTTCCTCAGTGCATTCACTATGTTCTCTCTCTCCCAGGGAAAATTCATCAGGATTAACCGATGTCAAGCGAGGATACATCGTGGGGGCCAACATTGAAACCTGTATCCCATGCATACTATGTTAACCAGCAATCGAAATTCACTCCCTGCGTGCTTTGGAAATATACAAATGGTTTTGCTGTCCCGAGTGGCAAAGCTTGGCGGGTTCCCTAAGGCACTGCATCTCAGTGCTAGAGGTGTCACTACAGACACCTCCCTGGTTTTTGAATCCAGGCTGTATCCACAACCGGCTGTGATTGGGGAGTCTCATGAGGGCGCGCACAATGGTAGCTTGAAGCGTCGTCCGGGTTTGGCCTGAGAGGTAGGCTGTTTTTAAATAAGAATTTGTTCTTAATCTATTGACTTGCCTTTAGTTAAATAAAGGTTAAAATAAAGATTTGGCTATAGATTGAAGTGTAGTTTAACTCCAGACACCTCTTGGATTTGAGTCTTTACAGTAAACTGTAGACAAGTAAGTCACACACACTTGCCCTGGCCAGCAGAAGCTCACAATCCAGTCTACTGAATGATTTGGCTCCTTGGCGGGCTGACCACCAGACCTGCTGGAGGAAGTCCCGTTGCCATCCGCCAAGGCCAAAGACGAGAGGACTCTTCCATGTCAATATTTCTATTACGTATACTCACTGGTGCTGGAGACAAACTGCGCTGTAAGCCTCCTTCTGTTATCACCTTTATCAGTACAGCTAACTGCATATCCAGATGTAATAACTCTGTGCTCCCCTCAGCCGAGCATGTGTCTGGAGAGAGCTACAGCAACTACACGCTTCTGGAGTCAATAGGAACGTGACCATCCCTGGAGCCAGCAGGACAAGGACCTGTCTCACGGAGACCCTGAGAGGCCTTTAGGATCATATGGGCATCCCAGAGGATGAGCAGATTGGTGAGTGGGAGGATGTGACACACTACCCTCTCACTGGTTTATTTTGGGGGGCGTGACTCTAATCTCTGGTCTCCTCATGCAGGTCTGCTGAAGGTGAGTGTCTTCAGATGGCTCCAGCTGGGCAACATGAGCTTTAAGAAGGAGCGCCATTCAGACCAGGCACTCCATGCCCTGACGACCACGGGTACAGCAAACAGCCTTTTATGTGGGCTGGTTTGATCCTAAAAAGGAGATCTAGTATCTTGTCTGCTGACCAGCCAGATTATACACCTTTTCCAAGAATTATTTTTGGGTTTCACCAAAAGTCTAGTTCCATGTGTGCACTGCTGTAGG